>OZ002744.1:138617466-139831038 GCA_963924295.1 Dioctria rufipes
CATCGTAATTATAAATGAAACCGATTTCTCAAGAGTTTTTACTCATATACACCATCTTTCGGTGTCGAGTTTTTGTTATTTATTACTGAAGTAAACAGATAGTTTTCAATCTTCGTGATTTCATCATTGATAAATAAAATTAAATTAAATTTGCTACCTCTATATTAATAGTTTTTTTTTTATTTCTTCAACACTTATTCTCATTTTCTTATCAACATAGTCTTTGGTAGTAGCATCATCATTTTCAAGGGGTTCACCAAGTCGATTTATACACTTTGAGTTTAGATCGTAGTCTCCGTTTATCGTTAAATTAAATCCAATACCCCGCTCTCCTTGTTCACCAGCTGGACCTTGTGCTCCTTGTTTACCAGCTGGTCCTTGAATTCCTTGTTCACCGGCTAGTCCCCGAGCTCCTGTTGGTCCACGTTCACCTGCTTTCCCAAGATATCTCCGCTTAGAGAAACGTCCAAACTTGTCAACGTGTAGAAGTATGGCAATGGAGTAGTATTTAAACTATAATATCTGCTTCTCGCAACTCCTCCAGTATAGATACAATTTAATTGTTGTGACTGGTGTTTCCAGCCTGCTTTGATGCCATTAGAAGGCGCAGTCTATCCACTAATTCATTTGGATCATCCCAGTAAATGTGATCAATGTTTTCTTTAGGCAGACGCATTAGTCCCATGCCTTTATGCTGTATAAGTTTACTGATTATAGTTTTATACTTAGCCGCTCTAGTACCTTTTATTTGTCCATCTTCAGCATAGTCACGTTTATATGCATTGGTATCTTTCAAAATAGATCCATAATTAGTTAAATCCTCTTTAGTATATAGACTTTTTACAAGATCTTTCATAAATAGAAGCTCACATAACCCCAAAGTTGTTTTATAGCTCTTCCTCTTGATAACAATATTTCCTACATCATCAACATCAAACGTTGAATTACCGATTCTCCACGCGCTATCATCATAGTAAACTCCATAGGTTGGATCAATCTTAGGGCTATTATCAGTGAATAGCTCTAAATAGTTTGAAACTATGCATCCTGACGTATCTGGGGAAGTGACAGGAGACCTTCCTGTCAATGTTCTTGAATGTTCAGGTGTTGCGAATTCTTCCTCAGATGTTAAGGAATAATCTCCATAATTTATAGGTGTGCTACTAGCCTCCATTTTAACATATTTTCGTCTTGGAGTGGTAAAAGGTTCCACAGCCTCATTGTTGTTCTTATTCTCTTACATCTTTTGTCTCAAACTTGGCTATATCCGGCGGCGCGTAGTTGACTGTTATAACAAACTCTTTTAAGGGTTTAGTGATTGGCTTAAAGGTTTCTTCAAGTTGAGCTTCTGCTTCAATTTTTCCCATCCTTAGGGTGTTAAGCTGTTTAATTTCCTTCGCACTGCATTCCTAGTCTTGATAATTTCTTTTAATAGATTTTCATTCATCTTCATTATTAACTCAATAACAGCTTTCCAAACAGCTCTGATAACAGCTTAACAGCTTTTAAACAGCTCTGATAACAGCTTAACAGCTTTTCAAACTGCTCTGATACCAGCTTAACAGCTTTTAAAACAGCTCTGATAACAGCTTAACTGCTTTCCAAACAGCTCTGATAACAGCTTAACAGCTTAACAGCTTTTAAACTGCTCTGATAACAGCTTAACAGCTTTCCAAAGAGCTCTGATAACAGCTTTCCAAACAGCTCTGATAATAGCTTAACAGCTTTTAAACAGCTCTGATAACAGCTTAACAGCTTTTCAAACAGCTCTGATAACAGCTTAACACCTTTAAAACAGCTCTGATAACAGCTTAACAGCTTTTAAAACAGCTCTGATAACAGCTTAACAGCTTTTAAACAGCTCTGATAACAGCTTAACAGCTATTAAAACAGCTCTGATAACAGCTTAACAGCTTTCCAAACAGCTCTGATAAGAGGTTAACAGCTTTCCAAACAGCTCTGATAATAGCTTAATACCTTTTCAAACATCACTGATAACAGCTTAACAGCTTTTCAAACAGGTCGGATAATAGGTGAACAGCTTTAATCTATTCAGCAGGTCCACAGGATTCGGTGTGCTTTCGTCTGAGTTACAGCTTCGACTTATGAAGATTTCGAATGTTTCATCCTTTTATAGTACAATGAAGGTATCAAATCCTTTACGGTATCGCCCCTTGTTTAATGAGCTATCCTTATCAATAATCAAGAAACCATATTCATCCTTCCAACACTCAGCACAGGCTCTTCGAAATTTATCAAACTTCATGTCTGTATTCACATGATCATTATAGATATGTTTCAAATTCAAGTCATCTTGCTTGAATAAGATGATTAAATTAGCATTGTCTCGTATTAAGTGCTTTGGTATATGCGTGTATGTTTGACAGAGATAGAACCTGTCTATATCTTCGTGGCGACCCATGCAAAAATAGGATCGCACATTATCTTGCTTTTCACATGCTACATCATCGAAAATAAACACTGAATGTGATTTGGCTTCCTCTGGTGCTAGAACGTCGCAGTTGTTTGAGAATGTATTGTTGCGAAACTAGCCACATACCCCACAGTGAGGAGCCAAATCACAGTGTAGCGTGAGACAGACTGTAGTTTCACTACAGTCGTCGATGACCGCCTACAAATATGTGACATCTGAGTGGGGACCCCAAATCCACAAGAGATGGCAGCCAACACCACAAGGAAATTTACGCGCATCTGGTAATGACTGGAATCTGGCCGCTACAGCAGGGAGGAACGGCCCACCATCGATGGGATGAGAGAGTCGTTTTTAGTCTACTATCGAGGAAGCATCACCTAAAAGCATTTTTTTTGCGTACATTTTTTTTAAAGAAAAGTTTTGTTTAAAAAAGGGAAAAAGTTACCAAATTTGTGCAATATAACCTTTTATAAGTGTAATAAAGGAAATTTTATAAAAACGAAGTGGCCTTGTGACTCAAAAAGTAGGATTAATGAAACCCTAACCCAGACAAAGGAATCTGGTCACCAGCAGGAATTTCATTACGGACATCGGAGACCATTCACTAACGGGCCGGTCAATCTAGGAATTCTGTGCACCTTCTAGAAGGAATATACTGATAAGTACCAGTTTCTTTTTCTTTTAATTTTCAGCTAGAATTCGATAACGCATAAATAATTTATTGAACCCGAGCGTTTCTCGTTTTTCTTTGAAATTTTTATTTATTGCCATTTTGATATAGCTCGTTTAACATGCTTTAGTGGTAAGAGTTGGTGAACTGTAATAATCATACCACTATACGGATACAGGCAGCTCTCCAGTTCCCGGAATAGAGCTTGGACTGAATACAGAAGTCCTTTTGTTTTGTTTTCTTAATTTCAGATTTTTTTATACTTTTATTTCCTTTTCACAAATTTTTTTTTATTTTAATTTTAAATCTGTTGCCCGGTAGTAAATATCAGTGAATATCAGCTGCTAATTAATAAATCGTCTTTCCATAAAATCGTCGAATTTTATATTTGCTCTAGCTCATAAATGCCGACGGCAAATCGATTCACTTCACTATAACCTGTATATCAGTGAATATCAGCTGTTAATTAATAAATCGTCTTTCCATAAAATCGTCGAATCTTATATTTGCTCTAGCTCATAAATGCCGACAGCAAATCGATTCACTTCACTATAACTTGTATATCAGTGAATATCAGCTGCTAATTAATAAATCGTCTTTGCATCAAATCGCCGAATTTTATATTTGCTCTAGCTCATAAAGGCCGACGGCAAATCGATTCACTTCACTATAACCTGTATATCAGTGAATATCAGCTGCTAATTAACAAATCGTCTTTCCATCAAATCGCCTAATTTTATATTGCTCTAGCTCATAAAGGCCGACGGCAAATCGATTCACTTCACTATAACCTGTATATCAGTGAATAACAGCTGCTAATTAATAAATCGGTTTTGCATCAAATCGAAGAATTTTATAATTACTCTAGTTAATAAACGCCGACGGCAAATCAACAAATTTCTATCTGCTTGAATTTCCATTTCTATTTGCTTGAATATCCGGAGAAAAGCCCAGATAGCAAACTTGGTGAATGCCGACGGCAAATCAACAATTTTCGATCTGCTTGAATTTCTGTTCCTATTTACTTGAATACCTAAAGAAAAGTCTAAATAGAAAGTTTAGTGAATGCCGACGGCGAAACAACGAATTTTCTATTTTCTTGAGCTTTGATGGCGAGTCAGCGAATTCTCTACAAACCGAGCATACACTCAAACTGTTAGTGTTCTAGTCCGCGATTGTATTTCGCGACGAAAGTAAACCAGAAATCCAGGAATTTCACCGACTGGCTCCACCCACATCTTCAAGAAGTACTCAAACAGAACGAGCTTCGTCTCCCCTTATAGGAGGCGGTAACTAGCCCAGCTTTTGTACATCTAATTTTTGTGTGAAATTTTTCCCACCCCTGCCAAAGCTGTCTGAACTTCTGAGATCGTTAAGTTGAGTCGAGACATGTTTAAGTGTACTTGTTTTCTGTCCCCGGCAAAGCTTTATTTTCAATAGTTCTACATTATAGCGTTGAAGTGGTACATTTTAAATGGAACTTGTCGGTTGCTAGCAAAGTCACCTCGGCGGATTCTGCGTTGAGTTTTTGGTGATTAAGTCCAGCTGAGACGCTTTCTTTTGAGGGACTTCGCGCCCATGGCAAGCTGATCTATGAATGTAGCTTATCCCACATCCAAGTGTGAATTCGTTTTCACCTAAAAAGTTTTGGTAGGTGAAGGTAAGAATCGTAAGTAAAAGAGGTTTTGTTACGACGACAGCTGTATATTAAAGTGCTCCCTCGCTACCGCTCGGCCGGAGCAATTTTCTGTTACATTTGGAAATTTTGTTACAATTGGTGTCAAGTGTGGGGTCTCTTAGAAAATATCTCTGCCGATATTTATCCCCTCTTTAATGCGTATTTGTTTCTTATCATAAATAAATGCAAACAATTTTATTCTTCTTTTACTTATAGCTTTTACGTGTGTTTATTAAAGTTTTATGGACTTTTATCTATATATATGTAGTATCTCAATATCAATTTCGAGCCGAATATTTAAATATCACTCTTGAAATATGCACCGCGCCAACTAGGCTTGAGCCCTTACGATCGAATGTTCATCCCCATGCCAGCACATTCCATTCAAACCCACGCTCATTATTCCTTTCCTTACACTCATACTGCATTAATCAAGGTTAGTCATTCATACATATGGTCTCACTTCTCACATACATTCTGCGTTCAGGTGTATTGGACTACAACACCCGATCCTCAAGCCTAGTAGACAAATTCAATCATGTCTATACATGTTGATCAGGAGGGATTTCCCTGAACTCGTTAAAGAATGCCGCTCAAGGACATCACCTATATATCTTCATTGAAACATGAAGATTCCTGTCGCCATAGTTTATGACCACGGCAAGACATTTCTTTCATGTTGTTCCTCGTTTTATTACTCCTGTCGCCAGAGTTTATTGCTGTTTTACCAAATATACTGCATCTTTTGTTTTAGCTTACTACAGTTCGGCCAACCTAACAGTCACTGTCCACAGTGACGTCCTTTCGTCACTAATTACACAGCAAATATAACCGAAAACACCACAAAGGCAGCTCAACTTCCTTTATGTACGTCTTTAGTCAATCGAAGACCAGACGAACACCACAGAGGCAACTAGACACCACACAGGCCAATTTCTTATTAACTTCTCTAAATGCTGATCTTTAATGGAGGGATGACAATCATCACAAAGACAAACCTCACAACTACGAACGAGCAAAAGAGAACTTAGCATCCAATCGTATTGCATTTAAGTGTGCGTACTCAAACATAAAAGAGAATAAATAAAAAGAAATCACATTCGCCTATCCTTTCTTTATTTTTCTTGCACAACACCATGCCCTAATTATTAAGTATTAAGTTTTTTTTTTTTTTTTTTTTTATTCTTCTTCCCTTAACTTCTGTTTCCTTATTCGTCGTCTCGATCGGATTCGTCATCAAAATTAATTTCGTCAAGGTTACACCATGGCTTCAGATGGTCGGCGGCATGAACCGATTCGTATGGTTTCTGGCTTAGCTGCATCATATCAGGATCTGTAATTACATACCGGTCATGCTGAAGCACCGTCTTTATCTGGTACGGTCCTTTGTATCGTTGTACTAACTTTCGTGATTGACCTGTAGAAGGTGGTTCTTGTTTTATGAGAACCAGGTCTCCTTTATTATACCTTCGAGGAGGCTTGTGACTAGCGTTGAAAGTTCCTGCCTGGAGTTGTTGTTTCTCGATGATTCGCTTCTTAATTACTTCTCTTAGCTCATTAAGTGGTATATTCTCTTCCATCTCTTCCTCTTGGACATCGTGGAGGGCGAGAATTAGTTTGTTCTTCAAGATACTCCTTGGTCTGTACCCCATCAATATTTCATGTGGAGCTTTCTTCGTAGTCCCATGTTTTAAACTATTGAGAGACCATTGTATGGCTGCCATGTTGACGTCCCAATCTCTTCCCGCTTCATCTTGTGACATTGTTGCGATAGCGTTTCTTGTTGTTTTAAAGTAGCGTTCGATTTGGCCATTCGCTCGAGGAGTTTGTACAGCAGTCAGGATGTGTTTAATAGCGTTATTAGCACAATAATTCGCGAATTCCTTCGAAGTATATGCCGATCCCCGGTCACTTATGAATTGCGTAGGCATTCCGAAATACTGCGTTATTTCGTCTAGTATTCGAATAACTTCCTTACTTGACGTAGATCGGGTTGGCTTCAATATAATAAACTTAGTGAAGGCGTCAATTAACCCTATAACATACAAGTTACCCTTTTTGCTTTTTGGGAAAGGTCCCAAAAAGTCGCAATGGATCGTATGGAACGGAATTGATGATTTCTCATTAGTGTGTAAGTGATAACGCTGATCTTGTGGTAGTTGTTTGTGATAAAGGCAGTCGATACACGAATTGACATACTTTGTAACTACCGGTTTCATGTTCGGGAACCAGAATGTTTTTCTTAAATTGTCTAAGGTTCTTTCTATGCCACAGTGACCCATTTTGTCATGAGCGGATTGAATCACACGCCAACGTATACCGCTCGGAACAAAAAATTTCCTGCCATTAGGTGTCTTTTTATATATTCGCCCCTTAACTAATTCATAAGTTCCTTTGATCCCGTTAAAATTCTTATGTTCTTTAATAATACCGTTCAACACCTTTCGAATTTCTTGCAACCAGGGATCCTGTTGTTGCAACGTGGCTACCCAATCTTCTTCGGGAATGTTAATGGCTAGTACTTTGTCTGCAACGTTCTCTGCTGATTTGCCCTTTACTACTACATTTCTGCTTAGAGCATCAACGTGAGCTATTTTTCGACCGGCTCGGAACTCGAGTTCATAATCAAATTCTGAGAGTCTTAACCACCACCTTGCGATTCTTGGAATTAGGTTTCTCTTTTCCTGAGTTAATCTTAAAGAATTGCAGTCTGTCACTACTTTAAATTTTTTGTGCAAGAGGTAGTATTTAAACCTCTCAAGA
Organism: Dioctria rufipes; assembly: GCA_963924295.1. NCBI lineage: Eukaryota > Metazoa > Arthropoda > Insecta > Diptera > Asilidae > Dioctria > Dioctria rufipes. The sequence goes on from OZ002744.1 coordinate 138,625,012, forward strand.
CTTTCTACAACAGCTAATGCCTCCAGCTCATAGCTATGATATTTAGCCTCACATGGGGTTGTTGCGCGACTAAAATAAGCAACGGGGTGCAAAACCTGGTCCTTTTCCCTTTGTAACAGGATTCCTGCCAAACCATGACTGCTCGCGTCCATATGTAGCTCATGCTCCGACGCTGCATTATATAAAGTGAGTACTGGCCGTTTTATTAATATATGTTTTAAATCTTGAAAGGCTTTTTCTGTTTCCTCTGTCCATTGGAACTTCGAATCTTTTCGTAGCAATCTATTGAGTGGTGTAGCGATCAAGGCATAGTCCTTCACAAATCGGCGGAAATAACCAGTCAGCCCTAAAAACTGTCTGATTTCTTTTACTGATGCAGGTTTTTTATAATTAGCAACGGCTGATGTTTTAAATTCCCCAGGTTGGACACCGTTGTGTGAGATCTCATGTCCAAGGAAGTCCAACTTTTCCATCAAGAAAACACATTTTTTTGTATTTAGCGTAATCTTCGCGTTCCGCAGCTCTTGGAAAAGTCTTTCCAAGACTTCAAGGTGCTTCTTCATATTTTCGCTTGCTATGAGTACATCGTCCATATAAGAAATTATGTCTGTACATTGTAAGGATTGTAAAATTTTTGTCATCAATCGCATAAATATCGCTGGCGAGTTCGTAAGGCCAAAAGGAACTCGTTTATACTCGAAGTGTCCTTCTGGAGTAACAAAGGCTGTCAAGTGTCTACTCTCTTCGGAAATGGGAATCTGGTGATACCCAGCCATTAAATCGAGACTAGTAAATATTTTTTTATTCGCTAAGGAATTTAACGTCTCTTCGATGTTAGGAACGGGGAAAGTTTCCCGACGAGTAATAGCATTGAGTCGCCTATAATCGACACACATACGTTGTTCACCATTTTTCTTCTGAACTAGAATGACGGGGCTCGCATACTCTGACGTAGACGGTTGGATGATATCAAGGCTTAATAGATCACTAATAATTTTTGTTAAAATTGGTTTTTGTGCGTAAGGCACACGATATGGTTGATATGCTATTATTTTCTTCTCTTTTAAAGTAATTCTCATTTCTACTAAATCTGTATTCCCTATTTCGTTCATATTTTTGGCAAAACAACATCTATATCTATTAATTAGATCAAGAAGACTCACCCGATTTTTATCTGATACCTGTTTATTCACATTTATATCCTCCATATTCAACGGAGAAAATAATGATGATTGTTTTGTGTTTCCCTCTGCTGCTATTTTAAAAACTTTACTGCCATCGACATCTTGGTTTGTTTCCTGTGATCTGCATTCTACTGGTAAAATTTCGAACTTCCCCCACGATTTCACAATTTTTATGTCTTTGCTGTCCATGAAGTTTCTCCCAAATATCGCTGCAACCGTCTGTGTATGATTTGGAACGACCGCGATTTCAATTTTTTTTGTAATATTGTCCACTTTCACACTTTCTTCAATTAGTCCGATAACTTTTGTTTTTGTTCCTCCAAACCCGTATAAAGTCCTTTCACTCGCCGTCATTGCAAAATCTAGTCGCCTTGCCACTTCTTCTTTGATGGTGCTACACTCACTGCCTAAGTCCAAATACGCCAACACCGGCTTGTCCCTAATATAAACTTCTTTATAATATTCGCTGTTCTCATCTCCCACATTTGTGATACACCCCACACTTGAACTGTAGTATCTCAATATCAATTTCGAGCCGAATATTTAAATATCACTCTTGAAATATGCACCGCGCCAACTAGGCTTGAGCCCTTACGATCGAATGTTCATCCCCATGCCAGCACATTCCATTCAAACCCACGCTCATTATTCCTTTCCTTACACTCATACTGCATTAATCAAGGTTAGTCATTCATACATATGGTCTCACTTCTCACATACATTCTGCGTTCAGGTGTATTGGACTACAACACCCGATCCTCAAGCCTAGTAGACAAATTCAATCATGTCTATACATGTTGATCAGGAGGGATTTCCCTGAACTCGTTAAAGAATGCCGCTCAAGGACATCACCTATATATCTTCATTGAAACATGAAGATTCCTGTCGCCATAGTTTATGACCACGGCAAGACATTTCTTTCATGTTGTTCCTCGTTTTATTACTCCTGTCGCCAGAGTTTATTGCTGTTTTACCAAATATACTGCATCTTTGGTTTTAGCTTACTACATATATATGTTTTTTTTTTTGCAATTTTGAAACTTTTGTTTTAAGTTTTTAAGTTTTTTTTTGTTTAATCGTCTACACATTTTTTTTTACCACGAAGCATAGAATTTTACTGGGCTTAGCCTAAGTGACTGTGTCAAGAATAAAAAAAACGTGTATATAACTTGCACTCGTATGTGTACAAGTACTAGGTACTAAGTAATTCTTGAGGTAGTATTGAATTCGCGTTATTATTAAGCAAAACTTCGACTTGAGAATACTTGATGGCGTATCAGCCAGGTAGTGGGTACATTTAACAAAAGTTAAAACAAAGTTGGATAATTTGTCTGGAGAAACCATTACCGCGTACTTTCCGTTTCTTTAGTAATAAACGTCTTAAATTTGGATTTAGTGTGAGTCAATAAGTTTTAAAGCTTTTGGCCTACTTTAACAAGTGAACTCACCGAATAAGTTTTAAAAGCTTTTGGCCTACTTTAACAAGTGAACTCACCGAATAAGTTTTAAAGCTCTTGGCCCACTTTAACAAGTGAACTCACCGAATAATTTGGTGGAATAATTGAAAATAATTTTTTATTTTAGGATAAGCTTTAATTGAATTTTATTTTTTTTTAAAGTGAGTGAATTGCTGATTGATACCGATCACAATTTGAATTCTTTTACACTTTGATTTTAGATTAAGCTTTAATTGAATTTTTCTAGAAAGTAAGTGAATTCTTGAGTGATACTGATCACCATTTGAATTTTTTTTTATTAAGTGCGTGTCTTGGATTCTGTTCTCGTAAATTCTTATTTTCTTTTATTTTTATTTTTTTGTCATTTATAAAATTGCGAGTAAAATGGATACAGATCAACTTGAAGAGTTGAAAGTGCAGATGAAGGCAATGACAATGTCAATGATAAAGGAAGTTGTTGATGTGTTAAAGGAAGAGCTAAAGTCCGAACAAGCTAATTCTATAACTGCTTTAGAGTCGGGACTCCTAGAGCAGGTAACAAAGTTGTCGAAAAAAGTGGAGGATTTAGACAAAACATTAAATGGTACAGCATTTGTTAATCGCGTTTTTGACGAATACTCTCCCCCGGCGTACACTTCATCCTCTACCAGTACAACTACTACCACGACGACAACGGGCAGTTCCATATCTGCTTCGTCCCCAGTACAGACCACTTTAGCAGCACCAGTATCAACATTTTTTCCTAAACCTGTTACCACTTCTTTTTCAACATTGCCATTGTCGTGTTCTGCTCGGATAACCCAATCAATCAATATTCCTCTGCAACCAATGACTACTTGGAGTAATCAGCTAAGTTCGAGTCAAAATCGATGTCTGAACTTCCATCAAAACCCTGAACTTTTAGCAAGGGGGCCTTTCAATTCTGTTTATAGTTCTGCTGTGCCTAGCTTCAATTTGATTCAGCCGCCTAGCTCGAATTTGATTCAGCAGCCTAGTCTAAATTTGCTACAGCAACCTAGCTGCAGTTTACCTCATCAGTATGGCTACAATTCCACTCGGCAAAATAATTCGAACCTAGTACAGCCGCCTAGCTCTAATTCAACGCAACAGCCTTACTATAATCCCATTCGAAATCCGAATACTAACCTGAGTCGACAATCTAACTCCAACCTTCCTCCACAATCTGCCGTGCAACATCCTTCATTTTCAGCATCTATCAGCGTTTGTAATCTAGCTCCGTTTGATGGATCAGTATCTTGGTCTGACTATCGTGTGCAATTTGAGATAGTCGCTCACCAAAATCGATGGACAGAACAAGAGAAAGCGGATGTCATGGCAACACAGTTGCGAGGTAATGCAGTTTCAGTTCTGAGCGTTTTTCCTCCAGGACATCGCATTCAATACGCAGAGCTAACCGCTTTACTAGAACAGCGCTTTGGTGTAGATGCATACTCAAGTCAAGTTCAATTTTCTGGGAAGACACAAGGGGCAAGAGAAAATGTTGCTAACTTTGCGCTGGAGTTGCACAGGCTAGCCACAGCTGCCTTTCCTTCGTGCCCCACTGATGTCGTTGACAGAATGGTAGCCTTGCGCTTTCTAGAAGGACTTCGAGATGATGAATTGAGGACCCTAGTTAGAGTAAGGGGGCCGAAAACCTTACACGAAGCTGTTAGTGCGGCGCAGGAATTGGCTATCGGTACTCATGTCGGAAGGAATGCTCGTATCCATCTGGCTCAGGCTTCACCACTACCGCGAAATCCACCCAAGCAAAGAAATCGTGGCCGTCGTCAAAGCCGGTCTGTAAATGATCGATTCCCGATAACACAAAATGTCCAAGAATCGTTCAATGGCCCGAGAAATAATTGTGTCTCGGAAGCCCCATTGCTGTATGACTCCTTTAGACCAGCATCTCATTCTGAAGTTCCTCCAGTAGCTCCGTTGGATTCGGGAAACCCATCAACATCGACCCAGTGGGGCACGAGTCGATGAATGTCCCTATCGCCCCAGATATAGGAAGCACTGATGACGACCTGGCCTCTCTCCTGGATATAAACCCCATGATAAAAGCAGTTGGAGGAAATTCGAGTGAACAATGTAACGAAAAGGTTGAACAAAGCGCTATAACAAGGGAAGAAGTCATTATTCAAGCCATAGGTCCATCTGAGAACAGCCTCACTGTGAAGGGACTGTTAGATGGTAGACCATGCGATTTTATTTTGGATACTGGAGCCACCGTGTCAATTTTATATCCTAGCTTTTTAAGTCACTCATCACTGACAGGACGAACAAATATAGCAAAACATAAAATTAACGTCGGAGATGCAACTCCATTTAGGTTACCACCTCGAAGAGTTCCTCTGGCGAAAAGGTCAGAAGTGGACCAGCTAATCCAAGAAATGGAAGCCAATGAAATTATAAGGCCTTCTACCAGTCCTTGGGCATCTCCAGTAGTCCTTGTGAAGAAAAAGGACGGCTCTACTCGATTTTGCGTGGACTATAGACGGCTTAACGATATTACGAAAAAAGATTCTTATCCGCTTCCCCGAATGGACGATACACTCACCGCATTCGCAGGCTCGACATGGTTTTCCACGCTCGACTTGCAAAGTGGTTATTGGCAAGTTGAAATGAGTGATGAGGATCGAGAAAAAACCGCTTTTGCAACCGGAGGTGGACTATGGGAATTCAATGTAATGCCGTTCGGTTTATGTAACGCCCCTGCCACTTTCGAACGTTTGATGGACGGTGTATTCCGCAATTTAGGAGCAGATACGGCCTTGGTGTATCTTGACGACATCATTGTCCACGGACGTAGCTTTGAAGATCACCTTACTAATCTGAAAAAGGTATTCCAATGTCTGCGATCGGCAAATCTCAAACTCAGTCCGAAGAAATGCAGTCTCCTTCGCCAGGAAGTTAGATATCTGGGCCATGTGGTATCTTCTCAAGGATTACAAACTGACCCAGAGAAAGCAGAAACTATACGAACGTGGCCAGTTCCAAAAACAAAAAAAGAAGTTCGAAGTTTTCTTGGTCTTGCGTCCTACTATAGACGGTTTGTTTGTAATTTTTCCACAATTGCTAAACCGTTGTCGGAGCTAACCGAGGAAAAACGGAAATTTCAATGGCAGAAACAGCAACAGGACTCTTTTGATGAATTGAAATTGAGGTTGATTTCATCGCCTATTCTAGCATTTCCTCAAATGAAGGGCGAGTTTATCTTGGACACTGATGCCAGTCAGTTTGGACTCGGAGCTGTACTTAGTCAGGTCCAAGACGATAACGAGAGAGTGCTAGAATACTACAGCAAAACCTTGAGTAGGGCCGAAAGAAATTATTGCGTCACCCGAAAAGAGCTGTTAGCTGTAGTGCATGCCACAAGTCATTTTCATCACTACCTTTTTGGACAGTCATTTCGGATTAGGACTGACCATGCTTCACTGCGCTGGCTGCTAAACTTCAAAGAGCCTGATGGCCAACTAGCAAGATGGTTGGAGAGGCTACAACAGTATAATTTCTTCATCGAGCATCGAGCGGGCCGTAAACATTTGAACACGGATGCCCTCTCTAGACGCCCATGCCAGGAATGTGCACACTGTGAGCAGAAAGAACAGCGAGAGCTGGAGCAAAAGGTAAACTTAATATTTGTAGAAGCTGCCTTTGACTTGGCAAGCGAACAGAATCAAGATCCTGTTCTAAAAGTGGTTAGGAAATGGATAGAGAAAGGCGAACGACCAACAAGACAAGAGATAATTGGTGAAAGTCCTCAATTAAAAACTTTCTGGGCTCGATGGAAGTCATTGCGAGTGATTGAAAATATTTTGTACCTCACCCAATACAGAGAGAGGGACTCACTTCTGAAAGTAGCACCAGCAAACCATACTCATCAAATCCTCTTGGACCATCATAACAAGCCGGAAGGTGGTCATTTTGCTATTCGGAAAACAGCCGAAAAGATTAAAGAGCGCTGGTTTTGGCCTACCTTACAAAAGGATGTGGAGATATGGTGTGCTAAGTGCCCACTCTGTCATTCAAAACGAGGTCCTATCAGAAAAACGCGTGGAGAGCTCCAAGTTTATAATGTAGGAGCTCCTTTCGAAGAGTCGCGGTTGATGTATTAGGCCCACTACCAAAAAGCGACAGAGGCAATAAATATGCCGTGGTCGTAATTGACTATTTTACAAAATGGCCAGAAGTCTTTGCAACACCAGACCAAAAGACAGAAACTATCGCAAATGGCCTGATAGAAAACGTGTTCTCCAGATTTGGAATGCCCTTCCAGCTCCACTCCGATCAGGGCCGAAACTTCGAAGCAGAAGTACTGCAAAATGTGCTACAGCGCTTCGGCGTAGAAAAAACCAGAACGACTGCTCTTCATCCTCAATCAGATGGAATGGTTGAGCGATTCAACCGTACCCTATTGGAATACTTGTCCAAATTTGTCAGTAGTAGTCAAACGAACTGGGATCAATATCTTCCCTTAGCCCTATTAGCCTATCGCTCATCGGTTCACGACAGCACCAGGTTTACGCCTGCGGCACTCAATTTCGGCAGGGAACTAAGACTCCCACCTGACATACCTTACGGCCCGACACCCAATAACATAGCAAGAAAGCCAGCAGAATACACGGAACAGCTAACTCAGGCTCTCGACAAAATTCATTCCTTGACCCGAAAGAATCTTGCGCTGTCGTCATATCATATGAAAAATCAATATGACCTCAGAGCACATCCTCTTATTTTTTCAGAAGGAGAAAGCGTCTGGATTTATAATCCAAAGCGTCGCAAAGGAAAGAGCCCCAAACCCCAACGAAATTGGGAAGGACCGGGAACTATATTAACGCGTTTGAATGACGTTTTGTACAGAGTTGAGTTTCCGGGAGGCAGAATAAGGAAGGTTCTTCATATAGACAGACTCTCTAAATTTAGGTCTGAAGAAAACCAAGCTAAGAATACCTTTCGAGCCAATGTAAGATTAGAAAAGGATCATTCGAGTAATTCTATCGCGCCTTGGATTCAGCATTCAAAAGAGACGGCCCTGACTCTTCTAATGAAATACGGTTTTGAACGCGGGAAGGGACTAGGTCGGGATTTGCAAGGAATAGTCAGGCCAATTGATATCCAACATCAATCCTCTCGAGCAGGATTCGGGTCAAACAGCAAACCAACACAGCGACCCCAAGATAATACGCATTAACGAGAATATTACAGTGGGTATGTCATTGATCCAGAATTGCTGACAGACTGTCCGGGAGGCAGCCCAAGATCATGTACTTAAAACTAGTACCTATAAGGAAAGAAGCCAGACTTATCATTGAACAATACAAATAGAAGACACATTGTCCTCCGCGAAACCCTTTTTGTTTGTTAAAGACGGTCAGTTTCCCCAGATAGCTGTATGGATTCGAATAATTTGACGCGGCTTAATCGAATGGTTAGAAGATCTCACAAGTCAGAGGCCAATTCGATTGAGTTATAGGAAAGGAATTGAATCATCATAGACGATATATCTTCTACGTAGCTGGCGGAAGCCTCCACTTCTGAGGATACGCCGAAGACATGGATTGGAATAATTTGACGCGGCTTAATCGAATGGTTAGAAGACCTCACAAGTCAGAGGCCAATTCGATTGAGTTATAGGAAAGGAATTGAATCATCATAGACGATATATCTTCTACGTAGCTAGCGGAAGCCTCCACTTCTGAGGATACGCCGAAGACATGGATTCGAATAATTTGACGCGGCTTGATTGACTGGTAAGAAGACAACCCAAGTCGGAGGCCAGTCGATTAAATCACAGCCCAAAAGACCATCGTCGACTAGAAATCTTGTATGTAGCTAGCGGGAGGTTACACTCTCGAGGATGCATAAAGGATGAAATCGACCAATAGACGCCGGAACATACGACTGGCTGGGCGAACTATGAATTCGTAGGCCAAGTCGCAGAAAGCCGTAGAGCATTACTATACTTGACTAGGAGTAAAGACAATGTAAAAACCTTCTGTTTGCAACAAAAAAAAAAAAAAAAAAAAAAAAAAAAAAACACCTAGGCCAATCAAATATGTGCATGTGACTGGAATCGGTTTTTGGAAGTCATTAAAAGTAACTTTGGATCAAGCGGATTACTCCACAACAGTAGTGCTAATTGGCTTGACTTTCTAAGTAAAATGCGGGTATTTCCTTCCTTACAACTAATTGAAATCTTTCGGAATCTCATTCAATTTAATGAGCGGCGCGGTTAAGCGATGACCTTACTAACTAAGAATCCTTCCTTGTTCTGCACCCGGAGACTCAACGAAGCGGCCTATCTTTCCTGAAGAAAATTCCTTTCGCCACCATTGACTCAATGTGGGAATCGCCAGTGAACAGGTGGCTGTTAATTAATTTGAAACCTGAACTACTGTACTACTGAAAGACAAAAAAAAAATGAAAGAGAAAAAAAAAAAACAGCAAGTCATTAAATTGGATTGGTGAATGCCCACTGGTGACACAGAGCTGTCGGCAGTCTCTGTAAATCCCAGGAGAGTAGAGGCAAGGCACCGCTAAGAATAAAAATAATAACAATTTAAATAAATAATTCGTAAATAGTTAACCTGGTGAATTAGATTATTAACCCTATCTTCAGCAGGTAAACTGGCCAGCGAAGATGATCTTACCTTGCTCCAGGATTCCAGAAACGTGTCCAGGATAAAGGCGTACACACTCAAGGACGCGCGAGTCAATAGGATGGAATAAGTCTTATTCTTTTATTTTTGTTTTGGAATTATTTTTTTTGAATAGAATACGGCTTTATGTTTTTTAATTACAGGCACTCAGACGGAACTTTGAGTCTTCAGAAGGGGGCAGTGTTGCGAAACCAGCCACATACCCCACAGTGAGGAGCCAAATCACAGTGTAGCGTGAGACAGACTGTAGTTTCACTACAGTCGTCGATGACCGCCTACAAATATGTGACATCTGAGTGGGGACCCCAAATCCACAAGAGATGGCAGCCAACACCACAAGGAAATTTACGCGCATCTGGTAATGACTGGAATCTGGCCGCTACAGCAGGGAGGAACGGCCCACCATCGATGGGATGAGAGAGTCGTTTTTAGTCTACTATCGAGGAAGCATCACCTAAAAGCATTTTTTTTGCGTACATTTTTTTTAAAGAAAAGTTTTGTTTAAAAAAGGGAAAAAGTTACCAAATTTGTGCAATATAACCTTTTATAAGTGTAATAAAGGAAATTTTATAAAAACGAAGTGGCCTTGTGACTCAAAAAGTAGGATTAATGAAACCCTAACCCAGACAAAGGAATCTGGTCACCAGCAGGAATTTCATTACGGACATCGGAGACCGTTCACTAACGGGCCGGTCAATCTAGGAATTCTGTGCACCTTCTAGAAGGAATATACTGATAAGTACCAGTTTCTTTTTCTTTTAATTTTCAGCTAGAATTCGATAACGCATAAATAATTTATTGAACCCGAGCGTTTCTCGTTTTTCTTTGAAATTTTTATTTATTGCCATTTTGATATAGCTCGTTTAACATGCTTTAGTGGTAAGAGTTGGTGAACTGTAATAATCATACCACTATACGGATACAGGCAGCTCTCCAGTTCCCGGAATAGAGCTTGGACTGAATACAGAAGTCCTTTTGTTTTGTTTTCTTAATTTCAGATTTTTTTATACTTTTATTTCAGGATTTCATTACGCCGCCTTTTCACAAATTTTTTTTTATTTTAATTTTAAATCTGTTGCCCGGTAGTAAATATCAGTGAATATCAGCTGCTAATTAATAAATCGTCTTTCCATAAAATCGTCGAATTTTATATTTGCTCTAGCTCATAAATGCCGACGGCAAATCGATTCACTTCACTATAACCTGTATATCAGTGAATATCAGCTGTTAATTAATAAATCGTCTTTCCATAAAATCATCGAATCTTATATTTGCTCTAGCTCATAAATGCCGACAGCAAATCGATTCACTTCACTATAACCTGTATATCAGTGAATATCAGCTGCTAATTAATAAATCGTCTTTGCATCAAATCGCCGAATTTTATATTTGCTCTAGCTCATAAAGGCCGACGGCAAATCGATTCACTTCACTATAACCTGTATATCAGTGAATATCAGCTGCTAATTAATAAATCGTCTTTCCATCAAATCGCCTAATTTTATATTTGCTCTAGCTCATAAAGGCCGACGGCAAATCGATTCACTTCACTATAACCTGTATATCAGTGAATATCAGCTGCTAATTAATAAATCGTCTTTGCATCAAATCGAAGAATTTTATAATTACTCTAGTTCATAAACGCCGACGGCAAATCAAAAAATTTCTATCTGCTTGAATTTCCATTTCTATTTGCTTGAATATCCGGAGAAAAGCCCAGATAGCAAACTTGGTGAATGCCGACGGCAAATCAACAATTTTCGATCTGCTTGAATTTCTGTTCCTATTTACTTGAATACCTAAAGAAAAGTCTAAATAGAAAGTTTAGTGAATGCCGACGGCGAAACAACGAATTTTCTATTTTCTTGAGCTTTGATGGCGAGTCAGCGAATTCCCTACAAACCAAGCCTGAGCATACACTCAAACTGTTAGTGTTCTAGTCCGCGATTGTATTTCGCGACGAAAGTAAACCGGAAATACAGGAATTTCACCGACTGGCTCCACCCACATCTTCAAGAAGTACTCAAACAGAACGAGCTTCGTCTCCCCTTATAGGAGGCGGTAACTAGCCCAGCTTTTGTACATCTAATTTTTGTGTGAAATTTTTCCCACCCCTGCCAAAGCTGTCTGAACTTCTGAGATCGTTAAGTTGAGTCGAGACACGTTTAAGTGTACTTGTTTTCTGTCCCCGGCAAAGCTTTATTTTCAATAGTTCTACATTATAGCGTTGAAGTGGTACATTTTAAGTGGAACTTGTCGGTTGCTAGCAAAGTCACCTCGGCGGATTCTGCGTTGAGTTTTTGGTGATTAAGTCCAGCTGAGACGCTTTCTTTTGAGGGACTTCGCGCCCATGGCAAGCTGATCTATGAATGTAGCTTATCCCACATCCAAGTGTGAATTCGTTTTCACCTAAAAAGTTTTGGTAGGTGAAGGTAAGAATCGTAAGTAAAAGAGGTTTTGTTACGACGACAGCTGTATATTAAAGTGCTCCCTCGCTACCGCTCGGCCGGAGCAATTTTCTGTTACATTTGGAAATTTTGTTACAGTATAATACCCCAATCCTGATATGGGAGTCATCACTCGCTTCAAGTATTCATAGTTTGGTTGATGTAAAGATTTTGAATATACATATGTAAATATTTTCATATCTCAGACCATTGGGATGTTCCAGCAAACTTATCATAACATTAGTTTTTCCACAATTGGATGGTCCAACAATGATGCTCCTTATACTATTAGGCAATAGGGGACCATGTTTCTCTTTCACCTTCATAACAGCTACATCAGCATTTCGAACAGGAAAAGCTTGTTGTTGTTTAATGAACCGCATATTGAAGAATAACGGGATTCCTATAAATACACCTGCTTATATTACATTTCAACAGTATCATCGGAACCTTATAAGATGTCGGATCACAAATCGAAATGCTCCAGAAAATCTTTGAAAGGGGGCAGAGGACTATTAAATTCAGTCATCAACAAATTACTTGTAGAATTACATCTACCGGGATACCAGTACTGCGGACCAGGAACAAAGTTACAAAAAAGATTGGCGAGTGGAGATCCAGGCATTAATCCACTGGACGCAGCCTGCAAGGAACATGATATAGCATACTCGCGACATAAAGATACAAGTGATCGACATATATCTGATAAAATATTAGCTGAAAAAGCCTGGCAGCGTGCAAAATCTACGGATGCAAATTTGAGTGAACATGCCAACGCCTGGCTTATAACAAACGCAATGAAGGCTAAAATTAAGCTAGGTATGGGTCTTAAGGCTAAAAATAAGCGCCAACCCACGTTCCGAGAAGCAGTACGAAATGCACGTAAGATTTTAAAAATCAAAAAACCAAAAGACTTGATGGAAGCTACAAAAATAGCTCTTAGTGCAGCTAAAAATATTGTGAAAAGAAAGAACAAATCAATTAAAACTCCACGAGTGATACCTGTACCTGGCGGGGAACTTCCGTTCCTCATCCCGTTGTTTGCTGGGCTTTCAGCATTGGGAGCACTATCGGGAGGTGCAGCAGGCATAGCTAAAGCAGTAAATGATACCAGTGCCGCAAAGGCAAATATGCGTACAACTACAGTTCTTATCAGAATTATGATGCAGTAATTTGCGGTCACTTATGCTTAGAGTTTTTATATAATGGCTATAACCATTAATTATTATCTATAAATAAATGTATCTATATTGAAATTGTGACAGTTCATTATCAACCACCATGTCATTAACACTTACTCTCACGAGAAATTCATCTCTACTCACTGGTGAGTACTTTCCTCCGCTGGAGCTAGCAACGGATTATGTTTGTGGATTAATTGATTTTCAAACATACAACTCTATACCAAATATTCATGTGAGCAATAATCTGCTTCATGTAGGGAATGAGGTTGTTGAGATACCTGTTGGATCCTATGAGATTGATGATATAGCAAAATATGTACAAGGATACTTGGATAAAGAAGGGAGAAGGATAAAAGTTTCAATAAAGGCTAACAATAATACATTGAAGAGTGAAGTTAAGGCAACTGAAGAAATACATTTTGAAAAACAGAGATCCATAGCTCCTCTGCTAGGATTCAGTAAAAGAAATTTGACTGCTAATATAGTGCATACATCAGAGTTGCCAGTCAACATCATTACAGTAAATACTATATGCATCGAATGTAATATTATATCAGGATCATTCTTCAACAACACACAAGTACACACTCTCCACGAGTTTTCCCCGAACGTTGGGCCTGGGTATAAAATAGTGGAGGTACCCAAAAATGTAATCTATTTGCCTGTGAACACCAAACGTATAAGTTCTCTAACATTGAAGCTCCTTGACCAAGACGGTGACTTAATCAACTTCAGAGGAGAGACTATAACCATCAGGTTACATTTGAAGCCACAGCATGTTGATATACAATAATGATAAATACGAGTTCGGAGCAGACAAGATCATTAGTCAGTGGACAACCTTGAAGCGATCAAGACCTACATTAACACCTGTAAATACAGCATATTTACAATCAATAGGCTTAACGCTGAAACAATGAATAAAGGAATACTAGGTATTGCACCAGATGCTCACATTGATAACAGTGTTACCAAAATTGAACATCACTCCTATTCACCATTTCTAACATCATTTAAAAACAGCGATGAAATCCGTATCTCTGTACAACATCAGGACTTGAATCTTCTACCCAGCAGGAGTTTTCTTTATATTGAGGGGTCGCTAACAAAGCTGGATGAAACCGTTTCAGCAACTGCAAAATTATCTAACAACGCTCTACCATTTCTTTTTGAGGAAATACGCTATGAATTGAATGCAGTGGAAATCGATCGTACAAGAAATCTTGGGATTGCGACAACATTAAAAAACTACGTATCGCTAAATGCAAATGTAAGCAGGATACTACTCAACGGCAGTTGGTCACCAGATTCATCCATTATACCAACCAATGGACTGTTTAACTATTGTGCACCTCTGAAATATTTATTGGGATTCGCTGACGATTACAAGAAAATTCTTATAGATTCCAAACATGAACTCATATTGATCCGGAGCAGGACAGACGATAATGCCATTATATCACCCACTGATTTGGTGAAAATTGAAATTACCAAACTTCAATGGAGCATTCCACATGTTACAGTATTCCCAAAATCGTAGCATGCTGCCACGTGTGGGCAAAAGTGAAGCAAAAAACTTCCCATAACCGTAGCATGCTGCCACGCGTGGGCCAAAAGTGAAGCAAAAAACTTCCAAGAGAACCGCACCCCACATCCAAGAAAGCCGTAGTACCGGAGCATGCTGGTAGTATCAGCTAATGTCTCACTGACATCTGCTAGAATCTGTTCATGGTGATGTCATGTTGTGAAATTTGAATGATGCTGAACTCTCCCGCTAATAAAAGAAAACAGCAAAACCAAGGCATGCTGGTAGTTCCGGCTAAGGCCGCTAGGGAACCTTACTCAAGAAATGGCGTTTGCGCCCGAACAGATGTCGCTAGAAAACCGTAGTACCGGAGCATGCTGGTAGTACCTGCTAATGCCGCTAGGGCGCACTCAAGACCAAATGATACATCCCGGTAGTACCGGTTAATTCCGCTAGGGCGCAGTCGAGATTCAATGGTGCACCCAAGACACAATGGTGCATCCAAGGCACAATGGGGAGCATGTTGGTAATACCTGCTAATGCCGCTAGAGCGCAGTCAAGACCAAAACACATCCCGGTAGTACCGATAAATCAATCCCGCAAGGGTGCAGTCGAGACTCAATGGTGCGCCCAAGACGCAATGGTGTATCCAAGGCACAAACCAATACAGCCAAGACACAAACCTACATTTGTATGGCTCAAACCACCTAGCGGCGGTAACGCCATCTGTGGCGAAATCCTGGAGGCTCAAAAAAGTGTCGCAGAACCGCCATAGAATAACTACTGGCTCGGTAGGGCAAAAGAATGAGTGGCTTTGGTGTACAAAGTTTTTTTTTTGTATTTTTATATTGAAAGGTTTTTACCTTACCTTATTTATCCCTTTTTTTATGTTGCTACCTTAACTACTTATCTATAGTATAAAAATATATAATTATGTTTACTTTTAGTGTTATATACAGGGTGTCCCACGTAACGTGTTCCCTGGGCATATTTAGTCAAGGTATCCTCTGGCATAGCCAAAGTCCTTGAAAAAGGGATATATTTAAAAAATGTCCTTTTCGTCCTTATTAAGGATACATTTAGATTGCATTTTTGAATTCCGTTTAACCCTTTATTATCGATATATAAGGCCTCAAATTGTACTCTATGCACCGTGTTTCTTTGCCATTTTTCTCGATAATGCACACAGATATCATCGAAGCGCTAGTACCGAAAGCTACCAATCATAAGCCGGGCTATCTTTTGGTATGGTCAACATTTAAAAAAAGCCACACGATAAAGGATATCTTCGGTTTGGTCCTTTTCGTACTTTCTGAGGATGCATTTTGCCTACATTGAATAACTGCAAATCAAATTAGAAAAAAAGTGGTATACCTACTGACAAATCTTCGCTTTTTTTTAAATGTTTACCATACCCAAATATAGCCCGGCTTAAGATGTGTAACTTTTGTTACTAGCACTTCGATGATAACTGTGTGCATTTTCGAGAAAAATGGCATAGAGTACAATTTGAGGTCTTATATCTCGATAATAAAGGGTTAAACTGGAATTTTCAATATAACATTTTCGTTTTAGTTTTATTTGCGGAATTCAAAAATGTAATCTAAATGTATCCTTAATAAGGACGAAAAAGACATTTTTTCCTTTCCCAAGTCCTTTTTCAAGGACTTTGGCTATGCCAGAGGATACCTTGACTAATGATGCGTAACTTTTATTGTTAGGATTTTTTTAATATCTCCGCACATTTTCGAGAAAAATGCCCAGGGAACACGTTACGTGGAACACCCTGTATAACAAAAAAAAAATACATTCTGTTTTGTGTTTTTTTTTATGTAGTAGCCTGGGTAAAACTTTTCTTGTCTTTTACTTACATTATTTCATTTTGTATTACCGCTTTCCTGTTCCTATGTGCTAATTAATTTTACATAAATAATTTTATTTCTACGGTTACCCAATTTATTTATTGTCAATTTTGTAAAGTAGGGGAAGTTGTTGTTGGTCTGAATTTAGCGGCTCGGGTCTCGATCGGTTTTCGGTTGGCTTTACAAAATTTTTGGTTTAGCTTTACAAATTTGGTTTTTTTGTTTTTTACTTGGAAGGATCTTGCCTTCGTTTTTGTTTTTGCATAAGCTCTTATTTAGTTATTCTTTTTAAGCTAATCATTTAATTTTTATTTTCCAATTATTTGATTTTGTACCAGCCTGGTAAAGCTTGTTCTCTTTTTTAATTTCTATTTTATCTCTTCTAATCTATGTGTTAATTAAATTAAATATAAGTATTTCTATGTTTATTTATAATATAATGGTATGTTTTTAGTTTTTCGTTTCTTTTTTTGTTTTATCTATTTATATATATTTTCGTATTTATTTATTTATGTCTACTGTTAAGGTATTTTTCTTTAATTTTACCACTTTATCTATTTATATTTGTATTTAAATCTAATGCAATCTAAATTTATTTTGTTATTTACTTATATGATTTATACATGTGACCAGGCCTATGTTTTGTTATTAAGTTTTACATTGATCAAGTGGCTCATGTTGACAGTGTAGGTGTTTTTTTGAGCTGCTCTAAACCAATTGAACTGACCTGCTTTTGGAAAGCGATCGAGCTCGCTTTAAAATAGATTCGGGCGCAGGAGTTCGTTCTTCTAAAGGAATTCCCTCTGATGAAATTTCGCGGTTACGTTGTGGTTGACTCGCCTGTTGTCTCAACCTGGTGACAACAGGATATATATATTTCATTGTCACAACAATCATTATGACCAATACTAGTAGGCTCGTAAATGATATTGATGTTGTGGGCAGGATATGAGACTGTCTGCTTGATACATTTTCTTGGTATTTAATGAGTTTATTTTGGATTTCTTCCAACGAATGTGTGCCCATGTATATCGATTTGTGGATATCGTCTCCCTTTAAAATCTCGGGTTACGTAAAGCTTTGTTTGCTCACACCTTCGTACTTGAGCACTTTGTCAACTATTTGCATTTGACATGGTTGTGATATTTCAATTATGCCTTGTCCCTCTAATTTTGAGATCAATAAGTGATCTAGACATGTGATATGTAGCACCGTGGAAGTGATAAACGAAAATAGCCACGCATTGGGCTTGTTTAATTTTATCAGCATGTCCTTTTGGGGAGCTTGTACTCTAGTTCAGGGTAGAGGATAGCATCGAATTTGTTGCAGCCTCATTTTTGGAGCATTCAAAATTGGGAGAGCAATTCTTACCACCAATTTGTTCTGCATGAGCTCCTGCTGTTTGATATAGGACAGACAGACGATTTTGGTCATTTAGACAATTCGAGGTTGATTTTCGATATATTTCCAGCAAGTTTTGTGGAGACACGAGGAGTGGGTGAATGTGATTGATTTTAGTGGCTATTATGATGTCGAGAAGGTCTTATTGTCGATATTCAACATCGATGGTTTGGAGCAATAAGGTCGATATAATTTCCTGCCTTAGTTGCCTTCTAGTTAGGTCCTTGGTCACAATGTGCAGATCGCTGATCTGGTGTGCTATTTTTTGTTGTCTATTTATTAGCATAGCCAGGGGTTTTTGAATCTGCTCCAAAGTAGTCTTAACAACACTGATTTCTTATTTCTCAATTTCGTCTAATCTGCTGTATATTTCCTTCTTATTGTTACTAGCCATAGTGCTAAATAAATAGTGCATGGCACCGCGAATAGTGATCTGGTCTTACGCCTTCCTGGCACTAGTTCTTTAATGACTCTTGTGCGCCTTTGTACACTATCTATTATAACGTGTATGTGTAGCTGCTGCACGTTACACAGGTCTCCTTTGTCCAGTATATTTATGCAGAGTTTATGCACTAAATGCTTGCATATTCTGCTAGCCTTATTTGTGTATCCAGCTCATCCAGATCTATCTCCGTGAAGACATTCCAGGCGTTACGGTACTGGACGACGATGGCCATTATAATTAATTGTAGCGTCTGTTGTGATCGCAATCGCTCGTACTTCCCAGCGCTTCCGGGGAGGAGCGATTGGGGAGCAAGTTTTTTTTTCTTTCCCACAAAATAAACAAGAATTTTGGCACTGGTCAAAATTTATCTCTTTATTTTTTTTTCAAGTACATCTGTGTTATTCTTTTATTTATTCATTATTTTTTTTTGTTTAAATATAAATATACCACTTTTCTTCTAAGTCACCTTTAACAAATTATTTTCTAATAATTAATTCTTATCTTTTTCACTGACACAAAATAGATGGTTTAAAATCACAAATTGCTTTTTTCTTTCTAATTTCCTTTTCTAGTATCTCACAGAAAAATTATTGGTTACTTTTATTCGACCGATTTAATTAATTCCTCCTGTGGGATACTCAAGCGTCGGCTTCAACAAACGAACTTTTCTTCGCGGTTTTAAAATTCCAACTTCATGAGCATCAGCGATATTGCGCTCAGGTACCCCGGAAAGCTTCAAGAAGCTTTTTATTCTTTTTGTTATTTTCTCACGGCGTTTAAAAATCGTACGTGAGAAAATGTAGAAAAGTTTTGATGCAAGCTATATGCATCAATGCAAAACTGTAATCCGATATGCACTTGTGCGCCCGCCTTGAAATATTAATTTTAAGCGAGCGCGAATAATTGTGGTAATTGTATGTATGTATGTACATACAATTAGATTGGAGGAAGTTGGTAATGTACGTATGTACAGTGTACAGACAAAAAAAAGGTAAGAATACACTGTTTGTCGGTAGGTATGCATATCGTGCGAGTGGAATGTGTCTGATAATAAAATGCAATTTATGCTTAATTGCATTTTATTATAATATGAAAGAGTGAGTTTGAATGATTTTTAGATTAAATTGAAGTATATTGAAATCAATTCAATTCAATTCAATTCAAATTTATTCATGAAACATTGCACAATTAAGATTTAAGGATCTTTACAATTTGTACAAGATAGAGTTAGAACATTAAAATAAACAGTATAATTCATATAAAAATATTATATAATAAGAGAGATAGAAGAAGTAAAAACAGAAAAGAAGGATGAAAAAGATATAATACTATAAAAAATAGAACGCTAAGACTTATTACTAACTACTTAAAGTAAGAAATTCAAATATTCTACGACTATAGAGGATAGTGTGCCGGCCTGTATAGAGCTTCTGATTTGAGAGGGTAACTGGTTCCATGATTTAATGACATGGCTGAAAAACAGGCATTTTGTTATTAAGAATTGAGACCTAGGTAAAATTAGTTGCAATGTTCTTTTTGATCTAGAAAAGTTAATAAGTTCAAATATATATCTAGGTTTATGATATTTTATAATTCTTACCAAAAGAATTAGCATACGAAAGTTCAAATAGGTTAGCAAATCAGACCCCAAGATAGAGCATCTGTAGGGTGATACATGATCATATCTACGAAGGCCATGTACATACCTGGTTATAGAGTTGAAAGCAATGCTAGGTTTCCTTGTATTATTATAGTCTAGTTTGCCAAAAATTTCACAGCCATAGGTTATTACAGGTACTAGTAGAGCACGAACAAGAAGTAATTTAGTGGGCATTGGCGTAAAATAGCTGGATGTCCACAATGTACGAAGTCTACCATAAACTTTTCTGATAACAGAATTAATGTGGTCATCCCAGGTGAATGTGTTATTAAATATAACCCCAAGACTCTTAACGGAGTCGACGAAAGGAATAATAGTATTAT
This sequence comes from Dioctria rufipes, assembly GCA_963924295.1. NCBI lineage: Eukaryota > Metazoa > Arthropoda > Insecta > Diptera > Asilidae > Dioctria > Dioctria rufipes. The sequence continues at coordinate 138,645,165 of OZ002744.1, forward strand.
TAATAGTCACAGGTGAATAACCATCTGTGTTTAATTTTACCCTATATATAATCATGCTTTTAGACTTAATTGGATTGAGTTTCAATTTATTCGACAAGGACCATAAATGTATTGATTCAAGATCTTCATTAACACGAGATATGTTATCCTCAATCAGATCAATACAATTGGAGATGTACAATTGTACATCATCTGCATAGAGATGTAAATCACAAAACTTAACTTGACAAAATATGTCATTGATAAACATGGAGAGCAATAAGGGACCAAGGATCGATCCTTGAGGTACACCACAGGATATCGGTAAAAAGGAGGAATAGATACCGTTCATGTAAACTGCCTGTGATCTGTAACTCAAGTAATTGAATATCAAATCGGCTGCCTGAGATGAAAATTTAAAACATATACTGAGCTTACGACATATAAGCAAATGATCCACTGTATCAAAAGCCTTTGAAAAGTCTAAGAAGGCTAATACAGTCAATTAATCCTTGTCAATAGCCCGCGAAATATCGTTGCTTACCTTAAGTAAAGCAGTTGTGCAACTATGTCCAGAACGAAACCCCAACTGATTGCCACGTAAGAGTTCATTACAAATCAAAAAGTTAGAGATTTGCAGGTACATTATTTTCTCCACTATTTTAGAAATATATTGTAGCGAACTAATTGGGCGATACTCAATACATTGTGTCTTAGTATCCTTAGGAACAGGAACTATCTTTGAAGATTTCGAAGCTCTAGGGAAAATGGAACTTGTGAAGCATGAGTTGCAAATGTGTGTAAAGCCCCCCATTCACTTACAGATTATCTACAGATCCGAACTGAAGATAAATTTGAATCCCGCCACCCATTAACAGTTCAAATCGTGCGATTTGATCTGCAGTCTAGGTAATCTGCGTGTGTATGTTGAAAATTTGTACAATTTGATTGTCAACCAGATCGGCAGTTCATAAACTGAAAACTGTAGATCTGTAGATGAATACACCACACACATGCAGTTTATCGTCAGATAACGGAACTGCAGATTGGTAAACTGCATGCAAAGTGTACAATCTCATCGTCAGACATTATTTTCAGTTCAGTTTGATATTTTCTTTCGATAATTGTGCATAGTTTTCATCATGGATAAAGGTACAACTTTCATTTCGGAGTTTATTGAAGTGTACAGGAGACATCCTGCACTGTGGCAAGTGAAAAATGACTCATATTCTGATAGGAAGCAAAAAGAAAAGGGGTATAAGGAATTGCAAGAATTATATAAAACTGTAAACGAAAAAGCTACTATTGATTTAGTAAAAAAAAAAAAATTAATAACCTCAGAACGGCTTTTCGAAAGAAATTGAGGAAAGTAGGAAAGTCCATAAAATCGGGAGCATCAGCGGAGGAAATTTATAAGCCGATTCTCTGGTACTTCAACCTTCTGCTATTTACTGAAGATCATGAAAAGGGAAGGCAAACAGTACATAATTGTGAGGAAGTCAATAACGAAAATGCGCAAGAACACTATGAATATGATGTAAGTAAATTTTTATTTTTATAATTTGTCAAATATTACATAAAATTTATATAAAATTTTCCTGCCATGATACTTTCCCTTTATTAATAAAATAGTTTTTATAAATTTCTCGGTTGTTTTTTGCATTTCGGGTAAAATTTCGTGCAATATTTGATTGAAGCCCATCTAGAATTCTTCCTTTTCGCCAATCACCTAGTACAATTTCACCCGAATGAATCATTTCCACATCAACAGATGTTGCTGGCAAATATGCGCTTGAAGAATGTCGTCTTAGAAAATTGTGTAACGCGCAAGATGCTAGTATAATTTTATCCACTTTCTCCGGTTTCATATTTATTGCAGTATGGAAAACTCGGAATCGGTTGGCTAATATACCGAAAGCATTTTCCACCACGCGTCTTGCCCTTGATAATCGGTAGTTGTAGATGCTTTCTTCCTTTGAAAGATTTCTTTGAGGGAAAGGTTTCAATATATATATATATATATATATCTGCTATGAACACAAAGTTCATGTTTTCCACACAAGTGTTAGTGGGAAGACTTAATTTGTTCTCCAAAAGTTTATCAGAATAGTGTGTTGTTTCAATTACTCCCCCATCAGACATTCTTCCGTTGCAGCCGACATTTACATAGATAAATTCATATTCAGCATTAACGATTGCCATTACAACGATACTATGGTATCCTTTATAATTGAAGAAATATGATCCGCTATTAGCTGGTTTAACTATCCTGACATGTTTTCCATCAATGGCGCCTCCGCAATTTGGAAAATTCCATCTATTTTCAAAGTTTTTGGATATCTCTTTCCATTCTTCAACTGTACTCGGAAACTGTAATAAAAAAGGTTGTGTTTTATTTATTTATTGAATTATTTATAATTAAAATTTCGGTAAATAATTCACACGACCCAAGTGGATAATTTCTAAATATGTATTTATTTGCAGGCGACCACGCAAGCGGATTTATTCGGAGAATTAGAAATTCCGCATGAAAACTCCGGAAATGCTTCCCTGTCACTTGAAACCGGAGATCAGTATTCTGAAGTGTTAAAATCATTCTCTACAACATCTGCTAATACTAGCCGAAACAGTAAAACTGTTAAAAGGGTTATAAAAGATAAAGAAGCATTACTAGAACAAGCTTGCTCTGTAATTACTACAAAGGAGGAAGAATTTGATATTATTGGGGCAAATCTTGCTCACAAACTTCGTCGAATGGATGAAGATCAAAGATTGCAAGCAGAACATTTCATAAATGATATTATGTTTTACGGTTTGAAGAAAAAATTAAACGATAATTCAGAGTTTCGAGTTAATTCGCCCTTGCGCCAGTCACAACAAGAAAATAGTGTAAGTTTTTGTTCGCAATATATTCCACAGCCACAGAAAGAAGTTATAACTCTACCAACGCCTTCACCAACAGCAATCCAATATACTGAATATAACGTTGATACTCAAAGTCTCATAACAACGGAAAAAATATAGAAGGACCCCTTATAACGCGAAAGAAGCGCTCAGCGTTATGCGCTTTATACGGGACCCCGATCGAAAAAATTAAGACTAAACAAAAGAGCAGAAGCTTTTAATATACTTTCACTTTTCTTAATTGTGCGAATAGTTGATTAATTTCTTTTAAATTCCCTGGAAATAGATGTTAAGGCATCATCAGATTTCAACCGATAATGAATTTCTAATTTTTCTTATAATGGTATAAATCGTCTACCCAACTTATTTTTTGTAGATATCTTTGAAGACATGGGTAAAAAATATTATTTATAATGTCTGACATTAAAAATAGTGAAAAAATATTGCCTTTCTTAAATAGCATTTTTATATTGAAATAATTTCTTTTTAGAAATAATACAATTAATTCTGTGCATATTATTTAAGAAAAAAAGTATCTGCATTATACGAGGCACCAGTGCAATATTTAGTTCACGTTATGGGGAGTCCTACTGCATTGTAAATTTATTTCACAAATAAAGTACTATATTTTGTAAAAAATGGTTTAATTATATATTTTAATATTGCACCTACTAACCTTCATATATTCCTTTTTTAGCACCCTGTAAATATGCTCGCACGTTTCTGGAATAATATTTCCCAGTGCTTGCGGGGAAATAGCTGTTGTAAATTTCAAATCTTCAAAAGATCTACCGGTAGCTAAGTACCGTAGAGTAGCTAGCAATCTTTCTTCTGCACTGATAGATGATCGCATTCTTGTGTTTCGTTTTGTTATATAAGGCTTCAACAATTTCAATAATTTTTGAAAACACTCATCACTCATTCGGAGATAATTTTTCAAGTCTTCAGTTGCCGAATTTCTTAGTAACTTTATTAATTTCATATGCGAGATGCTTTGTCTATGAAGCAACCAATCTTTTTATTCTTCACAGGTACTTCTGACAAAAGAATTATTAATATCAGAGCAGCAATTTTCTTCTTTGACAAAATCATTTTAAATATTCAACCGAATTGCATGAAAATCGTGAACAAACTAATTACGATATGGACTGACGACCAAACTGCAGGTGTATGGTTAATCGTCAGTTTATCTTAAGTTTTCTATCTGTCAAATTTCAATTTTACGATCTGATCTGATACTAGTGGGTGGACGAAAACAGATTTGGACTGACAGATGCCATCTACAGTCTGAATCTGCCGATAATCTGTAAGTGAATGGGGACCTTAAGGGCAGGAAGGATCGCAGGTGAGCACATTTTTACAAATTTAGGACTTAGGCCATCTATACCAGCAGCAGTAGATTTAATGCTGTCCATTACCGTAGCTACTTCATGAATATAATTCCTTAGCAAGCTAAACTGGGTTTGATCTAGAGAAACACTCACTGATTCATCATTATTCAAATTAACAGCAGAACTGCTCACATGATTTGAAACAAATTCATGATTGAGTTCGTCAGGATCAATTGAGCATGAGCTCAGCTTAGACGTGACAAGTCCACTTCTTTTGATATTGTTCCACAGGATTTTATTATGGAGTTTAACATTTAGGATGGAAGAGTAATAGCGCTTTTTAGCTTTGCGGACAGCAGCCACTGCTCTGTTCCGTAGTACTCGATATTCCTCATGAAAAGGCGATAAGCTATAGCGTTTCCATTTATCATATGCAAGATCTCGTTCCGCAATTAAATTTCGAATATGAGAGGAAAACCAAGGGTAACGCCAATCTATGATAGTTTTAGTAATGAAAGGAACATTTAAAGTAGAGTTGAGAAAATCTACTTGGTCTTCCACATTGGGAAGATGAAATATGCTATCACTAATGCACAGTTCTACATCCCTAAGCAACGCTTCCTGGTTTATACCATTATGATCAAAATAGGAATAAGAACTAATTTCGCCTGTGTTATTAGACAGAATATCATATGTTAACATGATCATGGCGTGATCAGATATTCCTGGGAGAGAAATTTGTTGGAAAAACAAAACCTTCGACAAATTCGAAGTACGGAAGACGACGTCTAGCAGAGAGGGTGTTCTACAGAAGAAGTATGCTGGGTAATTATTGACTCTCTGTAGGTCCAAAGCATCCAACAAAACTTGGAAATTGTTCGTCAACCTAGAGGGTGATAGAAAATTCAAATTAAAATCACCTCCAATGACCACATTTTGGTATTGGGGTGAAAAACTTAAGAGATCATTATTAAGGGACTCCAAAGATGAACAGTTCGGAGGCTTGTAGACTGCTCCAACTAGACGCTTCACTCCAGTAACAGACAGTTCACAGAAAATATACTCACAAGTACCTGCAGCGTTATCAGACGAAAATAAAAACTTGTGCTTAAAGTTGCTTTTAATGTATATCATCACACCACCAGCGCGCATATTCACACGGTCATTTCTTAAAACTCTATAACCAGGTATATTAATCGCATTATCATTGATTATTGGTTTCAACCAACTCTCAGAAATGCAAATTACATCCAGTGGGGAATTCCTAAGAATATCACGTAATTCATCAATTTTAGGGAGTATACTACGAGAGTTTATATGGCAAAGGTTAATTCCATTTCGTTGCCTACACAAAATGTTAAGCAGAGTACCTAAGTTGCCTGTTACAGCCATCTCATTACCGTAAACCAAATTCACAACAACGATCACAACAGGCAAGCAGACATCCATGAAATAGAATAGAAAGATTAATTTAAGCAATAAAACCAATATATGAATATTCAGAGAAGCATCCAGTAGAACTAATAATTTTAAATATATAATATACAAACAATTTAATACTAAATAAGACTAAATCAAAGCAGCAACAGATAAATGACCAACTTAGATAACACATTATTCAATTTTATTTACTCTTACTATCAGCAGCTCCAACTCATGCATGGTAAAAATAGCCTTGGGGATGTTACTGTTCATTGTTCCAATCCAAACAAGACCAGACCGTGTGAAGACCGTCTAGATATGCTTACTTTTCTGCAGTGCCAGAGCCTTCTTTTTATAGAATAATTCTTTAAAGTCAGACTCTCGTTGATGTAGATTGGACTGTGAGAATCAGTATCACGGGCCAACCCAACATCATGCAGTGATAGAGGTTTAATTCCACTGGCACGGCGCTCCTTTATTGTTTTTCGTACAGATGATAACACAGCAGTCTTGTCACTAGAGTTTTGTAGTTTAATTATAATGGTGGAATTTTTTTGAATTTTATCTATGCTGGACCTAAAAATGCTCACAGGCTTAGGAGGAATGTTCATTCCGAGTTTTGCACAAAGTGAAGTGAAGACTAGAGGTAGATCCTCGTTGTCAATACGAGGTATATGAAATTGTTTTTTGTTTTCAGGGTCATATATAATGTTACATCAATATATTGCGTAGGACAATATATTGATGTATTGGCCTTATGGTTGTGATTCGGGTTATTGGGCACCTGAGTCACAACATCCCTCCCCCCTGGGGAAAAGAAAGTTTTATTCTCTCGGAGAAGAAAACTTTCCTTCCTGGGAATAAATAAGCCATACGTTTACATTATATGTATTATAAAATCACTTGAATATAGATATACATAATTACATAAAACTATAGAAATAATAAAACTATAGAAATAATAATAAGAATTTGCTTTAGTAAATAGATTTCTTTACAATCAATATCTTTGGTCAAAGGAATCTAATATTAAAAAGAACAGCCGGGCATTTTGGTCATACATAAATGATAGAAAAAAGTCATCATCCTTTCCAAATGTAATGGAATATGATGGTATTAAAGCTTACAATATGCAAAGTATCTGTAATCTGTTTGCAGACTACTTCGAATCTGTGTATATCAATAATGCAGATATAAATAACATTATTCTCCCGGATTCTCTTTATTCCCAACTAAACCTAGGCTCAATATGCTTAGAGGAGGTTGACTTGAATAAAGCTATTATGGAAATGAAGCTAGATTATAACCATGACTCAGATCTTATTTCAACCGTTTTAATTAAATCATGCATGAAAGCACTAGTGCCTGGTCTAACTTATTTGTTCAATTTATCTTTAAATACTGAAGTATTAACAGACTCATGGAAAACCTCAATTATTAAGCCCATTTTTAAAAGTGGTGCTAAACACAAGATTGAAAATTATAGACCTGTAGCTCTTATGAATATCATTCCAAAGTTATTGAATAGCATTATAGCTGGAAAAATTACCTTTTTATGCAAGGAACTCGTTTGTGCAGAGCAACATGTTTTCAAAAAGGAAAATCTACAATAACAAATCTGTCATTGTTTTCTAATTTTTGCATTAATTACATTGAGGAAGGGTGTCAGGTGGACTGTATCTACACAGACTTTTCTAAAGCCTCTGATCGGGTCTGTATTCAGACCTTAATAATGAAACTAAGTGCCTTAGGTTTTCACTCAAATTTTCTGAAGTGGATAGTATCTTACTTGTTGAATCGTAAGCAAATAGTAAAAATTGAAAACACTTTATCTAGAGTGATCAATGCATCCTCGGGTGTTCCACAAGGAAGTCACTGTGCGGATGATTTGAAATTATTCTTGAAAGTTTCGGGTATAAGCTCTTGTGCCCAACTACAAAACGATATTGATAAGCTAATAATTTCGTGCTCCACAAACAACATAAATTTAAATTCAGCTAAGTGCAAAGTTATGTCTTTTTCTAGGTCTGCTAATCCTATTCTCTTCAAATACGCAATTAATAATGTCAGTTTAGTTCGAGTCGATGAAATTACTGATTTGGGAGTAATTTTTGATAGCAAATTAGCATTTATCAGACACATTGAATATACTTGCCATAAAGCCTTTAAGTTAATGGGTTTTATTAAAAGAAATTCGAAAGAATTTAGGGCCACAAGCGCACTTAAACTCTCATTTACAAGTTTTGTTAGACCTGTTTTAGAGTATGCATGTGTAATTTGGTCTCCTTATTATAAAAGCCATATTAATAGGCTTGAGTCAGTGCAAAGAGCATTTACTCGCTTTGTATGTTATAAGATTAATATCTGGGGTATTAATATACCTAATTATGAGTCAAGACGTTTATTGTTAGGTTTGTCTAAACTTTGCTACAGGCGTGACGTTCAATGTGCTTTATTTATTAAAGATATTCTTTCTTCATCTATAAATTGTCTCAAACTTCTCTTACTGTTGAACATATATGCCACACCAAGGTCCTTAAGATCACGTGATTTACTTTATGCCCGCTCTCATAGAACTAACTCTGGTTCCTTAAGATCACGTGATTTACTTTATGCCTGCTCTTATAGAACTAACTATGGTTCAAATGAATGCATTAATAAATGTGTACGAATTTTTAATATATTTAACAAATATGTAGATTTTTCATTGCCTCGTCAAGAATTCAAAGTATCATTATTTATGATTCAAAATAGTATAGATCATTCCTAACTTATATGAAGCTTAATTAAATTTAAATCTGAATATCTAAGTCAACCTTACTAGTGTAGTACATGCATACAACCCTCATGTAAAAATCAGAAAAACCCAAAGAGAAGCAATAAATATTACTTCACTTTAACAGCCGCGAAAAATATCTAAAATTGCAGCACCGTAATACTTCCGCCAAAACATGCAAAATCATAAACACAATATGTGCAATTCATTCCGACCTTTACCTTCTTTTTCCGGCATCAATAAACCAATATTGATTAATAAAAAACACTTCTCTTCGTTGCATGATGTCACATGCTGTGACAGTAAATAGTAATTACATATGGGTCATCAATTCTTACGAGCGATTTGCATTGCGATTGCATGATTGCTTTGACTGAAGCAATTCATAAATTTCATCATGAATGTAGTAATAAAATTGTATTTAGGTAACTTTAAGAATTATGTAGGTAAGTTAAGCAATTTGAAAATTTTCCCATACCTCATTCATGGGCTCAATTATGTATATAAAAGCAATATATTTCTAGAATAAAAGACATTCTTTCTCGAGACGGAAAAGAAATAGTTTCATTCATTCCACCTCGATCTCAAAGTGGGCAGTTGAACGCCTAATTATAAACTCCAGTACCCATAGCTGGCCATTGGCTTAGCTTCCGGAAATTTTCAGCTGCACTAGGAGAAGACGCCTCTGGACGAGAATTGCGGAACCTGCACCTGATTAACTTGGACTGTAAGGTTAATCATTACACTAGTCTGTTGGATATTATTCTGTAGACTGCAATGAAATAAATAAAACGTCATACCCGTTTTCTGCGATTTTTGCGATGGAAATTAAGTTTGTTCTCAAGTCGGGAACGTATAGTGTGTCCTTTAGGTCTATTTTGATTTCTGATCCTAGGTAGTTATTGAAAAATGAAGCATCACCTTTTGCTTTAATTTCAGTTGAGTCCTGATTTGCCAAGTTCAACTTTCCACAGCCATTTTGTGTTTCACCAAAATATGCAAATATGCATATTGCAAATATGATTTGTTGCACCGCTATACAGACACCACTTCCTAGATTCCGATTGCCCGATGAAGGCTTCCGACGCACCTAAACTTAAATCCTCGGTTTTTCATGCAAATTGTTGATTTTCGTTTTTAGATTTACAATCGATGGCTTTGTGTCCATACTTTCGACAACGATGACCCTGGAACGGAAATTTTTCGTTTTTATTAGAGTTACCTTTCCCGTATTCACTTGTGTGCATTTTGTTTTTGTGTTGGTAGTTATGTTTTTGTCCGTGTTTCTGAACAAGCAATACATTTTGAGTTTTAAAACTAGATTCACTACCACGAGAGTCACTTTCCTCTGTTATTTTAACCCGTAAGTTTTCTAAACTCGGTAATTCATCACGTTTTCATAACTTCGTGGTAAACTGCACAAAAACATCACTGACAACTAGTCTTGATTTAAATTTACTTCCTTCTCTGTCAGTTTATCGACGGTGTCAAAGAACTTTTTAGTGTGTTCGCGCACGTTACTGTTCTCTTCAATGCGTATTTGTATGAGTTGTTCTAGAAGCATCGATTTTCTAGCGGGACCTTTCGACTGATTAATTCCTTCGAGTTTGTTCCACATTTCCTTCGAAGTTATGCACCCCTTTACTTGCTTTAATTCAGAAGCACATATTGATAAGATAATTTCCGACTTTGTTTTGTCGTCATTTTTCTCCCACGTAGAAATTTCCTTGGCACGATTTAAGTCGCTGTTATGGAACTATAGTGAGTGATTGGCTTTGGACGTAAAGTCCCGACTGCCAGCATGAGCTGACAGATCCCTCGACGGCAGCGTTGACTGCAGGGCGGCACGCTAGCTCGCCTCGGCTCATTGGCGGAGAGTGTGGGGAGGTTCCACGAAAACCTGCCGCTGCCGTCAGCCATAATAAAAAGGCACGATGCCTATCCAACAAAAGCCGGCACACATTCGGTCCTGAAGGGACCCTTACGTCACTTACCTATATACAATTGAAGGCGCAGATGGTCTGCCTTCGTTGCCTGGCCCAACCTCCAACCTGACTCTGAATAAATAAGACTAAATCAAAGCAGCAACAGATAAATGACCAACTTAGATAACACATTATTCAATTTTATTTACTCTTACTTATCAGCAGCTCCAACTCATCCATGGTAAAAATAGCCTTGGGGATGTTACTGTTCATTGTTCCAATCCAAACAAGACCAGACCGTGTGAAGACCGTCTAGATATGCTTACTTTTCTGCAGTGCCAGAGCCTTCTTTTTATAGAATAATTCTTTAAAGTCAGACTCTCGTTGATGTAGATTGGACTGTGAGAATCAGTATCACGGGCCAACCCAACATCATGCAGTGATAGAGGTTTAATTCCACTGGCACGGCGCTCCTTTATTGTTTTTCGTACAGATGATAACACAGCAGTCTTGTCACTAGAGTTTTGTAGTTTAATTATAATGGTGGAATTTTTTTGAATTTTATCTATGCTGGACCTAAAAATGCTCACAGGCTTAGGAGGAATGTTCATTCCGAGTTTTGCACAAAGTGAAGTGAAGACTAGAGGTAGATCCTCGTTGTCAATACGAGGTATATGAAATTGTTTTTTGTTTTCAGGGTCATATATAATGTTACATCAATATATTGCGTAGGACAATATATTGATGTATTGGCCTTATGGTTGTGATTCGGGTTATTGGGCACCTGAGTCACAACATCCCTCCCCCCTGGGGAAAAGAAAGTTTTATTCTCTCGGAGAAGAAAACTTTCCATCCTGGGAATAAATAAGCCATACGTATACATTATATGTATTATAAAATCACTTGAATATAGATATACATAATTACATAAAACTATAGAAATAATAAAACTATAGAAATAATAATAAGAATTTGCTTTAGTAAATAGATTTCTTTACAATCAATATCTTTGGTCAAAGGAATCTAATATTAAAAAGAACAGCCGGGCATTTTGGTCATACATAAATGATAGAAAAAAGTCATCATCCTTTCCAAATGTAATGGAATATGATGGTATTAAAGCTTACAATATGCAAAGTATCTGTAATCTGTTTGCAGACTACTTCGAATCTGTGTATATCAATAATGCAGATATAAATAACATTATTCTCCCTGATTCTCTTTATTCCCAACTAAACCTAGGCTCAATATGCTTAGAGGAGGTTGACTTGAATAAAGCTATTATGGAAATGAAGCTAGATTATAACCATGACTCAGATCTTATTTCAACCGTTTTAATTAAATCATGCATGAAAGCACTAGTGCCTGGTCTAACTTATTTGTTCAATTTATCTTTAAATACTGAAGTATTAACAGACTCATGGAAAACCTCAATTATTAAGCCCATTTTTAAAAGTGGTGCTAAACACAAGATTGAAAATTATAGACCTGTAGCTCTTATGAATATCATTCCAAAGTTATTGAATAGCATTATAGCTGGAAAAATTACCTTTTTATGCAAGGAACTCGTTTGTGCAGAGCAACATGTTTTCAAAAAGGAAAATCTACAATAACAAATCTGTCATTGTTTTCTAATTTTTGCATTAATTACATTGAGGAAGGGTGTCAGGTGGACTGTATCTACACAGACTTTTCTAAAGCCTCTGATCGGGTCTGTATTCAGACCTTAATAATGAAACTAAGTGCCTTAGGTTTTCACTCAAATTTTCTGAAGTGGATAGTATCTTACTTGTTGAATCGTAAGCAAATAGTAAAAATTGAAAACACTTTATCTAGAGTGATCAATGCATCCTCGGGTGTTCCACAAGGAAGTCACTGTGCGGATGATTTGAAATTATTCTTGAAAGTTTCGGGTATAAGCTCTTGTGCCCAACTACAAAACGATATTGATAAGCTAATAATTTCGTGCTCCACAAACAACATAAATTTAAATTCAGCTAAGTGCAAAGTTATGTCTTTTTCTAGGTCTGCTAATCCTATTCTCTTCAATTACGCAATTAATAATGTCAGTTTAGTTCGAGTCGATGAAATTACTGATTTGGGAGTAATTTTTGATAGCAAATTAGCATTTATCAGACACATTGAATATACTTGCCATAAAGCCTTTAAGTTAATGGGTTTTATTAAAAGAAATTCGAAAGAATTTAGGGCCACAAGCGCACTTAAACTCTCATTTACAAGTTTTGTTAGACCTGTTTTAGAGTATGCATGTGTAATTTGGTCTCCTTATTATAAAAGCCATATTAATAGGCTTGAGTCAGTGCAAAGAGCATTTACTCGCTTTGTATGTTATAAGATTAATATCTGGGGTATTAATATACCTAATTATGAGTCAAGACGTTTATTGTTAGGTTTGTCTAAACTTTGCTACAGGCGTGACGTTCAATGTGCTTTATTTATTAAAGATATTCTTTCTTCATCTATAAATTGTCTCAAACTTCTCTTACTGTTGAACATATATGCCACACCAAGGTCCTTAAGATCACGTGATTTACTTTATGCCCGCTCTCATAGAACTAACTATGGTTCCTTAAGATCACGTGATTTACTTTATGCCTGCTCTTATAGAACTAACTATGGTTCAAATGAATGCATTAATAAATGTGTACGAATTTTTAATATATTTAACAAATATGTAGATTTTTCATTGCCTCGTCAAGAATTCAAAGTATCATTATTTATGATTCAAAATAGTATAGATCATTCCTAACTTATATGAAGCTTAATTAAATTTAAATCTGAATATCTAAGTCAACCTTACTAGTGTAGTACATGCATACAACCCTCATGTAAAAATCAGAAAAACCCAAAAAGAAGCAATAAATATTACTTCACTTTAACAGCCGCGAAAAATATCTAAAATTGCAGCACCGTAATACTTCCGCCAAAACATGCAAAATCATAAACACAATATGTGCAATTCATTCCGACCTTTACCTTCTTTTTCCGGCATCAATAAACCAATATTGATTAATAAAAAACACTTCTCTTCGTTGCATGATGTCACATGCTGTGACAGTAAATAGTAATTACATATGGGTCATCAATTCTTACGAGCGATTTGCATTGCGATTGCATGATTGCTTTGACTGAAGCAATTCATAAATTTCATCATGAATGTAATAATAAAATTGTATTTAGGTAACTTTAAGAATTATGTAGGTAAGTTAAGCAATTTGAAAATTTTCCCATACCTCATTCATGGGCTCAATTATGTATATAAAAGCAATATATTTCTAGAATAAAAGACATTCTTTCTCGAGACGGAAAAGAAGTAGTTTCATTCATTCCACCTCGATCTCAAAGTGGGCAGTTGAACGCCTAATTATAAACTCCAGTAACCATAGCTGGCCATTGGCTTAGCTTCCGGAAATTTTCAGCTGCACTAGGAGAAGACGCCTCTGGACGAGAATTGCGGAACCTGCACCTGATTAACTTGGACTGTAAGGTTAATCATTACACTAGTCTGTTGGATATTATTCTGTAGACTGCAATGAAATAAATAAAACGTCATACCCGTTTTCTGCGATTTTTGCGATGGAAATTAAGTTTGTTCTCAAGTCGGGAACGTATAGTGTGTCCTTTAGGTCTATTTTGATTTCTGATCCTAGGTAGTTATTGAAAAATGAAGCATCACCTTTTGCTTTAATTTCAGTTGAGTCCTGATTTGCCAAGTTCAACTTTCCACAGCCATTCTGTGTTTCACCAAAATATGCAAATATGCATATTGCAAATATGATTTGTTGCACCGCTATACAGACACCACTTCCTAGATTCCGATTGCCCGATGAAGGCTTCCGACGCACCTAAACTTAAATCCTCGGTTTTTCATGCAAATTGTTGATTTTCGTTTTTAGATTTACAATCGATGGCTTTGTGTCCATACTTTCGACAACGATGACCCTGGAACGGAAATTTTTCGTTTTTATTAGAGTTACCTTTCCCGTATTCACTTGTGTGCATTTTGTTTTTGTGTTGGTAGTTATGTTTTTGTCCGTGTTTCTGAACAAGCAATACATTTTGAGTTTTAGAACTAGATTCACTACCACGAGAGTCACTTTCCTCTGTTATTTTAACCCGTAAGTTTTCTAAACTCGGTAATTCATCACGTTTTCATAACTTCGTGGTAAACTGCACAAAAACATCACTGACAACTAGTCTTGATTTAAATTTACTTCCTTCTCTGTCAGTTTATCGACGGTGTCAAAGAACTTTTTAGTGTGTTCGCGCACGTTACTGTTCTCTTCAATGCGTATTTGTATGAGTTGTTCTAGAAGCATCGATTTTCTAGCGGGACCTTTCGACTGATTAATTCCTTCGAGTTTGTTCCACATTTCCTTCGAAGTTATGCACCCCTTTACTTGCTTTAATTCAGAAGCACATATTGATAAGATAATTTCCGACTTTGTTTTGTCGTCATTTTTCTCCCACGTAGAAATTTCCTTGACACGATTTAAGTCGCTGTTATGGAACTATAGTGAGTGATTGGCTTTGGACGTAAAGTCCCGACTGCCAGCATGAGCTGACAGATCCCTCGACGGCAGCGTTGACTGCAGGGCGGCACGCTAGCTCGCCTCGGCTCATTGGCGGAGAGTGTGGGGAGGTTCCACGAAAACCTGCCGCTGCCGTCAGCCATAATAAAAAGGCACGATGCCTATCCAACAAAAGCCGGCACACATTCGGTCCTGAAGGGACCCTTACGTCACTTACCTATATATAATTGAAGGCGCAGATGGTCTGCCTTCGTTGCCTGGCCCAACCTCCAACCTGACTCTGAAGGCAAGATTTTTCAGAGTCCTTAATTGACCTGTAAAGAGAGAATACACGAGTGAACCTAGACTACCTTCATTTTATGTGAGAGGGCTCCAGGATGTGCGAGGAGAAATAAAAGCTTTCAACGATTCATGTCTACGTTATAATTCAACCATTTAGAAGATAATTCATTATCACTAGACGTAAAACTAGATAGAAACTGCGTCCCTATGAAGGTGGACAGGCTCACTACGAAATACTAGTCCTAAAATGATTAACTTAACTAGTATTAGGTATGTGCATATGATTCAAAATATTGCGAAATAAAATTAGCAAATGATATTGACGAAGTATTCGTAAAATGATTAACTTAACTAGTAATAAGTATGTGCATATAATTCAAAATATTGCGAAATAAAATTAGCAAATGATATCAAGTTTTTTCCATCAAATTCCCGTGACACAATAATTATTCGACACAAGTTGCGGCAAAAACACAATGCAGTTTGTCAATAGATATTCTTCCGGTTCCACAGATTAGAAATTCGAAATCGGTTATCTAGTTCTTCAGACGTTCCTATTCATCGTAACCTAATTGAGCTCGTAGTTGAGGAGAGAACGAAGCCAGCTAAATAATCTAAATCATTTAAGGAGTTGCGAACTCAGATTGCAGGCTGCTCCGCAGTACCTGAGGTTCGTGCCGATTTTTATACGTGACTAACCGCACATTTCTGTCAATAATTTGAACTCGATTCAAAGCGCTTTGAGAATTCCTATTACGGACGAAAAATATACGGTTGTGCCTGTCTGCCTATAGTGTTATGCAGCCTGGACATTTTCATTGAGCATTACTATGCTAGGGAACAGGGAAAAAGGAAAAAATGTACTATTGTCCAAAAGGTATGCCGGCCGCTAAGCTGGGAATGTCCTAAGCGGAACATTGGCATCCTGTAGTTTGCCAGTGAAGCTGGCTGGATGCCTTATTAGGGCTACCAGGAATAAGTGACAATAGATAGACGACGTTTCTAGGCTAGTTATCACTGCCTGATGTCTGTGGCGTGATAGACTCCTAACAGTTTTCCCCGCAGATCTTCCAGCTCATAATAAGCTTTTCCTTCTTGGTTCTGACTCGACACTTGACAAATTTTCGTCCCAGTTTAGCACTAGTCTGCTGTTGGAAGTTGCTTTGGGAAAAGTTCCGTCTAAATACCTTTTGACGAACTTTGAAGTCGACAGGTTTCGCCCTGAGATTATAGGCTCGTGAACCCTGTTCGAACGCTTGCTGCAAATTTTCCTGCACTCTCGCACGGATCAATCTCATTTTGTCGTCAGCATCTACTCTCAACGGCTCATTAAGAGTTCCAAGGCTCCTTAAGATGGAATAGGAGCTGCCATGTTCAATCATTTGTTGACCGAAGAGTGTTCGATAGGGAGAGAAGCCAGCTGCTTGGTGGAAAGAGCTCTTGAGGGAACTAGATATCTGGCTCAACTTCTCATCACATCTCGTGTGTTCCTTCTGAATATATGATCTATTCCCTGACAATAGAGACCTGTTTACTCGCTCTGAGGCGTTTGCTTGCGGCGAATAAACTGCCGTTCGCAAGTGCTTCATCCCATATTTGTCCAGTAATCTGGTGAACTGAGTCGAGCAAAACTGGACTCCATTGTCAGAGACAATCGTTTCCGGAACTCCGAATACATAGAACACTTCCGTCTCGATGAATTGGCACACATTGAGTGTAGATGCTTTTCTCATAGGTTTGAGAATTGAGATTTTTGAAAAGTGGTCAAAAACTATTAAAATGCGGACATTTCCTTTCACTGACCGAGGATATGAACCTAGAAAATCGATATACAGCTTTTGCCATGGTCGTTCTGTCACAGACTAGATTCTTATAGGTGGTCTCAGAATAGTATTGGGAGCCTCCGTTTCACACTCCGTTTAACACACGTCACAGGCGCCTACGTAGTTTCTGACATCAACTGTCATTCGTGGCCAGTACAGATGTCTTCGCAGACGTTCCAGTGTTTTCCCTATACCTCCGTGTGAAGCTAGTGGCGGATCATGAGCCCTTGAAATGACGTCGGTGACAAGCCCTCGTGGAATCCAAGCTTCTTCTTCCTGAATCGGATCTCCTGTTCTCGGAACAGTCCGAATGTAAACGAAACCATCTCTGACGCAAAGATCTGGTAGTTTACCAGAAGTCGTTTTAACCTGATGCCTCAGTTCCTCATATTCCAACGAGTTGTAATATGGCGAACTAAGGTCAACTTCCGGGCAAGGATCTTCGATTGTGGACAGGCTGTCGCAATGAATGCGTAACAGCGCATCAGGGACGACATTCAGGCTTCCTTTTCTGTGCTCAATAGTGAAGTCGAAACCCAGAAGCTTCAAACTCCACCGAGCAAGTCTACCGCTGAGGTCCTTTTGAGACATCAGCCATTTCAAGCTCGCATGATCCGTCACTATCTTAAACGGCATGAGTTCTATGAAAGGCCGGAGCTTCTGTACGCTCAAGATTGCAGCTAAGCATTCTTGCTCTGTGACGGTGTAATTTCGTTGTGCTGAGTTCAACTTTTTTGAGACGTAGGCTATTGGCTTCTCGTGGCCATCGTCATCTAGTTGAATCAGCACCCCACCAATACCTTGTTGGCTAGCAACGCACTGTATAACGAATGGATTGGTGAATTCTGGACTCACTAACAACGGAGCATAGGCAAGTTTTTGTTTTAGCATCTCCAGAGACGTCTGGGCTTCGGATGTCCTCTTGAACTGACTGGGGTTTTTCAAGGTATCTGTAGTGGAGGCAGTCAAGTCAGCATAGTTCGGTATGAACCGTCTATACCATAGCGCCATACCTAGTAAGCTTCGGGCTTGCCGAACAGTTTTAGGTGAAGAATAGTCAATTATAGCTGAGATCTTGTCTGGGTCAGTTATAATTCATCTTTTCCCGACTATGAAACCCAAGTATTTGGTCTCCTTGATGCAAAACTTACCCTTGTCGACGTTGATAGTCTATCTGCGGTAGCGGATAGGCATCATTCTTCGTAACAGAGTTGACCTTCCTGGCATCAAAACAAAGGCGGACCTTTCCAGGCTTCCTCACTAGAACAACTGGAGAGCTCCGAGGACTCTGGCTCTCCTCTATCACACCCAGCGATAGCATTCGCTCTAATTCGGCATCCATCAAACTTTGTACTGCCGGCGATATCGGATAAAAGCGTTGTTTTATCGGAGCTGCGTCATTCATTTCAATCTTCTGAGCGACCAAAGATGTTTTTCCCAGGCCAAAAGAGGCGAAAGAAGGGAAAAGCTGTTTGGTGGCTTCTAAGCGTTGTTGATCTAGACTGGAAAGAACATGGCAATCGGTGTCAGAGGTAGCCGCTGGACTCGGATTCACTTCTGCAACTATACCCAGGATATCTGGAGCCAACCCAAATAGATGCCAGAAGTCTATTCCTAGATATAGTGCTTGTGTGAGTCCAGCAACCACGTAAAAATCACGTTTTAGGTCTTACCACGGAAAATGATATCCAAGTCCACATGACCATGCACAGTCGTCATGGCACCATTCGCTACTTGAACCTGTGTCCGATACCTCTTCCATTCAATCTCTGCTTCCGCAAGCTTCTCTAGAGCTCCCTGGCCTAGAATACAAACAGTGGCACCACTATCAAGTAATCCGGTCTCAGTTCGCCCGAGCAGCTTTACTTCGGCATACACGGAAATCTGTTAGTTTTTTTCTTGCCAGTCTCATCCTTCGACAGTATTCCCGCCAACGAACGGTAGATCTTTTCGTTTTCGGTCTCATATCCAAGTCAGGAAACACGATTTCACCTAACTCCGTTACTGAGGAGAAGATTCGGTCTCTTGCTGCGTTGTATTTCTGCAGACGCGTATGATACGGCGTCAGCGGATGTAAAACAGGCTCACGCCCACTCGCCATAACAGAGCTTGGTGGCCGTTTTAAAACAGAAGTGGGAGGAGGCCAAATGTCCTGCTCAGCAATTTTGTCAGCTAAAAGTGCTGTCGGTCTTATCGGGACATCGAAAATTAACGACTCTTTCAAAGAAGTGTCTAATAATGTCATGGGTTGCCCAGAAGTGGAAATGGGAGCTTGAAGATCTGCGGAGAAGTCTATTAAGATCTCCGTCTCTATCAATCGATCGTTTGTACAATCCGGTGGTTCGCTAATATCATCAGAATGATATCAGTGGACAATTCAGGGGTTCGTCAAGGTCTGCTAATGGGGCGGACCTTCCTCCTTGTTCAATGTTTGAACTGGAGTGTTCGTTACGACTGGGGCTTGAGACTGTTAGGTATTGAGTAAAACAGCCAATCACTGATTTCAAGTTTATTCGAACGCTAGACTTACGAGACTAAATTACAATCTAGTGCAGTTGCCTGCCTATCTTCTACAACTACCATGAATGCTCTTCCGATGAGAGTAGAGGTGCATTCCATAAGTAATACATACATAACACCTCTTCCCACTAAAAATAAAAGTACTGGCCTAGTTTTATAATCTTATAACTATTACAATATTTTTCACATTTTGTTCCGCAATAAAAAAAAATTTCAAAAGGCATATTCTAATCAAAATTACCAGATCTAAAAAAATCTGTTTGTTTTCGTTTTCTTTCAGGTTTAATTTTTTTCTCTATATCCTGTTTGGCTTTAATTTTAGGTTTGTAACATTTATTATTTTGAAAAGTAATTTTTGTTTGTTTATATTTTGTTAATTGATCAACATGGGCTATTTTTGAGTAACCCTCAATAGTAATTTCATATAGAGTATGAGTTTTTTGTCTTATTATCTTAGCTTTTATCCAATTGGCATTGTTATCACTTTTATTGTAATACAGTACAATTTCTTCAGGATAAAATTTTATTTTATTTTGTGACAAATTATCTGTGAAATTAATTTTTTGTTGTTTACTATTGTTCCACTTATCAAATCTAATATTTAAATTTCTATTTATAATAGTATTTATTTTATATTTAAACAAAAGTTCATTCGGCGTTTTTTGAGTTGTGGCCGTGGGAGTATTTCGATAGATAAAAAGTAGATTAGCGATTTGATGATCTAACGGAAACGATCGATAATTTGGATCTAGAGAATATTTTTTTAAACCTCTTTTTACCGTTTGTACTCCACGCTCCGCAAGACCATTGGATTTCGGGTGGTACGGCGGGCTTTTTGGGACCTCAATTTTATTATTCTCGTAGAATGTTATAAATTCGTACTAATTGAAGGGTGGACCGTTATCAGAACATATACCTTCTGGCAATCCAAAAATGCTGAATACCTTACGTAATGCCTTGACTACATTATCTGTCCTTATATTGGACATTTCAATAACCTCGAACCATTTCGAAAAAGCATCCACTATTATTAAAAAGGTTTTATTTTTCCAATAGAAGAAGTCTATATGGATTCTTTCAAAAGGACACGACGTCGATGGCCACGATATATCCTTCAGCTCTGGCTTCTTGTTCTGACATAACTGGCAAACATCACAGGAAGTGATAAACTCATAGATGTCTTGATCTATCTTCCACCACCAAATATAAGCCCTTGCTAAGCTTTTAGCCCTAACAACACCAATATGTCCTGTATGTAATAAACTTAACATCCTTGACTGTAAGGATTTCGGGATTATCAAACGATTCGCGTAAAATACAAATCCGTCTTCGGTATGGAGTGATTGTTTAATTTTGCCATATTTTTTTATTATTTCCGGTATCTCACCTGACCAACCATTTAAAAGGCTAAGTCTTAATTCAATTAATTCCCTGTCTTTAGCAGTTTCCGATTTGATAAGCTTCGTATCTATTTGCAATTCTTCATTAGAAACTACACTTCCAGAGGAAGTCGTGATAGGGCATCTGCATTACTCATTTGCGACCCTTTTCTATATGCTATGCTATAGGAGTATTGAGACAGCTCGATTGCCCATCTTTGTAGACGTGCTGCTGCTACAGGAGTAGCATTTTTATTACCAAAAATTTCTTGTAGCGGCTTGTGGTCTGTCATAATTCTGAAATTGTGGCCATAAATATATTTATGAAACTTTCTGATACTAAACATTATTGCCAAAGCTTCTCGGTGAAGTTGTGAATAGTTTTGCTGCGCTTTGCTTAATGTACTAGAGGCAAAAAATATAGGTCGTTCAATTCCGTCTACTAAATGCGAAAGGACTCCGCCCACTCCATAAGGACTTGCATCGCAACTTACAATAATTTGTTTTTTCGGATCGTAATGTGTTAGAACTGTTTCACTCAATATTAAATTCTTACTTTCTTGAAACGCTTTTTCTTCTAAACTCGTCCAATTAAATGGTTCATTCTTTCGCAGTAGATGGTATAATGGGTGCAATTTTGATGCTGAATTTCTCGCAAATTTACTGTAATAATTCAATAGACCTAAATATGCCTGAAGCTCTCTTACGTTTTTTGGTGACGGTGCCTTTTTTATAGCAATAATTTTCTTTTGATCTGGCTTAATACCCTCGCGGCTTATTACATGCCCTAAGTAAGTTACACTTGTCCTGAAAAATGCGCACTTCTCATAATTAACTTTTACGTTGTAACTGGACAGCCTGGCTAGAACAGTTCTCACATTTTCAAAACATGATTGTAAATCACTGCCCCCTATTATCAAATCATCTAAAAACGCCGCCACCTTATCAACGCCCTTGAACATTTCGTCCATGATACGCTGAAATTGGGAAGGTGCTGATGATACCCCAAAAGGCAGTCTATTAAACTTGTATAATCCCTTATGTGTATTAATAACTAACAATGATTTGGAATTTTCTGTCATCTCAAGTTGCATATAGGCGCCTTTCAAATCCAATACACAAAAATATTGGTAAAGGATAATGATCAACGGCAATATATCTATTGATTGTCCTTTTGCAGTCCATGCAAATTCGCACTGAGTCGTCTTTTTTCTGTACTACCACAATTGGAGATGCCCAGTCACTATATCTAATAGGAGTTATTATGTCTTGCTGGCATAGCTTTTCTAACTCTAATTCTACTGATTTCCTAACCCCGAATGGAAGATTATAACTTTTACAAAAAATGGGATTTATCTCACTATTTAAAACTATTTCTGCTTTATATTGTTTGATTGGTTGGCTTAAATCGCCATCGAAAACATCTGGAAATGCATTACGTAAGATTCTAACCAAAGAATTCGTATCACCATTCTGAATCGCCAAAAATTCTAATGTTCGTGATGGTATATGGTTCACCCCACTTTTCTCATAATTTTCTGTTTTTTTAAATAGTATTTTATTATCCTGATCACCTTTAATATCTAGCCACTTACGCCAAAATCCGTACAATCGATCCAGCCATGGTCTTCCCAGCAAAGGAGTGAACGGTTTTTTTGTTTTCAGCACAACTAATGGTAAAATATAAATATTTCTTTTTCCCGGCTTTTTAACAGCAACCATTATTTCTCCTACGGCCTCAACTGCATCTCCTGTTATTACCTGTAATGAATTAGAAATACTATCAAGAGTACAATCTTTAAAATGTTTCATATATAAATATTCATCAATTGCCGATACAGCCGCACCTGTGTCTATCTCCATCTCGAGCTTAACGCCATTTATATCCAATTCGGTCAATAAAGGTTTTACTCCCTCGCCGATGTAATTAAAATGCTTCAACTGGAGCTCCTCCAAACTGCGAATATTACCATTCAGTGCGTCGCTTTTCCCTCTGAATTGCCTCTTCTTCGTTTGATTTTGTTTCTTATCACGACATCGATGTGCATAATGGCCTGTTCTACCACAGCGATAACAAATGATAATTTTTTGTTCATCTGCATCTGCCACTGTCCGCTCTTGTTTCCCTTTCGATGTATTGCTGTGACTGTAATGCTTCCATTTGTTTAAAGTAAATTTATTTTGTCCCGCTGTTGCTTTAACTTGGTGTACTGGTTCTGGTTTTATTCTTTTCATTTCAGCTCGTGCAGTTTCGATGTTGAGCGCTTTATCCACTGCCGTTTTGAAAGATAAGCCTGATTCGTTGAGTAATACATATTGAATTTTTTCGTCTCTGAGCCCGGCAACAAATCTATCACGTAAAGCATCATCCAAAAATGTGGAGAATTCACATTTTGCTGATAAAATTTTTAATTGAATAATAAAATCTTGGATGGACTCTCCTTGACGTTGGTCCCTTTTATTAAATTTAATCGCTCCGCTATGATATTGGTTTTAGGAGCGAAATGCTCCTTCAGTAATTTTTCAAGATCATCAAATGATTTACTTTTCACCTCAGCAGGGGCTACCAGGGTTTTTACTACTTTGTATGCCTCTGGTCCCATCAGAGTAACAAAGTATGAAGTTTTCATCTTTTCCTCAATGTTATTTATGGAAAACAGAGTCTCTATCCGTTCACAATACGAATATATATCTTCACCAGGCAAAAATTGTTCGATGCTTCCAATAAATGCCGTCATTTCGGTAACTTATTATTCACTTTAGCTCAACTAGCGGTTTATCACTTAATCAAACTTTTGTTTTGAATTTTTATGCTTCCGCTTAAAACTGATCTACACTAATCACGCTGGTCTGGAATTACACACGCGTTGAAAATTAATGGTTCAGGTCTTTAGTTTTTTAATTTTTATTAATTTTTCCTCGTCGCCAAATTGTTAGGTATTGAGTAAAACAGCCAATCACTGATTTCAAGTTTATTCGAACGCTAGACTTACGAGACTAAATTACAATCTAGTGCAGTTGCCTGCCTATCTTCTACAACTACCATGAATGCTCTTCCGATGAGAGTAGAGGTGCATTCCATAAGTAATACATACATAACACCTCTTCCCACTAAAAATAAAAGTACTGGCCTAGTTTTATAATCTTATAACTATTACAATATTTTTCACATTTTCTTCCGCAATAAAAAAAAATTTCAAAAGGCATATTCTAATCAAAATTACCAGATCTAAAAAAATCTGTTTGTTTTCGTTTTCTTTCAGGTTTAATTTTTTTCTCTATATCCTGTTTGGCTTTAATTTTAGGTTTGTAACATTTATTATTTTGAAAAGTAATTTTTGTTTGTTTATATTTTGTTAATTGATCAACATGGGCTATTTTTGAGTAACCCTCAATAGTAATTTCATATAGAGTATGAGTTTTTTGTCTTATTATCTTAGCTTTTATCCAATTGGCATTGTTATCACTTTTATTGTAATACAGTACAATTTCTTCAGGATAAAATTTTATTTTATTTTGTGACAAATTATCTGTGAAATTAATTTTTTGTTGTTTACTATTGTTCCACTTATCAAATCTAATATTTAAATTTCTATTTATAATAGTATTTATTTTATATTTAAACAAAAGTTCATTCGGCGTTTTTTGAGTTGTGGCCGTGGGAGTATTTCGATAGATAAAAAGTAGATTAGCGATTTGATGATCTAACGGAAACGATCGATAATTTGGATCTAGAGAATATTTTTTTAAACCTCTTTTTACCGTTTGTACTCCACGCTCCGCAAGACCATTGGATTTCGGGTGGTACGGCGGGCTTTTTAGGACCTCAATTTTATTATTCTCGTAGAATGTTATAAATTCGTACTAATTGAAGGGTGGACCGTTATCAGAACATATACCTTCTGGCAATCCAAAAATGCTGAATACCTTACGTAATGCCTTGACTACATTATCTGTCCTTATATTGGACATTTCAATAACCTCGAACCATTTCGAAAAAGCATCCACTATTATTAAAAAGGTTTTATTTTTCCAATAGAAGAAGTCTATATGGATTCTTTCAAAAGGACACGACGTCGATGGCCACGATATATCCTTCAGCTCTGGCTTCTTGTTCTGACATAACTGGCAAACATCACAGGAAGTGATAAACTCATAGATGTCTTGATCTATCTTCCACCACCAAATATAAGCCCTTGCTAAGCTTTTAGCCCTAACAACACCAATATGTCCTGTATGTAATAAACTTAACATCCTTGACTGTAAGGATTTCGGGATTATCAAACGATTCGCGTAAAATACAAATCCGTCTTCGGTATGGAGTGATTGTTTAATTTTGCCATATTTTTTTATTATTTCCGGTATCTCACCTGACCAACCATTTAAAAGGCTAAGTCTTAATTCAATTAATTCCCTGTCTTTAGCAGTTTCCGATTTGATAAGCTTCGTATCTATTTGCAATTCTTCATTAGAAACTACACTAAAATAATTTATTAAAGAGTTGTTGCTATCTGGCTCCTCTTCTTCCAGAGGAAGTCGTGATAGGGCATCTGCATTACTCATTTGCGACCCTTTTCTATATGCTATGCTATAGGAGTATTGAGACAGCTCGATTGCCCATTTTTGTAGACGTGCTGCTGCTACAGGAGTAGCATTTTTATTACCAAAAATTTCTTGTAGCGGCTTGTGGTCTGTCATAATTCTGAAATTGTGGCCATAAATATATTTATGAAACTTTCTGATACTAAACATTATTGCCAAAGCTTCTCGGTGAAGTTGTGAATAGTTTTGCTGCGCTTTGCTTAATGTACTAGAGGCAAAAAATATAGGTCGTTCAATTCCGTCTACTAAATGCGAAAGGACTCCGCCTACTCCATAAGGACTTGCATCGCAACTTACAATAATTTGTTTTTTCGGATCGTAATGTGTTAGAACTGTTTCACTCAATATTAAATTCTTACTTTCTTGAAACGCTTTTTCTTCGAAACTCGTCCAATTAAATGGTTCATTCTTTCGCAGTAGATTGTATAATGGGTGCAATTTTGATGCTGAATTTCTCGCAAATTTACTGTAATAATTCAATAGACCTAAATATGCCTGAAGCTCTCTTACGTTTTTTGGTGACGGTGCCTTTTTTATAGCAATAATTTTCTTTTGATCTGGCTTAATACCCTCGCGGCTTATTACATGCCCTAAGTAAGTTACACTTGTCCTGAAAAATGCGCACTTCTCATAATTAACTTTTACGTTGTAACTGGACAGCCTGGCTAGAACAGTTCTCACATTTTCAAAACATGATTGTAAATCACTGCCCCCTATTATCAAATCATCTAAAAACGCCGCCACCTTATCAACGCCCTTGAACATTTCGTCCATGATACGCTGAAATTGGGAAGGTGCTGATGATACCCCAAAAGGCAGTCTATTAAACTTGTATAATCCCTTATGTGTATTAATAACTAACAATGATTTGGAATTTTCTGTCATCTCAAGTTGCATATAGGCGCCTTTCAAATCCAATACACAAAAATATTCACAGCCCCCTAACAACGCAAAAATTTCCTCCGAAACTGGTAAAGGATAATGATCAACGGCAATATATCTATTGATTGTCCTTTTGCAGTCCATGCAAATTCGCACTGAGCCGTCTTTTTTCTGTACTACCACAATTGGAGATGCCCAGTCACTATATCTAATAGGAGTTATTATGTCTTGCTGGCATAGCTTTTCTAACTCTAATTCTACTGATTTCCTAACCCCGAATGGAAGATTATAACTTTTACAAAAAATGGGATTTATCTCACTATTTAAAACTATTTCTGCTTTATATTGTTTGATTGGTTGGCTTAAATCGCCATCGAAAACATCTGGAAATGCATTACGTAAGATTCTAACCAAAGAATTCGTATCACCATTCTGAATCGCCAAAAATTCTAATGTTCGTGATGGTATATGGTTCACCCCACTTTTCTCATAATTTTCTGTTTTTTTAAATAGTATTTTATTATCCTGATCACCTTTAATATCTAGCCACTTACGCCAAAATCCGTACAATCGATCCAGCCATGGTCTTCCCAGCAAAGGAGTGAACGGTTTTTTTGTTTTCAGCACAACTAATGGTAAAATATAAATATTTATTTTTCCCGGCTTTTTAACAGCAACCATTATTTCTCCTACGGCCTCAACTGCATCTCCTGTTATTACCTGTAATGAATTAGAAATACTATCAAGAGTACAATCTTTAAAATGTTTCATATATAAATATTCATCAATTGCCGATACAGCCGCACCTGTGTCTATCTCCATCTCGAGCTTAACGCCATTTATATCCAATTCGGTCAATAAAGGTTTTACTCCCTCGCCGATGTAATTAAAATGCTTCAACTGGAGCTCCTCCAAACTGCGAATATTACCATTCAGTGCGTCGCTTTTCCCTCTGAATTGCCTCTTCTTCGTTTGATTTTGTTTCTTATCACGACATCGATGTGCATAATGGCCTGTTCTACCACAGCGATAACAAATGATAATTTTTTGTTCATCTGCATCTGCCACTGTCCGCTCTTGTTTCCCTTTCGATGTATTGCTGTGACTGTAATGCTTCCATTTGTTTAAAGTAAATTTATTTTGTCCCGCTGTTGCTTTAACTTGGTGTACTGGTTCTGGTTTTATTCTTTTCATTTCAGCTCGTGCAGTTTCGATGTTGAGCGCTTTATCCACTGCGGTTTTGAAAGATAAGCCTGATTCGTTGAGTAATACATATTGAATTTTTTCGTCTCTGAGCCCGGCAACAAATCTATCACGTAAAGCATCATCCAAAAATGTGGAGAATTCACATTTTGCTGATAAAATTTTTAATTGAATAATAAAATCTTGGATGGACTCTCCTTGACGTTGGTCCCTTTTATTAAATTTAATCGCTCCGCTATGATATTGGTTTTAGGAGCGAAATGCTCCTTCAGTAATTTTTCAAGATCATCAAATGATTTACTTTTCACCTCAGCAGGGGCTACCAGGGTTTTTACTACTTTGTATGCCTCTGGTCCCATCAGAGTAACAAAGTATGAAGTTTTCATCTTTTCCTCAATGTTATTTATGGAAAACAGAGTCTCTATCCGTTCACAATACGAATATATATCTTCACCAGGCAAAAATTGTTCGATGCTTCCAATAAATGCCGTCATTTCGGTAACTTATTATTCACTTTAGCTCAACTAGCGGTTTATCACTTAATCAAACTTTTGTTTTGAATTTTTATGCTTCCGCTTAAAACTGATCTACACTAATCACGCTGGTCTGGAATTACACACGCGTTGAAAATTAATGGTTCAGGTCTTTAGTTTTTTAATTTTTATTAATTTTTCCTCGTCGCCAAATTGTTAGGTATTGAGTAAAACAGCCAATCACTGATTTCAAGTTTATTCGAACGCTAGACTTACGAGACTAAATTACAATCTAGTGCAGTTGCCTGCCTATCTTCTACAACTACCATGAATGCTCTTCCGATGAGAGTAGAGGTGCATTCCATAAGTAATACATACATAACACCTCTTCCCACTAAAAATAAAAGTACTGGCCTAGTTTTATAATCTTATAACTATTACAATATTTTTCACATTTTGTTCCGCAATAAAAAAAAATTTCAAAAGGCATATTCTAATCAAAATTACCAGATCTAAAAAAATCTGTTTGTTTTCGTTTTCTTTCAGGTTTAATTTTTTTCTCTATATCCTGTTTGGCTTTAATTTTAGGTTTGTAACATTTATTATTTTGAAAAGTAATTTTTGTTTGTTTATATTTTGTTAATTGATCAACATGGGCTATTTTTGAGTAACCCTCAATAGTAATTTCATATAGAGTATGAGTTTTTTGTCTTATTATCTTAGCTTTTATCCAATTGGCATTGTTATCACTTTTATTGTAATACAGTACAATTTCTTCAGGATAAAATTTTATTTTATTTTGTGACAAATTATCTGTGAAATTAATTTTTTGTTGTTTACTATTGTTCCACTTATCAAATCTAATATTTAAATTTCTATTTATAATAGTATTTATTTTATATTTAAACAAAAGTTCATTCGGCGTTTTTTGAGTTGTGGCCGTGGGAGTATTTCGATAGATAAAAAGTAGATTAGCGATTTGATGATCTAACGGAAACGATCGATAATTTGGATCTAGAGAATATTTTTTTAAACCTCTTTTTACCGTTTGTACTCCACGCTCCGCAAGACCATTGGATTTCGGGTGGTACGGCGGGCTTTTTAGGACCTCAATTTTATTATTCTCGTAGAATGTTATAAATTCGTACTAATTGAAGGGTGGACCGTTATCAGAACATATACCTTCTGGCAATCCAAAAATGCTGAATACCTTACGTAATGCCTTGACTACATTATCTGTCCTTATATTGGACATTTCAATAACCTCGAACCATTTCGAAAAAGCATCCACTATTATTAAAAAGGTTTTATTTTTCCAATAGAAGAAGTCTATATGGATTCTTTCAAAAGGACACGACGTCGATGGCCACGATATATCCTTCAGCTCTGGCTTCTTGTTCTGACATAACTGGCAAACATCACAGGAAGTGATAAACTCATAGATGTCTTGATCTATCTTCCACCACCAAATATAAGCCCTTGCTAAGCTTTTAGCCCTAACAACACCAATATGTCCTGTATGTAATAAACTTAACATCCTTGACTGTAAGGATTTCGGGATTATCAAACGATTCGCGTAAAATACAAATCCGTCTTCGGTATGGAGTGATTGTTTAATTTTGCCATATTTTTTTATTATTTCCGGTATCTCACCTGACCAACCATTTAAAAGGCTAAGTCTTAATTCAATTAATTCCCTGTCTTTAGCAGTTTCCGATTTGATAAGCTTCGTATCTATTTGCAATTCTTCATTAGAAACTACACTAAAATAATTTATTAAAGAGTCGTTGCTATCTGGCTCCTCTTCTTCCAGAGGAAGTCGTGATAGGGCATCTGCATTACTCATTTGCGACCCTTTTCTATATGCTATGCTATAGGAGTATTGAGACAGCTCGATTGCCCATTTTTGTAGACGTGCTGCTGCTACAGGAGTAGCATTTTTATTACCAAAAATTTCTTGTAGCGGCTTGTGGTCTGTCATAATTCTGAAATTGTGGCCATAAATATATTTATGAAACTTTCTGATACTAAACATTATTGCCAAAGCTTCTCGGTGAAGTTGTGAATAGTTTTGCTGCGCTTTGCTTAATGTACTAGAGGCAAAAAATATAGGTCGTTCAATTCCGTCTACTAAATGCGAAAGGACTCCGCCTACTCCATAAGGACTTGCATCGCAACTTACAATAATTTGTTTTTTCGGATCGTAATGTGTTAGAACTGTTTCACTCAATATTAAATTCTTACTTTCTTGAAACGCTTTTTCTTCGAAACTCGTCCAATTAAATGGTTCATTCTTTCGCAGTAGATTGTATAATGGGTGCAATTTTGATGCTGAATTTCTCGCAAATTTACTGTAATAATTCAATAGACCTAAATATGCCTGAAGCTCTCTTACGTTTTTTGGTGACGGTGCCTTTTTTATAGCAATAATTTTCTTTTGATCTGGCTTAATACCCTCGCGGCTTATTACATGCCCTAAGTAAGTTACACTTGTCCTGAAAAATGCGCACTTCTCATAATTAACTTTTACGTTGTAACTGGACAGCCTGGCTAGAACAGTTCTCACATTTTCAAAACATGATTGTAAATCACTGCCCCCTATTATCAAATCATCTAAAAACGCCGCCACCTTATCAACGCCCTTGAACATTTCGTCCATGATACGCTGAAATTGGGAAGGTGCTGATGATACCCCAAAAGGCAGTCTATTAAACTTGTATAATCCCTTATGTGTATTAATAACTAACAATGATTTGGAATTTTCTGTCATCTCAAGTTGCATATAGGCGCCTTTCTACACAAAAATATTCACAGCCCCCTAACAACGCAAAAATTTCCTCCGAAACTGGTAAAGGATAATGATCAACGGCAATATATCTATTGATTGTCCTTTTGCAGTCCATGCAAATTCGCACTGAGCCGTCTTTTTTCTGTACTACCACAATTGGAGATGCCCAATCACTATATCTAATAGGAGTTATTATGTCTTGCTGGCATAGCTTTTCTAACTCTAATTCTACTGATTTCCTAACCCCGAATGGAAGATTATAACTTTTACAAAAAATGGGATTTATCTCACTATTTAAAACTATTTCTGCTTTATATTGTTTGATTGGTTGGCTTAAATCGCCATCGAAAACATCTGGAAATGCATTACGTAAGATTCTAACCAAAGAATTCGTATCACCATTCTGAATCGCCAAAAATTCTAATGTTCGTGATGGTATATGGTTCACCCCACTTTTCTCATAATTTTCTGTTTTTTTAAATAGTATTTTATTATCCTGATCACCTTTAATATCTAGCCACTTACGCCAAAATCCGTACAATCGATCCAGCCATGGTCTTCCCAGCAAAGGAGTGAACGGTTTTTTTGTTTTCAGCACAACTAATGGTAAAATATAAATATTTCTTTTTCCCGGCTTTTTAACAGCAACCATTATTTCTCCTACGGCCTCAACTGCATCTCCTGTTATTACCTGTAATGAATTAGAAATACTATCAAGAGTACAATCTTTAAAATGTTTCATATATAAATATTCATCAATTGCCGATACAGCCGCACCTGTGTCTATCTCCATCTCGAGCTTAACGCCATTTATATCCAATTCGGTCAATAAAGGTTTTACTCCCTCGCCGATGTAATTAAAATGCTTCAACTGGAGCTCCTCCAAACTGCGAATATTACCATTCAGTGCGTCGCTTTTCCCTCTGAATTGCCTCTTCTTCGTTTGATTTTGTTTCTTATCACGACATCGATGTGCATAATGGCCTGTTCTACCACAGCGATAACAAATGATAATTTTTTGTTCATCTGCATCTGCCACTGTCCGCTCTTGTTTCCCTTTCGATGTATTGCTGTGACTGTAATGCTTCCATTTGTTTAAAGTAAATTTATTTTGTCCCGCTGTTGCTTTAACTTGGTGTACTGGTTCTGGTTTTATTCTTTTCATTTCAGCTCGTGCAGTTTCGATGTTGAGCGCTTTATCCACTGCCGTTTTGAAAGATAAGCCTGATTCGTTGAGTAATACATATTGAATTTTTTCGTCTCTGAGCCCGGCAACAAATCTATCACGTAAAGCATCATCCAAAAATGTGGAGAATTCACATTTTGCTGATAAAATTTTTAATTGAATAATAAAATCTTGGATGGACTCTCCTTGACGTTGGTCCCTTTTATTAAATTTAATCGCTCCGCTATGATATTGGTTTTAGGAGCGAAATGCTCCTTCAGTAATTTTTCAAGATCATCAAATGATTTACTTTTCACCTCAGCAGGGGCTACCAGGGTTTTTACTACTTTGTATGCCTCTGGTCCCATCAGAGTAACAAAGTATGAAGTTTTCATCTTTTCCTCAATGTTATTTATGGAAAACAGGGTCTCTATCCGTTCACAATACGAATATATATCTTCACCAGGCAAAAATTGTTCGATGCTTCCAATAAATGCCGTCATTTCGGTAACTTATTATTCACTTGAGCTTAACTAGCGGTTTATCACTTAATCAAACTTTTGTTTTGAATTTTTATGCTTCCGCTTAAAACTGATCTACACTAATCACGCTGGTCTGGAATTACACACGCGTTGAAAATTAATGGTTCAGGTCTTTAGTTTTTTAATTTTTATTAATTTTTCCTCGTCGCCAAATTGTTAGGTATTGAGTAAAACAGCCAATCACTGATTTCAAGTTTATTCGAACGCTAGACTTACGAGACTAAATTACAATCTAGTGCAGTTGCCTGCCTATCTTCTACAACTACCATGAATGCTCTTCCGATGAGAGTAGAGGTGCATTCCATAAGTAATACATACATAACAGAGACATTGACGCTGGTCGAGAAAAGGTGTTGGGATTCCCGACCTGTCTCTCGTTTTTCTGTGCACAGTGTCCGCAGTTGGCCTTAAAATATTCTTGGGCCCGCATCCGTAGCAGAACACTTGCTGTCATACTTGCAGGCAGTCCTGGTAGTAGTGACCTGGCTGATCACAATTCCAGCACACTACTGGTTGTCTGGTAGAAATGGCTGACACGTCGCTTAAGCTAGTGTCGCTGCCTGTTGCTATTGCCAGTTCGGGGTTTAAGGTCTGGAAGTCGTAAATCTCGTGTACTCGTTGGTTCCGGTAAGGGTTCCAACTACCAGCTGTCGCTATTCGTAGCTGCGTGGCTTGAATTTGAGTAACGAGCGATCTTAACTGTCCTATCGTATCGATGGAATGTAGGCATATCTTCTCTTGAATCTCAGGCAGTAAGTTAGATTTGACGATTTCCAAGAATTCTTGGTCTGGCATGGCGTTCTGTAACTGATTACGCAGCAACACTAGATGATGGTGGTATATGGCGAATAGTTCACCAGGCTTCTGCTTTCGCGACATCAGCTGCAAGCGGATTTTTAAATCGTCCTTGGGCACTCCCCATTCAATTGACAACCCAGTTTTGACAAATTCCCAAGTCTTAATATCGACCAATACCAATCCTTTGCTGGTCCCGTCAATAACATGAGCATGTTCCTAACAAGGAGATCAAAATCTTCTTCTAGAGCGGAGTGCGTGAGCGCTTCGACTCGAAAAATAAATTCATGTACGGAAAGCTCGTAGTTCTTTCCGTTGTATGTCAGGTTCCATCTTCTGATAGGACGGCCTGATCGTCGCTGTCCTACACTCGTCGGGATACGATGAGATGAAGCTGGTGGAGGCTGGTTAAAATTTGGTCTAGGCTGACCAAAAGCCGAAGGGGGTGGGTTAAACGACTGCCTCCGCTCGTGGTGAAACTCTGGTGGTGGTCTGGGATCACCCATAGTAGGAGGTGGCCGTGGAATTCAATTCCGTTCGTAATGCATTCAAGCTCTGCTCGAGGCCTTCTCGAACCAAGTCCTGCATTTGCATGCCCAAGCCTGCCATCAAAGCATCCGTAGCTGCTGAGGTATGTCCACTGCCAGAAGGCAGTGGGCTATTTCGTCGCGAGTGGGTACTTGTGAAGGTCATGGAAGGTATATCTGGCATTCCAGGTGATATAGATCGTCGACTAGGTGGTGGCACTGTCAAAGGTGGTAACTCTAGTGACGGCATAGGAGGCAATGGGTCGTGACTGACAGATTTTCCGGGCTTCGTCGTCTTCCGGACAGCGCCTGTATACTCAGTAAAATCATACTGAGTGAGATGGAACCTGCAGTTAGGGCAGTTTGACTGCTGCCTAATCCACGCTTTCAGACACGCCTTGTGGAACATATGTCCATAAGCTGTCTTCACTGGCTTCCTCGGCCCTGACCAGTCGCCCTCCTGATAGATGGAGCCCTGGTCTGGCGACGGTACCGCTACACCAGTTGCTCGCGGTGGTGTTCGCGGCGTAGCCATTGTACAATCAGTCGTAAATCAAACGAAAAAATTTCCAAACCAAGGGTTTGGACTAGATATAAAAAAATTCAAAGAATTTGAAAATTCGGAAGAGATAACAGGCTCTTCACAACGTGAGGATGACGAAATACTAATTTGAAATCGAAGGTTTGGACGACATACTAAATTTCAAACAAAAATTTTCCCAAACATTCGGAGAAGTTGAAAAAGAATTAAAAAAAAAATCAGAAAACTCACAGGTTCAACGAAATTACCAAAAAGTTCAATTAAGCGTTTCAAAAAAAGTTCATATCAGAAACATACGATTTCTCCTTTACTTCCCGAAGCTAACTCTCAACATAAACGGCATCCAGATCGCTCTCTCTCTTCTCAGGTCAGAAACTTTATACAGGCAAGCGACGTGAATGTGTGCATGAAAAATGTCTGAGTCCTCACAGAAATCTGGGAAGAGTCGGGTTGGAGAAGCTAGAGACTGAAAATGATACTAGAGATTCTTCAGCCAGGCAGTTAGCAGTATGCCAAGTCCTGATTACTGAAGGTCTCCAGCATCACTTCCATCCTCCAACAACTCCTTCCTTCCTCTTCACCTGATTGTCATGTCCAGCTAGCCTTCCAACTGGGCAGAGTCATGAATCTGGTCGACTAGTTAGCTGAAAGCCAAAAGATCATTAAAAAAAATTCAAAAAAAATTCAAAACTTTCAAAAACTTTAAGACGTTACGTTACTTTACTTCACTCAATTCAACTTTCAAAAATCAAAATGTCAAAACTTCACAAATCTTTACTTCACTTTACAAACTTTCAAAACTTTCAAAACATTACGTTACTTTAATCGTTACTAAAAATTCAAGATACCAAAAACTTTACATTACTTTCAAAAAATTTCTATTAACAAAACAATCAAACCTCAAGTCCACATGTGTTCTCCACTAGATATGAGACTACCGAGTCAGACGATTTAGCTACAAGCCAAATGTCCATATCTCAAGTAGCCTCAGTCCCCAGTGTCAAACACATTTGAACACCGAAGTTGAATGAGATGGCCCCGCGTTGGGCGCCATATTTGTTATGGAACTATAGTGAGTGATTGGCTTTGGACGTAAAGTCCCGACTGCCAGCATGAGCTGACAGATCACTCGACGGACAGCGTTGATTTCAGGCCGGCACGCTAGCTCGCCTCGGCTCATTGGCGGAGAGTGTGGGGAGGTTCCACGAAAACCTGCCGCTGCCGTCAGCCATAATAAAAAAAAAAAATCATCGTGCCTATCCAACAAAAGCGGGCACACATTCGGTCCGGAAGGGACCCTTACGTCACTTACCTATATATAATTGAAGGCGCAGATGGTCTGCCTTCCTTGCCTGTCCCATCCTCCAACCTGACGCTGAGGGCAAGATTTTTCAGAGTCCCTAATTGACCTGTAAAGGAGAATATACGAGCGAACCTAGACGACCTTCATTTTATGTGAGAGGGCTCCAGGATGTGCGAGGAGAAATAAAAGCTTTCAACGATTCATGTCTACGTTATAATTCAACCATTTAGAAGATAATTCATTATCACTAGACGTAAAACTAGATAGAAACTGCGTCCCTATGAAGGTGGACAGGCTCACAACGAAATACTAGTCCTAAAATGATTAACTTAACTAGTATTAGGTATGTGCATATGATTCAAAATATTGCGAAATAAAATTAGCAAATGATATTGACGAAGTATTCGTAAAATGATTAACTTAACTAGTAATAAGTATGTGCATATAATTCAAAATATTGCGAAATAAAATTAGCAAATGATATCAAGTGTTTTCAATCAACTTCTCGTGACACAATAATTATTCGACACAAGTTGCGGCAAAAACACAATTGCAGTTTGTCAATAGATATTCTTCCGGTTCCACAGATTAGAAATTCGAAATCGGTTATCTGGTTCTTCAGACGTTCCTATTCATCGTAACCTAAATGAGCTCATAGTTGAGGAGAAAACGAAGACAGCTAAATAATCTAAATCATTTAAGGAGTTGCGAACTCAGATTGCAGGCTGCCCCGTAGTACCTGAGGTTCTTTCACTATGTCGTGGGAAACTGAAATTATTCTTCCGCTCTTAACCACGTTAAAATGCACATATATCTAATTATGACAGAGTATTATTCCTAAGAATTAATATGAAAATGAAGTGGATAGCACTGATAGTAAGCATTCTTATTGTTAGTATAATATTACTTTTAACGTACATCAAAAAAGTTTTTCCCGACAAAAATTCGTTTCGTTAGAGTAGTAACGCTAGAGTTATTCATAATCAATCTAGCCGGGGTGCATGAAAATGACTTCTTTGCGTTGCACAAGCGAACTTTGGCAAGAGAGGAACCAAGTGAATTACAACCATTTTGATTTTCCTTTTCTTTCGGGAAAACTATTCTAGAAATTGCCTAGTTTCGATGTCTGACTTGAACATTATTACAAAATTAAAATCCCTTTAGCTTGAGTTGGTGATCGAGTCTCTTTATGTATATATGTATAAATAAATAAAAAAACCTTACAGTTTGCAGGATCTAGTTAAGCGCAATAATATGGCAGTGGTCACCACTGTTGGCGCGGGGATTCCTCTCACGACGTAACCTCAAAAGATCTTCTTGAATTTTATCGATCGAAGTTTTCTGGCTTCTGGGCAGTGCCCTATTCTTCCTGCTGCCTTCTTGATGATTCTGGCATATCTCTGCTGCAGACATTGAATCGTTGCACGAACAGGATCTCCTTCTGTTTGTTGTAACTTTTGCATGGAGCGCAGCTGTTAAATGTGAAGTGGAAGAAGTGGCCCCAATAGTTGCTAATGGTGATTATTCACACCAATTTTGTCATAAAACATTAGGAAATTTGGCTGCCGCTGCCGATTGTTTGAACTGTAAATTTAGACAGATAGATGAAGTTCGAGGACAAGTTTCGCATGCGTGCTGGTTATTCCGAAACTGCCAAACAAAGGTTCACGAATGGGTTCACTTGCTGAATGTTATGATTGCCAGCAAAGTTGTTCCACCTAGACTTGTAATATGAGTTGTTCAAATTTAAATCGTTCGTGTTGTAAAAATTTCCTTCCCTTTTCTCGCCAGTATAATTAATAATTATTCCCAGCGTAAAAGCGACGACTGTGCTGCTGGAATTTGGATAATTTATTATCCGTCGGGAGGTGGATTTCTTTCTTGCTAAATGGAAGAATATTTGTACCCATTGAAATTTGGTCACGAGTAGTGATAAAAAATCTTTTTAACTTACTTGCGGGGTTAATATATTCGTTGATGGCTTCGGAAAATTATATCTTTCGAGATGCTTCTGTTTTCCACGTCTTCATGCTTTTAAAGATTTGACAAGACAGATGTCGACTGTCTTCTTCTTCTTTGTCACCACCGTCAGAATGTCACTCCGAGCTCGAGGAAACGCACTGTTTCGTCATGCTATATATATATTTTCTAATTAATTAATTGTCAATTCACCAATTATAATTTTTGCTTTTTCATATACTACATATATATTGTATGCGATGTTAAATTTAATATTCAAAAATAGCGCTTAAGTTTGTATACCATTCTCTATTTGTTATACTGTGCTAAAAATAGGGTTCAGTGAATATTCAGTACTAGCCGTTGTTGTAAAAATTTGTAGATCCACTTGAATTCGATACCTGAAGCATTAAACATCTTGGCAAGAAAGGTATTTTTTTATTCTTCGTCGACACAAACTGCAAAAAAGCTTGCAGTTTCAACATTTGGCGCCCGAGCAGGGACAATTTCTCAACTTTATCATTGCCTTTGGTTGAAATTTTAATCAACTGCAAGCAATAATTATATCGTCGCTGGATTCATAGCATTGATCATCTGTCGTCGTTGGATCGCTGCACACGTGCATCCATTTTGTTGGACGATATTCTTTAAAAAATATTGCTGCTGATTTAATCATCGTTGGATCAAATCATCGAAGGAAATTGCTCCAATTGAAACAAAGCCGCCTACACAAGTACCATACTATTTTTCTAGAAAGCGCCGTAAGTAAATTATCGTAAAGGCCTTGTGCGTGCGGCACGTGAACAAATAATTTTGAACATTGCAAGGTACATATTTTCAATTTCATATTTTGATCATTATTATTATGCCTATTGTGTGAATATAAATTTTTTAATGACTTATACATATGAACGCATAAATTATTACTGCAATTGTGTGCGTGAATAAAATTATTAGTTGTCTGGCATTAGAACACATGCATAGAATAGATAAGAACAGAGCTTCTGAATAGAGATTTTATCTTTTAGGTCGTTGAACCTTTATATATATTATCTTCATAAATTTACTCATTCGTACCTAAGGAAACATTCGGTTTTGGATTAGCGTTATAATCGCTATCGAATTAATTAAATTATATTTGCTATTAAAAACGTTCTCGAATATAAAAGCTTGTGAAGGCATCAATGCCAGTGTGACCATAGCGGGGTTGAAAATTAATTGTAAGCTTCCTTTCTAATTGAAAAATCTTAAAAACAATTCGTGATATCGTGAATGTAAGAAATATTTCGTTCAATATGAGTGAACTCGCCGATCTTAAAATACAAAGAGCGTCTTCAAAGGGTTGTATTACGCGGATAAAAAATATCATTGAGTCCAAGGCAAGCTCCTTATCAAACACTGAACTGGAATGTCGGCTAGGCATCCTTGAGTCCTACTTTAAACAGATCTTGTCGTTCCAATCAGCTATTGAAAAACTAACTCCAGAGGATGCTAATGAACAAAAGATCAGGGGGGATCTGGAGGACTTATATTGCGCCTGTGAGATCTGGGCTCAACGTTAGGAGGGGGTGCCGGTTTGTAAATGGATAACTCAGCTTTGTCTTAATTCAAATATAAAATTTATTCAAATATATTGCTTATAAACTATTATCACAATTCAATTCTCTTATGACTAAACTAGCTTACGATTACGAATTCAAAAAAAAAAAACTTATCCTACCTTAAGCTACCAATTCAGTACAAATTCAATAATTCAAAAAAAATATTATTCCCAGAAAGATGTTCCCCTTATTTCTGAAAAGAAAGAGAGAGAATCCACTATTAGTCCAATAGAAGTTTTGTGCTACACGTATAAGCACGGTAGCAGTAATACAAAAATATTTATAAAGACAGAAGTATGTTTCTGCAGCAGGAGTAGATTCCTGCTTAGACGTAGGATAAAATTAAAGTAGAAGTAAATTTCTACAGTAGAAGTAGATTCCTACTCAGGTGAGAGATAAACTATAAGCAGAATTAAGTTTCTGCAGTAGGAGTAAATTCCTACTCAGGTGGGAGATGAAATTTAAGCAGAATTAAATTTCTGCAGTAGGAGTAAATTCCTACTCAGGTGGGAGATAAAATATAAGCAGAATTAAATTTCTGCAGTAGGAGTAAATTCCTACTTAGGTGTGGGATGGATTTTGCAGAATTAAATTTCTGCAGTAGGAGTAAATTCCTACTTCGATATGGGATGGAGTTAGCAGAATTAAATTTCTGCAGTAGGAGTAAATTCCTACTAGATGGAAGCAAATAAGGTTTAGGATAGTTGGAAAAATCAGATTAAACTCTGATGTGTTCAGATTAAATTCTGAACTAGGAATGGATCATTCTGCTGCAGCTCGTCGCCTTTTTATAGCCGCCGCGAACCGCTACGTTTCGGCTTCATGATCGGTTGCCTTGACAACGCTCGTTCTCAAAGTTGTTATACTTTGATGGCGGCGTCCCGTAGTGACGTCATATGAGACCATTAGAGTTGCACTGAACTCTGACTGCGGCGAAGGCGAGAACATCTGATGTGATGTGTTGACATTTTGACATGTCAACATAAATAATCGCAGAGAAGCTTGAGAAATGGTAAGTTTGTAATATTTATTAATATTATTAGTTATTTATAAGATTTTTTTGTTTATTTTCAGGTGAGAAAACAGTGGAGGAAGTTTTTAGGACGGCGTTGGACCAAAGGGAGGAAGTTCCCTTGTATTAGATAAGTGTTTTGTTTTAAATTATTTTTAAGATAAAATTCTTTGTGTTTCTTTTTTTTGTTTCTTTTTAGGAAATATTATCGGAGGAGAAAATAGGGAATCATCGTGGGATACTGGTGTGGCCTGAACAGCGCCACTAAATCTAAATTATTATCATTGATGAATGGTCAACGTGGTTCAAGTTCCTTTCAAGATCATTCATTGTTGGCATCGTCCACTGTTAAGGATAATTTACCGAAACTTAAGTTGCCACATTTCAGTGGTAAATATTCAGAATTCCCTAATTTCATTGGATCATTTACAAGGCTGGTGGATAAAAATGATTCATTGTCAGCAATAGAAAAGTTTAACCATTTACTCTCATGCTTAACTGGTGCTGCATTACGCACAGTTAAGGCGTTCGAAATCAGTGAAGATAACTATTCTAAAGCTTTAACTCAATTAAAGGAGAGATACGATAATAGGTACCTAACTTTTCAAGAGCATGTATTAGATTTGTTTAATTTACCCAAAGTGTCTAAAAATTCTGCCAATCAGTTACGATATTTGGTAGATAGCACTAACGCTCATTTGAGTGCACTAAAGAGTTTAGGGTCAGAAGCGGACATTACGAATGCGTTAATAATTCATCTGGTGACCGCTAAATTAGATCCTGAATCACAAAATAAATTGGAAGAATCAATGGAACACTCTAGTCTGCCAACCTGGGACAAATGTTCTAAAATTCTTAACAAGCGTTGTCAGTTACTAGAAGCTAGAGAAACCAAAGCTGAACAAAGGAATGATTTGTCGCCGGCGGCGTCGACAAGACTACCGAATTTCTATAAAGGAAAGAAATCTAACTCGAATTCTACAACATTAACAATTTCCAAATCTCGTTGTCTAATTTGCAATGACTCTGGTCATACTATTAATTATTGCCCAAAGTTTCTCGAACTCCCTGTATTGCACAGGTTTGAACACGTCAAGAAGAAAGCATTGTGTATCAATTGTTTGTCGAAAGGACATAGCGTAAAGAAATGTACTTCGAGGAAGTGCAATGTTTGCTCTAAGCCCCATCATACATCTTTACATAGATACGCTGCGAATACAGTGCCAGCAGTCGAAAGCGCAAACCATACCAACTTCAATACAAACATAGGGTCCCAAACGTCTGGTGCGGAGAATTCTAACTTAAGTTCGTCGTTATTATCTAAGGATAATGTCCAGGGTCATGTTTTCCTTGCCGCAGCTGTTGTCCAAGTGAAGTATAGTTCTGGTCGATATCATCTTGCTAGGACATTACTAGATTCAGCCTCTCAGCTTAATTTTATTTCGGAGAGTCTTGTTCAAACGCTTAAACTAAAGAAACATAGAACAGATCTAACTATCAGCGGGATTGCAAAAGTTTCTTCGGACGTTCGTTGGTCTACCCAAGCTGCTATTAAATCTAGAATCTGTGATTTCGAGACTAATTTATCATTTTACGTCCTCCCACACATAACCGGTCTTCAGCCGGAAAAAGGTGTAGCCGTAGATGATTGGCATATCCCATCTAATATTCAATTAGCTGACCCAGAGTTTTTTAAGCCACAGAAGGTAGATATTCTAATTGGTGCAGATGTCTTCTTCGAACTTCTTTGTGTGGGTCAAATTAAGTTGGAAAAGAACCTACCTACTTTACAGAAAACTCTCTTTGGATGGGTGGTCTCAGGGAAATATGTTAATCCGCTGCCTCTATCGCCCACTTTGGCTTGTATAGCTTATGGTCGGGAGAAAGCTGACGGGATTGTTGCGGAGGATATATCCTTGGGTGAATTAGTCGAGCGTTTCTGGAAGGAGGAAACTATTGAAGGGACACCACCTATCATGAATCCCAAGCATACAGAATGCGAAGCTATCTTTCGCGACACAGTACGTCGTTTACCTGATGGACGATTTATGGTTAAGCTGCCATTTAAGGATTCATAATTTCAGTTTACAAACTCTTTAGAAATTGCTCGTCGTCGTTTCTACTATCTGGAAAGAAAACTAATGAAGGATCCGGAGCTCAAGATAAATTATTCTCAGTTTCTAGAGGAGTATCTTGCTGCAGGTCATATGGAGGCACTAGCTATGGAAAATGTGCCGACTCCTCATTACTTTATGCCACATCGTGGCGTTTTGCGGCTAGACAGTTCGACAACGAAACTTCGTGTTGTCTTTGATGCTTCATTTCGCACGGCATCGAACAAAGCACTCAACGATGTACTTATAGTGGGCTCCACTATACAAGATGATCTTTTATCGATTATATGCAGATTTCGTTGTTACCAATTAGCACTAACCGCGGATATTTCCGCCATGTACAGGCAAATTTTGGTATATCCCGAGGATCGGAATTATCAGCTTATTCTCTGGCGAAATAGTCCTAAAGAAGATTTACAAGTCTTTCGTTTAAAAACAGTCACTTATGGTACGGCCTCTGCTCCATTTCTTGCAACGAGATGCTTGAAACAATTATCAGAGGACTACCACTCAAAGCTACTAAAGGCTTCAAAAATAGTGGCGCAGGACTTCTACATGGACGACCTTTTAACTGGTGCAGATACTCGTGAGGAACTTATGGAAATTCGTCGTGATGTTGATACTATCTTAAGGTCTGGCCAATTTTCTCTGAGGAAATGGTACTCGAATGACTTGGATTTCTTATCAGAAATTCCGGAAGCTGAACGTGAGAAGACACTAAGAATTAATGATACCGATGTCGTTAAAACGCTAGGTATAATATGGGAGCCCATCGCTGATGAGTTTCGGTTTCAATATAAACCACCGATCGTTTCTACGTCTG
Organism: Dioctria rufipes; assembly: GCA_963924295.1. Taxonomy (NCBI): domain Eukaryota; kingdom Metazoa; phylum Arthropoda; class Insecta; order Diptera; family Asilidae; genus Dioctria; species Dioctria rufipes. The sequence continues at coordinate 138,688,389 of OZ002744.1, forward strand.
GAGTCACTAAAAGGACAATTCTGTCGGATGTCGCTCGGTTGTTCGACCCGCTAGGACTCGTAAATCCGGTAGTTGTGCGCGCGAAGATTTTTTTACAAGAACTTTGGTTACTGAAACTAAATTGGGACGAGTCGGTTCCCCAAGATTTAGAATATCGTTGGTGTCAGTTCAAATCTCAATTGCAAGCAATCAGTAGTATACGGATCCCGCGATTGGTACTTTGTGTGGGCAGGGTTTCTAACATTACACTTCATGGATTTGCGGATGCATCAACCAGGGCCTATGGTTGCTGCATATATATTCAATCCTCCGATGAGCTTGGAAACGTTTTCGTTAACCAATAAGAATATGCACCAATAAGAATATGCAGATCATTACCTTGCCTGGAGCTTTGTGCAGCATTACTGCTTTCGAAGCTCTTAGTAAAGGTTCGTGACAATTTTCCTAAGTCTATAAGTGAACAGTATCTCTGGACAGATTCGGAGATCGTGCTCGATTGGCTGGCCAGCCATGCATCTAACTGGAAGACCTACGTTTTGAATCGCGTGTCGGAGATTCAAACGCTGACCGAGAAAGCAACCTGGAGGCATGTCAACTCTAAAGCAAATCCAGCTGATATTATTTCCAGAGGTATTGCAGCTGATGATCTCCTTAATTCGATGTGGTTTTCTGGGCCGCAGTTCTTAAGGCATTCAAAGGACAAGTGGCCTCCCTTGAAAAAACGGCATATGAGCCCCGATGACTTACCTGAACGAAAAAAGATTAAAGCAGTTCTAATGGGCTCCGTCTCGGATAAATTTTTACAAATTATTCACTCAGTTAGTGATTTTATTAAAAATTGTCGCCGTTTCGCATATGTACTACGCTATGTTCGTAAACTAAAATCTAAACGTACAAATGACATCGTTGAAAGCGGAGAATTGACGGCAGCTGAAATCGACAACGCTTTCATGTTCCTAGTATGGGCTATTCAACAACATGAGTTTTATGAAGAGATTCAAACATTAGAGCAAGGAAGCGAGATATCCAACAAAAGTTATCTGCGAAAACTTACACCCTTCCTAGAAAAATTGCCTGGGCTAAACTTGCAATTGTTAAGAGTAGGTGGACGACTGGAACTTGCTGATGCACCTATTGACTATCGTTTTCCCATTCTATTGCCTCGAAAGAATTTCCATGCAGACCCACAAGGGTTAGTTGCGATTATTCACCAAAGATTCTGGATAATAAATGCTCGTGATTATGTCAGAAATATAGTGCGCAGTTGCATTCATTGTAATCGATACCGTCCTCGTTTAACACAGCAAATTATGAGAGTTCTACCAAAGAACAGAGTGAATTTTTCACTGCCATTCACACATACTGGGGTGGATTTTTGTGGACCTATCAAAACAACTTACCGTCTTCGAGGAAAAGCTCTTTACAAGTCTTACATCGCCATATTCATTTGCCTTGCTACTCGAGCTACTCACATTGAAGTTGTTTCGGACCTAACCTCGGAAGCGTTCATAGCTGCGCTTAAGAGATTTGTCGGCCGCAGGAACTTATGCAGACATCTGTATTGCGATAACGCAACCAATTTCGTTGGAGCTCGTCGATTGTTGGAGGAATTTAGGGATACGTTCTACCATGAATACACTCAAAAGGACATCGCATCTTGGTGTAGTACCAACGCAATTCAGTTCCATCATATTCCCCCGAGATCGCCACACTTCGGCGGTCTCTGGGAAGCAGCGGTGAAGTCCGCTAAGACTCATCTTTACCGCTCGTTACAGAATGCTCTGTTAACCTTTGAAGAGCTGACCACAGTTATGATTCAAATTGAAGGCATATTAAATTCAAGGCCTATAGTCCCCCTTTCCTCTGATCCTAACGACTTCCAGGCATTAACTCCTGCACATTTCCTGACACAAGCCCCTCTAGAACCTGTCATTGAACCATTGTATGAAATTGATAAAATCAAATATTTTCGTAGATGGCAGCGTGTGTCCACACTTCACCAACACTCTTGGCATCGCTGGTCAAAGGAGTATTTGCACCAACTGCAACAAAGATGTAAATGGCAATCCAAGGGTGTCAACATTCAACCTGGATGCATGGTGTTAGTTCATCAGGATGACCTTCCTTCTTATAAATGGAAATTGGGCCGTATACTTAAAACGTTTCCGGGTCCAGATGGCAAAATACGTGTAGTCGAAGTACAAACTCCTCATGGTATAATACGACGAGCCGTACATAAATTAGCACCTCTTCCAATGGAGGATTAGAGATTGAAACTCTCTCGGATACTTTCAACGGCGGCGGGATGTTTCGTCATGCTATATATATATTTTCTAATTAATTAATTGTCAATTCACCAATTATAATTCTTGCTTTTTCATATACTACATATATATTGTATGCGATGTTAAATTTAATATTCAAAAATAGCGCTTAAGTTTGTATACCATTCTCTATTTGTTATACTGTGCTAAAAATAGGGTTCAGTGAATATTCAGTAGTAGCCGTTGTTGTAAAAATTTGTAGATCCACTTGCATTCGATACCTGAAGCATTAAACATCTTGGCAAGAAAGGTATTTTTTTATTCTTCCTCGACACAAACTGCAAAAAAGCTTGCAGTTTCAACACGCACTTCTCTCGGTCGGGGTGCGTTTTAATTTTCTGCTCGCCGCGGCCGGCTTACACGCTTCAGTATTTATTGTATGTAGCATATTGCTATATGCAATACGCTACGACCATAACAGGGCAGAGTTGTCTAGACCACCCGTGGTTCAGACAACGCTGAAAAATGGTCGACTGAGCTAGCCGGTCTTAAACATAGGCCTCATCGGTGCGGGCGCTCAATGTGTGTCTCGACCCACGACCCAATGTTTATTCCTCATTACTCGTGTTCTATTTCGACAATTGCTCTACTTAACTGATGACGCATCGAGGACACATCCCTGAAGTCTCATCAGTCTTTGATAAGACCCCGACATCCTTCTCCGTGTGGGAAACCAAAGGTACATCGACAAGCCGATAACCTAAAAAATCCAGCCGGTCGATGCCTCTCTGCCTTCCCTCACCGAGATGCTGAGGAAGCCTTGCGATCAGTAACCTAAAGAACTGATCGCTAAGCTTTCCCGGCACAACATCTCCTCTGATCTCCCACCGGCGATTGTTCAAGGGTGTGTCTCCAAGGCATCGTCGAAGTAGTGACATTCTGACACTCATCCTAAAATTTGCAGGGACTTATAAGCAATTGGAATTCCTACGTCAGGTTATCTGCCGCAGGGTTACCATGTAGGAGGGGATTAACGTAGTGTAGCATTACTATGCTAGGGAACAGGGAAAAAGGAAAAAATGTACTATTGTCCAAAAGGTATGCCGGCCGCTAAGCTGGGAATGTCCTAAGCGGCACATTGGCATCCTGTAGTTTGCCAGCGAAGCTGGCTGGATGCCTTATTAGGGCTACCAGGAATAAGTGACAATAGATAGACGACGTTTCTAGGCTGGTTATCACTGCCTGATGTCTTTGGCGTGATAGACTCCTAACAGTTTTCCCCGCAGATCTTCCAGCTCATAATAAGCTTTTCCTTCTTGGTTCTGACTCGACACTTGACAAATTTTCGTCCCAGTTTAGCACTAGTCTGCTGTTGGAAGTTGCTTTGGGAAAAGTTCCGTCCAAATACCTTTTGACGAACTTTGAAGTCGACAGGTTTCGCCCTGAGATTATAGGCTCGTGAACCCTGTTCGAACGCTTGCTGTAAATTTTCCTGCACTCTCGCACGGATCAATCTCATTTTGTCGTCAGCATCTACTCTCAACGGCTCATTAAGAGTTCCAAGGCTCCTTAAGATGGAATAGGAGCTGCCATGTTCAATCATTTGTTGACCGAAGAGTGTTCGATAGGGAGAGAAGCCAGTTGCTTGGTGGAAAGAGCTCCTGAGGGAACTAGATATCTGGCTCAACTTCTATTCCCTGACAATAGAGACCTGTTTACTCGCTCTGAGGCGTTTGCTTGCGGCGAATAAACTGCCGTTCGCAAGTGCTTCATCCCATATTTGTCCAGTAATCTGGTGAACTGGGTCGAGCAAAACTGGACTCCATTGTCAGAGACTATCGTTTCCGGGACTCCGAACACATGGAACACTTCCGTCTCGATGAATTGGCACACATTGAGTGTAAATGCTTTTCTCATAGGTTTGAGAATTGAGATTTTTGAAAAGTGGTCAAGAACTATTAAAATGCGGACATTTCCTTTCACTGACCGGGGATATAGACCTAGAAAATCGATATAAAGCTTTTGCCATGGTCGTTCTGTCACAGACTGGATTCTTATAGGTGGTCTCAGAATAGTATTGGGAGCCTTCGTTTCCTAACACACGTCACAGGCGCCTACGTAGTTTCTGACATCAACTGTCATTCGTGGCCAGTACAGATGTCTTCGCGGACGTTCCAGTGTTTTCCCTATACCTCCGTGTGAAGCTAGTGGCGGATCATGAGCCCTTGAAATGACGTCGGTGACAAGCCCTCGTGGAATCCAAGCTTCTTCTTCCTGAATCGGATCTCCTGTTCTCGGGACAGTCCGAATGTAAACGAAGCCATCCCTGACGCAAAGGTCTGGTAGTTTAACAGAAGTCGTTTTAACCTTATGCCTCAGTTCCTCATATTCCAACGAGTTGAAATATGACGAACTAAGGTCAACTAGGATCTTCGATTGTGGACAGGCTGTCGCAATGAATGCGTAACAGCGCATCAGGGACGACATACAGGCTTCCTTTTCTGTGCTCAATAGTAAAGTCGAAACCCTGAAGCTTCAAACTCCACCGAGCAAGTCTACCGCTGAGGTCCTTTTGAGACATCAGCCATTTCAAGCTCGCATGATCCGTCACTATCTTAAACGGCATGAGTTCTATGAAAGGCCGGAGCTTCTGTACGCTCAAGATTGCAGCTAAGCATTCTTGCTCTGTGACGGTGTAATTTCGTTGTGCTGAGTTCAACTTTTTTGAGACGTAGGCTATTGGCTTCTCGTGGCCATCGTCATCTAGTTGAATCAGCACCCCACCAATACCTTGTTGGCTTGCATCGCACTGTATAACGAATGGATTGGTGAAGTCTGAACTCACTAACAACGGAGCATAGGTAAGTTTTTGTTTTAGCATCTCCAGAGACGTCTGGGCTTCGGGTGTCCACTTGAACTGACTGGGGTTTTTCAAGGTGTCTGTAATGGAGGCAGTCAAGTCAGCATAGTTCGGTATGAACCGTCTATACCATAGCGCCATACCTAGTAAGCGTCGGGCTTGCTGAACTGTTTTAGGTGAAGGATAGTCAATTATAGCTGAGATCTTGTCTGGGTCAGTCCTAATTCCTATTTTCTCGACTATGAAACCCAAGTATTTGGTCTCCTTGATGCAAAACTTACCCTTCTCGACGTTGATAGTGAGGCCAGCTTTCCTCAAACAATCCGCTACACGGGATAGTAACGTGAGATGCGAGTGAAACTGATGACAGAATTAATAAATTGTCTAGATAGACGAGAACGTTCACACGAAGATCAAAAGGAATGACTTTATCCATGAGGCGGCACATCGTTTGTAGAGCGTTGCATAGGCCGAATGGAATCACTGTGTGCTGATAGACAGGATGACCAGGTACTGTAAAAGCGGTCTTCTCTCTGGAATCAGCGTCTAGTGGGTTCTGCCAGAAGGCGTCTTTCAGGTCCAGGCTCGGAATGTAGTTTGCCGGAGGAAATCGACTCAGATGTGCGTCTATCTGCGGTAGCGGATAGGCATCCTTCTTTATAACAGAGTTGACCTTCCTGGCATCAAGACAAAGCCGGACCTTTCCAGGCTTCCTCAATAGAACAACTGGAGAGCTCCAAGGACTCTGGCTCTCCTCTATCACACCCAGCGATAGCATTCGCTCTAATTCGGCATCCTTCAAACTTTGTACTGCCGGCGATATCGGATAAAAGCGTTGTTTTATCGGAGCTGCGTCATTCATTTCAATCTTGTGAGCGACCAAAGATGTTTTTCCCAGGCCCAAAGAGGCGAAAGAAGGGAAAAGCTGTTTGGTTGCTTCTAAGCGTTGTTGATCTAGACTGGAAAGAACATGGCAATCGGTGTCAGAGGTAGCCGCTGGACTCGGATTCACTTCTGCAACTATACCCAGGACATCTGGAGCCAACCCAAATAGACGCCAGAAGTCTATTCCTAGATATAGTGCTTGTGTGAGCCCAGGAACCACGTAAAAAGCACGTTTTAGGTCTTACCACGGGAAGTGATATCCAAGTCCACACGACCATGCACAGTCGTCATGGCACCATTCGCTACTTGAACCTGTGTCCGATACTCTTCTATTCAACCTCTGCTTCCGGGAGCTTCTCGAGAGCTCCCAGGCCTAGAATACTAACAGTGGCACCACTATCAAGTAATCCGGTCTCAGTTCGCCCGAGCAGCTTTACTTCGGCATACACGGAAATCTGTGCTAGCTTTTTCATTCCAGTCTCATCCTTCGATAGTATTCCCGCCAACGAACGGTAGATCTTTTCGTTTTCGGTCTCATATCCAAGTCAGGAAACACGATTTCACCTAACTCCGTTACTGAGGAGAAGATTCCGTCTCTTGCTGCGTTGTATTTCTGCAGACGCGTATGATACGGCGTCAGCGGATGTAAAACAGGCTCACGCCCACTCGTCATAACAGAGCTTGGTGGCCGTTTTAAAACAGAAGTGGGAGGAGGCCAAATGTCCTGCTCAGCAACTTTGTCAGCTAAAAGTGCTGTCGGTCTTATCGGGACATCGAAAATTAACGACTCTTTCAAAGAAGTGTCTAATAATGTCATGGCTTGCCCAGAAGTGGAAATGGGAGCTTGAAGATCTGCGGAGAAGTCTATTAAGATCTCCGTCTCTATCAATCGATCGTTTGTACAATCCGGTGGTTCGCTAATATCATCAGAATCACTGAATGATATCAGTGGACAATTCAGGGGTTCGTCAAGGTCTGCTAATGGGGCGGACCTTCCTCCTTGTTCAATGTTTGAACTGGAGTGTTCGTTACGACCGGTGCTTGAGACGTTGACGCTGGTCGAGAAAAGGTGTTGGGATTCCCGACCCGTCTCTCGTTTTTCTGTGCACAGTGTCCGAAGTTGGCCTTAAAATGCTCTTGCGCCCGCATCCGTAGCAGAACACTTGCTGTCATACTTGCAGGCAGTCCTGGTAGTAGTGACCTGGCTGATCACAATTCCAGTACACTACTGGGTGTCTGGTAGAAATGGCTGACACGTCGCTTAAGCTAGTGTCGCTGCCTGTTGCTATTGCCAGTTCGGGGTTTAAGGTCTGGAAGTCGTCAATCTCGTGTACTCGTTGATTCCGGTAAGGGTCCAACTACCAGCTGTCGCAATTCGTAGCTTGAATTCGAGTAACGAGCGATCTTAACTGTTCTATCGTATCGATGGAATGTAGGCATATCTTCCTTGAACCTCAGGCAGTAAGTTAGATTTGACGATTTCCAAGAATTCATAGTCTGGCATGGCGTTCTGCAACTGATCACGCAGCAACACTAGATGATGGTGGTACATGGCGAATAGTTCACCAGGCTTCTGCTTTCGCGACATCAGCTGCAAGCGGATTTCTAAATCGTCCTTGGGCACTCCCCATTCAATTGACAACCCAGTTTTGACAAATTCCCAAGTCTTAATATCGACCAATACCAATCCTTTGCTGGTCCCGTCAATAACATGAGCATGTTCCTAACAAGGAGATCAAAATCTTCTTCTAGAGCGGAGTGCGTGAGCGCTTCCACTCGAAAAATAAATTCATGTACGGAAAGCTCGTAGTTATTTCCGTTGTATGTCAGGTTCCATCTTCTGATAGGACGGCCTGATCGTCGCTGTCCTACACTCGTCGGGATACGATGAGATGAAGCTGGTGGAGGCTGGTTAAAATTTGGCCTAGACTGACCAAAAGCCGAAGGCGGTGGGTTAAACGACTGCCTACGCTCGTCGTGAAACTCTGGTGGTGGTCTGGGATCACCCATAGTAGGAGGTGGCCGTGGAAAATTGATTGGTGGCAGTGCAGCTGCTATTTGCTGTCGGACACTACTTGTCTATTCCGTTCGTAATGCATTCAAGCTCTGCTCGAGGCCTTCTCGAACCAAGTCCTGCATTTGCATGCGCAAGCCTGCCATCAAAGCATCCGTAGCTGCTGAGGTATGTCCACTGCCAGAAGGCAGTGGGCTATTTCGTAGCGAGTGGGTACTTGTGAATGTCATGGAAGGTATATCTGGCATTCCAGGTGATATAGATCGTCGACTAGGTAGTGAAACTGTCAAAGCTGGTAACTCTAGGGACGGAATGGGAGGCAATGGGTCGTGACTGACAGATTTTCCGGGCTTCGTCGTCTTCCGGACAGCGCCTGTATACTCAGTAAAATCATACTGAGTGAGATGGAACCTGCAGTTAGGGCAGTTTGACTGCTGCCCACTCCACGCTTTCAGACACGCCTTGTGGAACATATGTGCATAAGCTGTCTTCACTGGCTTCCTCGGCCCTGACCAGTCGCCCTCCTGACAGATTGAGCACTGGTCTGGCAACGGTACCGCTACACCAGTTGCTCGCGGTGGTATTCGCCGTGTAGCCATTGTACAATCAGTCGTAAATCAAACGAAAAAATTTCCAAACCAAGGGTTTGGACTAGATATAAAAAAATTCAAAGAATTTGAAAATTCGGAAGAGATAACAGGCTCTTCACAACGTGAGGATGACGAAATACTAATTTGAAGTCGAAGGTTTGGACGACATACTAAATTTCAAACAAAAATTTTCCCAAACATTCGGAGAAGTTGAAAAAGAATTAAAAAAAAAAAATCAGAAAACTCACAGGTTCAACGAAATTACCAAAAAGTTCAATTAAGCGTTTCAAAAAAAGTTCATATCAGAAACATACGATTTCTCCTTCACTTCCCGAAGCTAACTCTCAACATAAACGGCATCCAGATCGCTCTCTCTCTTCTCAGGTCAGAAACTTTATACAGGCAAGCGACGTGAATGTGTGCATGAAAAATGTCTGAGTCATCACAAAAATCTGGGAAGAGTCGGGTTGGAGAAGCTAGAGACTGAAAATGATACTAGAGATTCTTCAGCCAGGCAGTTAGCAGTATGCCAAGTCCTGATTACTGAAGGTCTCCAGCATCACTTCCATCCTCCAACAACTCCTTCCTTCCTCTTCACCTGATTGTCATGTCCAGCTAGCCTTCCAACTGGGCAGAGTCATGAATCTGGTCGACTAGTTAGCTGAAAGCCAAAAAGTCGTCTCACAGATTCACAACTCTGTCCAGCCAGTTGGCCAACAGAGACATGTCTCCGTGAGAGCTCATTCAAAAAATGTGTGTGAGGCCGCCTACCATTTCCATGACAGAAGGCCAGCGGGAAAGATCATTAAAAAAAATTCAAAAAAAATTCAAAACTTTCAAAAACTTTAAGACGTTACGTTACTTTACTTTACTCAAGTCAACTTTCGAAAATCAAAATGTCAAAACTTCACAAATCTTTACTTCACTTTACAAACTTTCAAAACTTTCAAAACATTACGTTACTTTAATCGTTACTAAAAATTCAAAATACCAAAAACTTTACTTTCAAAAAATTTCTATTAACAAAACAATCAAACCTCAGGTCCACATGTGTTCTCCACTAGATATGAGACTACCGAGTCAGACGATTTAGCTACAAGCCAAATGTCCATATCTCAAGTAGCCTCAGTCCCCAGTGTCAAACACATTTGAACACCGAAGTTGACTGAGGTGGCCCCGCGTTGGGCACCATATTTGTTATGGAACTATAGTGAGTGATTGGCTTTGGACGTAAAGTCGCGACTGCCAGCATGAGCTGACAGATCACTTGACGGACAGCGTTGACTGCAGGGCGGCACGCTAGCTCACCTCGGCTCATTGGCGGAGAGTGTGGGGAGGTTCCACGAAAACCTGCCGCTGCCGTCAGCCATAATAAAAAAAAATCATGGTGCCTATCCAACAAAAGCGGGCACACATTCGGTGCTGAGGGGACCCTTACGTCACTTACCTATATATAATTGAAGGCGCAGATGGTCTGCCTTCCTTGCCTGGCCCAACCTCCAACCTGACTCTGAGGGCAAGATTTTTCAGAGTCCCTAATTGACCTGTAAAGAGAGAATACACGAGCGAACCTAGACGACCTTCATTTTATGTGAGAGGGCTCCAGGATGTGCGAGGAGAAATAAAAGCTTTCAACGATTCATGTCTACGTTATAATTCAACCATTTAGAAGATAATTCATTATCACTAGACGTAAAACTAGATAGAAACTGCGTCCCTATGAAGGTTGACAGGCTCACAACGAAATACTAGTCCTAAAATGATTAACTTAACTAGTATTAGGTATGTGCATATGATTCAAAATATTGCGAAATAAAATTAGCAAATGATATTGACGAAGTATTCGTAAAATGATTAACTTAACTAGTAATAAGTATGTGCATATAATTCAAAATATTGCGAAATAAAATTAGCAAATGATATCAAGTTTTTTCAATCAAATTCCCGTGACACAATAATTATTCGACACAAGTTGCGGCAAAAACACAATTGCAGTTTGTCAATAGATATTCTTCCGGTTCCACAGATTAGAAATTCGAAATCGGTTATCCGGTTCTTCAGACGTTCCTATTCATCGTAACCTAATTAAGCTCGTAGTTGAGGAGAAAACGAAGCCAGCTAAATAATCTAAATCATTTAAGGAGTTGCGAACTCAGATTGCAGGCTGCCCCGCAGTACCTGAGGTTCGTGCCGATTTTTATACGTGACTGACCGCACATTTCTGTCAATAATTTGAACTCGATTCAAAGCGCTTTGAGAATTCCTATTACGGACGAAAAATATACGGTTGTGCCTGTCTACCTAGAGTGTTATGCAACCTGGATATTTTCATTGAATCAATTCTTTCACTATGTCGTGGGAAACTGAAATTATACTTCCGCTCTTAACCACGTTAAAATGCACATATATCTAATTATGACAGAGTATTATTCCTAAGAATTAATATGAAAATGAAGTGGACGCTTATACAACTAGAACAGTTACGATAGGAAACATGCACATGAGTAATTATAAGGTGAACGCTGCAAATCTGATTTTTCTTCCTACGATACCACTGATAGTAAGCATTCTTATTGTTAGTATAATATTACTTTTAACGTACATCAAAAAAGTTTTTCCCGACAAAAATTCGTTTCGTTAGAGTAGTAACGTGAGAGTTATTCATAATCAAACTAGCCGGGGTGCATGAAAATGTCTTCTTTGCGTTGCACAAGCGAACCTTGAAAAGAGAGGAACCAAGTGAATTACAACCATTTTGATTTTCCTTTTCTTTCGGGTAAACTATTCTAGAAATTGCCTAGTTTCGATGTCTGACTTGAACATTATTACAAAATTAAAATCCCTTTAGCTTGAGTTGGTGATCGAGTCTCTTTATGTATATATGTATAAATAAATAAAAAAACCTTACAGTTTGCAGGACCTAGTTAAGCGCAATAATATGGCAGTGGTCACCACTGTTGGCGCGGCGATTCCGTTTCACGACATAACCTCAAAAGGTCTTCTTGAATTTTATCGATCGAAGGTTTTTCTGGCTTCTGGGCAGTGCCCTATTCTTCCTGCTGCCTTCTTGATTATTCTGGCAAATCTCTGCTGCAGACATTGAATCGTTCCACGAACAGGAACTCCTTCCGATTGTTGTAACTTTTGCATGGAGCGCAGCTGTTAAATGTGAAGTGGAAGAAGTGGCCCCAATAGTTGCTAATGGTGATTATTCACACCAATTTTGTCATAAAACATTAGGAAATTTGGCTGCCGCTGCCGATTGTTTGAACTGTAAATTTAGACAGATAGATGAAGTTCGAGGACAAGTTTCGCATGCGTGCTGGTTATTCCGAAACTGCCAAACAAAGGTTCACGAATGGGTTCACTTGCTGAATGTTATGATTGCCAGCAAAGTTGTTCCACCTACAGTCACTTATAAGACTTGTAATATGAGTTGTTCTAATTTAAATCGTCCGTGTTGTATAAATTTCCTTCCCTTTTCTCGCCAGTATAATTAATAATTATTCCCAGCGTAAAAGCGACGACTGTGCTGCTGGAATTTGGATAATTTATTATCCGTCGGGAGGTGGATGTCTTTCTTACTAAATGGAAGAATATTTGTACCCATTGAAATTTGGTCACGAGTAGTGATAAAAAATCTTTTTAACTTACTTGCGGGGTTAATATATTCGTTGATGGCTTCGGAAAATTATATCTTTCGAGATGCTTCTGTTTTCCACGTCTTCATGCTTTTAAAGATTTGACAAGCCACATGTCGACTGTCTTTTTCTTCTTTGTCACCACCGTCAGAATGTCACTCCGAGCTCGAGGAAACGCACTTCTCTCGGTCGGGGTGCGTTTTAATTTTCTGCTCGCCGCGGCCGGCTTACACGCTTCAGTATTGTATGTAGCATATTGTTATATGCAATACTCTACGACCATAACAGGGCAGAGTGGTCTAGACCACCCGTGGTTCAGACAACGCTGAAAAATGGTCGACTGAGCTAGCCGGTCTTAAACATAGGCCTCATCGGTGCGGGCGCCCAATGTGTGTCTCGACCCACGACCCAATGTGTATTCCTCATTACTCGTGTTGTTTGGAAAATGAGAACGACTTGATTAACTTCAACGTTATAAAAAAGATTTATTTATTTTTTGTTTTTTGACACGTTCACTGCTTTGACTGCTCAATCTCAATGAAAATTACATACTAGATTAACTAAACTTGAATAGATGCAAATTACATACAATTGCTATGCATACTAGAATGATGGTTGAAATACGATTTACAACATTCCGGCTCCCGCTGGAGAATCCAGTTTAAGGAGTTGGTAATGGAACAATCTTCGTAATAGGTCGTGTAAAGCTCCCAGTTGAAGAACGAATTGTAACGACTCTGGTATGACCATCCTGACCAGGGTGCTTCTTCATGACACGAGCTAGAGTCCATTTTGATGGTGGTAAGTTTGGCTCCTTTAATACAACCAGATCGCCTTCCTTTACTTCTGGTTGAGGAACGTACCACTTTGGACGCTGCTGTAAGGATGTGAGGTAGTCGGAGTGCCAACGTTTCCAGAAGCCTTGAGTCATATTCTGCAATAGTTCCCAATTTTTCAACCGCGATTGAGGCGTGTGTGTGAAATCTATTTCTGGAAGTATAGTATAAGGATGACCAATTAGAAAATGAGCAGGTGTTAATACATTCAAATCATTATCAGACATGGGGCATAACGGTCTTGAATTAAGTAGAGCTTCAATTTGGACAAGGACAGTATACATCTCTTCGTATGTGAGGATATTTTTCCCGATAACTCGTTTGAGGTGCTGTTTAACTGCCTTTACACCAGCTTCCCACAAACCACCGAAATGTGGGGCGGAGGGAGGTATGAATGACCAATTGATACCGAGTGTGGATAGATGATCGTGTATAGCATCATTATGAGACTGAGAGACGAGTAGTTTATGCATGTCTGACAGTAAGCGATGAGCGCCCTTGAAATTAGTTCCATTATCTGAAAAAATATGAAGACTTTTTCCGCGACGGGCGAAGAATCGTTTTAAAGCTGCTAAAAACGCTTCAGTCGTCAGGTCACTTACTAGTTCAAGATGAAGTGCTTTTGTTGTGAGACATAAAAACAAAGCGATGTACCCTTTAACGTAACGAGGATTTCTGCCTCTTGAGAGCCTCAATGTGAGTGGTCTAGGATAATCAAATCCCACGTTTAGAAATGGTCTAGCATAGGTGACTCGTTCAGCAGGGAGATTGCCCATCATTTGAAAGTTGTTGCTCTGACGTTGTTTGAAGCAAGGCATGCATTCATGCACTACCTTCCGAACCATGTTTCGGCAGCCGAGAATCCAATAGCTTTGTCGTAAAATGGAGAAAAGCTCTGTTGTTCCTGCATGGAGATAACTGATATGAGCGTCCTTGATGATTAATTGAGTAATAACGTGCCCTTTTGGGAGTATAACTGGATGCTTTGATGAAAAGGGAAGGTTGGAATTAGATATTCTCCCACCTACACGTAGTATACCTTCCTTATCGATGAATGGCGTCAACTTGATGATTTTGCTACGTGGAGGCAGTGATTTTTCTTCTAGAAGGGACCTTAGTTCCATTTTAAACGCTTCATGTTGTGCATGTTTTAAAATCACGATTTTGGCCCGTGCAAGCTCTTGAACACGAAGGCCTCCTTTCACCTTTTTATTGGCTGTCCTCTTACCATTGTCGATGTATCTGTAGCAGTATGTTAGTGATCGAATCAACCTATTCCACGTTGAAACTCTGGACGATAATTCATCCAATACAGACTCTGATTTCCCGATAGTAAATGCTTGCACAAAATTACTTCTTTCTTCTTCAATTTCAATGTTTTCGTTATGTATGTGCATAGGTGAGATTGGCCACGACAATTCTTCGTCTTGCAGGTATTGTGGTCCGTTCCACCAAAGGCTGTGCTGCAAAAGCTCTGAGGGCAAAACTCCGCGCGAAGCGCAATCTGCAGGATTGGATTCAGACGGCACATGACGCCATCGGTTTCGTGGAATAATGTCTAGAATTTCAGATGTCCGGTTGGCGACGAAGGTTTTCCATCTCCGCGGAATTGATGACAGCCATTGTAGAACAATTTGAGAGTCAGTCCAAGCAAATGCGTTACACAAGTCCATTTGCAGTGATTGAGAGATTTTCTGTAGTAGTTGACTTAACATTACTGCAGCACATAATTCTAACTTTGGTATCGATATCTGCTTGAGTGGTGCTACCTTGCTTTTGGCAGCGATTAAAGTTATATCAATAGTGCCATCAATATTTGAGCTTCGACAGTAGATGACAGCAGCAAAGGCATACTGCGAAGCGTCACAAAAGCCGTGAATTTCATACGTTTGGTTTGAATCCCATAACCTTCTTGGAATACGGAGTTGCTCTAAACAAGAAAGTTCATTTCGAATAAATCTCCACTTTTCTGCTATGTTCTCAGGAATCAAGTCATCCCAATGTAAGTTTTGTAGCCAAAGAGCTTGGAATAAAATTTTTATAGATACCGTCACTGGAGTTAAGAATCCCAGATGATCAAATATCCTGGACGCATCCGAGAGCATCTTTCTTTTTGTAGTAGCAGTATCGGCTGGTAGCACTACTTTGAATGAAAAAACATCTGCAGAAGGATGCCAGCGTAATCCAAGTGCTTTAATGGATTTCAAATCGTCACTGATTTCGAGTTCAGATAATTCACAATCATTGTGTGGTACCAATTTTAGCAAGGGCCAGCAGTTACTACACCATTTTCGTAATTTAAACCCAGCTGAGCTCAGTAGTTGTGATAATTCATTTTTTAATGATATTACATCTGTGACGGAATTCGCTCCCGTCATGACATCATCCACATAGAAGTCTTCGAGAACCACCTTTGCTGCCTGAGGGAACTCTTTGGCATAATCATAGGCTAACTGTTGCAGGCTTCGAACAGCAAGAAATGGAGCACAGCAAGTGCCATAGGTGACAGTGCATAACCGATAATGTTCGACTGGCTCATTTGGAGATTCACGCCAAAGAATTCTTTGAAAATCACGATGATGCTTTGCTGTAAGGATCTGCCGATACATCTTTTCGATGTCGGCTGTGAACACATATGTGTGGCGGCGAAAGCGAAGGCATACAGAAAATAGATCTCGCTGCACCGACGGTCCAATTAGAAGAGCATCATTGAGTGAATTTCCATTCGATGACTTTGAGGACCCATCAAATACGACCCGCAGTTTCGTAGTGCTACTATCTGGTCTCAAAATTGCGTGGTGAGGCAAATAAAATGAATGTTCGAGGCAGGTTTCATCATCTGATATTTTCTCCATATGACCTAATTCAATATACTCTCTCATGAAGAGTGTGTATTTTTCCTTTAATTCGAGATTATTAACAAACCGGCGTTCCATTGCCTTGAGCCGATTCATGGCAGGTGTAAAACTGTCTCCCAATTCAACCTTAGGGATTTTAAATGGCAATTCGACGTGGTACCTACCATCCTCAGTACGGATGTGAGTAGTTTGGAAATGCTTCTCTGCTTCTTGCTCTTCTGGAGTGGAATTGGATTTATGAGAAATGTTTTCTAGCTCCCAAAATCTTTGTAAACAACGATCAATATCAATATTGGTGTGAAGCGAGACGAGAGATCCATGAAGAGTGTTCAGAGTGTCAAAATTGACTGGAAGTTCTCCAGCTATGATCCATCCAAAGAGCGTGAGTTGAGCTAAGGGGCTGCCTTCTTTTCCGTGGATGCTGCCCTCCTCCAACACATGGAAAATTTTATCAGCACCAACAATAATATCAATTGGCCCTGGTTCATTGAATGAAGGATCAGCCAGTTGCAACGATGAAAATCGATTATATTCAGCGATATCAATTTTCGAGCTTGGTATGAGAGACGTGAGCTTATTGAGCACATAAGCATTGATGACAATTGATTTCGAAGCATAACGTGAGTGAAGTTCCAATGTTACCATTCCTTTTGTAGTTCCAGCACCAATAGATGAAAGCCCAGTTACCGGAATTCTGGCATGTTTCCTTTTCAGACCAAGTCTTTTAACTAAAGCTTCAGTGATGAATGAGACTTGAGATCCCGAGTCCAGTAAAATTCGGCAATAAGCTTTACGGTTTTGTGCATCAAGGACATGCGCAATTACAGTTGGTAGCAGCGAGCGATGTTGACACGAACGAGACGAGAGGGAGTGTGTACTCACAAAACTATTATGTGATTCTCGTTCCTCAATTGAATTCAATGGCGAGAATGTATTCTGGTTGACTGATGAAGTTCTTGGGCTATCATGCGTTGCATCTGGTGTAGTTGGATTAGACAATAGGTGCACTAACGTATGATGCCGTCGCTTACAACGATTACAAGTCCGTTTAGATTTGCACGAAGAAGAGTTGTGACCACCTCGGAGACAATTGAAACATAATTTGTTTTCATTAACAAATTTTCGACGAGAGACTATGTCCATGGCTTGGAATTCAGGACATTGAAAGACAAGATGATTTGCTTTACATTTCTGACAATTAATAGCAGCGTGAGGTGAAGTCGAATGGAAGCTTTTCACCGAGTTTGAGCATTTATTCGGCTTTGAGCTTGAATGAGCAGGTCGGGAATGAGCCTGTGAGTCCTCCAGTGCTACACATCGTTTCTCAAGAAATGTGAATAATTGGTTAACTGTAGGGTATTCAATATCAATAGTTGCTTCTGCCCATTCTTGTCTGGTATCAGGATCAACCTTACCCATAAGCAAATAAATTAACCATGGATCTCGACTTTCAGCAGCATCGCCCAACGCACGAAGCCCTCTTACTACTTCATCTGAGCCATCAGTTAATCGTCTAAGTGCCGACGCAGATGGAGTTGAGATAGATGACAAGTTCAGAAAGGATCTAATAAATGCCTTAACGATGTGACCCTTTTTGTCATATCTTTTGTTTAAACGATCCCAAGCTTCCTTATAGTTTGCTTCTGATAAGGGTATGTGGCGAAGCAATGAAGCAGCTTCGTCCTTCAAGAAACTTTTCAAGTAGTGAAACTTTTGAGTAGCTGTTAGTTTGGTATTTTCATGGACAGAGCCTTTAAACAAGTCACGAAACGAGATCCACTCATCATAATTTCCAGAAAACGGTGGAATTGTAAATTTTGGTAGTTTGGTATCGAATGATGCTTCAGTTAACGATGATTGTTGTACATATGTGCTGGAAAAGCGCTCGAGAAAGTCCGATTGTTGATCTACAAGGCGATCAAGTACATCTTGATTGACATTACTGCTTATGTGACGTCGCTCTTTAATAGCCTTTGACAATTTTTCCTTCGTGCTAAAATACTTAGTTTCAAACTGTTCATTTTCAGTTTCTTGTTCAGTAAAATTTGGATCCGTGATAAGTTGGTACATTTGATCTTGAAAGTGATTAAATTCTACCCACGATTCATTTAATTTTTCAAGTCTTCCTTCCAAGGACTCGAGCGTTGTTTCTGCTGTAATACTATCGCAGTAGCTTGCAATACGAGTAACCATACCTTTAACGCGGCCACGCTTTGCTTTAACGATGTCCATTCTGTCCTATATATCTACAGTTTTTATAATCAGATATAGATTGAGATTCACGTTTGCTGGATCGAATGTTATTAATACACGTAATCGTTATGTGAATTAGGTCAAGGTTATAGCAACACAAACCGAGTAATATATTCATATATTGCTACAAATTGAATGGGTCATTCGATTCAAGGTCACCAACTGATATTTAGTGACTGGATATGTATGTACCGATATATAACGAAAACGAAATACATACGTAGATATGTAATGTCACAAATTGATGTGCAGTATCTGGAACACTTGCAATTATAATGAGAAACACATGCAACGTTTAGAAAGAATTCAATTTACGAAGCTGTAAATCAGTCAATTAATATGTTCAGTACCATAGAATCAATAAATATGGAAATTATTACATGCAGCATAATTAGAATATAATTTGGACTGAATTCATTTTAAATTTCTTGCATCATTACTTTACGATGCCTGAGTCAGGTGATTCATTCTTCATTTCTGTTGTCCGCTATTCGGCCATAGTTCCGTTGCACCTATTGTCGTCTTCTGATATCGAAATTGACAAAAATTGTATGACTGCAAGTTACCAGAAATTTCGCAAATTCGCCGTGCTTGATGAATGCAAACAAATTATCAATTGCAACTGATTTGTTTCTCGAATCACTTGTCCAAATTCTATGGGGACTTCACAGGTATATAATGAACGATCTACTTACAGTTTGGCTGATAATAATTCCCATTGACTGAACTTATGTAGTTCGTGTTTTTATTTAATCTTCGATTGTGATTAATAGCTGCCAGCAATGATGAGATTAATCCAGCGATGCAGATGTGAGGCTGTGAACTATGTGTGTACAGATATGTGTATCCTAATAGTTAAAATTCGCTCAGCAATCCGGCTCGAAGGACCATAATTATGTTTGGAAAATGAGAACGACTTGATTAACTTCAACGTTATAAAAAAGATTTATTTATTTTTTGTTTTTTGACACGTTCACTGCTTTGACTGCTCAATCTCAATGAAAATTACATACTAGATTAACTAAACTTGAATAGATGCAAATTACATACAATTGCTATGCATACTAGAATGATGGTTGAAATACGATTTACAACACGTGTTCTATTTCGACAATTGCTCTACTTAACTGATGACGCATCGAGGACACATCCCTGAAGTCTCATCAGTCTTTGATAAGACCCCGACATCCTTTTCCGTGTGGGAAACCAAAGGTACATCGACAAGCCGATAACCTAAAAAATCCAGCCGGTCGATGCCTCTCTGCTTTCCCTCACCGAGATGCTGAGGAAGCCTTGCGATCAGTAACCTAAAGAACTGATCGCTAAGCTTTCCCGGCACAACATCTCCTCTGATCTCCGACCGGCGATTGTTCAAGGGTGTGTCTCCAAGGCGTCGTCGAAGTAGTGACATGCTGACACTCATCCTAAAATTTGCAGGGACTTATAAGCAATTGGAATTCCTAGGCAGGTTATCTGCCGCAGGGTTACCATGTAGGAGGGGATTGACGTAGTGTAGCATTGCTATGCTAGGGAACAGGGAAAAAGGAAAAAAATGTACTATTGTCCAAAAGGTATGCCGGCCGCTTAGCTGGGAATGTCCTAAGGGGCACATTGGCATCCTGTAGTTTGCCAGTGAAGCTGGCTGGATGCCTTATTAGGGCTACCAGGAATAAGTGACAATAGATAGACGACGTTTCTAGGCTGGTTATCACTGCCTGATGTCTTTGGCGTGATAGACTAATAACAGTTTTCCCCGCAGATCTTCCAGCTCATAATAAGCGTTTCCCTTCTTGGTTCTGACTCGACACTTGACAAATTTTCGTCCCAGTTTAGCACTAGTCTGCTGTTGGAAGTTGCTTTGGGAAAAGTTCCGTCTAAATACCTCTTGACGAACTTTGAAGTCGACAGGTTTCGCCCTGAGATTATAGGCTCGTGAACCCTGTTCGAACGCTTGCTGTAAATTTTCCTGCACTCTCGCACGGATCAATCTCATTTTGTCGTCAGCATCTACTCTCAACGGCTCATTAAGAGTTCCAAGGCTCCTTAAGATGGAATATTAGCTGCCATGTTCAATCATTTGTTGACCGAAGAGTGTTCGATAGGGAGAGAAGCCAGTTGCTTGGTGGAAAGAGCTCCTGAGGGAACCAGATATCTGGCTCAACTTCTCATCCCATCTTGGTGTTCCTTCTGAATATATGATCTATTCCCTGACAATAGAGACCTGTTTACTCGCTCTGAGGCGTTTGCTTGCGGCGAATAAACTGCCGTTCGCAAGTGCTTCACCCCATATTTGTCCGGTAATCTGGTGAACTGAGTCGAGCAAAACTGGACTCCATTGTCAGAGACTATCGTTTCCGGGACTCCGAACACATGGAACACTTCCTGAAAATTCTCTCTAAGTGGACTGTATAATTAATGGGCCGGTTTGATAGATAACTCAGTTTTATATTCAAAGTATAAAATTTTAATTTTATTTCGTGCTTGCTTCAGGTCTTACAATCTATATCACAATTCAATTCAATTTGACTTAATACTAATTTAAAATTCAATAATTCATTAAAAGATAATACTAACTTCAAAAAAAAAAATAAAACAATTCATTAAAATTTAAAAAAAATCGATGAGTGAATGGGTTCGAGACAGTTGATCTGTGAGAAGATCAACTTTGTCTGATACTGAATTTGAAAGGTTCTTTCTAACTGCCACGTGAGGGCAATCGAGATGTAGCGTTGAATATTTTAATTCACGAGTATAGCAACTTGTATGGTTGCTACCGGTAATGTTGATAACGTACCCAATTGGTCTGCTTATACAGTACAGTTTTTGTGCAGTTTTTGAAAGTATGAAGGCAGCACTGATGACGTTTATCGAGTGCGTACCTTTTAAAAATGGCAACTTGACACGTAATAGTTTGGCACTTACGACGTTGAGTCTTGTGCGCTTTTTATGTGTGCAGCAATCTGGGAAGGAAGTTCCTTCCACTTTGATTAGAATTAACTTCTGAATGTATTTTGGGCAGAGTTAACCTCTGTAAATAGACCTAGACTAACCTTTGTATAAAATTGTCTAAGCCTTCGGATTAACTCCTGTGTGAGATTGCTTGAGTTAACCTCACCTTTGCAATCCTTAGGATCAACTCCTAGCCGACGTACTTGAGTTAACCTCAAATAATGTATTTGTTTTAGGATCAACTCCTATATGATAATTTGAGTTAACCTCAACTATTTGTTTGGCCAGAATTAATTTCTGTTTTAAAATTGAGTTAACCTCAACTATTTGTGACAGCCAGAATTAACTTCTGTTTATGGATTGAGTCAACCTCAAGTATGTAGGACGGCCAGAATTAAATTCTGTGTGTAGGATTGAGTTAACCTCAAATATTTGTTCTAACCAGAATCAACTTCTGTTTTTGGGATTGAGTCAACCTCAAATATTTGTGGCGGCCAGAATTAACTTCTGTGTTAGGATTTGAGTCAACCTCAATTTGTTGGCGTAGAATTAGCTTCTATAAGGAATTTCAGAATTAACTTCTGGTTAGTATAGGGATTTTGCTCAGAACAGATTCCAAGGCTTAGGACTTAATCAGATCAACTCTGATTTGTAAATGGGTCCTTTTGCTATCGTTCGCCGCCTTTTTATAGCTGCTGAAGATGGTCATGTGATGTACTCCTCATGGCGTTGCCATAGCGACGTTTATACCAGTTGCTGCTACGAGAGCATCTGGTTGACGTAATGTCAATTGACTGATATGTCAATTTGTGTTTGTACATGGAGATTATGTACTTTCAGGTAAGTTTTATATTGTTTTGTTGAATTTAATTAATTCTTTAATAATATCTTGTCATTTTAGCTTATGAATCGTCATCGAGGGATTTTTTTGTGCAATTTGAAGAACGAATTAGAGGACATCAGCCTTTTAATCATCAGATAAGTATTTGAGTTTTTTGTTCTTGATGAATGATTCTTTGTGGATTTTTTGTTTATTTGCAGGAAATAGGTACCTGGATGCGTCCAGGGAAGAATGTTCAGTTGGTGGACTGAACATCCTCCGCCCCGCAAAAATAAGGGTGGATCCTTTTTTTTGTTTTTTATTGATTTAGTAGGAAGAGGATAGATTGTTGTGATGGAACGTGAAAAATTTGATTTTGAGAGTTTTTGTAGTAACTATGTATAGATAATAAATTTATATTGTTATCAACTTACTTGATATTGACTGGTGACGTGTAATTTGTCTTTTTTCTTTCTCATTTTGATGTAGGATCCATTTGAGAGCTGGTGGCGTTAATATGCTTTGGCGCTAATGATTTCATCCCATGGCATTGCAACTGTTTGCAGTAGTAATTTCATGTCAGGGCTGGCCTTTATTGTCGATTTGATGTTTTGTGGAATTCCAACTGTCATCACTTTTGGTTTGATTTCGCTAATTGTTTCGTGATGTATTTTTTCACTGTTAGTGGGTGCCTTGGTGATTGTTGATGCAGGCTTGGGTTTGACTACTGGCATTGTCTTGTGCAACATTGCTGGAAGATTTGGCTTTGTGTTTTTTGATGTCGGCTTATGATGATTAGCGTTTTTTGAAGACTGATTTGTCCTTTTGGGTTTGGAACTCGATTGTAGGATACTTGTAGACTTTTCCTCTGTTCTGACGTTTGAATCAGTCTTTGTGATCTGAAAAGAGCGATCTGTTGTGTTTGCAAATTTCTGGTCAGCAACTGGCGCACTGCTCATGGTTGGCACTACTTCGTGTAGGTTACCGGGTAGACTGGGCATTGCTTTATCCCTTTTTTGTTTGGGATGTTCAGTCTGCTTGTCCGGAAGATTTCCCCATTTCTTTCCAACTGACGTTTGCGTTTTTGCTGGATGTCTAGAAGTGATGACTTGTGGATGTGTGGTGATTCGCACTCCTGGACTGAATATCTTTGGTTTCTTTGCGAATTTGAGGTCGTTATTGGGTTTTGGTTGAAACCTCTTTGTAACTGGTGCCGGTGGCCTTGCCTCGAATGGTCTGAATAAGTCTTTTACCGGCAAGACCTCGTGTGGGGGCGGCCGTATGATGGCTGAAGGGAACCTTCGCGGTCTCTTCGGCGTAGGAGGCAGAGGACTAATTGGGTTGACCCTCTTCATGGGTGCTAATAGCTCTGGAGGTGTTGGTGATAATCCTGCATCCGTGGAGTCTAAAGACTCAGAATTAAAAATTTCCAGGAGTTCTTCCATCGCACAAAATTTAAAATGTGAATGCGTCCGAGACAGTTGATCTGTGAGAAAATCAACTGTTTAGACTGTGATATTATTATTATTGTGTTGGTTAACTCAAGCAATCTCACACAGGAGTTAATCCGAAGGCTTAGACAATTTTATACAAAGGTTAGTCTAGGTCTATTTACAGAGGTTAACTCTGCCCAAAATACATTCAGAAGTTAATTCTAATCAAAGTGGAAGGAACTTCCTTCCCACGTGTAGCAGTACTCAGATTGCTGCACACATAAAAAGCGCACAAGACTCAACATCGTAAGTGCCAAACTATTACGTGTCAAGTTGCCATTTTTAAAAGGTACGCACTCGATAAACGTCATCAGTGCTGCCTTCATACTTTCAAAAACTGCACAAAAACTGTACTGTATAAGCAGACCAATTGGGTACGTTATCAACATTACCGGTAGCAACCATATAAGTTGCTATACTGGTGAATTAAAATATTCAACGCTACATCTCGATTGCCCTCACGTGGCAGTTCGAAAGAACCTTTCAAATTCAGTATCAGACAAAGTTGATTTTCTCACAGATCAACTGTCTCGGACCCATTTACTCATCGATTCTTCTTCTTCTTTACAGGAGTAAGAAACGAGCAACAAGCACAGCTACACCGACATTTGTGGCAACGCGGTAACTACGAATACGCCGACATCATTTTTTTTTTAATTTTAATGAATTGTTTTATTTTTTTTGAAGTTAGTATTAAGTTTTAATGAATCATTGAATTTTAAATTAGTATTAAGTCAAATTGAATTGAATTGTGATATAGATTGTAAGACCTGAAGCAAGCACGAAATAAAATTAAAATTTTATACTTTGAACATAAAACTGAGTTATCTATCAAACCGGCCCATTAATTATACAGTCCACTTAGAGAGAATTTTCATGGTCCTTCAAGGCCGGATAACTCAGTTGTTCAAAAATGTAAAATTGAAAAAAAAAAAATAGTGCTCGAAAATCACAATAATATCACAGTCTCAAATTCAGACACGATACACAAGCAAAATGTCTAACAGCGACAAATCAAACATATCAGAGATTGGGGAAGATACGATTACAGAACTAATGGAATCACAAAATGAGGTCAAAGAGTTACTAAAAGACCTATACAAAAGACATTCAAGAGATGGAAAGAAAAAGACCATTAAGTCTACACAAAAACGTTTACAAACGTTCACAGAATATTGGAAAAAGGAAGATCTCAAATTGGAATATTTTACGAAGGAAATATTTAGCGAGATGCAAGAGTACTACATAGAAAAGGCAGCAGGCATGGAAGAGGATATAGAGCAACTAACACCAACACCTATAAACAATCCTCCCCAGCCAACATCTGCTAGATCAAACTCATGTCACAACGAAAGGCTACTTCGCATAAAATTACCTACCTTCAACGGAGAATATTCCACATGGATCTCTTTCCATGATCTATTCAACTCTGTCATACACAGCAATAATAGTTTGAAAGACGTATACAAACTATATTTCCTAAAAAGCAGCTTGACAGGAGAAGCTGAAAAATTGCTCAGACACTATGAAATATCTGATGCAAATACAGGAAGGTTCAGGAATAGAATGAATAGAATGAATAGAACAGTCAAGAAGCTTCTGGAAAATAGAACACTCGAGAATAATCTGGAGAGTTTCTAGGGTATAAATATAACAGTTGTCATAGCCAGAATAAGAGTCTTGTCTTAGACGTTGCAGTGTTAACAAGCGAAAGTAATAACGTACGGAAGTGTTGTAATTAGATTGCGATAATTGAAAGTACAGTATTAAGCGATAATTAAAGTGTAGTTGATTAATTGAAAGTTTGTGAATTGTATGATTAGAGTTAAATAAAGAACTTGTATATTAAATATTTAATATTGTGTTTTAAATAACGAACCGAAAGGCCACGCTCGCAACAATTGGTGTCAGAAGTGAAATAAATTCGCGAAATAAAGTGGTGGCAATTGACTTTAAAATTCAAAGTGTGATTAATTTTGTGAAATTGTGTTAAATTTTGAAAGTTCTGGAAAATAATTTATATTCAACTTAAAGTGAATTATTAAAGTAATGGGGCGAAAATTCGAGGAGCTTCGAACGCAGGATTTGAAAGTGGAGTTAGGGAACCGGTCATTACAAACGACAGGTGCAAAGAAAGTTCTAGTCGAGCGACTCAGACAAGCTTTGATAGAGGAAGGAAAGAATCCTGAAACATTTGTTTTCGAAGATAACTTGGAAGAAACCGAAGTCGAAGAAGAGCCTACAATGAAAATGGAACAGCTTTTGAGTGCTTTAATGAGCAAAATGGAAGCCCGTTTTGATGAGCAAAAGAATTCTCTCGAGGAACAAAAGAATTCTCTCGAGGAACAAAAGAATTCTCTCGAGGAACAAAAGAATTCTCTCAAGGAACAAAAGAAATCTATGGAAGCTCGTTTTGATGAACAGAAAAATTCCAATGAGGAACAAAAGAATGCTTTTAAGGAGCAAAAGAATTCTTTGGAATCCCGGTTAGATGAGCAGAAGAAATCTATGGAAACTCGCTTGGACGAACAAAAGAGTTCTCTGGAGAATTGTCTAGAAACTCGTTTGGAGGATCAGAAAAATTTTCTAAAAAGTTCTTTAGAAGAACAAAATTTGAAAATTGAAGGAATTAAGCACGAATTTCAACAAAAGGTTTCGGAAGTTCAACAAAATGTCACCGAGCAACTTGAACACGTTAAAGCAGATCTTGAAAGAATAAAGCATCGACAGCCTCTAAACGTAGCATCTGAAATATCCGGTTCAGGTAGAATGAAACCTCCAATATTTGATGGACAAAATTCATGGCATATCTTCAAGAGACGATTCGAGGCAGCTTCAGAGGTAAATGGATGGAATGATGAAGACAAAGCTATAGCTCTGGTGTTAGCACTTCGAGCTCCTGCGTCAGAACTCTTACAAACTGTACCGATTGAAAATCAACGTGATTACTCTTCAGTAGTACAGGCGATAGTATTACGTTACGGAGATGAGCACATGCAGCAAGTATATCGCCTACAGTTGCGCAACAGGATTCAAAAGCATGGCGAATCACTACAACAATTGCAGGCTGATGTGGAAAGATTAGCGCATTTTTCATACTCCAGCGTAAATGCGGATTTCCTTACTGAAGTGGCGATGGAGGCATTTGTGAACGCCATTGCAGATCAAAATTTACAACAAGCGTTAAGGCTAGCAGGAAAGAAATCAACAGCAGAAGCACTAGTCTATGCATTAGCGTATGAATCCGCCAGACAAGCTTCACGGAGTGCAGTACGAGTAAGAGAAATTTCAGTGGAAGAATGTACTTGTAACAGAGTGCAATTATCACAGAGCCCGCCCTCACGTGGTGTCCTTCGTTGCTGGAATTGTAATAGATCAGGGCACCTGCAAAGAGACTGCAGAAAACGTCGACGAGTGGAATCACCTGAAGAAGGGAAAGAAGAATGCCAAAGATGTCGAGCCAGGGAACAAGCTATTCGTGGAGAGACTAGATATCAAGCAGCGACTAGTCGCATCAGCTCTCCTGTTGATCAGTCGGAAAACTAGTAAAAACCAACTTTGTGGGGCAGAAGTTGGTTGGTGGAATCGGCAGCCCCGAAGTCATCATTCAAGTAGGCCAGTTGCAGAGAAATAATAACAGTCTTGTTATATATGGAAGTGTAGGAAAAAATGACTGCGCAGTCATATCGATACTGGAGCTGCAAGATCAATTATTAGAACAGATCTTGTTAAGAACTAATGGCTTCATAATACCACCAAATATCTACTAAGAAGAGCAACTGGAGCAGCAGCACGGGTGTTTGGAGAAATAACTTTAGATGTTCAACTAGGCGAACTACTATTTCCTCACACTTTTCTGGTTTCAGACATAATGGATGAATGCATTCTTGGAATAGATTTCATGACCACATACAAAATAAATCTGGATGTCGGAGAGCGGATTCTCAAATATGGGAACATAGAAATTCATATGAAACTAGGAGAAGGAGCAGATCATCCTGCGAAAGTAAGGACGATGGTCTGCGAAAATATTACTCTTTCGCCATGCTCCGAGACACTAATATGGACAAAGCTTACTGATGACATCGGGACCTGCCAATTCTATCTGGTGGAGCCTAACCCCACAAAAGTTACATCGAGCATCATTATTGGCAAGACTTTAGTGAAGGCAGAAGGTGCAACATTAATACCAGTCAGAGTGCTTAACACATCCGAAAATGAGGTACAACTAAAAGAAGGTGCTATAATTGGGAATTGTGAACCCGTTTACCAAATCGTCAATTTGGATAATGGTAGTAATATCAGGGAGACAAAACTTATACCAGCTACTACCCAACAGGTTCAGAAACTTCTTTCGTCCAGTGCCTTAAGTGAACAACAACACAACGATGCCAAAGAGGTGATCGATGAATTTTCGGAATTATTTGCAATGAATGATGATGACTATGGTAAAACAAATCTTGTCCAGCATCGGATCGATACAGGAGATTCCAGGCCCATTCGACAGACACCACGAAGATTGCCATTAGCCAAACAACCAGAAGTTGCAGACATGATGAACTCTATGAAGAAACAAGGCATAATAGAGGAATCTAACAGCCCTTGGATATCGCCGGTTGTCCTGGTTAGGAAAAAGGATGGCAGCACCCGATTCTGCGTAGACTACCGCCAACTAAATAACGTGACGAGAAAAGATAGCTATCCATTAACAAGGATTGATGACACGTTGGATACCCCTTCCGGAGCGCAATGGTTTTCCACATTGGATTTGAAGAGTGGTTACTGGCAAGTGGAAATACATCCCGAGGACCGAGATAAAACTGCTTTCTCAGTTGGCAGTGGCTTATGGCAATTCAAAGTAATGCCATTTGGGTTATGTAATGCTCCAGCCACATTCGAACGACTAATGGAATGTGTTCTACGTGGTTTAACCTGGAAAACATGTCTTGTCTACTTGGATGACATAATAGTTATCGGAAGGACATTCAAGGAACATAAAAACAACTTACGAGACGTACTTCAAAGACTCAAAGATGCAAAATTGAAGCTCAGTGCGAGTAAATATGCTCTATTCAAACATGAAGTTAAATATTTAGGGCACATAGTTTCATCACAAGGAGTAAGAACCGATCCAGAGAAGATAGAACCCGTCAAAAATTGGCCAGTTCCAAAGGACAAACATCAATTACGGAGTTTTCTTGGTTTAGCTACCTACTATAGGCGATTCGTGAAAGGTTTTGCAGATATAGCAAGAAGCCTACATCAACTTACAGAAATGGGAAGGCCGTTCATATGGTCGGATAAATGTAACGAAAGTTTTGAAAATTTGAAGCAACAGCTCTGTGAAGCTCCAGTACTTCACTATCCAAAGCTGGGAAAAACATTTATATTAGATACGGATGCCAGCAATGAAGGTATTGGTGCAGTGCTTTCGCAGGAGGAGAATGGTCAAGAAGTTCCAGTAGCTTACTATAGCAAAGCACTTTCAAAGCCAGAGAAAAATTATTGTGCTACAAGAAAAGAGCTACTTGCTATTGTAAGTTCAACAAAACATTTTCATAAATATCTCTAGTTTAAGAACCCTGAAGGACAAGTCGCGAGATGGATAGAGCGACTCCAGTCTTATGATCTTGTGATCCAACACCGAAGAGGTCGTATCCATGGAAATGCAGACGCCCTTTCATGACGTCCATGCAAACTTGAATGCAAACATTGCGCACGGGTGGAAGAAAAAGAAACAACAGCAACTATACAGTTGGTAACCGTGGAACCATCTACAGGTTGGAACAACGAGGACCTGAGAACAGCACAACGGGAAGATCCGGACATTTCACCTATTCTCGCTTGGAAAGAAGATATGGAAAGACCAGACTGGAAGGATATTTCGGAACGGAGTGAGAAGCTGAAAAGTTACTGGGCTCAATGGAACTCTCTTCATGTTGAATGTGGTATATTAAAACGCAAATGTGAAGCACCTAACGGCGAATATTTCCGAATGCAGATAGTCGTGCCAGCATCAAACGTCAAAGATGTTCTAGAAGAAATGCACGGTGGAACCTCTGGAGGACATTTGGGAGTGAACAAAACCATTTCCAAAATACGAGAAAGGTTTTATTGGCTACATATGCGAGAAGATGTGGAGGAGTGGTGCCGCAGATGTACTGTCTGTGCTGCTTGCAAAGGGCCGCAACAAAGAAGCAGAGGAGAAATGCATAAGTATAACGTCGGAGCCCCCTTTGAAAGGATAGCTGTAGACATCGCTGGACCTTTTCCAGAAACGGATGGCGGTAACCGTTATATTTTAGTTGCCATTGACTATTTCAGTAAATGGCATGAAGCTTATGCAATCCCTAATCAAGAGGCAACCACAGTTGCGGAACAAATAATAACGAATTGGGTCAGTAGGTTTGGTGTGCCTCACGAACTTCATTCGGACCAAGGACGGAACTTCGAATCGCGGACTTTCCAGGAGATGTGTAAAATGTTGGGAATTAGAAAAACTAGAACAACTCCTCTACACCCACAATCTGATGGCATGGTAGAGCGCTTAAACAGAACATTGATCGCGCATCTAAAGAAAGTAGTTGACTATCATCAACGCGATTGGGATCGACACATTCCTATATTCCTAATGGCTTATAGATCAGCTATTCATAGTACTACCGGACAAACCCCAGCTAAAGTCATATTCGGAAGAGAGATGCGTTTACCTATCGACCTCAAATTCGGTACCCCCAGAGGTGAACAAAAGTTACCAGAAGACTACGTATCGGAGCTCAAACAACAATTAGCTGATGTGCACGAGGCCATGAGGACGAAATTAGCAACAAATACTGATCGGATGAAGACCCGCTATGACCTACGTGCTAACTCCGCAGGATTTAATGAAGGTGATCTTGTTTGGCTCTACAATCCGAGACGACGTAAGGGACGTTATCCAAAATTGCAACAACACTGGGAAGGACCGTATTCAGTAGTAACTAGAATTAATGACGTGCTATACAGGATTCAGAGTGGCACAAGAGGCAAGCATAAAATTGTTCATTTGGACCGCTTGTGTCAATACTACGAGCATCAAGACCGTGAACCACCTGTTGTTCGGGACGAACAAATTTAAGAAGGGGGCAGTGTTACGTGCAATAGAAAGAGACAACTGGTGACATCTACTGGCAATGGGGAAGTAAACGACTTCAGGGTCGGAGAATTGATTATGGTATCTACAGGGAGGTTCAGGAATAGAATGAATAGAATGAATAGAACAGTAAAGAAGCTTCTGGAAAATAGAACACTCGAGAATAATCTGGAGAGCTTCTAGGGTATAAATATAACAGTTGTCATAGCAAGAAGAAGAGTCTTGTCTTAGACGTTGCAGTGTTAACAACCGAAAGTAATAACGTGCGGAAGTGTTGTAATTAGGTTGCGATAATTGAAAGTACAGTATTAAGCGATAATTAAAGTGTAGTTGATTAATTGAAAGTTTGTGAATTGTTAAGATTAGAGTTAAATAAAGAACTTGTCTATTAAATATTTCATATTGTGTTTTAAATAACGAACCGAAAGGCCACGCTCGCAACAATAGTATTGGGAGCCTTCGTTTCATAACACACGTCACAGGCGCCTACGTAGTTTCTGACATCAGCTGTCATTCGTGGCCAGTACAGATGTCTTCGCAGACGTTCCAGTGTTTTCCCTATACCTACGTGTGAAGCTAGCGGCGGATCATGAGCCCTTGAAATGATGTCGGTGACAAGCCCTCGTGGAATCCAAAGCTTCCAAGCTTCTTCTTCCTGAATCGGATCGCCTGTTCTTGGAACAGTCCGAATGTAAACGAAGCCATCCCTGACGCAAAGATCTGGTAGTTTACCAGAAGTCGTTTTAACCTTATGTCTCAGTTCCTCATATTCCAACGAGTTGAAATATGGCGAACTAAGGTCAACTTCCGGGCAAGGATCTTCGATTGTGGACAGGCTGTCGCAATGAATGCGTAACAGCGCATCAGGGACGACATTCAGGCTTCCTTTTCTGTGCTCAATAGTGAAGTCGAAACCCTGAAGCTTCAAACTCCACCGAGCAAGTCTACCGCTGAGGTCCTTTTGAGACATCAGCCATTTCAAGCTCGCATGATCCGTCACTATCTTAAACGGCATGAGTTCTATGAAGGGCCGGAGCTTCTGTACGCTCAAGATTGCAGCTAAGCATTCTTGCTCTGTGACGGTGTAATTTCGTTGTGCTGAGTTCAACTTTTTTGAGACGTAGGCTATTGGATTCTCGTGGCCATCGTCATCTAGTTGAATCAGCACCCCACCAATACCTTGTTGGCTCGCATCGCACTGTATAACGAATGGTTTGGTGAAGTCTGGACTCACTAACAACGGAGCATAGGTAAGTTTTTGTTTTAGCATCTCCAGAGACGTCTGGGCTTCGGGTGTCCACTTGAACTGACTGGGGTTTTTCAAGGTGTCTGTAATGGAGGCAGTCAAGTCAGCATAGTTCGGGATGAACCGCCTATACTATAGCGCCATACCTAGTAAGCGTCGGGCTTGCCGAACAGTTTTAGGTGAAGGATAGTCAATTATAGCTGAGATCTTGTCTGGGTCAGTCCTAATTCCTCTTTTCCCGACTATGAAACCCAAGTATTTGGTCTCCTTCATGCAAAACTTACCCTTCTCGACGTTGATAGTGAGGACAGCTTTCCTCAAACAATTCGCTACACGGGATAGTAACGTGAGATGCGAGTGAATCTGATGACAGAATTAACAAATTGTCTAGATAGACGAGAACGTTCACACGAAGATCAAAAGGAATGACTTTATCCATGAGGTGGCACATCGTTTGTGCAGCGTTGCATAGGCCGAATGGCATCACTGTGTGCTGAAAGACAGGATGACCAGGTACTGTAAAAGCGGTCTTCTCTCTGGAATCAGCGTCTAGTGGGATCTGCCAGAAGGCGTCTTTCAGGTCCAAGCTCGTAATGTAGTTTGCCGGAGGAAGTCGACTCAGATGTGCGTCTATCTGCGGTAGCGGATAGGCATCCTTCTTTGTAACAGAGTTGACCTTCCTGGCCTCAAAACAAAGCCGGACCTTTCCAGGCTTCCTCACTAGAACAACTGGAGAGCTCCAAGGACTCTGGCTCTCCTCTATCACACCCAGCGATAGCATTCGCTCTAATTCGGCATCCATCAAACTTTGTACTGCCGGCGATATCGGATAAAAGCGTTGTTTTATCGCAGCTGCGTCATTCATTTCAATCTTGTGAGCGACCAAAGATGTTTTTCCCAGGCCCAAAGAGGCGAAAGAAGGGAAAAGCTGTTTGGTGGCTTCTAAGCGTTGTTGATCTAGACTGGAAAGAACATGGCAATCGGTGTCAGAGGTAGCCGCTGGACTCGGATTCACTTCTGGAACTATACCCAGGACATCTGGAGCCAACCCAAATAGATGCCAGAAGTCTATTCCTAGATATAGTGCTTGTGTGAGTCCAGGAACCACGTAAAAAGCACGTTTTAGGTCTTACCACGGAAAGTGATATCCAAGTCCACATGACCATGCACAGTCGTCATGGCACCATCTGTGTCCGATACCTCTTCCATTCAACCTCTGATTCCGCGAGCTTCTCTAGAGCTCCCTGGCCTAGAATACTAACAGTGGCACCACTATCAAGTAATCCGGTCTCAGTTCGCCCGAGCAGCTTTACTTCGGCATTCTCGGAAATCTGTGCTAGTTTTTTTCTTTCCAGTCTCATTCTTCGACAGTATTCCCGCCAACGAACGGTAGATCTTTTCTTTTTCGTTCTCATATCCAAGTCAGGAAACACGATTTCACCTAACTCCGGTACTGAGGAGAAGATCCGTCTCTTGCTGCGTTGTATTTCTGTACTCGTCATAACAGAGCTTGGTGGCCGTTTTAAAACAGAAATGGGAGGAGGCCAAATGTCCTGCTCAGCAACATTGTCAGCTAAAAGTGCTGTCGGGACATCGAAAATTAAAGACTCTTTCAGAGAAGTGTCTAATAATGTCATGGGCTGCCCAGAAGTGGAAATGGGAGCTTGAAGATCTGCGGAGAAGTCTATTAAGTTCTCCGTCTCTATCAATCGATCGTTTGTACAATCCGGTGGTTCGCTAATATCATCAGAATCTGGAGTGTTCGTTACGACTGGTGCTTGAGACGTTGACGCTGGTCGAGAAAAGGTGTCGGGATTCCCGATCCGTCTCTCGATTTTCTGTG
Source organism: Dioctria rufipes (assembly GCA_963924295.1). Lineage (NCBI taxonomy): Eukaryota > Metazoa > Arthropoda > Insecta > Diptera > Asilidae > Dioctria > Dioctria rufipes. The sequence continues at coordinate 138,722,073 of OZ002744.1, forward strand.
CACAGTGTCCGAAGTTGGCCTTAAAATGTTCTTGCGCCCGCATCCGTAGCAGAACACTTGCTGTCATACTTGCAGGCAGTCCTGGTAGTAGTGACCTGGCTGATCACAATTCCAGCACACTACTGGGTGTCTGGTAGAAATGGCTGACACGTCGCTTAAGCTAGTGTCGCTGCCTGTTGCTATTGCCAGTTCGGGGTTTAAGGTCTGGAAGTCATCAATCTCATGTACTCGTTGGTTCCGGTAAGGGTTCCAACTACCAGCTGTCGCAATTGGTAGCTACGTGGCTTGAATTCGAGTAACGAGCGATCTTAACTGTCCTATCGTATCGATGGAATGTAGGCATATCTTCTCCTTAATCTCAGGCAGTAAGTTAGATTTGACGATTTCCAAGAATTCTTGGTCTGGCATGGCGTTCTGCAACTGATCACGCAGCAACACTAGATGATGGTGGTACATGGCGAATAGTTCACCAGGCTTCTGCTTTCGCGACATCACCTGCAAGCTGATTTTTAAATCGTCCTTGGGCACTCCCCATTCAATTGACAACCCAGTTTTGACAAATTCCAAAGTCTTAATATCGACCAGTACCAATCCTTTGCTGGTCCCGTCAATAACATGAGCATGTTCCTAACAAGGAGATTAAAATGTTCTTCTAGAGCGGAGTGCGTGAGCGCTTCGACTCGAAAAATAAATTCATGTACGGAAAGCTCGTAGTTCTTTCCGTTGTATGTCAGGTTCCATCTTCTGATAGGACTGCCTGATCGTCGCTGTCCTACACTCGTCGGGATACGATGAGATGAAGATGGTGGATGCTGGTTAAAATTTGGTCTAGGCTGACCAAAAGCCGAAGAGGGTGGGTTAAACGACTGCCTACGCTCGTCGTGAAACTCTGGTGGTGGTCTGGGATCACCCATAGTAGGAGGTGGCCGTGGAAAATTGATTGGTGGCAGTGCAGCTGCTATTTGCTGTCGGACACTACTTGTCAATACCGTTCGTAATGCATTCAAGCTCTGCTCGAGGCCTTCTCGAACCAAGTCCTGCATTTGCATGCGCAAGCCTGCCATCAAAGCATCCGTAGCTGCTGAGGTATGTCCACTGCCAGAAGGCAGTGGGCTATTTCGTCGCGAGTGGGTACTTGTGAATGTCATGGAAGGTATATCTGGCATTCCAGGTGATATAGATCGTCGACTAGGTGGTGGAACTGTCAAAGGTGGTAACTCTATTGACGGCATGGGAGGCAATGGGTCGTGACTGACAGATTTTCCGGGCTTCGTCGTCTTCCGGACAGCGCCTGTATACTCAGTAAAATCATACTAAGTGAGATGGAACCTGCAGTTAGGGCAGTTTGACTGCTGCCCAATCCACGCTTTCAGACACGCCTTGTGGAACACATGTCCATAAGCTGTCTTCACTGGCTTCCTCGGCCCTGACCAGTCGCCCTCCTGACAGATGGAGCACTGGTCTGGCAACGGTACCGCTACACCAGTTGCTCGCGGTGGTATTCGCGGTGTAGCCATTGTACAATCAGTCGTAAATCAAACGAAAAAATTTCCAAACCAAGGGTTTGGACTAGATATAAAAAAATTCAAAGAATTTGAAAATTCGGAAGAGATAACAGGCTCTTCACAACGTGAGGATGACGAAATGCTAATTTGAAATCGAAGGTTTGGACGACATACTAAATTTCAAACAAAAATTTTCCCAAACATTCGGAGAAGTTGAAAAAGAATTAGTTCAATTAAGCGTTTCAAAAAAAGTTAAGATCAGAAACATACGATTTTTCCTTCACTTCCCGAAGCTAACTCTCAACATAAACGGCATCCAGATCGCTCTCTCTCTTCTCAGGTCAGAAACTTTATACGGGCAAGCGACGTGAATGTGTGCATGAAAAATGTCTGAGTCCTCACAGAAATCTGGGAAGAGTCGGGTTGGAGAAGCTAGAGACTGAAAATGATACTAGAGATTCTTCAGCCAGGCAGTTAGCAGTATGCCAAGTCCTGATTACTGAAGGTCTCCAGCATCACTTCCATCCTCCAACAACTCCTTCCTTCCTCTTCACCTGATTGTCATGTCCAGCTAGCCTTCCAACTGGGCAGAGTCATGAATCTGGTCGACTAGTTAGCTGAAAGCCAAAAAGTCGCCTCACAGATTCACAACTCTGTCCAGCCAGTTGGCCAACAGAGACATGTCTCCGTGAGAGCTCATTCAAAAAATGTGTGTGAGGCCGCCTACCATTTCCATGACAGAAGGCCAGCGGGAAAGATCATTAAAAAAAATTCAAAAAAAATGCAAAACTTTCAAAAACTTTAAGACGTTACGTTACTTTACTTCACTCAATTCAACTTTCAAAAATCAAAATGTCAAAACTTCACAAATCTTTACTTCACTTTACAAACTTTCAAAACTTTCAAAACATTACGTTACTTTAATCGTTACTAAAAATTCAAAATACCAAAAACTTTACTTTACTTTCAAAAAATTTCTATTAACAAAACAATTAAACCTCAGGTCCACATGTGTTCTCCACTAGATATGAGACTACCGAGTCAGACGATTTAGCTACAAGCCAAATGTCCATATCTCAAGTAGCCTCAGTCCCCAGTGTCAAACACATTTGAACACCGAAGTTGACTGAAGTGGCCCTGCGTTGGGCGCCATATTTGTTATGGAACTATAGTGAGTGATTGGCTTTGGACTTAAAGTCCCGACTGCCAGCATGAGCTGAGAGATCACTCGACGGACAGCGTTGACTGCAGGGCGGCACGTTAGCTCGCCTCGGCTCATTGGCGGAGAGTGTGGGGAGGTTCCACGAAAACCTGCCGCTGCCGTCAGCCATAATAAAAAAAAAATCATCGTGCCTATCCAACAAAAGCCGGCACACATTCGGTCCTGAAGGGACCCTTACGTCACTTACCTATATATAATTGAAGGCGCAGATGGTCTGCCTTCCTTGCCTGGCCCAACCTCCAACCTGATTCTGAGGGCAAGATTTTTCAGAGTCCCTAATTGACCTGTAAAGAGAGAATACACGAGCGAACCTAGACGACCTTCATTTTATGTGAGAGGGCTCCAGGATGTGCGAGGAGAAATAAAAGCTTTCAACGATTCATGTCTATGTTATAATTCAACCATTTAGAAGATAATTCATTATCACTAGACGTAAAACTAGATAGAAACTGCGTCCCTATGAAGGTTGACAGCTCACAACGAAATACTAGTCCTAAAATGATTAACTTAACTAGTATTAGGTATGTGCATATGATTCAAAATATTGCGAAATAAAATTAGCAAATGATATTGAAGAAGTATTCGTAAAATGATTAACTTAACTAGTAATAAGTATGTGCATATAATTCAAAATATTGCGAAATAAAATTAGCAAATGATATCAAGTTTTTTCAATCAAATTCCCGTGACACAATAATTATTCGACACAAGTTGCGGCAAAAACACAATTGCAGTTTGTCAATAGATATTCTTCCGGTTCCACAGATTAGAAATTCGAAATCGGTTATCCGGTTCTTCAGACGTTCCTATTCATCGTAACCTAATTGAGCTTGTAGTTGAGAAGAAAACGAAGCCAGCTAAATAGTCTAAATCATTTAAGTTGTTGCGAACTCAGATTGCAGGCTGCCCCGCAGTACCTGAGGTTCGTGCCGATTTTTATACGTGACTGACCGCACATTTCTGTCAATAATTTGAACTCGATTCAAAGCGCTTTGAGAATTTCTATTACGGACGAAAAATATACGGTTGTGCCTGTCTACCTAGAGTGTTATGCAACCTGGATATTTTCATTGAGTCAATTCGTTCACTATGTCGTGGGAAACTGAAATTATACTTCCGCTCTTAACCACGTTAAAATGCATATATATCTAATTATGACAGAGTATTATTCCTAAGAATTAATATGAAAATGAAGTGGACGCTTATACAACTAGAACAGTTACGATAGGAAACATGCATATGAGTAATTATAAGGTGAACGCTGCAAATCTGATTTTTCTTCCTACGATAGCACTGATAGTAAGCATTCTTATTGTTAGTATAATATTACTTTTAACGTACATCAAAAAAGTTTTTCCCGACAAAAATTCGTTTCGTTAGAGTAGTAACGTGAGAGTTATTCATAATCAATCTAGCCGGGGTGCAGGAAAATGACTTCTTTGCGTTGCACAAGCGAACCTTGGCAAGAGAGGAACCAAGTGAATTACAACCATTTTGATTTTCCTTTTCTTTCGGGTAAACTATTCTAGAAATTGCCTAGTTTCGATGTCTGACTTGAACACTAGTACAAAATTAAAATCCTTTTAGCTTGAGTTGGTGATCGAGTCTCTATATGTATATATGTATAAATAAATAAAAAAAACCTTACAGTTTGCAGGACCTAGTTAAGCGCAATAATATGGCAGTGGTCACCACTGTTGGCGCGTCGATTCCGTTTCACGACGTAACCTCAAAAGGTCTTCTTGAATTTTATCGATCGAAGGTTTTTCTGGCTTCTGGGCAGTGCCCTATTCTTCCTGCTGCCTTCTTGATGATTCTGGCAAATCTCTGCTGCAGACATTGAATCGTTCCACGAACAGGAACTCCTTCCGATTGTTGTAACTTTTGCATGGAGCGCAGCTGTTAAATGTGAAGTGGAAGAAGTGGCCCCAATAGTTGCTAATGGTGATTATTCACACCAATTTTGTCATAAAACATTAGGAAATTTGGCTGCCGCTGCCAATTGTTTGAACTGTAAATTTAGACAGATAGATGAAGTTCGAGGACAAGTTTCGCATGCGTGCTGGTTATTCCGAAACTGCCAAACAAAGGATCACGAATGGGTTCACTTGCTGAATGTTATGATTGCCAGCAAAGTTGTTCCACCTACAGTCACTTATAAGACTTGTAATATGAGTTGGTCAAATTTAAATCGTCCGTGTTGTAAAAATTTCCTTCCCTTTTCTCGCCAGTATAATTAATAATTATTCCCAGCGTAAAAGCGACGACTGTGCTGCTGGAATTTGGATAATTTATTATCCGTCGGGAGGTGGATTTCTTTCTTGCGAAATGGAAGATTCTTTGTACCCATTGAAATTTGGTGACGAGTAGTGATAAACAACCCTTTTAACTTACTTGCGGGGTTAATATATTCGTTGATGGCTTCGGAAAATTATATCTTTCGAGATGCTTCTGTTTTCCACGTCTTCATGCTTTTAAAGATTTGACAAGACAGATGTCGACTGTCTTTTTCTTCTTTGTCACCACCGTCAGAATGTCACTCCGAGCTCGAGGAAACGCACTTCTCTCGGTCGGGGTGCGTTTTAATTTTCTGCTCGCCGCGGCTGGCTTACACGCTTCAGTATTGTATGTAGCATATTGCTATATGCAATACTCTACCACCATAACAGGGCAGAGTGGTCTAGACCACCCGTGGTTCAGACAACGCTGAAAAATGGTCGACTGAGCTAGCCGGTCTTAAACATAGGCCACATCGGTGCGGGCGCCCAATGTGTGTCTCGACCCACGACCCAATGTGTATTCCTCATTACTCGTGTTCTATTTCGACAATTGCTCTACTTAACTGATGACGCATCGAGGACACATCCCTGAAGTCTCATCAGTCTTTGATAAGACCCCGACATCGTTCTCCGTGTGGGAAACCAAAGGTACATCGACAAGCCGATAACCTAAAAAATCCAGCCGGTCGATGCCTCTCTGCCTTCCCTCACCGAGATGCTGAGGAAGCCTTGCGATCAGTAACCTAAAGAACTGATCGCTAAGCTTTCCCGGCACAACATCTCCTCTGATCTCCGACCGGCGATTGTTCAAGGGTGTGTCTCCAAGGCGTCGTCGAAGTAGTGACATGCTGACACTCATCCTAAAATTTGCAGGGACTTATAAGCAATTGGAATTCCTAGGTCAGGTTATCTGCCGCAGGGTTACCATGTAGGAGGGGATTAACGTAGTGTAGCATTACTATGCTAGGGAACAGGGAAAAAGGAAAAAATGTACTATTGTCCAAAAGGTATGCCGGCCGCTAAGCTGGGAATGTCCTAAGCGGCACATTGGCATCCTGTAGTTTGCCAGTGAAGCTGGCTGGATGCCTTATTAGGGCTACTAGGAATAAGTGACAATAGATAGACGACGTTTCTAGGCTGGTTATCACTGCCTGATGTCTTTGGCGTGATAGACTCCTAACAGTTTTCCCCGCAGATCTTCCAGCTCATAATAAGCGTTTCCCTTCTTGGTTCTGATTCGACACTTGACAAATTTTCGTCCCAGTTTAGCACTAGTCTGCTGTTGGAAGTTGTTTTGGGCAAAGTTCCGTCTAAATACCTCTTGACGAACTTTGAAGTCGACAGGTTTCGCCCTGAGATTATAGGCTCGTGAACCCTGTTCGAACGCTTGCTGTAAATTTTCCTGCACTCTCGCACGGATCAATCTCATTTTGTCGTCAGCATCTACTCTCAACGGCTCATTAAGAGTTCCAAGGCTCCTTAAGATGGAATAGGAGCTGCCATGTTCAATCATTTGTTGACCGAAGAGTGTTCGATAGGGAGAGAAGCCAGTTGCTTGGTGGAAAGAGCTCCTGAGGGAACTAGATATCTGGCTCAACTTCTCATCCCATCTCGTGTGTTCCTTCTGAATATATGCTCTATTCCCTGACAATAGAGACCTGTTTACTCGCTCTGAGGCGTTTGCTTGCGGCGAATAAACTGCCGTTCGCAAGTACTTCACCCCATATTTGTCCAGTAATCTGGTGAACTGAATCGAGCAAAACTGGACTCCATTGTCAGAGACTATCGTTTCCGGGACTCAGAACACATGGAACACTTCCGTCTCGATGAATTGGCACACATTGAGTGTAGATACTTTTCTCATAGGTTTTAGAATTGAGATTTTTGAAAAGTGGTCAAGAACTATTAAAATGCGGACATTTTCATTCACTGACCGGGGATATGGACCTAGAAAATCGATATACAGCTTTTGCCATGGTCGTTCTGTCACAGACTGGATTCTTATAGGTGGTCTCAGAATAGTATTGGGAGCCTTTGTTTCCTAACACACGTCACAGGCGCCTACGTAGTTTCTGACATCAACTGTCATTCGTGGCCAGTACAGATGTCTTCGCAGACGTTCCAGTGTTTTCCTTATACCTCCGTGTGAAGCTAGTGGCGGATCATGAGCCCTTGAAATGACGTCGGTGACAAGCCCTCGTGGAATCCAAAGCTTCCAAGCTTCTTCTTCCTGAATCGGATCTCCTGTCCTCGGAACAGTCCGAATGTAAACGAAGCCATCCCTGACGCAAAGATCTGGTAGTTTACCAGAAGTCGTTTTAACCTTATGCCTCAGTTCCTCATATTCCAACGAGTTGAAATATGGCGAACTAAGATCAACTTCCGGGAAAGGATCTTCGATTTTGGACAGGCTGTCGCAAGGAATGCGTGACAGTGCATCAGGGACGACATTCAGGCTTACTTTTCTGTGCTCAATAGTGAAGTCGAAACCCTGAAACTTCGAGCTCCACCGAGCAAATCTAGCGCTGAGGTCCTTTTGAGACATCAGCCATTTCAAGCTCGCATGATCCGTCACTATCTTAAACGGCATGAGTTCCATGAAGGGACGAAGCTTCTGTACGCTCAAGATTGCAGCTAAGCATTCTTGCTCTGTGACGGTGTAATTTCGTTGTGCTGAGTTCAACTTTTTTGAGACGTAGGATATTAGCTTCTCGTGGCCATCGTCATCTAGTTGAATCAGCACCCCACCAATACCTTGTTGGCTCGCATCGCACTGTATAACGAATGGTTTGGTGAAGTCTGAACTCACTAACAACGGAGCATAGGTAAGTTTTTGTTTTAGCATCTCCAGAGACGTCTGGGCTTCGGGTGTCCACTTGAACTGACTGGGGTTTTTCAAGGTGTTTGTAATGGAGGCAGTCAAGTCAGCATAGTTCGGTATGAACCGTCTATACCATAGCGCCATACCTAGTAAGCGTCGGGCTTGCTGAACTGTTTTAGGTGAAGGATAGTCAATTATAGCTGAGATCTTGTCTGGGTCAGTCCTAATTCCTATTTTCCCGACTATGAAACCCAAGTATTTGGTCTCCTTGATGCAAAACTTACCCTTCTCGACGTTGATAGTGAGGCCAGCTTTCCTCAAACAATCCGCTACACGGGATAGTAACGTGAGATGCGAGTGAAACTGATGACAGAATTAATAAATTGTCTAGATAGACGAGAACGTTCACACGAAGATCAAAAGGAATGACTTTATCCATGAGGCGGCACATCGTTTGTAGAGCGTTGCATAGGCCGAATGGCATCACTGTGTGCTGATAGACAGGATGACCAGGTACTGTAAAAGCGGTCTTCTCTCTGGAATCAGCGTCTAGTGGGATCTGCCAGAAGGCGTCTTTCAGGTCCAAGCTCGTAATGTAGTTTGCCGGAGGAAGTCGACTCAGATGTGCGTCTATCTGCGGTAGCGGATAGGCATCCTTCTTTGTAACAGATTTGACCTTCCTGGCATCAAAACAAAGCCGGACCTTTCCAGGCTTCCTCACTAGAACAACTGGAGAGCTCCGAGGACTCTGGACTCTGGACTCTAATTCGGCATCCATCAAACTTTGTACTGCCGGCGATATCCGATAAAAGCGTTGTTTTATCGGAGCTGCGTCATTCATTTCACTCTTGTGAGCGACCAAAGATGTTTTTCCCAGGCCCAAAGAGGCGAAAGAAGGGAAAAGCTGTTTGGTGGCTTCTAAGCGTTGTTGATCTAGACTGGAAAGAACATGGCAATCGGTGTCAGAGGTAGCCGCTGGACTCGGATTCACTTCTGGAACTATACCCAGGACATCTGGAGCCAACCCAAATAGATGCCAGAAGTCTATTCCTAGATATAGTGCTTGTGTGAGTCCAGCAACCACGTAAAAATCACGTTTTAGGTCTTACCACGGAAAATGATATCCAAGTCCACATGACCATGCACAGTCGTCATGGCACCATTCGCTACTTGAACCTGTGTCCGATACCTCTTCCATTCAACCTCTGCTTCCGCGAGCTTGTCTAGAGCTCCCTGGCCTAGAATACTAACAGTGGCACCACTATCAAGTAATCCGGTCCCAGTTCGCCCGAGCAGCTTTACTTCGGCATACACGGAAATCTGTATTCCCGCCAACGAACGGTAGATCTTTTCTTCTTCGGTCTCATATCCAAGTCAGGAAACACAATTTCATCTAACTCCGTTACTGAGGAGAAGATTCGGTCTCTTGCTGCGTTGTATTTCTGCAGACGCGTATGATACGGCATCAGCGGATGTAAAACAGGCTCACGCCCACTCGTCATAACAGAGCTTGGTGGCCGTTTTAAAACAGAAGTGGGAGGAGGCCAAATGTCCTGCTCAGCAATTTTGTCAGCTAAAAGTGCTGTCGGTCTTATCGGGACATCGAAAATTAACGACTCTTTCAAAGAAGTGTCTAATAATGTCATGGGCTGCCCAGAAGTGGAAATGGGAGCTTGAAGATCTGCGGAGAAGTCTATTAAGATCTCCGTCTCTATCAATCGATCGTTAGTACAATCCGGTGTTTCGCTAATATCATCAGAATCACTGAATGATATCAGTGGACAATTCAGGGGTTCGTCAAGGTCTGCTAATGGGGCGGACCTTCCTCCTTGTTCAATGTTTAAACTGGAGTGTTCGTTACGACTGGTGCTTGAGACGTTGACGCTGGCCTAGAAAAGGTGTTGGGATTCCCGACCCGTCTCTCGTTTTTCTGTGCACATTGTCCGAAGTTGGCCTTAAATTGTTCTTGCGCCCGCATCCGTAGCAGAACACTTGCTGTCATACTTGCAGGCAGTCCTGGTAGTAGTGACCTGGCTGATCACAATTCCAGCACACTACTGGGTGTCTGGTAGAAATGGCTGACACGTCGCTTAAGCTAGTGTCGCTGCCTGTTGCTATTGCCAGTTCGGGGTTAAGGTCTGGAAGTCGTCAATCTCGTGTACTCGTTGGTTCCGGTAAGGGTTCCAACTACCAGCTGTCGCAATTCGTATCTGCGTGGCTTGAATTCGAGTAACGAGCGATCTTAACTGTCCTATCGTATCGATGGAATGTAGGCATATCTTCTCTTGAATCCCAGGCAGTAAGTTAGATGTGACGATTTCCAAGAATTCTTGGTCTGGCATGGCGTTCTGTAACTGATCACGCAGCAACACTAGATGATGGTGGTATATGGCGAATAGTTCACCAGGCTTCTGCTTTCGCGACATCAGCTGCAAGCTGATTTTTAAATCGTCCTTGGGCACTCCCCATGCAATTGACAACCCAGTTTTGACAAATTCCCAAGTCTTAATATCGACCGGTACCAATCCTTTTCTGGTCCCGTCGATACCATGAGCATGTTCCTAACAAGGAGATCAAAATCTTCTTCTAGAGCGGAGTGCGTGAGCGCTTCGACTCGAAAAATAAATTCATGTACGGAAAGCTCGTAGTTATTTCCGTTGTATGTCAGGTTCCATCTTCTGATAGGACTGCCTGATCGTCGCTGTCCTACAATAGTCGGTATACGATGAGATGAAGCTGGTGAAGGCTGGTTAAAATTTGGTCTAGGCTGACCAAAAGCCGAAGAGGGTGGGTTAAACGACTGCCTACGCTCGTCGTGAAACTCTGGTGGTGGTCTGGGATCACCCATAGTAGGAGGTGGCCGTGGAAAATTGATTGGTGGCAGTGCAGCTGCTATTTGCTGTCATACTGAGTGAGTTGGAACCTGCAGTTAGGGCAGTTTGACTGCTGCCCAATCCACGCTTTCAGACACGCCTTGTGGAACACATGTCCATAAGCTGTCTTCACTGGCTTCCTCGGCCCTGACCAGTCGCCCTCCTGACAGATGGAGCACTGGTCTGGCAACGGTACCGCTACACCAGTTGCTCGCGGTGGTATTCGCGGTGTAGCCATTGTACAATCAGTCGTAAATCAAACGAAAAAATTTCCAAACCAAGGGTTTGGACTAGATATAAAAAAATTCAAAGAATTTGAAAATTCGGAAGAGATAACAGGCTCTTCACAACGTGAGGATGACGAAATACTAATTTGAAATCGAAGGTTTGGACGACATACTAAATTTCAAACAAAAATTTTCCCAAACATTCGGAGAAGTTGAAAAAGAATTAAAAAAAAATCAGAAAACTCACAGGTTCAACGAAATTACCAAAAAGTTCAATTAAGCGTTTCAAAAAAAGTTCATATCAGAAACATACGATTTCTCCTTCACTTCCCGAAGCTAACTCTCAACATAAACGGCATCCAGATCGCTCTCTCTCTTCTCGGGTCAGAAACTTTATACGGGCAAGCGACGTGAATGTGTGCATGAAAAATGTCTGAGTCCTCACAGAAATCTGGGAAGAGTCGGGTTGGAGAAGCTAGAGACTGAAAATGATACTAGAGATTCTTCAGCCAGGCAGTTAGCAGTATGCCAAGTCCTGATTACTGAAGGTCTCCAGCATCACTTCCATCCTCCAACAACTCCTTCCTTCCTCTTCACCTGATTGTCATGTCCAGCTAGCCTTCCAACTGGGCAGAGTCATGAATCTGGTCGACTAGTTAGCTGAAAGCCAAAAAGTCGTCTCACAGATTCACAACTCTGTCCAGCCAGTTGGCCAACAGAGACATATCTCCGTGAGAGCTCATTCAAAAAATGTGTGTGAGGCCACCTACCATTTCCATGACAGAAGGCCAGCGGGAAAAATCATTAAAAAAAAATTAAAAAAAAATTAAAAACTATCAAAAACTTTAAGACGTTACGTTACTTTACTTTACTCAATTCAACTTTCAAAAATCAAAATATCAAAACTGCACAAATCTTTACTTCACTTTACAAACTTTCAAAACTTTCAAAACATTACGTTACTTTAATCGTTACTAAAAATTCAAAATAACAAAAACTTTACTTTACTTTCAAAAAATTTCTATTAACAAAACAATCAAACCTCAGGTCCACATGTGTTCTCCACTAGATATGAGACTACCGAGTCAGACGATTTAGCTACAAGCCAAATGTCCATATCTCAAGTAGCCTCAGTCACCAGTGTCAAACACATTTGAACACCGAAGTTGACTGAGGTGGCCCCGCGTTCGTCGCCATATTTGTTATGGAACTATAGTGAGTGATTGGCTTTGGACGTAAAGTCCCGACTGCCAGCATGAACTGACAGATCACTCGACGGACAGCGTTGACTTCAGGGCGGCACGCTAGCTCGCCTCGGCTCATTGGCGGAGAGTGTGGGGAGGTTCCACGAAAACCTGCCGCTGCCGTCAGCCATAATAAAAAACAATCATCGTGCCTATCCAACAAAAGCCGGCACACATTCGGTCCTGAAGGGACCCTTACGTCACTTACCTATATATAATTGAAGGCGCAGATGGTCTGCCTTCCTTGCCTGGCCCATCCTCCAACCTGACTCTGAGGGCAAGATTTTTCAGAGTCCCTAATTGACATGTAAAGAGAGAATACACGAGCGAACGCAGACGACTTTCATTTTATGTGAGAGGGCTCCAGGATGTGCGAGGAAAAATAAAAGCTTTCAACGATTCATGTCTACGTTATAATTCAACCATTTAGAAGATAATTCATTATCACTAGACGTAAAACTAGATAGAAACTGTGGCCCTATGAAGGTTGACAGGCTCACTACGAAATACTAGTCCTAAAATGATTAACTTAACTAGTATTAGGTATGTGCATATGATTCAAAATATTGCGAAATGAAATTAGCAAATAATATTGACGAAGTATTCGTAAAATGATTAACTTAACTAGTAATAAGTATGTGCATATAATTCAAAATATTGCGAAATAAAATTAGCAAATGATATCAAGTTTTTTCAATCAAATTCCCGTGACACAATAATTATTCGACACAAGTTGCGGCAAAAACACAATGCAGTTTATCAATAGATATTCTTCCGGTTCCACAGATTAGAAATTCGAAATCGGTTATCTGGTTCTTCAGACGTTCCTATTCATCGTAACCTAATTGAGCTCGTAGTTGAGGAGAAAACAAAGCCAGCTAAATAGTCTAAATCATTTAAGGAGTTGCGAACTCAGATTGCAGGCTGCCCCGCAGTACCTGAGGTTCGTGCCGATTTTTATACGTGACTGACCGCACATTTCTGTCAATAATTTGAACTCGATTCAAAGCGCTTTGAGAATTCCTATTACGGACGAAAAATATACGGTTGTGCCTGTCTGCCTATAGTGTTATGCAGCCTGGATATTTTCATTGAGTCAATTCGTTCACTATGTCGTGGGAAACTGAAATTATACTTCCGCTCTTAACCACGTTAAAATGCACATATATCTAATTATGACAGAGTATTATTCCTAAGAATTAATATGAAAATGAAGTGGACGCTTATACAACTAGAACAGTTACGATAGGAAACATGCATATGAATAATTATAAGGTGAACGCTGCAAATCTGATTTTTCTTCCTACGATAGCACTGATAGTAAGCATTCTTATTGTTAGTATAATATTACTTTTAATGTACATCAAAAAAGTTTTTCCCGACAAAAATTCGTTTCGTTAAAGTAGTGACGTGAGAGTTATTCATAATCAATCTAGCTGGGGTGCATGAAAATGACTTCTTTGCGTTGCACAAGCGAACCTTGGCAAGAGAGGAACCAAGTGAATTACAACCATTTTGATTTTCCTTTTCTTTCGGGTAAACTATTCTAGAAATTGCCTAGTTTCGATGTCTGACTTGAACATTATTATTACAAAATTAAAATCCCTGTAGCTTGAGTTGGTGATCGAGTCTCTATATGTATATATGTATAAATAAATAAAAAAAACCTTACAGTTTGCAGGACCTAGTTAAGCGCAATAATATGGCAAAACGTCTTCTTGAATTTTATCGATCGAAGGTTTTTCTGGCTTCTGGGCAGTGCCCTAATCTTCCTGCTGCCTTCTTGATGATTCTGGCGAATCTCTGCTGCAGACATTGAATCGTTCCACGAACAGGATCTCGTTCCGATTTTTGTAACTTTTGCATAGCGTGCAGCTCTTAAATGTGAAGTGGAAGAAGTGACCCCAATAGTTGCTAATGGTGATTATTCACACCAATTTTGTCATAAAACATTAGGAAATTTGGCTGCCGCTGCCGATTGTTAGAACTGTAAATTTAGACAGATAGATGAAGTTCGAGGACAAGTTTCGCATGCGTGCTGGTTATTCCGAAACTGCCAAACAAAGGTTCACGAATGGGTTCACTTGCTGAATGTTATGATTGCCAGCAAAGTTGTTCCACCTACAATCACTTATAAGACTTGTAATATGAGTTGGTCAAATTTAAATCGTCCGTGTTGTAAAAATTTCCTTCCCTTTTTCTCGCCAGTATAATTAATAATTATTCCCAGCGTAAAAGCGGCGACTATGCTGCTGGAATTTGGATAATTTATTATCCGTCGGGAGGTGGATTTCTTTCTTGCTAAATGGAAGAATGTTCGTATCCATTGAAATTAGGTCACGAGTAGTGATAAAAAATCTTTTTAACTTACTTGCGGGGTTAATATATTCGTTGATGGCTTCGGAAAATTATATCTTTCGAGATGCTTCTGTTTTTTCCACGTCTTCATGCTTTTAAAGATTTGACAAGACAGATGTCGCTGTCTTCTTCTTCTTTGTCACCACCGTCAGAATGTCACACCGAGCGCGAGGGAACGCACTTCTCTCGGTCGGGGTGCGTTTTAATTTTCTGCTCGTCGCTGCTGGCTTACACGCTTCAGTATTGTATGTAGCATATGGCTATATGCAGTACGCTACGACCAGAACATCGCCGTCGACTGGTTCCGGTTTGATTTCCTTACTGTTTACATATTGCTACAGATCGCTTTTTGTTAGCAATGCCTGCATTTGCATTTTCCAAGTATCGAAGTTCACCTTGTTGAGCAACTCGATTCTTGTTGCAGAATTCATGGCGATTCACTTACACTTTTTTTTTTTTTTTTTTTTTTTTTGTGTTATTTGTGCCTGGGCCCATAACCTGTTGGGAATGGCCGGTTATTTATAACTAGAACAAAAATATATGAAACGCACGTTTAGTCCGATAACAATTCAAGAGCTTTATTGAGATGATTTTTACAATTGAGTACAAAGTGCAACCGACGCGTGTCAAATTCTCTAATAGACTGACGCTTGTCAAGTTCGGATCAGTGTAAGTGTGCTCACCACACAGTGCACGAATAGTCCGTAGATTTTTTGCGTGTATGAAAATACGGTTGTATTATTTCCAACAAGAACAGGATATGATTAAGGACACTGTTAAATATGACAGTGCGTAATGGTGAATATGATGACTATTTATGGGATTGAGAGGAATTAATTCTTGATTTTTTTGGAAATGAATGGATTCCAGAAGTTCATCTAGATCAATGTTATTCGTAATATTTAAAGTGTGTATTTTTATATGCGATTCTATTAGGGAGGATGTCATAACCGATATTTTACTGGAAATGCTGATTGTTGGCATAAAATGAGAATTAAATTTGGAAACTTTTACGTTATATCCTTGTAGGATGAGTTCTTTGCTGCGAACATAACAACCGGGGTAAGAGGTATTATTTTGAAATTCAAAGAAAAATGCCATTTTTTGAGATAAATGATCGGATCTTTATTTCATTATAAAGAGGAAGGTATGCCGTTAATAATGGAAAATAACATCAGCCAATGACCACCACGACCACGCCTACAGGACCATATCATTTTCATGAAATTTTCCATAACCAAATCGCAAAGTGGCTGCCCTATGTCCTCGATAGCCTCACGAATTCCATCTTTGAGGTCTTGAATCGACGCTGGGTTGTTGGCGTAGACCTCTTTCACGTGGCCCCAAAGGAAGAAGTCGCAAGGTGTTAAGTAACAAGATCTCGGTGGCCAATTGTGATCACCTCTTCGAGAGATAACACGGTCCGAAAACTTTTCCCGTAAAATATCAATGATTTCGTTGCTTGTATAGCACGTAGTGCCGTTTTGTTGAAAGTAAACGTTGTCCAGATCAATACCATCCAATTCCGGCCATAAAAAATCATTAATCATCTGTCGATAGCGCAATCCATTCACCGTAACTGTTGCTCCAGCCTCATTTTCGAAAAAGTAAGGTCCAATGACCCCGCGGGACCATAAACCGCACCAAGCACTCACACGTTGAGGATAGAGAGGCTTTTCAACAATAACTCTTGGGTCTTCCGAGCCCCAGATGCGACAATTTTGCTTGTTGACGAAGCCATCGAGGTGGAAATGGGCCTCATCAGTCAAGATGAGTTTTAGATGGAATTCCGGATCATTTTCATGCATTTCAAGGACCCAATCAGCAAAGACTCGACGTTGTTGATGATCGGCCGGCTTGAGTTCTTGTGTTACCTGAACTTTATAAGCCTTAAGACCCCAATCTTTATGCAAAATACGGTGTAATGACGTTTGTGGAATGCCTAATTCCAAAGAACGACGGGAAATGGACAAACCTGGGGGGTGATTCTGATCTCTTTGTCGTAGCTTAGGCGTATATTTTAGTCACATATTTTGACATTTCACCTCAAATTAGTCGTACTTTTATATTCACCATATTCATTTTGATTTATCCTTTTCATCAACCACAAAATAAACTAAAATGAATTTGCATGAATTAATGTCAGAATACACGCCTAAAAGTACGACGAATTAGTCAACTGCTCCCGAGGTTGCGACAAAAATTGTAGTCTATGATAAATGCATTTTCTACATCAACTTAAAACAATAAAAATGCTTAAAATCGGAAAATATTTTTGGATTTGTTATGTGAAGTGTCACTTTCAGTTCATTCTACGTAATGCAAGGCTTGCTGAACTGAATAAAAACACGAAAAAATCAGTAGAAAAGTTCATTTCATTTAGGCGTATATTTTGACATTAAAGTACAACAAAAGATCAGAATCACCCTCCTGGGTTTTCTTCAACACTTTCGGCTACAGCAGCAATATTCTCGGCTGTTCTTGAGCGACGTGCACTGGTTTTATTCTTCACATCACTAACTTGTCCCGAATTTTTCTACCAATTTCTGTATTGCGGTCCGACAAGGTGCTTCACGACGACCCAAAAATGTTCGAGTTTTACGAGCCGTCTCTGCCACATTTTCACCATTTTTATAGTGAATTTTAATAATTTCAATGCGTTGTTGAATCGTGTATCGTTCCATTTTTATTAATGGCGTAGTTTCTATTTGTCAAATGTCAAAAAATTACAGCTGCAAAAGAAACATCTACCGAAATAGCGGGCTAATTAAAATAACACCTCTTATGGGAAAACCGTTTACATTATTACTGTTCCTTGCAGGCTTTGTGAATTGATCGAATTTTCACAAATAATATCTATATGGAGGGTTTTTTTAGGGAGAAAAGCCAAGCGTTCTGCTGTGATAATTGCGTCCAATAATAATCCTGTTCTAATGCTTGGATTTTACATTTCGATGTAATTGGTTCCTTCTTTATTAGATTTATGTCGCTTTGATTTGTTTTTGCATTTGTGTTAAGGATGGGGGATAATAACATGCAGTAAAAATGCATATGGTCCAACGATGTGGATATCCTGGACTGCTAGTTCAAGATAGTGTTCGCGATTATAAACTATTAATATATATTCGTTTGATGGATTAATATATGCGAATGATCGGTTAAGGAATGTAGGTAAAGGCATCGTTTCAAATATTTGATAAGGTTCTTTAAAAGGTAGCGGAATTCGGAGTTCTATAATTATTTTATTATTGAAGATATTTGCGGCTATTGTACTCAATTTGTAAATTTGCGTTATTAAATTTTCTCGGGAATTTATGGGAAGCATCATTGAATGAGGCAATTCCTGCCTGATGTTTAATAAAAGTTCTTCAATTTTTCTAGACGAAATAAGTGTGGGGTGAAATTTTCCATGCCTTGAATCTGTTAGAAGATCTATTAGTTCTGTTTGGGTGTTTTGGTATCTGAATGACATTAATGAGACTAGTGAAATGAGAGATTCCAGTTCAATGGATATTTTGTTGTCCAATGTTCTGTTTTCCATTAATGATATAGCTATTTGCACTGATATTAGTTTTTTATACGTATACAGGAATTCCTTCTCAATTGCGGCTTTTGTCTTATTGAGCTGTTGCTTCTACTATTACAGTTTGGCTTTTCATAAGCGATAGGAGGGAGTTTTGGTTAAGGGTGAGATTACGAATTTGTTCATCGTACAGTTTGGCATCATTCTTGTCCAATGTGCCGAAGAGAGCTTTAGAGATTGAGCCGATTGCATTAAATAGTGCTCTTTGTTTCCTATTTGAGTTACAAGTAACGTGTTCTTGTATTCTATGTTTGCTAATATAAGATTAATTTGTAACAACGTACCGTTACAAGTGTTTGTCCAGTTTTCGGCAGGTCGCTGTAATTAGTTGGGCGATGAACTGGATGTTATTGAATTCTGATTTAAAATTCCCCAGGCCGTAATAGGTGACGATTTTCCATTCGTTGGTGTAGAAAATGCCTACAGTAACATTTAGCTGTTTTATCTTTATTTCTGAGCCGTAGATTAAGCGGATGAAAATTAGAATGAATGCTATATGCATCATTTTTGGAAACCTGGAAGATGACATTATGTTAAAATCTCTGGATGATGTTTGAAGATGATGAAGTTGTTACTCTGAGAAAAGTTCTAGGTCATTGTTATGGACTCTTTTGTTTTTATTATTGATTTTAATAGTGGAATTTTCGGGGGAATTAATCTCCATTATCTCATACATGCCTGACCATAGTGGTGGTTCCCTCGAACTCTGCTCTTAAGTAAGACTTTATCGCCTACCATAAAAGATTTTTGGACGGAACTTTTGTCGTATTGCAATTTTGATTTTTCTTTATTGGCCAGGGCTGTGTTTTTAGCTATTTTGAAGCTATTCTGTAGACGTGCTTTTAACTCGTTTGCATAATTGTCGTAATTATAACAAACGGTTGGAGAAGATTTTAAATTATTTGGGATTTCGGCTGGGAATCCGTACAGGTGTTCGCGTGTAGTATAATTAGTACTGGAATGAGGAGTGGTATTGTAGACAAACATGGCATAAGGAGTCTATATATCCCAGTCTTGTGGATCTTTTGCTACAAAAGATCGGAGATATTCTGCTAAGGTTCTGTGACTTCTTTCCAATGCACCATTCGTTTGAGGGTGATATGGAGTAGTTTTCAACCGTTTTATTCTCAGCAGTTTAGATACCTCGGCGAACATGCCACTTATGAGGTTAGAAACTTGATCTGTAAGGATACTTTCTGGAAGCGAAGATTTGGGTAAAAGCGTTTTTAATAATTATTAGATTCTGTGGATCTAATATAGGGAAGGAGATATTTATTTGTTTTAACTGATTTGCTTCTGTGTATGAGCAGATCTCAGTTAAAATCTTTTCGAGGTCTGATCTATCTCTTTGGGATCGACAAGGTAAATTAGTTTTTGATATAATTATTGATGAGTCTTTTTTCTTGAAGAAGTTCAGTTCAGTTTCTGAAAGTGGGGATTTATCTGAAAATTTTAGTTTCGAATCCAACACTCTTTCAAGTTCTGTATCATGCATTGGCAAGATGAAAAATTTAGGATTCGCATTTTTAGTAAATAGTAATGGGAAATTTGTCTCAGTTATTATGCCTGAGGAATTGTTCACTTGTAATGGAGTTGGATTTTGATTAATGACACTCGTGTTGGGAGTATCCGAAATCGCCTGAGCTCTAGCTTGATTCCTCGTTACCACATTTACGCAGGTGGTAGTTCTGCGAAATTTTCGCTACTATCTGAAATAGCTTTACTGAGAGCGTCTGCATTTGTGTTGAGCTTGCCTGATTTGTGAACTATTTTGCAGTCATATTCCTCAAGACGTATTCTCCATCTCATCAGTCTTGAGGAGTGGTCTTTCAGATTCATGAGCCATACTAATGGTTTATGGTCAGTTATAATTGTAAACTGTCTACCATAAAAGTATGGTCTGAATTTCTCAACTGCGAAAACGATAGCTAAAAGCTCTTTGTCTATTGTTGAGTAACGAGTTTCTGCACCATTGAGAGCTCGACTCACATAGGCGATTGGATGGTCTCCTTGATCATCGTCTTGTGAAAGAACTGCTCCGATGGCGTAGTCACCGGCATCGGAGGTGACAAAAAATTCTTTGTCGAAATCAGGATATGATAGAATTGGTGCTGAAATTAATTTATTTCGCAATTCGCAAAATGCTTCATCACAAATTGCGTCGAACTTGAAGGGCGTATCTTTCTTTAAAAGATTTGTAAGTGGTTTCGCAATCTTGGAAAAATTTGTAATGAAGCGGCGAAAATAGCCGACGAAACCAAGGAAGGCTTTGATATCCTTTTCCTTCTTGGGTCTGGGATTGCTACATAGCGAATCCATTCACAGCTGAAAAGTGATGTCCTAGAAAAATAAATAAGAATATAATTAACGAAGATATAATTACAATAACAAGGGTCACTTATCTCTATGTGTGTCGTCTTCTTTGTATGTGTTTCCTCCTCCGCATGAGTGTCGTCACGTCCCTCAGCATCCTATAAGAATAATTCTGCAAAGGAATTTAAATTTTCAGATGAAACCGCAAAGAGGCTAGTGAGTTACTTGTGTCGCAGCTGAGAAGAATAGTTCAGATCCACGGTTAATATTTTCTTCATTCTGGTCATACATTGAGCCTTTACGCCTTTAGTCGGGCTTTGCTAGACTACTGGATTACTGTCAGACGTCACCTGAAATTGTAAGATTTATATAATGGACCTACAAATTATACCAATACATATACTCACCAAACGGATTTATTGTGAGCTATTTCCATTCTGGATACTCCCTGGAATCCAAAACGTCGCCATCTACTTCCGGAATTAAATTTAAATGGTTAGATAAGATAGTCATGTAGAAAATGAATTTGTAAATAGATTAGATAGGTATAGATATTTCTTTTTATTATTTTCATGTAGAAAATGAATTTGTAAATAGATTAGATAGGTATAGATATTTCTTTTTAGCAAACTAGATAAATTAATGAAGTACAATTGTCAAGATGATGTACGGCGAGCAGTGAACTATACGATGTGCAACCAGTATTCTAAAGGAAAAAGGAGAAAACAAAAATCAGAAAGAGAATGCAGTACTTATCGCGAATCAAACGAAATGTAGAAATTAGATACAATACCTTACCTCCTCGGTTCAACCTCCTCTCGCGAACGGGACCCATAGCCTAAAACTGAAGGAAGAAATGAGAGATCTATATCACATTCGGACTTACCTGTGACATCCGCTATCTATATACTTGAGTTGTTCGCAGCCCAAAGCATAACTTTCCCACAGCAAACATAATTTGAAACAACACGAACACTCGCCTGTCACAAGAAGGTGTTAAAATACAAATCCGATAACTTCCGTATAACATCACGCAATAAAATCAAGAGGGCAGAAGAAGTTTCAAAATTCAAATCAATTGCTGCCATATGATTCACCAACTGGGAAATATCCCGCAATAATGGGCGAGTCGAGAGGGGAAAAGGCTTTGGTATGTGAAGCGGACAGCTCAAGGGCAGTCAAAGTCGAGCAGTAAATAAAGTAAGTGCAATAGTACGCAGCGGGAAGTTTTTTGGAAAAGAGGAAAAATAAGAAGGGCAATTGGAAGTCGAGAAAAAAGAAAAGGGAGTAAAAGTTGAAAAGTTTAAAGGCTAGTATAGATAATAACGGCTGAAGAAAGGAATACGAGTAGAAAAGACTAAAATCATCAGAAAAGAAAGATTTTAAAGTGGAGCTGAACCAAGGAGGAGTGAACTAGGCACGTGGTATGAGACCTTCCTCAGGAGACGAAGCTAAGTACTGCGTTTTCTTTGTGTTTTTTTATTATTTGGTGTTTAGGTGATTTACCGCCTAGTGGAAATATTTGTGATAAATAGCTAGCGATAGAAGTAAGTGATTATTTATCGAGTGTGTCAGTTAAGCAAATTTGCATACTTCACTGCCCGGCCAGTTTTGCTCGAAGGCCCGGATTTCTTTATGAATAATAAATTAAGTGTTTCGAACTGATCTTGGTTTCTCTAATTTTTCAATTTTCTTGGGATTTGTTCCTCAATTTTTCTTTATTCTGAGTTCGTGGACTCCAAAACCACGTGGCGCCCACAGGTGTTTCAGGCCCCAACCCTTCTCCATCTCTAGCCGGGGTACCGATTGCGCGTAGAAAATAGCGCGTAACAAATTTGTCGCCCAACGTGGGGCCTAAACGCCTAAAACAAACAAACAAAATCCATAGATTCGTAAATTTTTCTTAAACATTATTTTCTAGCAATTAGCATAATACGGATTACACTCACATACATACATATTTAGCGGCATATTCAGATAGTGTTTAGCAACTTTTCTAATAAGGGGAAAGTGATGCGAGTGATATGTTGAGCGACGTCGTATCATGTCAAATGTTGCGAAACCTATTTTATTTTATAGCAACAAGTAAATAAGAGATCGACAGACATAAAGTGTAAATAGGCTCACGCCAGTGCAATAAGTATTCCTATAAAACTCGACTTAAATCATCAGTGATTGATCACAGTACACCACGTATATTGTCAGAGGATTTTTTTTTTGCTGTGTATATATATATGTACAAATCTTTTGGGAAGCAATCTAAGTCGGTGCAGTGATAAGCAGATGTGACTAGTGAGGGAGAAGTACATAAAAGTGAAACTATGAGTGCACTACATAAAGCCTAAAACGAGTCCTCTTATATACTCCGAGTCTAGACCTACCGCAAAATTTGACCTAATTGCTCAGCAATAAATTTATCATCCAGCTGATCGCTTCAATATATCAAGGTCATAAGTGCTTGTCACTGATCTGATATTCGGTGCTGTTGTGTAAATCATAAACCAAGTTGTAGCACTCAATGTTTTTTTTGCATGTGCCTAAATACAAACGTCTAAAACATTCAATCCTCGAGAGATTTCGACTAATTATTTGGAATATTTACAATAGATTATATTTGTAAAAATTTTTTTTTGGTTTTTTCCGCTCTTGCATTTTTTTTAGGTAATACAATTGAACACTTTGCTTTGGATTTGATTATCTCTCTATTCAAATGAGCTATACATATATAAACGTATTAACCATACATTTAATTTTTTTTATACGTATGCATTTACCCGGCGACCTCCGTATATAATTTTTTTTTGTTTGAGTTTGTGAATTGTCTACTCTAAACGATAGTGATAGCGCTAAGAATCGGCGTAGTGCAGTGACGAACAGACAAGAGGGGAAGTATATAAACCTGGTATACAAAACAAATCAGTGTTGTCGCTCGGTTATTGCAGCCTATGTACAATTATAACAGCTCGACCTATATTATAAAATTTGACCCAGTTTTTCTGCAAGGTAGATCCACTTGTTCTACATTTACATATTTCAAGGCCGCAAATTGCTTTCCTAGTCTTGCATCGTCGGAATAACCAAGATCATAAACAAAAGTCTTAGAAATGGTTATCCTCTTTCATCTATTAGTACATACGATTTTGACATATATATATATATATATAGATATATTTTATTATAATTTTCCACAAATAGAAAATTCTTTCTCTTTTTTAACGTTTTGCTTTTCTACTGTTTGAGGATTTAGAAACTATATATACGCACTAGTAGGTACATATGCACGTAGTAAATTATATTCTCCTACATATAGGAATCTCTTTTTTTTATTTCGTATTTTGCCAATTTAGTACTTTAAGGTTTATGGGCTAAACAGTATACGCCCGTATACATACTTACAAATTTTACAAACTTTTCAGTATTTTGTGGTAGTACCCACATGTAAAAAAAAATTTTTTTTTTATTTGATATTTTTCTATTTTGATGCTTAAGGATTTATTACCTATATGAATATGCATCTGCATACTTTTAGTAAATTTTAGCAATTCTTTTTTTGGTAGTACCTACATGGAAAAATTATTTTGTTTTGTGCTGGTATTTTGCTGCTTTAGTGCTTTAAGATTTATGAGCTACAAGTATATGTACGCAGTCGTACCATTACAAGTTTTTTTTTATTCTGCAATTTTCTTTGGTGGGAGTACCCCCATGCAAAATTTTCTTCTTTTTGATTTGTATTTTGCCATTTTATTGCTTTAGGTCTTATGAGATATACGTATGCACTGGTGCATATCTACAAATTTAGCAAATTTTAAATATTCTAGTGGTTAAGAAATTTATAGGTTACACGTACATACCTAGACATTTTTATTATAATTTCGCATATGAATTAATCTGTTGGCCGTATGTAAATTTTCCTGAGTGCTGTGATTTTTGCTATTAACGGGACTCCAACATAGAACTTATTGATAAATTTCATTTTACTCTATCTGCGGAGTTTCTCAATTATTTTTGAAGGACTCTTGGGTAATTACTCGCTGCTGGTGTTTAATTTCATGTTAGTGGGAATTTGTCAGCATACATATAGTTGTCTCTGTAGAAGATTATAAGGATATTCGTTACCTATCATTGGTATATCTTCTTATTAATTGAAGGCTACCGGTTAACTCTCGTCATGGAAGTAAATAGACTAAACCAAGAGGAGCTATCATATGAACTCCAGTTGAGGGGCTTACCAACTGGAGCAGTAGATAAGATGCGACCTAGCTTGCGTGAAGCATTGAGAGTTGAAAAGGGGGGAAGGCCGCTAGTATTGAACCCTTCTCCGTTCACTTATGAAGAGGATGTAGAGGCGTTGAACAAGAAAGTGGAGGAAATTCAGGGACTCTTAGATGTCTTCGAAGGCGATTCGGCTAGTGGGGATTACCGGAAACTACTGACAAAGATCGAGTGGGCTTTGGGGAGGCTGAGTAGAGTTGAACCGAAAGAGGAAGATCAGAAGAAAGAAGTAGCTCAAGTTCGAGCTAATCTGGTCTTGAGTTTAGGGACATTGATGGCGGGTATGAAGAAGACGAACTTGAAGCTGAAGATTTGTCAATGACGGCTAAGGTGATGGCTACTGCTCATACAAGAGTCCCACTATACAAATGGGAAATTAAATTTTCTGGGGATCCCGGCCAATCTTTAAATTCATTCCTAGAGCGGGTTAGAGAGCTAGCTGAAGCACGTGGAATTAACAAGCATCAACTATTTCACTCAGCGTTAGATCTGTTTTCAGGGCGAGCTCTCATTTGGTATAGAGCGAACAAGCCAAGCTTTCATTGTTGGTCAGAATTAATTAGAGAATTGAAGAAAGAGTTTTTGCCTTACGATTACGATGACCGGCTCCTCGACGAGTTTAAGAGGCGAACATAGGGCAATGGTGAAACCATCGGAATATACATTGCGATTATGGTAAATATGTTCGCGCGGTTATCGAATTCTTTAACTGACCTCCAGCAACTGGCTATACTAAAAAGAAATGTTAATCCATTTTATCAAACTCAATTAAGTTTGGTAGAAGTCAAGACTGTTCAGGATCTCATCGAATTGGGTAGAAAGCTAGAATCGGTCAGAACTTCTGTTGAAGCTTATGTTCCACCACCATCCAAAAGAAATAGCCATCTACTTGAGCCAGATTTAGCGTACGTAGCTACAGAGCATAACATATCCGTGATTTCGGGCCAAGCAACCAATTATAATCAAACGAATAACAGAGGAATCCAATGTTTTCGATGCCGCAGCTTTGGGCATATAGCTCGGTTTTGTAACGACGACATTAGATGTTATGGTTGCGGGAATCCGGGTGTTACTTGAACCAGATGCAGCAATTGCATGGGTGCTCGGTCGAATCAAGAGCAGAGTATACAATCAAGCTCACGACAGCAGAATGGGTTTTCAAATGACAGAGGGGTACTATCAAGTCAACAACAACGGGTGAGATTTTCAAATGCGAGCCATGGGTCTCATGGACAAGAGAAAAATAATCTAACACATCTACACAAGTACGCAACCCACCAGTCCTGAATTCGGGAAACGAAGAAAGAGCTCGACAGTAAAGGGCGGATCGAGCTCTAGTAATTCCCAGAAAATGGCCCAAGATATTAATTCTCCATCCAGAGATAGTCAGCAGTTTGAAAGGTGTGACGATACAATCAACACGTTAGTGTATTATGTCTTTAAGAAAGCAGAGGGTGATGTTCGTCCACACTTAGCAATTTCGATCTTCGGTCTTAAGGTTTGTGGTTTGTTAGATTCAGGAGCTTCTAGGACAATCATTGGAGGTTTAGGATGGGAGTTATTGGTGACTTGCGAACTTAAGGTTCAAAAATCAAGGGCGGAAACTGTTAGCTTGGCTGATGGAAAAAAAGGTGCATGTTCTTGGCGAAGTTAGCCTACCTATTGAGCTTGAAGGGCGGGCTTTAGTTATTCTGGAGCTCCCACATAGCATGATTTTCGGTATTGATTTTTGGCGTGCAATGGGAATAACAGCGAATTTAAAGGAAAATTCATGGCACTTTGGAAATGAAGATATTACCTATCATATAGATGCGCTAAGGGGGCATTCTAAATTGACAGTCGGCCAACAAAGATAACTGAATGCGATAATAACGGAAGCTGAAACAAAAATGGGGGAAGGACTAGGTTGCACCAATCAGGTGGAACATACAATACATACCGATTCTGCTCCAATTAAGCAGCGATACTACCCCGTGTCACCAGCTATCCAGAAGATTATAAATGAGGAGCTTGAAAAGATGCTGGAAGCCGGGGTTGTAGAGCATTCAGATAGTGCCTGGTCCTCTCCAGTAGTAATGGCTAAGAAGAAAGATGGAACGTATCGTTTTTGCTTCGACTGTCGTAAGTTAAATAAGGTCACGAAAAAGGATGCCTACCCTCTCCCGTATATCTCAGCGACACTCGATAAGCTTCGTGATGCTAAGTACATGTCGTCACTCGACATTAAGTCGGCATTCTGGCAAGTACCTATGGAAGAGAGTTCGAAGCAGTACACAGCATTCATAGTACCGAACCGCGGCCTATTCCAGTTTCGAAGGATGCCCTTTGGACAAGTAATTCGCCTGCAACTTGGCAGCGCTTGATTGACAGAGTACTTTCAGGAAGCTTGGAAAGCCGCGTGTTCGTATATCTCGACGACGTTATCATAGTGACTCAATCATTCGAGGAGCACAAGGAAATACTGAGAGAAGTCTTAGAGAGATTATACAAGGCTGCATTGGTCATTAATTATTCGAACTGTGAGTTTTGTCGTTCAGAGCTAAGCTACTTGGGTTATGTCGTAGGGGAAAAAGGGCTTCATGTAGACCCAGAAAAAGTTAAGTGCATCTTGGAAATTCCTCATCCTAAGAATGCTCCAGAGGTTCGTCGCTTTATTGGCATAGTCGTGTGGTACCGCAGATTCGTCCCACATTTTTCATCGATATTAGCTCCAATTACAGATCTCCTAAAGAAAAAGAAGAAATTCGTTTGGTCTCCAGAGTGTGAAAAAGCTTTCCACACCATTAAAGAAAACTTGGACAGCGCTCCACTCCTGACATGCCCAAATTTCGACCATCCCTTCATCATTCATACCGACTCTTCAGGATATGGGTTAGGGGCTGTCTTAACACAGAGAATAGATGATGAGGATCGCGTAGTTGCCTACTTGAGCCGCTCCTTGAATCGATGTGAGAGGAATTACTCTACTACGGAGCGTGAGTGCTTAGCAGTTTTGTGGGCCATTGATAAGTTGAGGCCATATATTGAAGGAACCACGTTCACGGTAATAACAGATCATGCGTCATTAGTTTGGCTACATAATTTGAGAGACCCCACGGGTAGATTAGCCAGGTGGGCAATGAAATTGCAACAGCATGATTTCGATATAATTCACCGTAAAGGCAAAGAACACCTGTTACCAGACTGGTTGTCACGTTATGTTCCTATTGTAAATTCCATTAAAGAAAATGAAAATACTGGCGATAAGTGGTATGACAGAATGGTGGACAATGTTATTAAGTCTCCTTCAAAGTTTCCCGACTGGCGAATCGAAAATGATATCCTGTGGCGACACATCCAACCCAAATATCCCTCGTTAGCGATGGAACACGAATTCTGGAAAGAAGTGGTACCCAAGGGACGAAGGAAAGATCTCATATTTAAGGCACATGATATTCCCACCTCAGGCCACTGTGGTGTTCAAAAGACGTATGATCGTATTAGCAATATGTACTATTGGCCGAAAATGAAATGCGACATTGCTTCTTACATTAAAAATTGTACAACGTGTCAGGCTATAAAACCCGAGCGGAAGAAGCAGGCAGGCCTCATGACAGTTCGTAGAGTAGCAGAAAGGCCTTGGGAGTGCATAAGTATCGATCTGATTGGGCCACTTCCCCGATCAAACCGCGGATTTGTTTATATCCTTACTGTAGTGGACCAGTTAAGTAAATTTCCTATGCTTTTTCCACTACGCTCTGCGACTTCTGGCCCGATAATTCAGGCACTAGAGGATTACGTATTTATGATTTTTGGTGTGCCTAAGACTGTAATATGTGATAACGGTTCAAAATTTAGGAATCGTGAATTCAGGAAGCTCTGCGAAGAATACGGTGTAGAAATAAGATTCACGGCTTTTTACCATCCACAAGCTAACCCGGCTGAAAGGGTGAACCAAATAGTGAAGTCAATGCTTAGGGCGTATGCTTCAGACAACCATCGAACTTGGGATCAGCACTTGGCGAAAGTCGCGTGCGCTATCCGAACTTCTACGCAAGAAGAAACCAAATTCACTCCATACTTCATCAACTTTGGCAGGGAAATGATAGTTCATGGTACGTCATATAAGAAAGCAGGGCACAATGAATTGTTTGACCCAGAATTACGATCTTTAGCATTAAAGGGGCTAATTGAAGATGTAAGGGGAAGGCTCATGAAAGCGGCAGAGTCTTCGAAGCAAAAGTATAATTTGCGTAAAAGAGATCAAAGTTTTCTCGTACAAGATATGGTTTGGAGAAAAAATTATGCACTTTCGGATGCAGCGAAGCATTTTAATGCTAAGCTTGCACCTAAATACACCGGACCATTTAGAGTAATTAAGAGAGTCTCTCCTTGGACATTCGAACTACAGGACTGTAGTGGAAAAAGTGCTGGTGTTTGGAACTCTAAAGACTTGAAACCATATAATACGGCTGGAGAGCGTTTTGAATAGAGTCTATACATATTTGATCTTCCCGTTAATTCTTCTTGGTTGAGTCCTAAGTGATAGTTCTGATAGCATTGGAGTCTGCAGTACAATATGTCACTTCTGACTATATAGAGTGAATACTACCCTTTACTATGGACACTCGGTTCTGTTTTAATTTCTCATTTAATAGCCATAAATCACAGTTGTAATCGGCGAATTTTTAGTAGTTTAAGTGAAATTTTCTTATTGTTAGCCACACACACAAAGTTTGAAAGTATTCGAATCATGGTGTTGGGATCGCACGCTAATGCGAAGTCCAGTGGCTCGAGCCTTGCCTAAGGAGGAATATAGTGTTTCAAGGTGTTCATGTAATAAGTTTGTAAGGATAGGATTGATTTAGTATAATTGAACTACTATGATTTTGCTTGTTATGAAGAATCCCACAGTTTAACGTCGAATTTTATAGAAAAATGAATTGATTATTTACGTAATAGATTTTTAAGTCGAAATCTCTCGGAGGAAAGGGAGGGATGTTACATAGCGAATCCATTCCCAGCTGAAAAGTGATGTCCTAGAAAAATAAATAAGAATATAATTAACGAAGATATAATTACAATAACAAGGGTCACTTATCTCTATGTGTGTCGTCTTCTTTGTATGTGTTTCGTCCTCCGCATGAGTGTCGTCACGTCCCTCAGCATCCTATAAGAATAATTCTGCAAAGGAATTTAAATTTTCAGATGAAACCGCAAAGAGGCTAGTGAGTTACCTGTGTCGCAGCTGAGAAAAATAGTTCAGATCCACGGTTAATATTTTCTTCATTCTGGTCATACATTGAGCCTTTACGCCTTTACTCGGGATTTGCTAGTACTACTGGATTACTGTCAGACGTCACCTGAAATTGTAAGATTTATATAATGGACCTACAAATTATACCAATACATATACTCACCGAATGGATTTATTGTGAGCTATTTCCATTCTGGATACTCCCTGGAATCCAAAACGTCGCCATCTACTTCCGGAATTAAATTTAAATGGTTAGATAAGATAGTCATGTAGAAAATGAATTTGTAAATAGATTAGATAGGTATAGATATTTCTTTTTATTATTTTCATGTAGAAAATGAATTTGTAAATAGATTAGATAGGTATAGATATTTCTTTTTAGCAAACTAGATAAATTAATGAAGTACAATTGTCAAGATGATGTACGGCGAGCAGTGAACTATACGATGTGCAACCAGTATTCTAAAGGAAAAAGGAGAAAACAAAAATCAAAAAAGAGAATGCAGTACTTATCGCGAATCAAACGAAATGTAGAAATTAGATACAATATCTTACCTCCTCGGTTCAACCTCCTCTCGCGAACGGGACCCATAGCCTAAAACTGAAGGAAGAAATTAGAGATCTATATCACATTCGGACTTACCTGTGACATCCGCTATCTATATACTTGAGTTGTTCGCAGCCCAAAGCATAACTTTCCCACAGCAAACATAATTTGAAACAACACGAATACTCGCCTGTCACAAGAAGGTGTTAAAATACAAATCCGAAAACTTCCGTATAACATCACGCAATAAAATCAAGAGGGCAGAAGAAGTTTCAAAATTCAAATCAATTGCCGCCATATGATTCACCAACTGGGAAATATCCCAATATGAAATACGGGGAATATAAATCGGAAGCCGCAATAATGGGCGAGTCGAAAGGGGAAAAGGCTTTGGTATGTGAAGCGGACAGCTCAAGGGCAGTCAAAGTCGAGCAGTAAGTAAAGTAAGTGCAATAGTACGCAGCGGGAAGTTTTTTGGAAAAGAGGAAAAATAAGAAGGGCAATTGGAAGTCGAGAAAAAAGAAAAGGGAGTAAAAGTTGAAAAGTTTAAAGTCTAGTATAGATAATAACGGCTGAATAAAGGAATACGAGTAGAAAAGACTAAAATCATCAGAAAAGAAAGATTTTAAAGTGGAGCTGAACCAAGGAGGAGTGAACTAGGCACGTGGTATGAGACCTTCCTCAGGAGACGAAGCTAAGTACTGCGTTTTCTTTGTGTTTTTTTTTTATTATTTGGTGTTTAGGTGATTGACCGCCTAGTGGAAATATTTATGATAAATAGCTAGCGATAGAAGTAAGTGATTATTTATCGAGTGTGTCAGTTAAGCAAATTTGCATACTGCACTGCCCGGCCAGTTTTGCTCGAAGGCCCGGATTTCTTTATGAATAATAAATTAAGTGTTTCGAACTGATCTTGGTTTCTCTAATTTTTCAATTTTCTTGGGATTTGTTCCTCAATTTTTCTTTATTCTGAGTTCGTGGACTCCAAAACCACGTGGCGCCCACAGGTGTTTCAGGCCCCAACCCTTCTCCATCTCTAGCCGGGGTACCGATTGCGCGTAGAAAATAGCGCGTAACAGGATTTGACTGAACTGATTTTATTTTTGCATAATCTGGTTTGACTCCATTTTCTGTAATTATCTGCCCTAAATACATAATATCTTTCCTTAAGAAATGGCACTTGTCGGGTTGAAGTTTCAAATTGGAATTGCGGAGACGATTAAATACTGCTCTGAGTCTAGAATTGTGATCTTTGAGATTGTATCCATGGACTACGATATCGTCCATGTATACGAAGCAATAGATGCCTTGAATCCCAGATAGAACATTGTTCATGGCTCGTTGAAAAGTAGCAGGGGCTCCTTTTAAACCAAATGGCATACGATTGTATTCGTCTGGCCATAGGGTGTGCTAAAGGCAGTTTTCTCCCTGTCGTTCGAGTCCATTTTTATCTGGTGAAATCCACTGGCTAGGTCGAGTGTGGTAAAATATTTCGACTTCTCCAACTGGTCTAATATTTCAGTGATATTAGGCAGTGGGTACGCATCGCCAATAGTAATCCCAGCTAGCATCTATGAGGACAGGAATATGTACCGATCACTTATTTCATCCATATCCAAATCGCCGACTACTTACTATTTATATGCCGAGGAACATCGTAGCAATGTGCCCATGATGTTCCTGTCGCTTTAGTGGGAAACACTTTTTCGGTGATTGCATACTACCCGGGACCGTAGCAGCTACATATCCCGAACGTGGCAATTATGTATTGTTGATAGTGGCAGATTCATGTTATGCCATGCTCCCAACCAAAAAGTTCGGAACTTTATTCCTAATGAACAATTTTTTTAGTTTTTCCGTATTGGTATTCTTTAAAGTTTTTTTATGTATAAACTTTGACAGTTTTAGATTAAGAGTATATGTGAACCAACTTGAACTTGTGTTTATGGACATAAATTTCAGGTATGGTAGAATGAAATTAATGTAAGATTCATTTTTCATAGTTATATTTCTGAGTGCCTCTGTAGGAAAATCAACTTCGCAGAAAATTTTACTGTTGAATTTTACTTCGAAAAATAAGAAAGCGCCTTTGAAACAAGCCCAATTTAAATTAAGGAAAATGAAATTATTTGAATAATTTAGTTTTTTTCATAACTTATGCACACTTGAAATTATTTGCAAGAGAATCTTCACCTGAAATATGACAAAATAATACAGTAGGAAGAAGTCTCTTTTAAATTTTTTTATTATATATATACGAGTAATCGGCGCAAAAAAAATATAAAAGCATTTCATTCCTTTTTTCAAACAATCAAACAATAAAATAAATATGTATTCCAAAATTACTTACCATCCTGTGATAGGTACGATAGATGACTTTTCGTTCGACACTATATAAAATCACAAAAAAATTCAAAAAACTTCGTACGTGTTTCAAATATGAAGAGCTACGAGCGAATGGCTATTATTGCCACTATTAGTACTCATAAAACTCAAAGAAACACCCCCACCGCAGGCAAAGATTGAATAACTAAATATAGGACATAGAAGATATTTTCGATTATTTTCCATTTAAATGTACATGGCTAGAAAAGGACAGAAAGAAGAAGAAAAAATAACAAAACGAAATCGAACTCTCTTTAAAATTTTTATGAATATGGACATAAAATGTGAAAACGCAGATTACATACAAATAAACGGAAATGGCATATGATTCATTTTCATAAATAAATGAAAAGGGGCAGACTTTTCAGGTTTTACTCTCATAAAATGCTCCCGCGTTTTTGTGAAAACCGATTTTTGCTGAAATATTGTGAGAAATATCCAATGTTTATTATAGTATAACCAATGTTTGTTAGTATAATTCCTATGATATTTGAACAGCACGTGCTTCTGTTTACATTCGTTTTGCTCTGATGAAGTGATTAAATGTTAGAAACTAATGCTGGACTCTCTGATATTTTCGGGAAAAATGAAAATTTTATTTGACAGAAATTTTACATCTCCTTTCAGCATCTGGGCCAAAGCGCAGTTTATCTTTTTATTAAAAAAGTGAAGTACTGTGACCGGGAGTACATTATTATGAATAATTTGATAGGATTTTGAGGGATTTAATAAGATTTTGTCGTTCGGATAATCCTAGGTTCTCTCGTTTTTATACTCTACATGAAATCTAAGGGTATACTAAGTTTGTCATTCAATTTGTAACACCACGAAATAATGATGGTAGAACAAAATGGATTGAACACCCACGCATAATATTAAAAGTTATTTCGATTTTTGAATGTCCGTCCGTCCGTCTGTCTGTGCGCACGATAACTCAAGAACACGTATACTTAAAAACTTAAAAAAAAACTAAAATTAAGTTCGAAAAGAAGACAAATCGGGCAAGTCCTTCGTGGGGTTGCCATACAAAAATTTCGTTTTCCACTATATATTTGGATTGGACACGGTGTTTTCATTGTACTAGCAAATAAAACTTCAAAAATGGACTAAATCGGGCAACCCCCTTTTAGGTGTTGCCATAAAAAAAAATAGAGTTTTTTCGTATACTGTGAAAACGATTAGTCCAAGATATTTTTATTGTACTAAAAACTTCAGAATACGAAATTCTATAAAATTGGTTATAATCATTTTTTTCGAAAAACCACTTCAAAAATCAAACTTGCCCAGAAGGGGCATCATCTGGGGTATCAATTCTAACTGTTTTACTTGTTTGTTTTTAACTCGTTGTCTCAGCTCAGTCGCACTACAATTATGCATAGCGAGGCTCTTTCCCTATTCATGCAAAGACATAAGTACATAAGTATATGACATTACTTGTTTCCTTCTAGAAAACTCGAAAAATTTCCAATCTTGTTCGCCTCTGTCTTAACTTATCATTAACTAAGCTTTGCCGCAGATTGTCTCTGTGACACAGCAGCGCTAAAGTTATAAATTTAGAGAAGTGCGCTATATCACCAGCATTAAACGCTGGAGTCAGCTAAACATTGTGCCCGTACCATACAAAAATCGCCCTGTGAAACTTTTACAACGTGCTCTACAGTCCAGCGCGATTTGCTTCAATTCACCGCGTAGGTGAGGTGGCACTCTTGGGGGGGGGGGGGGGTCATGACCCCCATGACCCCCCTCCTGTATACGCGCCTGGCAGCAGCATGCTAATGTACTTGTCCGAGTGTTATTGGATCATAAATCAGTGTCTTGTTCCGAGAGTGTACTTACAAGAGAACACTCCATGAAGTTCCTCCTCCACATCTCAAGCTGTTCCTCTGAAGTGAAGTTTTTATGGGTTTGCTTAAGGCAAACATTAAAGAATTAATTTAATTAAACATTTAATTTATAAAGTAGACCACTCAGGGAAAATAAAGACTTACTTATCCACATTGGACGGCTCTCAACTGCTCGAAGGGAGTGAATCAAGAGCGCCATATGATTTGATTACTTTGTTTATATGATTCGTATGTTTTAATGGGCCCAAATAATGGTTTAATTTTTTTTATTAGATTGTTCATCCATTTAAAAAATAATAATAATAAAAGGCGTAAAACTCCTGGGAAAACCTTCTGTAAGAATTTCTGTTTAGATAGAAATAAGATGATGGAAGAAGCGTACGTAAAATTACCTATGCAAAAAACATTAAAAATGCTTCCAAATGATACTGTTCGTCAAATACCAAATAGTGCAACGCAGGAAA
This sequence comes from Dioctria rufipes, assembly GCA_963924295.1. Lineage (NCBI taxonomy): Eukaryota > Metazoa > Arthropoda > Insecta > Diptera > Asilidae > Dioctria > Dioctria rufipes. Next base: position 138,757,246 of record OZ002744.1, read on the forward strand.
CAGTTTCTAACATTTATGTTGTTACTCCTTCACCATCCTCAGAAAAATCTGAATCGGTTATGAGTCATTCTACTTCACAAGTTTCTTTAATACCTGAAAACTCTGAGCTTTCGTCTGATAAAACGATAATCGCCACTGAGGATACGGATTCTTTGCATGTAGTTGAGGACGAAGCTTTCCTGTGTAATAGCTCTCATATCTTAAATGAATCTAAATTGATAAATTTATCAACAAGTAAGCTAAATGTTTGGCGACAGTAAAGTTCATTGCATTAAAAGTTTTAAGTCAGTTCATTTTGAGGATGACCTTAAGATACTTCGAAGTGAAATAAAGTGTATTAAAGAAGAACTCCAAGAAAATAAGAAAAATATTGATGACGAATTTTGTAAAGTTTTCGCATATCTTGAAAAAAGACAACTATGATGATATATAAAGCTGATACAAGCGTCTATCAGACAGATTTACAGAAAAATAGTACTGAAGCCCCAACGATAGAAGAAATACTCGGGAAACATACATTACCAGTGCCATCAATAGAAGCAGTTCTATAATTTGAAGAAGCCATTCGGAGCAATAAGAAGTTTAAAAAGGAATTGGTAAATTCATCAAGAAACATTTCAAGAATGTATTAATAATGTCATTACAGATTAGTCGGCTAGTAAAAATTACTGGATGTGACAATGACAAAGATGCGTCAAAAGTGGGCTATCGAGTTGTGGATCACATTTTTGAATCAGAAATCCTAACGCAGTTCTCATGGACAGGAATTTCTCGGACGAAATCTCAAACCAATTAAAAAAAACCTTTTAATCATCTTAAAGGCATTTTATCAGTATTTTTTGAAGTTTTGAATAAAGCTGATACTTATACTATTCAAAAACATGAAATTTTCTTCAAAGAGGATATATTGCGACGCGCTAATAAAAGACATAATAGGAAATAGTAAAAACAATTGAAACTTTTATATCCATATCATGAAAATTCACTCGATATTATTATTTTTTATATTACTTCTGCAAAATATGTGAACGACAAATCGAATGAACCTTGTGATAGTGCTGAGGACGTTCCTGTTTTTGCGAGCAATGACGACAATGTTTCAAAGATTGAAGTGAACAATAGTTCAGAAAATGAAACTAATTACGAAGAGCAATATATAGCAATATTCGATGACGAAAATTTTGGAGCAAAATAGTAACTATATGGGTAGATTTTGTGCAAATAATATCGCTATTAATATCGCATATTAAGCCCATGTGTTCCTCCATTTAGGAGTTTGCGTTCTTTAACTTTTTTTATTGAAAATTGCAAAATTAACAAAGATAAAGCCGCAAATATATTCGCTTAAAAGAATTCAAAGAGTTTCAATTCATATTTTGAAAAAACAAGAAAAAATCATTTCCAATTAAAAACTGAATAAAGAATTAGAGTAGACGTACACTTAAAATAAATTAGCCATTTAAAATATTAGGTAATTGTTGTTAATAAGTACACTTTCCTTATTTGCTTGAAGCTGCAGAACTGTAAAAACCATTACTATTATACAAAACATTTAATAAACAGATAAGATTCCGATATTCTAGTATTGGGTCATTCCGCAAAAAATCGAACAATATTGTGTAACTTTATGTATCGACCATCTGCGATTGTGAAGAAATTTTACAGGAAGGTTGGTTAAATAGTTAATAGTACTTAAAATATTTTTTATTTTTATCCATTTATGATGAAGATACAGTATTTTGAAATCTGAAAAAAGTGGAACATTTTCCTTAGTAGGTGTAACTTCATAAATTTATATTTTAGAATGTATCCATTAAAAACGCATGAAGCAACCGTTAATTATTTAAAAATGCTTTGAAGTTCTTGAAAATTCTGAAAATTTATTTTCGAGTATAATGGATATGTCCGTTATCCTTGAATATATCAAAATGAGCAGTATAGACCTTTATTCTTTTCGTATTTAAATATACTATGAATGTTGATTGCTGCTACTATGGCGGTTATCCTTGTGTCAGCTTAAACTCCTCTTCACCTTGACATCAAGCTTTAGGTATAAGGATTAAAATTTTAAAAAACAAACAAACAAAAATGTAGACCACACATTTTGAGATATTCAAGGAGACATATCCATTATCATTGAAAACAAATTTTTATAAAAAGGACCTCGATTAATTTTTTCTCAAAAACTTTAAGAATCCTTTATATAACTAACTCTTGTTTCGTGGATTTCAGATGCGTACATTTAAAGATATAAATTTTTGAAGTTACAAAATCTGCAACTTTTTCAAATTTTAAAATACTGTATCTCCGTCGTGAATGGATAAAAAAAATTTAAGCAAAGTACTATTAACAACTTAATCAACCTTTCTCTGAAATATCATCAAAATAGGAGATGCTCCATTGAGAACATTTATCGATTTCCTCTGAAATGACCATATTAAAAGGTTGCAAAATGCCAAAAATCGTAGATAGTATAATACACAAGTATAGTAGTATAATTACACAAGATTCCGATATCTAATATTAAAAGGTTCAAAAATGCCAACAAAACATAGAAAGAAAAAACTATATTGATATTCAACAACTTTTTATAGGGCAGTGGGAAAGTATAAAGAGGAAATTAAAAAAAATTCTGACAAAAATTATGCATTTAGTGTTGACAAAAATACATCTTATATTAATAAATAAAAGTATTAAATGCACAGTTATTGAGGATTATGACAAAAACGGAAGGCATATGAATTTTCCTAAGATTGATTGCCCTCGGAGAACGGATGAAAGTTTCAGAACTGAAAATGACCCTGATCATCATAAAGAAATTACGGCTTTATTAAAATTACCGATTATCTCTTTCCAATAGTGATAGTGAGTACAATTGTGAGGAAAGGAATAATTGTTCAGTTTTGAGTGTTGAACAAAGAAAATGGGCACTGAAACGTACTGAATCTCATTATGCTTGCTTAGTTGCGCTTAGTTATGTCACATTATACTGAATCGTATGATTCCTATGAATTGCAGGTCTCCTCTATAAATATTGTAATTTTTATCAGGAAATGAAGTTTTGCTTTTATTACGTTTATATAATAAATAAGCCTATAGTTAGCTAAAAATACTTGTTGTTTTATCTTTATTACTTAGTCCAAAAGATAAATTTCTTTTTATTTTCAATCGCGACTGAATTTTTTTATATATAATTTAAAATGAAGGCTGTAAATTTTCTATAATGAAAGTGTGATTTTTGTGAACTTATAAGAATTAAAGTAAACCTGTCAGAATATATTTGAATAGACTCTAAAACAAACAAGTTTACTTAAGATTTTGATTTAATAAAAACTAATAAATTCCCATATATCAAATAGAAAAAGGCAGCCAGATTTTTATGAAATAAGTTATTATGTGAAAGAAAAACAAGTTGATCTTGACTGAGGTTAAATGTGTAATGTTTATTAAAAATAACGGAATATTAATTATAATGAAGTTTAATATGTTTTTTTGTTATGAACCTTGAAGTTGATTTTTTTTTATGAAACAACTTTTGTATTGGAAAATTATATTTTAAAATATATAAATATTTGAAAACCCAACGTATAATTCATTTCAAAATCTAAAGTGTGAAGTAAAGGGAAAAAACATATTTCATTGTTAGTATATTTCACCGCACGTTGTGTTTATCACGAAATCTTGTGCAAATTTTAAAATCAAAATCTGTAGTTTTATTAATCCTAGGTAGTGCGCAGAGAAAAAAAGTAAAAGTAAAAAGTAAAAGACATAATTTTGGCAGTAAATTAAAGTGCTAGTTTTTAATATATTGTTTTTTTTTTTTTTGTATTTTGTTACAGCAATTACTCAGCAGTATCACCAGCCTCAATAGATTAATAAAATAACGGCGTCAAGTCAACAGATAAGTTTTTAAATATTTTAGAACTAGTTGTAGTAAAGGATGAAGAGTTTTCCCCTGTTTTTTAAGATCAGGGTTAAACCAAATGTTTGAAAATAATGTTGCTTTAACAACAAAAGATATTTTAAAAGTACATAAAATTATTTTTAAATATGCAAGGACTGCTTCCAAAACCTTTCTATTCAAGAAGCTCTTTCTAGCTTAGAAAAGGTAAGCGTTTTATCCAGCCAAAACAAACCACACATTTCCGGCATAGTGGATATTTGTGAGTCTACTGTCAGCACCAAAGTATTAGGAAATATAGGTGATATGGCTATACCTTCTTCTAGTATCAAACTCAGTGAAACAGTGCAGTCAGGTGGTGCGGACTTTATTAAAATATTATCTAAAGAAAATAAACATTTCAGGAAATTTAAAATGGATGGCGTAAGGATGACTTTTCAACTAAAAGATTCCTCACATCAACACATTAATAATTTAATTGAATGGATGGAAAATGCATTTTCTGAAATGATTAAAGAATTGTTTTAAACAGCAATGAGGGAAGTCAAATAGCCTTGACACTTTCATTGCCAAATAATCCGGAAGTTAAACCGATATGGGTTAGAATGAGACCGGTAGATAAGATTAACGGTAAATTGATCGTAAATCTGATCTCTGATGTTAATCAGTCAAACTCCGTATTTTTTTCGGATGAAATATTGCAGGTCGAAGCCAATATAGTGAATTTTCCATATGGTGGAGGAAAAATAAGTAACATCTGTAACCACTTACTTGAAAAACAAGAGAAGTCTGACAAATGTTAGTCAAAGCTGCTTTTTATGTCTTAAAATGTTTGTGTTATTCAGTAGAAATATCAAAAGGTATCACCCTACCGAAAAAATGTTCACTTAAGTTTGAAAACAAACTTTCAAAAGTGTTGTGTAAGAATGCTTTAGTTCGAGTAACGGAAAATGAAGGATGTTTATTATCAGATCTCTATAAATAAAAAAAAAAATTAAAAGATTTTCAAATTGTGGTCATTAATTCGTTAAAGGGAAATATACTTTTTCAGGGGTCAACCCATTTTGAGCGGAATAAGAAAATTTATCTTTATTTTTCTGAAGCTGAAAGCCCTTTTTATGTTGTTAAACCTCCGACGGGGTTTTTTAATAAGAAATACCTCTGTGTTTTTTGTGATAATTTATATGATCATAAGTTTTACCACAAATGTGCAATGCAGTGTACATATTTTTATGTATCTCCCCCGCGTTTATTTGTGCAAGAAGTAATAAATTGTGAAAAATGTAAAAGATCCTTTAGGGGTACCGTGTGTTACAATAATCATTTAAAAAATATATTGAATAAAGAAACTATTTGAAAAACTTTACAAGTTTGTCAATATTGTGGTAAGTTTGTCGATTATTCTAAACGACAGGAAATTCACATTTGTGGTGAGTTTTTTTGCACGAATTGTTTTAAATACGTTCCAGAAGATCACTTGTGTTTTATAAAAGTTTACAAAAAAAAAAACAAAAAAACATTTTTTTTTCTTCATTTTTTTTGATTTTGAAAGCACTCAAAATAAACGATATCAAGACAAACTTGATTCGTTTGTACACAATGTAAACTTAATAATAGCACAGCAGAATTGTAATGAATGTTATATTTCGGAGACTAGAGACAAAGGTGACTGTATCAAATGCGGCAAACGCGAACATATTTTGAAACATCAAAATGGATCTGAAAATATAGTAGAAAAATTTGTAGATTACTGCTTTTTGCACAGACCTTTTGCAACGCAAATTATTTGTATTGCGCACAATTTGCAATCTTACGATGGACACTTTACTATATCAGAACTGATAAAACGAAAAATAAAAGTTGTGTTCGAACCAAATTGATTCGAATATATTTTCATAAACAGAAAATTTCTAAAAGAAAACATGCTGAAAACAAAGCATAACATTTTTAGTAAACACATCTCTAATTTGATTACTATTAAGCAAAAAACATGTACACCACCCAGCATAGCCATGTATTTGTCATGTCTATAACATATTGCACAAATACAACATAAAATTATAACCTCAATGAGCAGATCAAATACAAATTATTTCCATTTGTTAGATTCGTGATAAAAAACAATTCCTGAAAAGGGAACATATTAAAATATACTATGCTAAAATTAAGTTCCGAAAAGACAATAAATTCAATCTAATTACAATTTTCCTTAAAAATAGGTAAAACATCTAACAAAAGTATGTGTATAATCAGTCAAGCCGATCAATTTGCATCATTGTCATCATTACAAGTATCATCGAACGGGAATTTCTCTTTTTGCAAATATAATTTAATTTAACACAGCAGCATGTGAAGCTCTAATTTCTTGTTGCTATGCATTTTTGTTCGTTGCTAGGCAAATTTTATCGCTAGTACCGTAAGATCACAGCTGCACTGCCAATTCTTGTAGTCATGCGCCGCTGCTACTCTATCAGTGGTGTCGTGTGCAAGCAAGGGCTATATAAACGACAAGCTGACTGATCTCGACCTCTTTTTGTACTTGGCATCGCTTGGGGTAAGTTGGCTAGTTAGGGACTAACATTTATATCGGGTATCGACTGATATATAACTTTTAACAATTAACAAAACACTTTATTTCTGGTCTCGACGGAAATAAAGAATCTTGCTTCGGGTCTCGACTGAAGTTAAGATAATTACTAACATTCACTTTAAGTCGGGTCTCGACTGACTTAAAGAATATTATCTCGGGTCTCGACTGAGATAATCATTTACTAACAAACCACTTTATTTCTGGTCTCGACGGAAATAAAGAATCTTGCTTCGGGTCTCGACTGAAGTTAAGACAATCTTATTAACATTAACACTTTATTTCTAGTCTCGACGGAAATAAAGAATTGTTCTAACAAAACATTAGAACAAAGGGTCTTAACATTAGCTTAAAGCCAATTTCCTCAAGTGCCAAGGTGGAGATCGGTGAGTACCAGTCACTTGTGACATTTTAATACTTATTCATATATCTATTTGACTATATTTTAACTTATATATATCTATATTATACATCTCGTGTGCACATATATTTTACACAATATTTTTATTACATTTTTTACGATCTTATATTACAATTTGGTGCTAATAAGTGTTTTCAGTGTGATACAAAATCTCAGACCCAAACTTATGTACAGAGTTTTGTCTCAACATATCTATTTCTGAAAATCGTATATCATTAATCGGTGTCAATTAGTGTGTTTTCTAGTGTGTGTTGATCTCTGACCCAACAGTTTATATAATCCTGTCGTAATACGATTGCTCAAGTTATTTAAGCTAAGTAAGTGTGCCAGTGTTTTGAAGTTAAGTTATTTTAACTTTGCTCTAGATTAACCCTATATTGAATATCTATTTATATATTTATTATAAACAATCCTGTAAGTGTGTTTCCCTAAACGTTTGAATCGTTGACCTGAAAACTTGATACATAATCTGATCTTAATATAATTAGTGGGCAGTCTTAAAAAAATAAGTGCAGAATTTACTTGAAAGTTAAAATAAAGTGAATAGTGTTGATTCGTTGTTAAGAAATAGACCACTGATCTTGATCCAAATTTACCAGTGCATTCATTTCAGTCACTTAATCAAATTTGCGTGTACGTTCTATTAACGGACAGTACATTTTATGGTCCTTCGAGCCGGATATAAGGTTTAGTGTTTTATCTTATCAATCTTTTCATTATGTCTGCACTTCAAAAACTTTTGGGCAACCAAGCCACCTCGGCAATAATCTTCGAAAAATCGTTCAATAACTACAACAGAACTGATGTAGAAAAACGAACGAAAGGTCTTATTTCTGAGCGATTAACCGCTCTAAGTGAAATTTGGTCAGAGTACAAGAAAGATCATTATACACTTATTCAAGCCACGCAGGCTTTGGAAGATAGTGAACTTCAAAAGTATGATTATTTCGCAAAGATCCAATTTTCACAGGTGGAAAATCAATACTTTACTTTTCGAGGTATTCTTAGGGATGCATTAGATGCATTCGAAACAAAGGTTGAACCAAATCCAAAATCAGAACATGAAACTTCATCGTCTCTGAGACTACCTAGCATCACAATCCCAAAATTCTCAGGATCTTATGATTCTTGGAGACCTTTTCATGATCTTTTCAAGTCCTTGGTGCATTCAAATTCTGCGTTATCACCGGTGCAGAAATTGCATTATTTGAAGTCAAGTGTATCTGGAGAAGCAGAGCACTTATTACGTCAATTTCCTATGACCAACTCGAGTTATGACAGCGCATGGAGGATATTGCTTGAAAGGTATGATAACAAACGAGTCTTGGTAAACGCCCAATTGAAAGCACTCTTTAATCTACCTAAGGCATCACATGAATCAGCCAAGGCTATCAAAACCTTGCTAGATAAGTCTTCCGAATGTATCTTCGAACTCGAGGCATTGCAAGTTTCCACTAAGCAATGGGATGCAATTCTCATCTATATGGTGGTACAATGTTTACCAGCAGAAACGCACCGTGCATGGGAACAAGAGGTCAATACAGCAGAAGGACTTCCCACTTTCGAATCCTTAAAAATATTTTTAAAATCTAGATTTAGAATTTTAGAAGCCATAGTCGATACCAAACTGCCACTAGCCAACAAAAATGCTCAAGTCCCGAGAGCATCTACCCATTTTACTTCATACACCCAAGCATGTCCTTTGTGCAAAGAGCAGCACCGTCTATTTAAATGTCCGAAATTCATAAAACTTGATGTAGACAATAAATTCAAAATTGTCACATCAAATCAATTGTGTAATAATTGCCTATCAAAAGGCCATAGTACGAAAACTTGTACGAGTAAGTTTTCATGTCAGTGATGTGGAAGGAGGCATCATTCTTTACTTCACAGGAATAATGCCACTCCAAGGGCCTCGACCCAATTCAAGCCAAGGGAGCAGCAATCAGAAGCTGAACCTTGTAATTCACCTTCCACATCCAATAAATCTCTTCACACGCTTTACGCAAAAAATCAACATACCAAACAAGCACTGCTTGCCACAGCATTGTTAAACGTTCCTACAAAAAAGGGAAACATGTTGGTATTAAGAGCACTGATAGATTCAGGCTCTCAAGTTTCATTTGTAACCCAAGCTGCCGCACGTAAGCTGCAATCATCCACTACAAACGTGGAAATTCAAATCACTGGCCTGGGAAAAACTGAAACTACAAATGTTCAAAAACAAACCGTATTGAACATTTATCCTTATTCAACCACAACTAAGGCAACCGCAGTTACAGCCCTTATAGTGGATACAATTACGGACATTTTACCTCCTTCAACCATTCCAAACAAAGAATGGAGTCATATACATGAGCTACCACTTGCCGATCCGTTTTTCTTTAAACCAGGAAAAATTGACCTGCTTTTAGGAGCAGATGTGTATAGCGAAATTCTCTTGGAAGGTTTACGGAAAGGTCCGCCAGGAACACCAACTGCCCAAAACAGTATCCTCGGATGGATACTTTTCGGAAAGCTAAAAAATACATCTACATTCTTAACAGCATCTGCGTTAACAGCAAAGGCTCATTACGACGACGACACTTCGCTGGATAAACTTTTACGTCAGTTTTGGGAAACTGAAGAAGTTAATCCAGGAAGAAAGCTGTCTAAAGCAGATCAAGAATGTGAAGAGTTTTATCAAAAAACTCATGTTCGTAACGCACATGGCCGTTACGAAGTTCGCCTGCCTTTCATCGCAGAAAGTCCCAACCTAGGTGACTCTCGTGGTATGGCATTACGTAGGTTCTACAGCCTAGAACGGCAATTAGAACGAAATCCTGAACTCTATCAGGAATACAAAACTTGTATTAATGAATACAAGACATTAGGCCACATGACAGTGGCTAATAAGATAGTCAGCAATGAACAAAGCTACTATCTTCCTCATCATGCTGTTATCAAAGATAGCACCACTACCAAGGTTCGCGTTGTCTTTGATGCTTCAGCAAAAATGACTAATGGAAAAGGTCTAAACGAACAGCTGCATACGGGTCCAGTACTGCAGTCTGAACTCTTCTCAATCATTCTCAGATGGCGAAAGTATAAATTCGCTATGTCTGCTGACATAGAGAAAAGGTACAGGATGATAAAAATACAACCTCCAGATCAAATTTACCAAAGAATAGTTTGGAGGAACAATCAGAATGAACCTATTAAAGATTACAAATTACCCACTGTAACCTTTTGCACCACGCCAGCCCCCTATCTCGCAATACAAACGCTCAATCAACTAGCCATTGATGAAGCTGACAAATTCCCCGAAGCGACGAAGATAATGTCTCGTAACTTCCATGTTGATCACCTTCTTACAGGCTCAGATACAAAGGAAGAAGCCTTCCAAATACAAGATCAACTCATCAACTTGAGGAAATGGGTTAGCAATTCTTCAGATTTACTAACTAGGATCCCCGAACCATACAGAGAAGTTGAACTTCCTTTGCGATTCGCAAGCGATGAGTCCGTAAAAACATTAGGCATTCATTGGTTTCCAGGATCTGATTGCTTCACGCTACAATACAAAGGTAAATCAGATTGCCTCTCTACAAAGTGTTCTATTCTTTCAGAAATTGCAACGCTTTTCGATCCACTTGGCTGGCTATCTCCAATTATAAATACTGCTAAAATCTTAATGCAAGCTTTATGGCTTGCAGGATGTTCACGGGTTAAACCAATCCCGGCACGCATTGTTAAGCAGGGGCGCGAATTCAAATCAGAATTACATCATATTAGTAGCATCAACATACCACGTAGGTTACATACTACAAATAACTTATCCACTGTATCCTGGCCAGCATTAAAGCGCTCCAAGAAAAGAAATCAGCGATTCACCTTCAAAGATGGTCCTAAAGTTAAAATAAGACTTTTGGCTTTAAAATTATTCAATAAGAATTATGTTTTCTTTTCTTTCACCATAGGTCCTTATTTATTCATTCCCCTTCCCCCCTAACTTTGTCATTTCAACTCTCAATCGTTAGGTGGTTACCGGAAAATTATGTGCCTTTTATAGGCCAAAAATTTCGTATATTTATAAGTACAATATCACATCAATCTAACTCTAGTTCTCGTAAACCAAACATTCTATTCTATCCTTGGCAAGGGAAGCCCCTTTATACGAGCAATACAACCCCAAACCTTTTTCTTAATTAATTGCTTAATGAGTCAGTTCAAACTTTCTTCTTTTTTAGATAAGTATCTTAAGGTTCATTACTTGAAAGACACTTCCAGTCTTTCAACGGGGGGCAGTATGTTCGAACCAAATTGATTCGAATATATTTTCATAAACAGAAAATTTCTAAAAGAAAACATGCTGAAAACAAAGCATAACATTTTTAGTAAACACATCTCTAATTTGATTACTATTAAGCAAAAAACATGTACACCACCCAGCATAGCCATGTATTTGTCATGTCTATAACATATTGCACAAATACAACATAAAATTGTAACCTCAATGAGCAGATCAAATACAAATTATTTCCATTTGTTAGATTCGTGATAAAAAACAATTCCTGAAAAGGGAACATATTAAAATATACTATGCTAAAATTAAGTTCCGAAAAGACAATAAATTCAATCTAATTACAATTTTCCTAAAAAATAGGTAAAACATCTAACAAAAGTATGTGTATAATCAGTCAAACCGATCAATTTGCATCATTGTCATCATTACAAGTATCATCGAACGGGAATTTCTCTTTTTGCAAATATAATTTAATTTAACACAGCAGCACGTGAAGCTCTAATTTCTTGTTGCTATGCATTTTTGTTCGTTGCTAGGCAAATTTTATCGCTAGTACCGTAAGATCACAGCTGCACTGCCAATTCTTGTAGTCATGCGCCGCTGCTACTCTATCAGTGGTGTCGTGTGCAAGCAAGGGCTATATAAACGACAAGCTGACTGATCTCGACCTCTTTTTGTACTTGGCATCGCTTGGGGTAAGTTGGCTAGTTAGGGACGAACATTTATATCGGGTATCGACTGATATATAACTTTTAACAATTAACAAAACACTTTATTTCTGGTCTCGACGGAAATAAAGAATGTTGCTTCGGGTCTCGACTGAAGTTAAGATAATTACTAACATTCACTTTAAGTCGGGTCTCGACTGACTTAAAGAATATTATCTCGGGTCTCGACTGAGATAATCTTTTACTAACCAAACACTTTATTTCTGGTCTCGACGGAAATAAAGAATCTTGCTTCGGGTCTCGACTGAAGTTAAGATAATTACTAACATTCACTTTAAGTCGGGTCTCGACTGACTTAAAGAATATTATCTCGGGTCTCGACTGAGATAATCATTTACTAACAAACCACTTTATTTCTGGTCTCGACGGAAATAAAGAATCTTGCTTCGGGTCTCGACTGAAGTTAAGACAATCTTATTAACATTAACACTTTATTTCTGATCTCGACGGAAATAAAGAATTGTTCTAACAAAACATTAGAACAAAGGGTCTTAACATTAGCTTAAAGCCAATTTCCTCAAGTGCCAAGGTGGAGATCGGTGAGTACCAGTCACTTGTGACATTTTAATACTTATTCATATATCTATTTGACTATATTTTAACTTATATATATCTATATTATACATCTCGTGTGCACATATATTTTACACAATATTTTTATTACATTTTTTACGATCTTATATTACAATTTGGTGCTAATAAGTGTTTTCAGTGTGATACAAAATCTCAGACCCAAACTTATGTACAGAGTTTTGTCTCAACATATCTATTTCTGAAAATCGTATATCATTAATCGGTGTCAATTAGTGTGTTTTCTAGTGTGTGTTGATCTCTGACCCAACAGTTTATATAATCCTGTCGTAATACGATTGCTCAAGTTATTTAAGCTAAGTAAGTGTGCCAGTGTTTTGAAGTTAAGTTATTTTAACTTTGCTCTAGATTAACCCTATATTGAATATCTATTTATATATTTATTATAAACAATCCTGTAAGTGTGTTTCCCTAAACGTTTGAATCGTTGACCTGAAAACTTGATACATAATCTGATCTTAATATAATTAGTGGGCAGTCTTAAAAAAATAAGTGCAGAATTTACTTGAAAGTTAAAATAAAGTGAATAGTGTTGATTCGTTGTTAAGAAATAGACCACTGATCTTGATCCAAATTTACCAGTGCATTCATTTCAGTCACTTAATCAAATTTGCGTGTACGTTCTATTAACGGACAGTACAAGTTGTACCAGTCATGAATAAATTTAAATTTTCTGCCGTTTGCATTATCAAAGCTACCCAAAGTTTTTAATATTCCAAACATCAAAAAAGGATATTATCCTCATTAATTTTAATACTTTAGACAAGTGGAACTATGACTCAATGAAGACAGATGAAAGGGGAAACTTCTGCAAATGGTACGACAACCAAATAAAATCCAAGGTAATTTTTAATAATCAGGTCGAATTAATAAGTTATTGTCGAAACGACGTAAACATTTTACGAGAGAGTTGTTTAACTTTTATGAAGGATTTTTTAAAAATAACACAAATAAATGCGTTTACGGAAGCTCTTAAAATTGCATCAACAGTAATGCTAGTATACAGAAAAAACTTTTTAAAAGAAAATTGTTAGGTATTATGCCTAAAAACGGGTATATTAGAAATTCGAATCAGTCAATTATTGGTCAAAAATGGCTTACATTAGAAAACAACAAAGTTGGGGGGAAAATTAAACACGTAGAAAATTTATGGTGAAGTAAAACTACCAAAATGCGGCTTTAAAGTTGACGGGTTTAATCCGGGTACCAATACTGTTTATGAATTTTTTGGATCTGTCATCCACGGCTGTATACTGTGTTTCAAAAACCGGACTTCAAATAAACTTTAATTCCAGAATCTTGATCATCGATATGAAGGCACGTGTAAAAGAATTGAACTAATCAAACGTGCAGGGTTTAAATTAATAACTATGTGGGAGTGTTATTTCAAACAGTTTTTAAAAGAAAATCCAGAAATAAACCAGTCTTTAAATAACGATTTAAAAAGTCATGTACTTTCCCTTAATCCGCGGGAAGCTATAACAGGAGGGCGTACTGAGCTGTTTGCTGTTTATTATGAAGCAAAGGCTGATGAGAAAATTAAATATTTGGACTTTACAAGTCTCTATCCGTACGTAAATAAATATGCACCTTATCCTGTTGGGCATCCAAAAATATTAAAACATGGGGATGTACCTTCCGCGGAAGATTTGATAAAGATGGATGGGTTTGTTAAATGTAGAATTTTGCCCCCACAAAATATTACTATTCCTATTCTTCCTCTTAAAATAAACTACAAATTATATTTTCCTCTTTGCAAAATATGCAGCGAACTTAATATTCTTCATCAATGCCCACTCAGTGAAACTGAAAGAATGTTATGTTACGTACTTGGGTAATTCCTGAAGTTGCCCTAGCAGTTAAGCAAGGGTATGAAATAAGAGATATTTTTGAAGTTTGGCAATACAGCTACACTCAATATGCTCGTGAAACAGGACAGGGAGGTCTATTCTCCGAATATGTTAATACGTTTCTAAAACAAGAAGCTAGCGGTTGGCCTAGTATATGTAATACTGAAGTTGAAAGAGAACTATATATTCAGCAGAATGAAAGATACGAAAATATTCTTTTAGATAAAACAAAAATCGAAAAAAACTCTGTGCAAAGACACGAAGCAAAACTATGTCTTAATTCTTTGTCGGGAAAATTTGCCCAAAGAGGGGACAAAATGCAAACAACTGTTGTAACTAGTTTTAAAGATCTTTCTGATTTTATTGAAAGTCCGGGAATTGAGTTATCATCCATTTATGTAATAAATAATGATACATTATGGGTTAACTGGCGACATATTCAGCAAGATCTAGATGTAATTGGTCATGTGAATATTCATATAGGGGCATATACGACATCTTATGCTCGTATGAAATTATATGGAGTACTAGAAAAAGTCCAAAATCGTGTTTTATACTGCGACACTGATAGCGTAATTTTCACTGAAAAACCGAATGAAAACATGTTTGAAACATCTGAATTTTTGGGTGGACTCACAAATGAACTGGAGTGTTATGGAAAAAACGCATACATATCTGAGTTTGTAAGAATTGGACCTAAATGTTATAGTTTGAAAATTAAAACAACTATAGTGGTTTTGAATATGTCACCAAATGTAAAGAGATTTCGTTAAACTTTAAAAATTCTCAAATGATAAATTTTGATAAAATGAAGAAAATTGTTTTTGAAGAAACCGAGCCTGTAAAAATAGAAAATAAATGTAAAATTAAACGAAAATTACCTGGTGGGATTTTATCTGAACCGGAAACAAAAAGAATTAGATTTACATTTGATAAAAGAGTAGTTAAGCAGGATGGTTTTTCTTATCCTTACAGTTTTAAGAGCACCAGAATGTAATATCTATAAGATTTGAATAATTTATTGTAATTAGGCAAATAAAATATTTTTATTAAATGCAAAAATTATAATAATCATAAATATGACAACTGTTATACGAAAAAAAATGTACATAGTTTATGATAGTAATTGTATTTGTTAAATAGTGTTGAAAATTGTTATATTATTTTCGAGAAACCTACATATATAAGGCCTTAAAACGTATATTTTAATATCTGTTTGGTATTTCCTTTCTGCAGTAAAAGTCATGAGTTCGGACAGTGTTGTTTTTGATATACAGTTTGTCAGCGGAGTTAAAGGCCAGCTATTTGCTAAGAAGTTGTCGTTCTTACAACACGGATCGCTTAATCCAACCTTATATTATTTCAAACCTCCATACCCGTATAATCAATTGTCAGCAAAAGCTCGTTAGAAGGATGATTACAATTTCAACCGAATAAACGGGTTAGATGAAACGCTGGTACTATTAATTACAACAATCTACCTGAAATACTGATGAAATTATCGAATTCAACAATTTATGTAAAAGGACTTGAAAAGGAAAAATTTATTCAGCAATACATTCCTCAAGCTAAAATAAAACAACTTGAAATACCAAATCTAAACAACCTTACACAATTTCAAGTATATTGTGAAATTCATGGAAATTTATCTGCTGAACGTTGTGCTGTTAAAAATTGTATTAATATTTACATATATTTGTTAGTGAATAAAATAATTAAATAAAATACTTTTTATATTTATTTTAGTTCATTTATTTGTAATCGAAATTCATTGCATCAAAAATTAGATTTGCAATACAATATATTGGTATTTCATAAGAAAGTCCGGAATAATTTAAGTGAACATAAGAAGTTCGACTGGGAATAAAAAATCTTCACATGGTAATTTTAATACATTTTTTCTTTATATTTATCAGCATACTTTTTACAATATTCCTTAAGAGCTTCAGAAGCGTTGTTATTGGTGAAACATGACAATATTGAAGAATTTCATCATTTAAAATATTTTATAAAGCTTGCGATAGTATAATGTTGCCACTATTGACGGGGATCGTGTATTCTTTTTTTGGTTCGACCTGATTCGGTGGAAGTATCTCTTCGTATTTGGTTTTTAAATCGTTGAGATTCTCGTAAACTGCTACCCAGCCGGAATAAGGCGTTGATATCGGAAAGAGGCCATGCCGATGAAACACTATTTTCGCTTCGAACGATAAAGGGTCAAACCCCAGTATTACTTTCTGGTTGTGGCAATCGTCCAAATGCTACGTATAGTTTAACAGAAGATTTTCACCAGCTAATTCTGCTTTTGTGGGAGTCCTTTGTTTTTTACGTGATGGTTCCATCTTAATCAAATCACACTGTTACGCTGAATACAAAAACAGCTAGGGTTTAGGTTTTTATAGTTTTGATCTCAGGCTTGCAAGACTAGCTACAAAAATCCCCTCCAGATTGTGGATGTTTTTTTTTTAGATATATGCTACGGTATAAATTAACAATTTTGTTATCATTTAAACTTAGATCGTTCGAATCAAAGTGTTTTAAAAAAGTCTTAAAGCTCCGTCCTCTGCATCGAGAATATAGAAATATACAACAATAATGTCCACAGGTTGCTGAAAACTGTCTTTACAGTCGTTTTTTATTACTACAAAAAGAGCTTGAATTAGCTAATAAAAATTTTCGAAAAAACCTGTTGGTGGGATACTTTCCAAAAGAGTTAAAGTACTCTGCAGGGCCTTGTTTTGGGAAATAAAAGGCGACCCAATGAGTTCCGCCTTTATGTGCAGGTTTTTTTATTGTTTGTGGTAGATGACTGCATGGAAAAACACCTCTAAAAAACCTGTTTGTCGTGCGATTATTTGTTAACGCCTTTGCAAGTTCAATCGTGTTCATTCTTGTTCAGCAGAAATGACTGCTTCCACGTCAATGACTTTGGTGTGAGATGTACCATAGTTATTTATAAATTCCTTAGTTGTATCTCCACGAACACGATGTTAAATTTTGATAGAGTTTTTATAGATCTTCATCCACACGCTTGAGCTCAATATTGCCAAATTTACTTAATTGTTCAGTATATTCTGATGTAGGATACTTGAAAATTATTTCTTTCGCAAAAGACTTATTTTGCGCAGCGAATCCATCAAAAGAAACTCTTTTTAAGAAGGTTAAGTGGCCTCTGGAGAAGTACTCCCCATTTACCAAACAGTAGGTCATTATAGATTACGTATTTGAACACAATGATCATTTAACCTGCCTTATATAGGTTTTTAGAAGCTGGTGTACACATTTTTATCTTTAGCTATATCAAGGCTGCTATCATATTCTGCATATACAATACATGTCACGGTTGTTTTCAGTGCTTCTTTAAATCTTCCTTCAATTCTAACCGTTCCCTGATTCAATAGATTTCCACATGTTGAATTATATGAGAGATCTGTTGTTAAATCAAAAGCAAGTAGAAAACATCCGTTGTCAAAGAATTTTCTTAAAATTTGGTGTCCTTTGTCGAAATAATGTATACCGGTTCCTTTAAACAATGTAATCTACCCTCGAGTGCTAGCAGGATTTTCTTTTGAATAATAAAATTTTAGAGGTTGATTTGGAACCTGTACCCCGTTCACCGATAAGTTAAACCTGGTGATGTTGTTGTGCTTGAAGTTGTAAGAATTTTTAGTTCGTTTTCCGGTATATGCATCGTTGTCAACCGTGCCAAAGACTAGTAGATTTGGCAATTGTCCTATAACCACATTGTCCAATGATAATGAAAATGTATATGCGGGTATTATATACGTCTTAACTTCAACTCGTTTATACGGATATATAGCGTTGGAGCGTTGGAGAACAGCTTCGTGAGCCAGCAAGATGTTAGGATTGATAGTTACATGATTCAAGTACATAGTTGCTTCTACTATCTTACCTCGTGGGGAATTGTCATCATCTTTTGACCAGAGGTAAAATTGGGGTTTTTCGAATGATAAAACTACCCGTAAATCAACACCGTTCATTAATAGTTTATCTATCGCCGTGAATCTTTCCCATTAGCTCAACAACATTACTTTTATCAAATAGCTTTTGTCTTGCCAAATAACCTTCATTTAGCTCAGAATTTTCAGCTACCTCCATATTATTTTGATCGAGATACCAGCCAACCGATTACAAATGTGTTGAAGCGGCATCTTTTCCGTAATTTAATAAATTCTCAATATAGGCTCTATAGTTGTAATTGTTATCGTTTTGAGCTAGTGGTTTTCCATTTAAGTAAAGTGTACATTGACGGATGCTAAGTGATTTGATTTCTTTTCTATGCTGCTCTCTTATTTCTTTCAACAGATCAGATGCATCACGCCTTACCGTTTTAACATTACTCTGATTTACTTCTTCATCTGTATTTCGTAATGCATTTGTAAAAGCTGATAACGTATTTTCGGGATAAAGCTGCATGGAATTGTTACTTAAAAGGCATACGTAAACGTCATTATCTTTTATACATATCTACAGGCATTTTAAAATTCTTTCCCAATCAATGTTCGGTACACTTCAGAAATGCTGCTTATTAGTATTATAGACTTTCCCAAGTAATTGCTGGTACGCTGGCACTTCTAGTTTTTGCTGCGTTTTTTAGACGACCACTTTGTCGGACAACTTTCTTAACTGGCAACGAAAGCATATATTGACTCGGATCTAGCAGAGACGGCTTTAATATAGATTGATTTTTGGATGGTTTTCTACCTTTGTCAACTCTAGTATTTTCCATGTCGTGTCCTTCTAATAAGTTCGCAGCTTCATCTATACTCATTTCTGCAGGTACAGTGTACTGGGTTATACCATCCTCAGACGTGATTACCATATATAATCTTTATCGCGTGTAATAAAAAAAAACAATTGTTTAAAATTTATACTTCCGACCACCTCGAGCACTTTATTCAGTCTATCGTTACAAATTGCAGCAAATAAATGTAAGTCTGTTGACCGCTACTCAAACAATTGAGAAATCGAGAAAAATGCACATTTGTGAATTGCAACTCTACCCGTCGCCGTCATCAGACTTGCACTTTTAACAATGTCATTTATTGTCGGATTTATATTAAAATCGACTACAACTCGGCCATTCCTGATAACAAATCGTCCTCGATTTGATGACACAAGTATTTTACTTGTAAGTTTCAAATTTCAACCAAATTTAATATTACCGCACATACGTATGCAATTCACATTTATATTTACAGTAGTTTAAAACTAAAATTTTAATTTTTGATTAATTTTGGAAACTTATGATATAAGTCTATAGCGAGCGTGTTTACATACACACAACTCGTGTTACATAAAATATGAAATACATGTAATACAATCTTTCAAAGCTGATCGTTCTTTTTTTTTTTTTATACCATTAAATAAATTCATATCGAGCATGTTTACATACACAATTCGTGTTACATCAAATTTTAAGTAATGATTAATCTACTAGACATTCATGCATGCTGTTCTAATTGCATATAGGTCTTCATGTTCTGCGGAGATGATACCCCATTGTAAGGGACTCTCGATATTTGCATACATACATAACGATCGTTGGGTAAAACTTTTATGACCTCATAAGGGCCTTTGTATTTTTCGAGTAATTTTTTGTTGGTTCCCGCGGTAGTAACTACATTTTTAATCATCACGTAGTCCCCGATTTTGTATTTGTAAGGGATCTTATGCATTTTATCAAAAAGCTTCTTATTTAGGTCCTGACGATGAACAATATTCTCACTTGCTTCCGCTCTTATTTGTTCTAAATTTCGCGACTTTTCATGCGCAGAGTTATTTTCTAGATGATCTCGTATCCTATCATTAACTTCCCCCCTCTGAGAGACACCGAATAACAAAACACTGGGTGTTGAACCCGAGCTTTTATTTATCGTGTTGTTAATTGGAAGTTCGACTTTACATAAATACTTTGTCCGTTCGGCTGGTTCAATGTCACTTTCTTTTGACAACATTGGCGTTAGTGCTCTATTAATCCTCTCGACCTGACCATTTGATTGCGGGGAACAAGTGGCTATTTTAATATGCTTAATATCATTATCAAGACAAAAATTTGAAAACTGATGTGAAACAACTACCACTATGACACTATCCTATTTGGTTTGCTGTAACTTTCGAAATATGATTTTAGGCATTGAGTGACTTCTTTGGTACTCGTGCTCTTAACAGCATACAACCTTACAAATTTTGTGAAACCGTCGACTACAAGGAAGATATACTTCTTAAGAATTCGAAGTCTTCAAGGAAGAGGTCCATAGTGAAAGGCTTGTCGCCCTTTGGTATGCTGTGAAGTACACCTTCCTTTCTGCCCGAAGGTACCGAAAAATGGATGCATTTAAGGCAGTTTTTAACATAGTCCTTATTTTTGGTTTTCATTGATGGAAACCAGTAGGTTTTCCTTAAATAATCATACAGCTTATCTACACCTACATGATACAATCCGTCATGATGGGTCTGTATAATGTTTCTCTCCATCTGAGATGGTACATAAAAGAGGACATTGTCGTTCATTTTACGGTATACGAGACCATTTATCAATTCATATGCTGGGTGCTGTTGTTTTTCTAGTATTTGTGAAACTTTCTTTACTTCTGCATCTTTAAGTTGAGCAGCAGCTAAAGCATGCTCAAGTGATTCAGGCTCTACCAAAAGTATGTTATGACATATGCTTAATGCGTCTACATGATGCATTCTATCTGAATTTCGGTGTTCAACAGAATAATCGAACTCTTGCAGCTCCAAAGCCCACCGAGATATTCGAGGATTCAAAAGCTTTTTGTTCAATGTGAGCGTTAGAGACCTACAGTCGGTAGCAATTTCAAAATTAATTCCAGTTAGGTAGATACGAAAGCGCCTAAGAGCATAAATTATTGCCAATGTCTCTAGCTCATAAGAGCGGTATCTGGATTCCACTGGTGTGGCTCTTTTTGAGAAAAAGAACACTGGATGGAACTTATTATCGGTTTGTCGCTGTAATAGGATTGCACCGAAACCTACGCTGCTCGCAGTGGAGTTCTGTTTCTGCATGTGGAGAGTAAATACTCAGCAAAGGAGCCTCTAACAGCTTTTTCTTTAAAAGCTCAAAAATTTCTAGCTCACCTGCTCCGAACCTAAACTCAGTATTTTGTTTCAATAAATCGTACAGCGATTTTGATATTAGGGAGAAGTCTCTAATAAATTTCCTAAAGTAGGAGCAAAGACCCAGAAATTAATGCAAATCCTTAATATTCCTTGGCACAGAAAATTCCTTAACAGCTCGTAAACCTGCTGAATTTGGCCCTACACCCTTCGTGCTCACTTCATACCCTAGATAAGTAATTTTCTCCTGCATTAATAGACACTTATCAAACCTGAGTTTCAAATTCTTTTCGCTTATGATATTAACAACCTCCTCTAAAACTTTGAAGTGCTCGTCTTTAGTTTCAGAAGCAATGAGCAAATCATCGATATATACTAATAGCTTTCCTGAGTCGACTAGTTCTTTGAACACATAATTTATGTATCGTTGAAAAAGAGATGGTGCGTTTTTTAAACCGAATGGCATATGCAGATACTCAAATTGACCCAACGGGGTAACAAAAGATGTATGTTTTATGGATTCTTCAGCAATTTTTACATGGTGAAAAACATTTTTAAGATCAAGCAAGTTCTTTCCCTCGCAAGCGATCCAAATGATCGTCGATTAACGGAAGAGGATAATTATCTTTTTGTGAAATTTTATTTAACTGTCGAAAGTCTATGCATAACCTAAGCTCTCCATTCTTTTTCTTAGTCAAAACTATCGGCGAAGCATAAGGGGAGTTGCTTTCGCGAATTATTTTCTTAGCAAGTAAGTCATCTAATATTTTCCTTAGTTCTAATTTATGCGCATATGGTAATCTTCTTGGAGTACAATTGAAAATATTGTTCGTATTAGCAAGTATGATTTTCATTTCACATTCATTATTACTTTCGTTGAATGTTTCGTCATGTACAATAGCCTTTTGCATGATTTCACGTACGCGGTTTTTTTCATTAAAGGTTAAATTGTCGTTTATATTTAAAGTTAACTCTTCATCTTCACAGCATGCTAAATATTTAGGATTTCCCACATGCCCACATATTTCGTATATGCAGATTCCACTGGTGATATCAGATAGGGAGGGACATAGCGTTCCTAGATGAAGCTTATTTTACTTCCTATGTCCAGCATTGTATTTACCTCAAATTCTGTTGCAACCTCTGGTGATGTTTCGCTGACGAATAAGTAACTAAAAGTATGATAGAAATCATTAGAAATATTTAGGGGTTTAAAATTATTGCCTCCCGATGGTCCATTTCCGGCTGAAATTTCGTCATTGGTATTGGTTCGAAGTAACATCACAGCTGCTGAAGATGATGATGATGATGCTAATGATGAGATATTTCGTCGTTGGTCGCAATTTGTCGCAAATTGTCCATGTTTTCCGCATCTAAAACATGTTCCTCTCTCCATTCGTGGTTTAGGACAATTCGCCGCTAAGTGACCCGGCTCGCTACAATTGAAGCACTTATTCTTCATTGACTTGTTGTTCAAAGTTTTGTTTTCTTGACACACATTTTTCGAGGATGACTGGATCGAGTTTTGCATCATCACTTCACTAGGATGGGGCTTCATCTTCTCGTACTTTCTTAGAATTTGTTTTAGCTCACTGATATCTTTGGCTGTAAACAATAATTGTTTGTTAGGGAGTGAATCTGGAATACCTTTAACTATGTAGTGAATTAAGTCCTCCTCTTCGATATCGGCAAGCGAGGCAAGCTCCTGCATGCACACAACATATTGATGCACATTTTCATCTCTGCGCTTCTTCCGATTTCTTAGCGTATTGTGAACGTCAGCTGGTGTAAACCCGTGATAAAATTCTGCTATCAAAGAATTCTTGAGATCATTCCACGTTGCACATATTGATGATCGCAGAAATAGCTTAGTTGTTCCTTTAAGTAGCCTCCGGGAGTAAATGAAAGTTTGTTGATCACTCCATCTATGAAGATGTCTGGCCTCCTCGAAGCTTCTAACCCACTGTTTAATTGAGTAGTTGTCGTCACCGGTGAATATAGGCAAAGACTCCTCGATGTCTCTAAATGATAATTGTGTACTGTTGACTTCTATATTAGCGGATTGTAAAGATGCTAATTCCTTTTTCAGGTACAAAATCTGTTCTTGCTTTTTTATCATCTCGTTGAGCTCGTCAACTCTCTGCTGTAAATTACTTGTTGCGAATTCACGCGAACTCTCATCTGTTTGTGGCCCTAGCACGGGTACCATCAATCTTTCACTGGACTCCTCACTAGTATTCCTGTCGTCACCGTTAAGCGATTTCAAAATATCTTCGGAGAAATGATCATCAAGCTCAGAATCTGTAAGATTTCTTGTTGCTTCCTCCAATCTTAGCCTTAAAATAGATTTTACACCCACCGTGCTTAGCCCAAAGATTTCCAATTTTTGTTTAAGTAACGGAACCGTTGCACCCTGAATGAATGATTCCGCACGTGCTCGAGACATAATTAGTATATATGTATGTATACTATTTTCTTAAAATTTGTGAAAATGCTTTATAATATATATACCTGGGCAGTTTAGAAGCACTTTCGGTTAACAATTTTGTGCTGATGTCCGAAATGATCACGGATTATTCTGGTCTTAAACTAACTGCACAATTCACAGCACCCCACATGTGGTGATAAGATTTTATGGTGCGAGTCTCAGAATTTCATAAAAACATAATCGAATTACACCCCGACATAACGCTTAAATCCGTTTCTTAAAAAGATTTACTTCCAAACAAAAATAGGTACTTATATCCCACTTCTGAATTTTGTAATAAAAAAAAAACAATTGTTTAAAATTTATACGTCCGACCACGTCGAGCACTTTATTCAGTCTATCGTTACAAATTGCAACAAATAAATGTAAGTCTGTTGACCGCTACTCAAACAATTGAGAAATCGAGAACAATGCACATTTGTGAATTGCAACTCTACCCGTCGCCGTCATCAGACTTGCACTTTTAACAGTGTCATTTATTGTCGGATTTATATTAAAATCGACTACACGCGATACTTGGTTTCAGAAACCGTCTTAGGTATTTTTGAAGGTGGTTTCAGACTTTTTCCTATACCACTAGCGTTTGGAAGCTGCTGATAATGGTTGGCTTGGTGGTGATATTTCAGCAAGTTCGAGGAAATCCTCTTCCATTCTTTCAGGTGTATTTTCTTTTAAGGAAGATGTTTGTGTTGAAATTTCATCTTTAAAAATAAATTTAGTTCGAGTAGTACTATCCCGCAAACTTTTCTGCTTATCTTGTGGTATACGAATAAATTTAGTCTGAGTAGTACTATCCCGCAAGCTTTTCTGCTTATCTGGTGGAATGTGAATATTTGGTTTTTCATCTGACACACGCACAGCTTTCCGTCTTAAGTTTGAAAATTTTATTAACTTATTTCGGTAATTATACCATTTTTCTCTATGAGATAAATTATTGTTTTTTAATATTTTATCCATAGTCTTATCGAACCTAGATTGATCCAAGGGAATCCTCAATCTCGTTTTTCAATTTTTCGTAAACTTCTGGTAAAAGAAGTAACATTTTATTAAGATTATTTTCTTTAAACATATTTCTCGATCAATGAACCAATTACACCTGATAATACACTTCTAATAACACTGATAAGAAGCCTCCTCGCTGTATTAGTATTTTACGTTGTCTGGGTACAGATCTTTTTGCAACAACTAAATTTGGCAAATCCTCTTTATACTTAGAGAGCGAATTGTACATTTTTCCATGAGGGATATGGTTTCCCTTCAAAGTATTAAGAGTTATTTCACAAAGAGTTTTAATGACCTCGGGTTCGGCATTTTTAATAATAACCTGCCTTATTTTCGGTCTCGCTGTTCTAAGAACATATAGCATATGCTTGTTGTACCTTAATCGATTCATTCGTGACACCATTTTTACTGGTTAAAGGTGGACAGAAACAAGTTGTAAATGTCTTGCTAAAAATATCAGTACGGAATCTTAACACCTCGTTGATATCATGAGTGGAATCTACCAGTATATATCCATGTGGCACCCGTGTAATCTCTTTATATATTTTTAGCAGTTCTGAACTATTTTCTGGATAAATCTGTCTCGATAAATGAATAAACTGGCTCTTATCTCGAGGGTTGTTAAACACAACGAGGTATTTACAGTTAAGTGATATGTCTCTGAAAAACTTACCTGGATGAAATACATTTTGTGTTACAAGGATTGCTGAAAGATTGCGATGGTGTGATCCTTTTGTAAAGAGTTCACATACTTGTCTGCTAAAAGCATTTAACATCATATCGTCCAATACAATTAATGTAGATTCCTGTGTATAATTTACAAACTCTTCAGGAATACTATCAATAAATTCGATGTTAGCGAATGTGGTCTCTGAGGGCAGAGCCCCTTGTTCTGTATTACACTAGATAACTTTTGTTATTTGCGGTCGTGTTAAAAATATATTATTTAGAAGGTTTTTTATAAAGGTTGTTTTTCCACAGCCTGAAGGTCCAGCAACCATCATTGCAAACGGATGATTAAACTTGAATATTTTATATAAAACTGTTATTCATTGGGTTGTATTTATACATTCGGTAAAATGAGTAGAAGACAAGTCGTGAATGAACTGCATAAACCAGCTCGCAAAGGCTTTAAGCGACAGAGTGTTACTATCAAGGGTATTGATGAATTGTGGCAGTCAGACTTGGTCGATATGGGTTCGTACGCTTCAGAAAACCAAGGCTTTCGTTTTCTTCTCACTGTAATTGATACGTTTTCAAAATATGCATGGGCCTCACCAATTAAAAGTAAAAAGGCATCAGAATTTGTTAAAGCGATGCAGTCTCTTTTTAATCAAGGTCGCATTCCAAGAAATTTACAAACAGATGATGGAAAGGAGTTTTTTAATAAACCGTTTCGACAGCTTATTAATCGCTATTATATTAACCATTATTCCATTTACAGTGGAGCGACCAAAGATGTTTTTCCCAGGCCCAAAGAGGCGAAAGAAGGGAAAAGCTGTTTGGTGGCTTCTAAGCGTTGTTGATCTAGACTGGAAAGAACATGGCAATCGGTGTCAGAGGTAGCCGCTGGACTCGGATTCACTTCTGGAACTATACCCAGGACATCTGGAGCCAACCCAAATAGATGCCAGAAGTCTATTCCTAGATATAGTGCTTGTGTGAGTCCAGCAACCACGTAAAAATCACGTTTTAGGTCTTACCACGGAAAATGATATCCAAGTCCACATGACCATGCACAGTCGTCATGGCACCATTCGCTACTTGAACCTGTGTCCGATACCTCTTCCATTCAACCTCTGCTTCCGCGAGCTTGTCTAGAGCTCCCTGGCCTAGAATACTAACAGTGGCACCACTATCAAGTAATCCGGTCCCAGTTCGCCCGAGCAGCTTTACTTCGGCATACACGGAAATCTGTATTCCCGCCAACGAACGGTAGATCTTTTCTTCTTCGGTCTCATATCCAAGTCAGGAAACACAATTTCATCTAACTCCGTTACTGAGGAGAAGATTCGGTCTCTTGCTGCGTTGTATTTCTGCAGACGCGTATGATACGGCATCAGCGGATGTAAAACAGGCTCACGCCCACTCGTCATAACAGAGCTTGGTGGCCGTTTTAAAACAGAAGTGGGAGGAGGCCAAATGTCCTGCTCAGCAATTTTGTCAGCTAAAAGTGCTGTCGGTCTTATCGGGACATCGAAAATTAACGACTCTTTCAAAGAAGTGTCTAATAATGTCATGGGCTGCCCAGAAGTGGAAATGGGAGCTTGAAGATCTGCGGAGAAGTCTATTAAGATCTCCGTCTCTATCAATCGATCGTTAGTACAATCCGGTGTTTCGCTAATATCATCAGAATCACTGAATGATATCAGTGGACAATTCAGGGGTTCGTCAAGGTCTGCTAATGGGGCGGACCTTCCTCCTTGTTCAATGTTTAAACTGGAGTGTTCGTTACGACTGGTGCTTGAGACGTTGACGCTGGCCTAGAAAAGGTGTTGGGATTCCCGACCCGTCTCTCGTTTTTCTGTGCACATTGTCCGAAGTTGGCCTTAAATTGTTCTTGCGCCCGCATCCGTAGCAGAACACTTGCTGTCATACTTGCAGGCAGTCCTGGTAGTAGTGACCTGGCTGATCACAATTCCAGCACACTACTGGGTGTCTGGTAGAAATGGCTGACACGTCGCTTAAGCTAGTGTCGCTGCCTGTTGCTATTGCCAGTTCGGGGTTAAGGTCTGGAAGTCGTCAATCTCGTGTACTCGTTGGTTCCGGTAAGGGTTCCAACTACCAGCTGTCGCAATTCGTATCTGCGTGGCTTGAATTCGAGTAACGAGCGATCTTAACTGTCCTATCGTATCGATGGAATGTAGGCATATCTTCTCTTGAATCCCAGGCAGTAAGTTAGATGTGACGATTTCCAAGAATTCTTGGTCTGGCATGGCGTTCTGTAACTGATCACGCAGCAACACTAGATGATGGTGGTATATGGCGAATAGTTCACCAGGCTTCTGCTTTCGCGACATCAGCTGCAAGCTGATTTTTAAATCGTCCTTGGGCACTCCCCATGCAATTGACAACCCAGTTTTGACAAATTCCCAAGTCTTAATATCGACCGGTACCAATCCTTTTCTGGTCCCGTCGATACCATGAGCATGTTCCTAACAAGGAGATCAAAATCTTCTTCTAGAGCGGAGTGCGTGAGCGCTTCGACTCGAAAAATAAATTCATGTACGGAAAGCTCGTAGTTATTTCCGTTGTATGTCAGGTTCCATCTTCTGATAGGACTGCCTGATCGTCGCTGTCCTACAATAGTCGGTATACGATGAGATGAAGCTGGTGAAGGCTGGTTAAAATTTGGTCTAGGCTGACCAAAAGCCGAAGAGGGTGGGTTAAACGACTGCCTACGCTCGTCGTGAAACTCTGGTGGTGGTCTGGGATCACCCATAGTAGGAGGTGGCCGTGGAAAATTGATTGGTGGCAGTGCAGCTGCTATTTGCTGTCATACTGAGTGAGTTGGAACCTGCAGTTAGGGCAGTTTGACTGCTGCCCAATCCACGCTTTCAGACACGCCTTGTGGAACACATGTCCATAAGCTGTCTTCACTGGCTTCCTCGGCCCTGACCAGTCGCCCTCCTGACAGATGGAGCACTGGTCTGGCAACGGTACCGCTACACCAGTTGCTCGCGGTGGTATTCGCGGTGTAGCCATTGTACAATCAGTCGTAAATCAAACGAAAAAATTTCCAAACCAAGGGTTTGGACTAGATATAAAAAAATTCAAAGAATTTGAAAATTCGGAAGAGATAACAGGCTCTTCACAACGTGAGGATGACGAAATACTAATTTGAAATCGAAGGTTTGGACGACATACTAAATTTCAAACAAAAATTTTCCCAAACATTCGGAGAAGTTGAAAAAGAATTAAAAAAAAATCAGAAAACTCACAGGTTCAACGAAATTACCAAAAAGTTCAATTAAGCGTTTCAAAAAAAGTTCATATCAGAAACATACGATTTCTCCTTCACTTCCCGAAGCTAACTCTCAACATAAACGGCATCCAGATCGCTCTCTCTCTTCTCGGGTCAGAAACTTTATACGGGCAAGCGACGTGAATGTGTGCATGAAAAATGTCTGAGTCCTCACAGAAATCTGGGAAGAGTCGGGTTGGAGAAGCTAGAGACTGAAAATGATACTAGAGATTCTTCAGCCAGGCAGTTAGCAGTATGCCAAGTCCTGATTACTGAAGGTCTCCAGCATCACTTCCATCCTCCAACAACTCCTTCCTTCCTCTTCACCTGATTGTCATGTCCAGCTAGCCTTCCAACTGGGCAGAGTCATGAATCTGGTCGACTAGTTAGCTGAAAGCCAAAAAGTCGTCTCACAGATTCACAACTCTGTCCAGCCAGTTGGCCAACAGAGACATATCTCCGTGAGAGCTCATTCAAAAAATGTGTGTGAGGCCACCTACCATTTCCATGACAGAAGGCCAGCGGGAAAAATCATTAAAAAAAAATTAAAAAAAAATTAAAAACTATCAAAAACTTTAAGACGTTACGTTACTTTACTTTACTCAATTCAACTTTCAAAAATCAAAATATCAAAACTGCACAAATCTTTACTTCACTTTACAAACTTTCAAAACTTTCAAAACATTACGTTACTTTAATCGTTACTAAAAATTCAAAATAACAAAAACTTTACTTTACTTTCAAAAAATTTCTATTAACAAAACAATCAAACCTCAGGTCCACATGTGTTCTCCACTAGATATGAGACTACCGAGTCAGACGATTTAGCTACAAGCCAAATGTCCATATCTCAAGTAGCCTCAGTCACCAGTGTCAAACACATTTGAACACCGAAGTTGACTGAGGTGGCCCCGCGTTCGTCGCCATATTTGTTATGGAACTATAGTGAGTGATTGGCTTTGGACGTAAAGTCCCGACTGCCAGCATGAACTGACAGATCACTCGACGGACAGCGTTGACTTCAGGGCGGCACGCTAGCTCGCCTCGGCTCATTGGCGGAGAGTGTGGGGAGGTTCCACGAAAACCTGCCGCTGCCGTCAGCCATAATAAAAAACAATCATCGTGCCTATCCAACAAAAGCCGGCACACATTCGGTCCTGAAGGGACCCTTACGTCACTTACCTATATATAATTGAAGGCGCAGATGGTCTGCCTTCCTTGCCTGGCCCATCCTCCAACCTGACTCTGAGGGCAAGATTTTTCAGAGTCCCTAATTGACATGTAAAGAGAGAATACACGAGCGAACGCAGACGACTTTCATTTTATGTGAGAGGGCTCCAGGATGTGCGAGGAAAAATAAAAGCTTTCAACGATTCATGTCTACG
This sequence comes from Dioctria rufipes, assembly GCA_963924295.1. Classification (NCBI taxonomy): domain Eukaryota; kingdom Metazoa; phylum Arthropoda; class Insecta; order Diptera; family Asilidae; genus Dioctria; species Dioctria rufipes. The sequence goes on from OZ002744.1 coordinate 138,787,549, forward strand.
TTATAATTCAACCATTTAGAAGATAATTCATTATCACTAGACGTAAAACTAGATAGAAACTGTGGCCCTATGAAGGTTGACAGGCTCACTACGAAATACTAGTCCTAAAATGATTAACTTAACTAGTATTAGGTATGTGCATATGATTCAAAATATTGCGAAATGAAATTAGCAAATAATATTGACGAAGTATTCGTAAAATGATTAACTTAACTAGTAATAAGTATGTGCATATAATTCAAAATATTGCGAAATAAAATTAGCAAATGATATCAAGTTTTTTCAATCAAATTCCCGTGACACAATAATTATTCGACACAAGTTGCGGCAAAAACACAATGCAGTTTATCAATAGATATTCTTCCGGTTCCACAGATTAGAAATTCGAAATCGGTTATCTGGTTCTTCAGACGTTCCTATTCATCGTAACCTAATTGAGCTCGTAGTTGAGGAGAAAACAAAGCCAGCTAAATAGTCTAAATCATTTAAGGAGTTGCGAACTCAGATTGCAGGCTGCCCCGCAGTACCTGAGGTTCGTGCCGATTTTTATACGTGACTGACCGCACATTTCTGTCAATAATTTGAACTCGATTCAAAGCGCTTTGAGAATTCCTATTACGGACGAAAAATATACGGTTGTGCCTGTCTGCCTATAGTGTTATGCAGCCTGGATATTTTCATTGAGTCAATTCGTTCACTATGTCGTGGGAAACTGAAATTATACTTCCGCTCTTAACCACGTTAAAATGCACATATATCTAATTATGACAGAGTATTATTCCTAAGAATTAATATGAAAATGAAGTGGACGCTTATACAACTAGAACAGTTACGATAGGAAACATGCATATGAATAATTATAAGGTGAACGCTGCAAATCTGATTTTTCTTCCTACGATAGCACTGATAGTAAGCATTCTTATTGTTAGTATAATATTACTTTTAATGTACATCAAAAAAGTTTTTCCCGACAAAAATTCGTTTCGTTAAAGTAGTGACGTGAGAGTTATTCATAATCAATCTAGCTGGGGTGCATGAAAATGACTTCTTTGCGTTGCACAAGCGAACCTTGGCAAGAGAGGAACCAAGTGAATTACAACCATTTTGATTTTCCTTTTCTTTCGGGTAAACTATTCTAGAAATTGCCTAGTTTCGATGTCTGACTTGAACATTATTATTACAAAATTAAAATCCCTGTAGCTTGAGTTGGTGATCGAGTCTCTATATGTATATATGTATAAATAAATAAAAAAAACCTTACAGTTTGCAGGACCTAGTTAAGCGCAATAATATGGCAAAACGTCTTCTTGAATTTTATCGATCGAAGGTTTTTCTGGCTTCTGGGCAGTGCCCTAATCTTCCTGCTGCCTTCTTGATGATTCTGGCGAATCTCTGCTGCAGACATTGAATCGTTCCACGAACAGGATCTCGTTCCGATTTTTGTAACTTTTGCATAGCGTGCAGCTCTTAAATGTGAAGTGGAAGAAGTGACCCCAATAGTTGCTAATGGTGATTATTCACACCAATTTTGTCATAAAACATTAGGAAATTTGGCTGCCGCTGCCGATTGTTAGAACTGTAAATTTAGACAGATAGATGAAGTTCGAGGACAAGTTTCGCATGCGTGCTGGTTATTCCGAAACTGCCAAACAAAGGTTCACGAATGGGTTCACTTGCTGAATGTTATGATTGCCAGCAAAGTTGTTCCACCTACAATCACTTATAAGACTTGTAATATGAGTTGGTCAAATTTAAATCGTCCGTGTTGTAAAAATTTCCTTCCCTTTTTCTCGCCAGTATAATTAATAATTATTCCCAGCGTAAAAGCGGCGACTATGCTGCTGGAATTTGGATAATTTATTATCCGTCGGGAGGTGGATTTCTTTCTTGCTAAATGGAAGAATGTTCGTATCCATTGAAATTAGGTCACGAGTAGTGATAAAAAATCTTTTTAACTTACTTGCGGGGTTAATATATTCGTTGATGGCTTCGGAAAATTATATCTTTCGAGATGCTTCTGTTTTTTCCACGTCTTCATGCTTTTAAAGATTTGACAAGACAGATGTCGCTGTCTTCTTCTTCTTTGTCACCACCGTCAGAATGTCACACCGAGCGCGAGGGAACGCACTTCTCTCGGTCGGGGTGCGTTTTAATTTTCTGCTCGTCGCTGCTGGCTTACACGCTTCAGTATTGTATGTAGCATATGGCTATATGCAGTACGCTACGACCAGAACATCGCCGTCGACTGGTTCCGGTTTGATTTCCTTACTGTTTACATATTGCTACAGATCGCTTTTTGTTAGCAATGCCTGCATTTGCATTTTCCAAGTATCGAAGTTCACCTTGTTGAGCAACTCGATTCTTGTTGCAGAATTCATGGCGATTCACTTACACTTTTTTTTTTTTTTTTTTTTTTTTTGTGTTATTTGTGCCTGGGCCCATAACCTGTTGGGAATGGCCGGTTATTTATAACTAGAACAAAAATATATGAAACGCACGTTTAGTCCGATAACAATTCAAGAGCTTTATTGAGATGATTTTTACAATTGAGTACAAAGTGCAACCGACGCGTGTCAAATTCTCTAATAGACTGACGCTTGTCAAGTTCGGATCAGTGTAAGTGTGCTCACCACACAGTGCACGAATAGTCCGTAGATTTTTTGCGTGTATGAAAATACGGTTGTATTATTTCCAACAAGAACAGGATATGATTAAGGACACTGTTAAATATGACAGTGCGTAATGGTGAATATGATGACTATTTATGGGATTGAGAGGAATTAATTCTTGATTTTTTTGGAAATGAATGGATTCCAGAAGTTCATCTAGATCAATGTTATTCGTAATATTTAAAGTGTGTATTTTTATATGCGATTCTATTAGGGAGGATGTCATAACCGATATTTTACTGGAAATGCTGATTGTTGGCATAAAATGAGAATTAAATTTGGAAACTTTTACGTTATATCCTTGTAGGATGAGTTCTTTGCTGCGAACATAACAACCGGGGTAAGAGGTATTATTTTGAAATTCAAAGAAAAATGCCATTTTTTGAGATAAATGATCGGATCTTTATTTCATTATAAAGAGGAAGGTATGCCGTTAATAATGGAAAATAACATCAGCCAATGACCACCACGACCACGCCTACAGGACCATATCATTTTCATGAAATTTTCCATAACCAAATCGCAAAGTGGCTGCCCTATGTCCTCGATAGCCTCACGAATTCCATCTTTGAGGTCTTGAATCGACGCTGGGTTGTTGGCGTAGACCTCTTTCACGTGGCCCCAAAGGAAGAAGTCGCAAGGTGTTAAGTAACAAGATCTCGGTGGCCAATTGTGATCACCTCTTCGAGAGATAACACGGTCCGAAAACTTTTCCCGTAAAATATCAATGATTTCGTTGCTTGTATAGCACGTAGTGCCGTTTTGTTGAAAGTAAACGTTGTCCAGATCAATACCATCCAATTCCGGCCATAAAAAATCATTAATCATCTGTCGATAGCGCAATCCATTCACCGTAACTGTTGCTCCAGCCTCATTTTCGAAAAAGTAAGGTCCAATGACCCCGCGGGACCATAAACCGCACCAAGCACTCACACGTTGAGGATAGAGAGGCTTTTCAACAATAACTCTTGGGTCTTCCGAGCCCCAGATGCGACAATTTTGCTTGTTGACGAAGCCATCGAGGTGGAAATGGGCCTCATCAGTCAAGATGAGTTTTAGATGGAATTCCGGATCATTTTCATGCATTTCAAGGACCCAATCAGCAAAGACTCGACGTTGTTGATGATCGGCCGGCTTGAGTTCTTGTGTTACCTGAACTTTATAAGCCTTAAGACCCCAATCTTTATGCAAAATACGGTGTAATGACGTTTGTGGAATGCCTAATTCCAAAGAACGACGGGAAATGGACAAACCTGGGGGGTGATTCTGATCTCTTTGTCGTAGCTTAGGCGTATATTTTAGTCACATATTTTGACATTTCACCTCAAATTAGTCGTACTTTTATATTCACCATATTCATTTTGATTTATCCTTTTCATCAACCACAAAATAAACTAAAATGAATTTGCATGAATTAATGTCAGAATACACGCCTAAAAGTACGACGAATTAGTCAACTGCTCCCGAGGTTGCGACAAAAATTGTAGTCTATGATAAATGCATTTTCTACATCAACTTAAAACAATAAAAATGCTTAAAATCGGAAAATATTTTTGGATTTGTTATGTGAAGTGTCACTTTCAGTTCATTCTACGTAATGCAAGGCTTGCTGAACTGAATAAAAACACGAAAAAATCAGTAGAAAAGTTCATTTCATTTAGGCGTATATTTTGACATTAAAGTACAACAAAAGATCAGAATCACCCTCCTGGGTTTTCTTCAACACTTTCGGCTACAGCAGCAATATTCTCGGCTGTTCTTGAGCGACGTGCACTGGTTTTATTCTTCACATCACTAACTTGTCCCGAATTTTTCTACCAATTTCTGTATTGCGGTCCGACAAGGTGCTTCACGACGACCCAAAAATGTTCGAGTTTTACGAGCCGTCTCTGCCACATTTTCACCATTTTTATAGTGAATTTTAATAATTTCAATGCGTTGTTGAATCGTGTATCGTTCCATTTTTATTAATGGCGTAGTTTCTATTTGTCAAATGTCAAAAAATTACAGCTGCAAAAGAAACATCTACCGAAATAGCGGGCTAATTAAAATAACACCTCTTATGGGAAAACCGTTTACATTATTACTGTTCCTTGCAGGCTTTGTGAATTGATCGAATTTTCACAAATAATATCTATATGGAGGGTTTTTTTAGGGAGAAAAGCCAAGCGTTCTGCTGTGATAATTGCGTCCAATAATAATCCTGTTCTAATGCTTGGATTTTACATTTCGATGTAATTGGTTCCTTCTTTATTAGATTTATGTCGCTTTGATTTGTTTTTGCATTTGTGTTAAGGATGGGGGATAATAACATGCAGTAAAAATGCATATGGTCCAACGATGTGGATATCCTGGACTGCTAGTTCAAGATAGTGTTCGCGATTATAAACTATTAATATATATTCGTTTGATGGATTAATATATGCGAATGATCGGTTAAGGAATGTAGGTAAAGGCATCGTTTCAAATATTTGATAAGGTTCTTTAAAAGGTAGCGGAATTCGGAGTTCTATAATTATTTTATTATTGAAGATATTTGCGGCTATTGTACTCAATTTGTAAATTTGCGTTATTAAATTTTCTCGGGAATTTATGGGAAGCATCATTGAATGAGGCAATTCCTGCCTGATGTTTAATAAAAGTTCTTCAATTTTTCTAGACGAAATAAGTGTGGGGTGAAATTTTCCATGCCTTGAATCTGTTAGAAGATCTATTAGTTCTGTTTGGGTGTTTTGGTATCTGAATGACATTAATGAGACTAGTGAAATGAGAGATTCCAGTTCAATGGATATTTTGTTGTCCAATGTTCTGTTTTCCATTAATGATATAGCTATTTGCACTGATATTAGTTTTTTATACGTATACAGGAATTCCTTCTCAATTGCGGCTTTTGTCTTATTGAGCTGTTGCTTCTACTATTACAGTTTGGCTTTTCATAAGCGATAGGAGGGAGTTTTGGTTAAGGGTGAGATTACGAATTTGTTCATCGTACAGTTTGGCATCATTCTTGTCCAATGTGCCGAAGAGAGCTTTAGAGATTGAGCCGATTGCATTAAATAGTGCTCTTTGTTTCCTATTTGAGTTACAAGTAACGTGTTCTTGTATTCTATGTTTGCTAATATAAGATTAATTTGTAACAACGTACCGTTACAAGTGTTTGTCCAGTTTTCGGCAGGTCGCTGTAATTAGTTGGGCGATGAACTGGATGTTATTGAATTCTGATTTAAAATTCCCCAGGCCGTAATAGGTGACGATTTTCCATTCGTTGGTGTAGAAAATGCCTACAGTAACATTTAGCTGTTTTATCTTTATTTCTGAGCCGTAGATTAAGCGGATGAAAATTAGAATGAATGCTATATGCATCATTTTTGGAAACCTGGAAGATGACATTATGTTAAAATCTCTGGATGATGTTTGAAGATGATGAAGTTGTTACTCTGAGAAAAGTTCTAGGTCATTGTTATGGACTCTTTTGTTTTTATTATTGATTTTAATAGTGGAATTTTCGGGGGAATTAATCTCCATTATCTCATACATGCCTGACCATAGTGGTGGTTCCCTCGAACTCTGCTCTTAAGTAAGACTTTATCGCCTACCATAAAAGATTTTTGGACGGAACTTTTGTCGTATTGCAATTTTGATTTTTCTTTATTGGCCAGGGCTGTGTTTTTAGCTATTTTGAAGCTATTCTGTAGACGTGCTTTTAACTCGTTTGCATAATTGTCGTAATTATAACAAACGGTTGGAGAAGATTTTAAATTATTTGGGATTTCGGCTGGGAATCCGTACAGGTGTTCGCGTGTAGTATAATTAGTACTGGAATGAGGAGTGGTATTGTAGACAAACATGGCATAAGGAGTCTATATATCCCAGTCTTGTGGATCTTTTGCTACAAAAGATCGGAGATATTCTGCTAAGGTTCTGTGACTTCTTTCCAATGCACCATTCGTTTGAGGGTGATATGGAGTAGTTTTCAACCGTTTTATTCTCAGCAGTTTAGATACCTCGGCGAACATGCCACTTATGAGGTTAGAAACTTGATCTGTAAGGATACTTTCTGGAAGCGAAGATTTGGGTAAAAGCGTTTTTAATAATTATTAGATTCTGTGGATCTAATATAGGGAAGGAGATATTTATTTGTTTTAACTGATTTGCTTCTGTGTATGAGCAGATCTCAGTTAAAATCTTTTCGAGGTCTGATCTATCTCTTTGGGATCGACAAGGTAAATTAGTTTTTGATATAATTATTGATGAGTCTTTTTTCTTGAAGAAGTTCAGTTCAGTTTCTGAAAGTGGGGATTTATCTGAAAATTTTAGTTTCGAATCCAACACTCTTTCAAGTTCTGTATCATGCATTGGCAAGATGAAAAATTTAGGATTCGCATTTTTAGTAAATAGTAATGGGAAATTTGTCTCAGTTATTATGCCTGAGGAATTGTTCACTTGTAATGGAGTTGGATTTTGATTAATGACACTCGTGTTGGGAGTATCCGAAATCGCCTGAGCTCTAGCTTGATTCCTCGTTACCACATTTACGCAGGTGGTAGTTCTGCGAAATTTTCGCTACTATCTGAAATAGCTTTACTGAGAGCGTCTGCATTTGTGTTGAGCTTGCCTGATTTGTGAACTATTTTGCAGTCATATTCCTCAAGACGTATTCTCCATCTCATCAGTCTTGAGGAGTGGTCTTTCAGATTCATGAGCCATACTAATGGTTTATGGTCAGTTATAATTGTAAACTGTCTACCATAAAAGTATGGTCTGAATTTCTCAACTGCGAAAACGATAGCTAAAAGCTCTTTGTCTATTGTTGAGTAACGAGTTTCTGCACCATTGAGAGCTCGACTCACATAGGCGATTGGATGGTCTCCTTGATCATCGTCTTGTGAAAGAACTGCTCCGATGGCGTAGTCACCGGCATCGGAGGTGACAAAAAATTCTTTGTCGAAATCAGGATATGATAGAATTGGTGCTGAAATTAATTTATTTCGCAATTCGCAAAATGCTTCATCACAAATTGCGTCGAACTTGAAGGGCGTATCTTTCTTTAAAAGATTTGTAAGTGGTTTCGCAATCTTGGAAAAATTTGTAATGAAGCGGCGAAAATAGCCGACGAAACCAAGGAAGGCTTTGATATCCTTTTCCTTCTTGGGTCTGGGATTGCTACATAGCGAATCCATTCACAGCTGAAAAGTGATGTCCTAGAAAAATAAATAAGAATATAATTAACGAAGATATAATTACAATAACAAGGGTCACTTATCTCTATGTGTGTCGTCTTCTTTGTATGTGTTTCCTCCTCCGCATGAGTGTCGTCACGTCCCTCAGCATCCTATAAGAATAATTCTGCAAAGGAATTTAAATTTTCAGATGAAACCGCAAAGAGGCTAGTGAGTTACTTGTGTCGCAGCTGAGAAGAATAGTTCAGATCCACGGTTAATATTTTCTTCATTCTGGTCATACATTGAGCCTTTACGCCTTTAGTCGGGCTTTGCTAGACTACTGGATTACTGTCAGACGTCACCTGAAATTGTAAGATTTATATAATGGACCTACAAATTATACCAATACATATACTCACCAAACGGATTTATTGTGAGCTATTTCCATTCTGGATACTCCCTGGAATCCAAAACGTCGCCATCTACTTCCGGAATTAAATTTAAATGGTTAGATAAGATAGTCATGTAGAAAATGAATTTGTAAATAGATTAGATAGGTATAGATATTTCTTTTTATTATTTTCATGTAGAAAATGAATTTGTAAATAGATTAGATAGGTATAGATATTTCTTTTTAGCAAACTAGATAAATTAATGAAGTACAATTGTCAAGATGATGTACGGCGAGCAGTGAACTATACGATGTGCAACCAGTATTCTAAAGGAAAAAGGAGAAAACAAAAATCAGAAAGAGAATGCAGTACTTATCGCGAATCAAACGAAATGTAGAAATTAGATACAATACCTTACCTCCTCGGTTCAACCTCCTCTCGCGAACGGGACCCATAGCCTAAAACTGAAGGAAGAAATGAGAGATCTATATCACATTCGGACTTACCTGTGACATCCGCTATCTATATACTTGAGTTGTTCGCAGCCCAAAGCATAACTTTCCCACAGCAAACATAATTTGAAACAACACGAACACTCGCCTGTCACAAGAAGGTGTTAAAATACAAATCCGATAACTTCCGTATAACATCACGCAATAAAATCAAGAGGGCAGAAGAAGTTTCAAAATTCAAATCAATTGCTGCCATATGATTCACCAACTGGGAAATATCCCGCAATAATGGGCGAGTCGAGAGGGGAAAAGGCTTTGGTATGTGAAGCGGACAGCTCAAGGGCAGTCAAAGTCGAGCAGTAAATAAAGTAAGTGCAATAGTACGCAGCGGGAAGTTTTTTGGAAAAGAGGAAAAATAAGAAGGGCAATTGGAAGTCGAGAAAAAAGAAAAGGGAGTAAAAGTTGAAAAGTTTAAAGTCTAGTATAGATAATAACGGCTGAAGAAAGGAATACGAGTAGAAAAGACTAAAATCATCAGAAAAGAAAGATTTTAAAGTGGAGCTGAACCAAGGAGGAGTGAACTAGGCACGTGGTATGAGACCTTCCTCAGGAGACGAAGCTAAGTACTGCGTTTTCTTTGTGTTTTTTTATTATTTGGTGTTTAGGTGATTTACCGCCTAGTGGAAATATTTGTGATAAATAGCTAGCGATAGAAGTAAGTGATTATTTATCGAGTGTGTCAGTTAAGCAAATTTGCATACTTCACTGCCCGGCCAGTTTTGCTCGAAGGCCCGGATTTCTTTATGAATAATAAATTAAGTGTTTCGAACTGATCTTGGTTTCTCTAATTTTTCAATTTTCTTGGGATTTGTTCCTCAATTTTTCTTTATTCTGAGTTCGTGGACTCCAAAACCACGTGGCGCCCACAGGTGTTTCAGGCCCCAACCCTTCTCCATCTCTAGCCGGGGTACCGATTGCGCGTAGAAAATAGCGCGTAACAAATTTGTCGCCCAACGTGGGGCCTAAACGCCTAAAACAAACAAACAAAATCCATAGATTCGTAAATTTTTCTTAAACATTATTTTCTAGCAATTAGCATAATACGGATTACACTCACATACATACATATTTAGCGGCATATTCAGATAGTGTTTAGCAACTTTTCTAATAAGGGGAAAGTGATGCGAGTGATATGTTGAGCGACGTCGTATCATGTCAAATGTTGCGAAACCTATTTTATTTTATAGCAACAAGTAAATAAGAGATCGACAGACATAAAGTGTAAATAGGCTCACGCCAGTGCAATAAGTATTCCTATAAAACTCGACTTAAATCATCAGTGATTGATCACAGTACACCACGTATATTGTCAGAGGATTTTTTTTTTGCTGTGTATATATATATGTACAAATCTTTTGGGAAGCAATCTAAGTCGGTGCAGTGATAAGCAGATGTGACTAGTGAGGGAGAAGTACATAAAAGTGAAACTATGAGTGCACTACATAAAGCCTAAAACGAGTCCTCTTATATACTCCGAGTCTAGACCTACCGCAAAATTTGACCTAATTGCTCAGCAATAAATTTATCATCCAGCTGATCGCTTCAATATATCAAGGTCATAAGTGCTTGTCACTGATCTGATATTCGGTGCTGTTGTGTAAATCATAAACCAAGTTGTAGCACTCAATGTTTTTTTTGCATGTGCCTAAATACAAACGTCTAAAACATTCAATCCTCGAGAGATTTCGACTAATTATTTGGAATATTTACAATAGATTATATTTGTAAAAATTTTTTTTTGGTTTTTTCCGCTCTTGCATTTTTTTTAGGTAATACAATTGAACACTTTGCTTTGGATTTGATTATCTCTCTATTCAAATGAGCTATACATATATAAACGTATTAACCATACATTTAATTTTTTTTATACGTATGCATTTACCCGGCGACCTCCGTATATAATTTTTTTTTGTTTGAGTTTGTGAATTGTCTACTCTAAACGATAGTGATAGCGCTAAGAATCGGCGTAGTGCAGTGACGAACAGACAAGAGGGGAAGTATATAAACCTGGTATACAAAACAAATCAGTGTTGTCGCTCGGTTATTGCAGCCTATGTACAATTATAACAGCTCGACCTATATTATAAAATTTGACCCAGTTTTTCTGCAAGGTAGATCCACTTGTTCTACATTTACATATTTCAAGGCCGCAAATTGCTTTCCTAGTCTTGCATCGTCGGAATAACCAAGATCATAAACAAAAGTCTTAGAAATGGTTATCCTCTTTCATCTATTAGTACATACGATTTTGACATATATATATATATATATAGATATATTTTATTATAATTTTCCACAAATAGAAAATTCTTTCTCTTTTTTAACGTTTTGCTTTTCTACTGTTTGAGGATTTAGAAACTATATATACGCACTAGTAGGTACATATGCACGTAGTAAATTATATTCTCCTACATATAGGAATCTCTTTTTTTTATTTCGTATTTTGCCAATTTAGTACTTTAAGGTTTATGGGCTAAACAGTATACGCCCGTATACATACTTACAAATTTTACAAACTTTTCAGTATTTTGTGGTAGTACCCACATGTAAAAAAAAATTTTTTTTTTATTTGATATTTTTCTATTTTGATGCTTAAGGATTTATTACCTATATGAATATGCATCTGCATACTTTTAGTAAATTTTAGCAATTCTTTTTTTGGTAGTACCTACATGGAAAAATTATTTTGTTTTGTGCTGGTATTTTGCTGCTTTAGTGCTTTAAGATTTATGAGCTACAAGTATATGTACGCAGTCGTACCATTACAAGTTTTTTTTTATTCTGCAATTTTCTTTGGTGGGAGTACCCCCATGCAAAATTTTCTTCTTTTTGATTTGTATTTTGCCATTTTATTGCTTTAGGTCTTATGAGATATACGTATGCACTGGTGCATATCTACAAATTTAGCAAATTTTAAATATTCTAGTGGTTAAGAAATTTATAGGTTACACGTACATACCTAGACATTTTTATTATAATTTCGCATATGAATTAATCTGTTGGCCGTATGTAAATTTTCCTGAGTGCTGTGATTTTTGCTATTAACGGGACTCCAACATAGAACTTATTGATAAATTTCATTTTACTCTATCTGCGGAGTTTCTCAATTATTTTTGAAGGACTCTTGGGTAATTACTCGCTGCTGGTGTTTAATTTCATGTTAGTGGGAATTTGTCAGCATACATATAGTTGTCTCTGTAGAAGATTATAAGGATATTCGTTACCTATCATTGGTATATCTTCTTATTAATTGAAGGCTACCGGTTAACTCTCGTCATGGAAGTAAATAGACTAAACCAAGAGGAGCTATCATATGAACTCCAGTTGAGGGGCTTACCAACTGGAGCAGTAGATAAGATGCGACCTAGCTTGCGTGAAGCATTGAGAGTTGAAAAGGGGGGAAGGCCGCTAGTATTGAACCCTTCTCCGTTCACTTATGAAGAGGATGTAGAGGCGTTGAACAAGAAAGTGGAGGAAATTCAGGGACTCTTAGATGTCTTCGAAGGCGATTCGGCTAGTGGGGATTACCGGAAACTACTGACAAAGATCGAGTGGGCTTTGGGGAGGCTGAGTAGAGTTGAACCGAAAGAGGAAGATCAGAAGAAAGAAGTAGCTCAAGTTCGAGCTAATCTGGTCTTGAGTTTAGGGACATTGATGGCGGGTATGAAGAAGACGAACTTGAAGCTGAAGATTTGTCAATGACGGCTAAGGTGATGGCTACTGCTCATACAAGAGTCCCACTATACAAATGGGAAATTAAATTTTCTGGGGATCCCGGCCAATCTTTAAATTCATTCCTAGAGCGGGTTAGAGAGCTAGCTGAAGCACGTGGAATTAACAAGCATCAACTATTTCACTCAGCGTTAGATCTGTTTTCAGGGCGAGCTCTCATTTGGTATAGAGCGAACAAGCCAAGCTTTCATTGTTGGTCAGAATTAATTAGAGAATTGAAGAAAGAGTTTTTGCCTTACGATTACGATGACCGGCTCCTCGACGAGTTTAAGAGGCGAACATAGGGCAATGGTGAAACCATCGGAATATACATTGCGATTATGGTAAATATGTTCGCGCGGTTATCGAATTCTTTAACTGACCTCCAGCAACTGGCTATACTAAAAAGAAATGTTAATCCATTTTATCAAACTCAATTAAGTTTGGTAGAAGTCAAGACTGTTCAGGATCTCATCGAATTGGGTAGAAAGCTAGAATCGGTCAGAACTTCTGTTGAAGCTTATGTTCCACCACCATCCAAAAGAAATAGCCATCTACTTGAGCCAGATTTAGCGTACGTAGCTACAGAGCATAACATATCCGTGATTTCGGGCCAAGCAACCAATTATAATCAAACGAATAACAGAGGAATCCAATGTTTTCGATGCCGCAGCTTTGGGCATATAGCTCGGTTTTGTAACGACGACATTAGATGTTATGGTTGCGGGAATCCGGGTGTTACTTGAACCAGATGCAGCAATTGCATGGGTGCTCGGTCGAATCAAGAGCAGAGTATACAATCAAGCTCACGACAGCAGAATGGGTTTTCAAATGACAGAGGGGTACTATCAAGTCAACAACAACGGGTGAGATTTTCAAATGCGAGCCATGGGTCTCATGGACAAGAGAAAAATAATCTAACACATCTACACAAGTACGCAACCCACCAGTCCTGAATTCGGGAAACGAAGAAAGAGCTCGACAGTAAAGGGCGGATCGAGCTCTAGTAATTCCCAGAAAATGGCCCAAGATATTAATTCTCCATCCAGAGATAGTCAGCAGTTTGAAAGGTGTGACGATACAATCAACACGTTAGTGTATTATGTCTTTAAGAAAGCAGAGGGTGATGTTCGTCCACACTTAGCAATTTCGATCTTCGGTCTTAAGGTTTGTGGTTTGTTAGATTCAGGAGCTTCTAGGACAATCATTGGAGGTTTAGGATGGGAGTTATTGGTGACTTGCGAACTTAAGGTTCAAAAATCAAGGGCGGAAACTGTTAGCTTGGCTGATGGAAAAAAAGGTGCATGTTCTTGGCGAAGTTAGCCTACCTATTGAGCTTGAAGGGCGGGCTTTAGTTATTCTGGAGCTCCCACATAGCATGATTTTCGGTATTGATTTTTGGCGTGCAATGGGAATAACAGCGAATTTAAAGGAAAATTCATGGCACTTTGGAAATGAAGATATTACCTATCATATAGATGCGCTAAGGGGGCATTCTAAATTGACAGTCGGCCAACAAAGATAACTGAATGCGATAATAACGGAAGCTGAAACAAAAATGGGGGAAGGACTAGGTTGCACCAATCAGGTGGAACATACAATACATACCGATTCTGCTCCAATTAAGCAGCGATACTACCCCGTGTCACCAGCTATCCAGAAGATTATAAATGAGGAGCTTGAAAAGATGCTGGAAGCCGGGGTTGTAGAGCATTCAGATAGTGCCTGGTCCTCTCCAGTAGTAATGGCTAAGAAGAAAGATGGAACGTATCGTTTTTGCTTCGACTGTCGTAAGTTAAATAAGGTCACGAAAAAGGATGCCTACCCTCTCCCGTATATCTCAGCGACACTCGATAAGCTTCGTGATGCTAAGTACATGTCGTCACTCGACATTAAGTCGGCATTCTGGCAAGTACCTATGGAAGAGAGTTCGAAGCAGTACACAGCATTCATAGTACCGAACCGCGGCCTATTCCAGTTTCGAAGGATGCCCTTTGGACAAGTAATTCGCCTGCAACTTGGCAGCGCTTGATTGACAGAGTACTTTCAGGAAGCTTGGAAAGCCGCGTGTTCGTATATCTCGACGACGTTATCATAGTGACTCAATCATTCGAGGAGCACAAGGAAATACTGAGAGAAGTCTTAGAGAGATTATACAAGGCTGCATTGGTCATTAATTATTCGAACTGTGAGTTTTGTCGTTCAGAGCTAAGCTACTTGGGTTATGTCGTAGGGGAAAAAGGGCTTCATGTAGACCCAGAAAAAGTTAAGTGCATCTTGGAAATTCCTCATCCTAAGAATGCTCCAGAGGTTCGTCGCTTTATTGGCATAGTCGTGTGGTACCGCAGATTCGTCCCACATTTTTCATCGATATTAGCTCCAATTACAGATCTCCTAAAGAAAAAGAAGAAATTCGTTTGGTCTCCAGAGTGTGAAAAAGCTTTCCACACCATTAAAGAAAACTTGGACAGCGCTCCACTCCTGACATGCCCAAATTTCGACCATCCCTTCATCATTCATACCGACTCTTCAGGATATGGGTTAGGGGCTGTCTTAACACAGAGAATAGATGATGAGGATCGCGTAGTTGCCTACTTGAGCCGCTCCTTGAATCGATGTGAGAGGAATTACTCTACTACGGAGCGTGAGTGCTTAGCAGTTTTGTGGGCCATTGATAAGTTGAGGCCATATATTGAAGGAACCACGTTCACGGTAATAACAGATCATGCGTCATTAGTTTGGCTACATAATTTGAGAGACCCCACGGGTAGATTAGCCAGGTGGGCAATGAAATTGCAACAGCATGATTTCGATATAATTCACCGTAAAGGCAAAGAACACCTGTTACCAGACTGGTTGTCACGTTATGTTCCTATTGTAAATTCCATTAAAGAAAATGAAAATACTGGCGATAAGTGGTATGACAGAATGGTGGACAATGTTATTAAGTCTCCTTCAAAGTTTCCCGACTGGCGAATCGAAAATGATATCCTGTGGCGACACATCCAACCCAAATATCCCTCGTTAGCGATGGAACACGAATTCTGGAAAGAAGTGGTACCCAAGGGACGAAGGAAAGATCTCATATTTAAGGCACATGATATTCCCACCTCAGGCCACTGTGGTGTTCAAAAGACGTATGATCGTATTAGCAATATGTACTATTGGCCGAAAATGAAATGCGACATTGCTTCTTACATTAAAAATTGTACAACGTGTCAGGCTATAAAACCCGAGCGGAAGAAGCAGGCAGGCCTCATGACAGTTCGTAGAGTAGCAGAAAGGCCTTGGGAGTGCATAAGTATCGATCTGATTGGGCCACTTCCCCGATCAAACCGCGGATTTGTTTATATCCTTACTGTAGTGGACCAGTTAAGTAAATTTCCTATGCTTTTTCCACTACGCTCTGCGACTTCTGGCCCGATAATTCAGGCACTAGAGGATTACGTATTTATGATTTTTGGTGTGCCTAAGACTGTAATATGTGATAACGGTTCAAAATTTAGGAATCGTGAATTCAGGAAGCTCTGCGAAGAATACGGTGTAGAAATAAGATTCACGGCTTTTTACCATCCACAAGCTAACCCGGCTGAAAGGGTGAACCAAATAGTGAAGTCAATGCTTAGGGCGTATGCTTCAGACAACCATCGAACTTGGGATCAGCACTTGGCGAAAGTCGCGTGCGCTATCCGAACTTCTACGCAAGAAGAAACCAAATTCACTCCATACTTCATCAACTTTGGCAGGGAAATGATAGTTCATGGTACGTCATATAAGAAAGCAGGGCACAATGAATTGTTTGACCCAGAATTACGATCTTTAGCATTAAAGGGGCTAATTGAAGATGTAAGGGGAAGGCTCATGAAAGCGGCAGAGTCTTCGAAGCAAAAGTATAATTTGCGTAAAAGAGATCAAAGTTTTCTCGTACAAGATATGGTTTGGAGAAAAAATTATGCACTTTCGGATGCAGCGAAGCATTTTAATGCTAAGCTTGCACCTAAATACACCGGACCATTTAGAGTAATTAAGAGAGTCTCTCCTTGGACATTCGAACTACAGGACTGTAGTGGAAAAAGTGCTGGTGTTTGGAACTCTAAAGACTTGAAACCATATAATACGGCTGGAGAGCGTTTTGAATAGAGTCTATACATATTTGATCTTCCCGTTAATTCTTCTTGGTTGAGTCCTAAGTGATAGTTCTGATAGCATTGGAGTCTGCAGTACAATATGTCACTTCTGACTATATAGAGTGAATACTACCCTTTACTATGGACACTCGGTTCTGTTTTAATTTCTCATTTAATAGCCATAAATCACAGTTGTAATCGGCGAATTTTTAGTAGTTTAAGTGAAATTTTCTTATTGTTAGCCACACACACAAAGTTTGAAAGTATTCGAATCATGGTGTTGGGATCGCACGCTAATGCGAAGTCCAGTGGCTCGAGCCT
Source organism: Dioctria rufipes (assembly GCA_963924295.1). Taxonomy (NCBI): domain Eukaryota; kingdom Metazoa; phylum Arthropoda; class Insecta; order Diptera; family Asilidae; genus Dioctria; species Dioctria rufipes. Next base: position 138,804,443 of record OZ002744.1, read on the forward strand.
TGCCTAAGGAGGAATATAGTGTTTCAAGGTGTTCATGTAATAAGTTTGTAAGGATAGGATTGATTTAGTATAATTGAACTACTATGATTTTGCTTGTTATGAAGAATCCCACAGTTTAACGTCGAATTTTATAGAAAAATGAATTGATTATTTACGTAATAGATTTTTAAGTCGAAATCTCTCGGAGGAAAGGGAGGGATGTTACATAGCGAATCCATTCCCAGCTGAAAAGTGATGTCCTAGAAAAATAAATAAGAATATAATTAACGAAGATATAATTACAATAACAAGGGTCACTTATCTCTATGTGTGTCGTCTTCTTTGTATGTGTTTCGTCCTCCGCATGAGTGTCGTCACGTCCCTCAGCATCCTATAAGAATAATTCTGCAAAGGAATTTAAATTTTCAGATGAAACCGCAAAGAGGCTAGTGAGTTACCTGTGTCGCAGCTGAGAAAAATAGTTCAGATCCACGGTTAATATTTTCTTCATTCTGGTCATACATTGAGCCTTTACGCCTTTACTCGGGATTTGCTAGTACTACTGGATTACTGTCAGACGTCACCTGAAATTGTAAGATTTATATAATGGACCTACAAATTATACCAATACATATACTCACCGAATGGATTTATTGTGAGCTATTTCCATTCTGGATACTCCCTGGAATCCAAAACGTCGCCATCTACTTCCGGAATTAAATTTAAATGGTTAGATAAGATAGTCATGTAGAAAATGAATTTGTAAATAGATTAGATAGGTATAGATATTTCTTTTTATTATTTTCATGTAGAAAATGAATTTGTAAATAGATTAGATAGGTATAGATATTTCTTTTTAGCAAACTAGATAAATTAATGAAGTACAATTGTCAAGATGATGTACGGCGAGCAGTGAACTATACGATGTGCAACCAGTATTCTAAAGGAAAAAGGAGAAAACAAAAATCAAAAAAGAGAATGCAGTACTTATCGCGAATCAAACGAAATGTAGAAATTAGATACAATATCTTACCTCCTCGGTTCAACCTCCTCTCGCGAACGGGACCCATAGCCTAAAACTGAAGGAAGAAATTAGAGATCTATATCACATTCGGACTTACCTGTGACATCCGCTATCTATATACTTGAGTTGTTCGCAGCCCAAAGCATAACTTTCCCACAGCAAACATAATTTGAAACAACACGAATACTCGCCTGTCACAAGAAGGTGTTAAAATACAAATCCGAAAACTTCCGTATAACATCACGCAATAAAATCAAGAGGGCAGAAGAAGTTTCAAAATTCAAATCAATTGCCGCCATATGATTCACCAACTGGGAAATATCCCAATATGAAATACGGGGAATATAAATCGGAAGCCGCAATAATGGGCGAGTCGAAAGGGGAAAAGGCTTTGGTATGTGAAGCGGACAGCTCAAGGGCAGTCAAAGTCGAGCAGTAAGTAAAGTAAGTGCAATAGTACGCAGCGGGAAGTTTTTTGGAAAAGAGGAAAAATAAGAAGGGCAATTGGAAGTCGAGAAAAAAGAAAAGGGAGTAAAAGTTGAAAAGTTTAAAGTCTAGTATAGATAATAACGGCTGAATAAAGGAATACGAGTAGAAAAGACTAAAATCATCAGAAAAGAAAGATTTTAAAGTGGAGCTGAACCAAGGAGGAGTGAACTAGGCACGTGGTATGAGACCTTCCTCAGGAGACGAAGCTAAGTACTGCGTTTTCTTTGTGTTTTTTTTTTATTATTTGGTGTTTAGGTGATTGACCGCCTAGTGGAAATATTTATGATAAATAGCTAGCGATAGAAGTAAGTGATTATTTATCGAGTGTGTCAGTTAAGCAAATTTGCATACTGCACTGCCCGGCCAGTTTTGCTCGAAGGCCCGGATTTCTTTATGAATAATAAATTAAGTGTTTCGAACTGATCTTGGTTTCTCTAATTTTTCAATTTTCTTGGGATTTGTTCCTCAATTTTTCTTTATTCTGAGTTCGTGGACTCCAAAACCACGTGGCGCCCACAGGTGTTTCAGGCCCCAACCCTTCTCCATCTCTAGCCGGGGTACCGATTGCGCGTAGAAAATAGCGCGTAACAGGATTTGACTGAACTGATTTTATTTTTGCATAATCTGGTTTGACTCCATTTTCTGTAATTATCTGCCCTAAATACATAATATCTTTCCTTAAGAAATGGCACTTGTCGGGTTGAAGTTTCAAATTGGAATTGCGGAGACGATTAAATACTGCTCTGAGTCTAGAATTGTGATCTTTGAGATTGTATCCATGGACTACGATATCGTCCATGTATACGAAGCAATAGATGCCTTGAATCCCAGATAGAACATTGTTCATGGCTCGTTGAAAAGTAGCAGGGGCTCCTTTTAAACCAAATGGCATACGATTGTATTCGTCTGGCCATAGGGTGTGCTAAAGGCAGTTTTCTCCCTGTCGTTCGAGTCCATTTTTATCTGGTGAAATCCACTGGCTAGGTCGAGTGTGGTAAAATATTTCGACTTCTCCAACTGGTCTAATATTTCAGTGATATTAGGCAGTGGGTACGCATCGCCAATAGTAATCCCAGCTAGCATCTATGAGGACAGGAATATGTACCGATCACTTATTTCATCCATATCCAAATCGCCGACTACTTACTATTTATATGCCGAGGAACATCGTAGCAATGTGCCCATGATGTTCCTGTCGCTTTAGTGGGAAACACTTTTTCGGTGATTGCATACTACCCGGGACCGTAGCAGCTACATATCCCGAACGTGGCAATTATGTATTGTTGATAGTGGCAGATTCATGTTATGCCATGCTCCCAACCAAAAAGTTCGGAACTTTATTCCTAATGAACAATTTTTTTAGTTTTTCCGTATTGGTATTCTTTAAAGTTTTTTTATGTATAAACTTTGACAGTTTTAGATTAAGAGTATATGTGAACCAACTTGAACTTGTGTTTATGGACATAAATTTCAGGTATGGTAGAATGAAATTAATGTAAGATTCATTTTTCATAGTTATATTTCTGAGTGCCTCTGTAGGAAAATCAACTTCGCAGAAAATTTTACTGTTGAATTTTACTTCGAAAAATAAGAAAGCGCCTTTGAAACAAGCCCAATTTAAATTAAGGAAAATGAAATTATTTGAATAATTTAGTTTTTTTCATAACTTATGCACACTTGAAATTATTTGCAAGAGAATCTTCACCTGAAATATGACAAAATAATACAGTAGGAAGAAGTCTCTTTTAAATTTTTTTATTATATATATACGAGTAATCGGCGCAAAAAAAATATAAAAGCATTTCATTCCTTTTTTCAAACAATCAAACAATAAAATAAATATGTATTCCAAAATTACTTACCATCCTGTGATAGGTACGATAGATGACTTTTCGTTCGACACTATATAAAATCACAAAAAAATTCAAAAAACTTCGTACGTGTTTCAAATATGAAGAGCTACGAGCGAATGGCTATTATTGCCACTATTAGTACTCATAAAACTCAAAGAAACACCCCCACCGCAGGCAAAGATTGAATAACTAAATATAGGACATAGAAGATATTTTCGATTATTTTCCATTTAAATGTACATGGCTAGAAAAGGACAGAAAGAAGAAGAAAAAATAACAAAACGAAATCGAACTCTCTTTAAAATTTTTATGAATATGGACATAAAATGTGAAAACGCAGATTACATACAAATAAACGGAAATGGCATATGATTCATTTTCATAAATAAATGAAAAGGGGCAGACTTTTCAGGTTTTACTCTCATAAAATGCTCCCGCGTTTTTGTGAAAACCGATTTTTGCTGAAATATTGTGAGAAATATCCAATGTTTATTATAGTATAACCAATGTTTGTTAGTATAATTCCTATGATATTTGAACAGCACGTGCTTCTGTTTACATTCGTTTTGCTCTGATGAAGTGATTAAATGTTAGAAACTAATGCTGGACTCTCTGATATTTTCGGGAAAAATGAAAATTTTATTTGACAGAAATTTTACATCTCCTTTCAGCATCTGGGCCAAAGCGCAGTTTATCTTTTTATTAAAAAAGTGAAGTACTGTGACCGGGAGTACATTATTATGAATAATTTGATAGGATTTTGAGGGATTTAATAAGATTTTGTCGTTCGGATAATCCTAGGTTCTCTCGTTTTTATACTCTACATGAAATCTAAGGGTATACTAAGTTTGTCATTCAATTTGTAACACCACGAAATAATGATGGTAGAACAAAATGGATTGAACACCCACGCATAATATTAAAAGTTATTTCGATTTTTGAATGTCCGTCCGTCCGTCTGTCTGTGCGCACGATAACTCAAGAACACGTATACTTAAAAACTTAAAAAAAAACTAAAATTAAGTTCGAAAAGAAGACAAATCGGGCAAGTCCTTCGTGGGGTTGCCATACAAAAATTTCGTTTTCCACTATATATTTGGATTGGACACGGTGTTTTCATTGTACTAGCAAATAAAACTTCAAAAATGGACTAAATCGGGCAACCCCCTTTTAGGTGTTGCCATAAAAAAAAATAGAGTTTTTTCGTATACTGTGAAAACGATTAGTCCAAGATATTTTTATTGTACTAAAAACTTCAGAATACGAAATTCTATAAAATTGGTTATAATCATTTTTTTCGAAAAACCACTTCAAAAATCAAACTTGCCCAGAAGGGGCATCATCTGGGGTATCAATTCTAACTGTTTTACTTGTTTGTTTTTAACTCGTTGTCTCAGCTCAGTCGCACTACAATTATGCATAGCGAGGCTCTTTCCCTATTCATGCAAAGACATAAGTACATAAGTATATGACATTACTTGTTTCCTTCTAGAAAACTCGAAAAATTTCCAATCTTGTTCGCCTCTGTCTTAACTTATCATTAACTAAGCTTTGCCGCAGATTGTCTCTGTGACACAGCAGCGCTAAAGTTATAAATTTAGAGAAGTGCGCTATATCACCAGCATTAAACGCTGGAGTCAGCTAAACATTGTGCCCGTACCATACAAAAATCGCCCTGTGAAACTTTTACAACGTGCTCTACAGTCCAGCGCGATTTGCTTCAATTCACCGCGTAGGTGAGGTGGCACTCTTGGGGGGGGGGGGGGGTCATGACCCCCATGACCCCCCTCCTGTATACGCGCCTGGCAGCAGCATGCTAATGTACTTGTCCGAGTGTTATTGGATCATAAATCAGTGTCTTGTTCCGAGAGTGTACTTACAAGAGAACACTCCATGAAGTTCCTCCTCCACATCTCAAGCTGTTCCTCTGAAGTGAAGTTTTTATGGGTTTGCTTAAGGCAAACATTAAAGAATTAATTTAATTAAACATTTAATTTATAAAGTAGACCACTCAGGGAAAATAAAGACTTACTTATCCACATTGGACGGCTCTCAACTGCTCGAAGGGAGTGAATCAAGAGCGCCATATGATTTGATTACTTTGTTTATATGATTCGTATGTTTTAATGGGCCCAAATAATGGTTTAATTTTTTTTATTAGATTGTTCATCCATTTAAAAAATAATAATAATAAAAGGCGTAAAACTCCTGGGAAAACCTTCTGTAAGAATTTCTGTTTAGATAGAAATAAGATGATGGAAGAAGCGTACGTAAAATTACCTATGCAAAAAACATTAAAAATGCTTCCAAATGATACTGTTCGTCAAATACCAAATAGTGCAACGCAGGAAACAGTTTCTAACATTTATGTTGTTACTCCTTCACCATCCTCAGAAAAATCTGAATCGGTTATGAGTCATTCTACTTCACAAGTTTCTTTAATACCTGAAAACTCTGAGCTTTCGTCTGATAAAACGATAATCGCCACTGAGGATACGGATTCTTTGCATGTAGTTGAGGACGAAGCTTTCCTGTGTAATAGCTCTCATATCTTAAATGAATCTAAATTGATAAATTTATCAACAAGTAAGCTAAATGTTTGGCGACAGTAAAGTTCATTGCATTAAAAGTTTTAAGTCAGTTCATTTTGAGGATGACCTTAAGATACTTCGAAGTGAAATAAAGTGTATTAAAGAAGAACTCCAAGAAAATAAGAAAAATATTGATGACGAATTTTGTAAAGTTTTCGCATATCTTGAAAAAAGACAACTATGATGATATATAAAGCTGATACAAGCGTCTATCAGACAGATTTACAGAAAAATAGTACTGAAGCCCCAACGATAGAAGAAATACTCGGGAAACATACATTACCAGTGCCATCAATAGAAGCAGTTCTATAATTTGAAGAAGCCATTCGGAGCAATAAGAAGTTTAAAAAGGAATTGGTAAATTCATCAAGAAACATTTCAAGAATGTATTAATAATGTCATTACAGATTAGTCGGCTAGTAAAAATTACTGGATGTGACAATGACAAAGATGCGTCAAAAGTGGGCTATCGAGTTGTGGATCACATTTTTGAATCAGAAATCCTAACGCAGTTCTCATGGACAGGAATTTCTCGGACGAAATCTCAAACCAATTAAAAAAAACCTTTTAATCATCTTAAAGGCATTTTATCAGTATTTTTTGAAGTTTTGAATAAAGCTGATACTTATACTATTCAAAAACATGAAATTTTCTTCAAAGAGGATATATTGCGACGCGCTAATAAAAGACATAATAGGAAATAGTAAAAACAATTGAAACTTTTATATCCATATCATGAAAATTCACTCGATATTATTATTTTTTATATTACTTCTGCAAAATATGTGAACGACAAATCGAATGAACCTTGTGATAGTGCTGAGGACGTTCCTGTTTTTGCGAGCAATGACGACAATGTTTCAAAGATTGAAGTGAACAATAGTTCAGAAAATGAAACTAATTACGAAGAGCAATATATAGCAATATTCGATGACGAAAATTTTGGAGCAAAATAGTAACTATATGGGTAGATTTTGTGCAAATAATATCGCTATTAATATCGCATATTAAGCCCATGTGTTCCTCCATTTAGGAGTTTGCGTTCTTTAACTTTTTTTATTGAAAATTGCAAAATTAACAAAGATAAAGCCGCAAATATATTCGCTTAAAAGAATTCAAAGAGTTTCAATTCATATTTTGAAAAAACAAGAAAAAATCATTTCCAATTAAAAACTGAATAAAGAATTAGAGTAGACGTACACTTAAAATAAATTAGCCATTTAAAATATTAGGTAATTGTTGTTAATAAGTACACTTTCCTTATTTGCTTGAAGCTGCAGAACTGTAAAAACCATTACTATTATACAAAACATTTAATAAACAGATAAGATTCCGATATTCTAGTATTGGGTCATTCCGCAAAAAATCGAACAATATTGTGTAACTTTATGTATCGACCATCTGCGATTGTGAAGAAATTTTACAGGAAGGTTGGTTAAATAGTTAATAGTACTTAAAATATTTTTTATTTTTATCCATTTATGATGAAGATACAGTATTTTGAAATCTGAAAAAAGTGGAACATTTTCCTTAGTAGGTGTAACTTCATAAATTTATATTTTAGAATGTATCCATTAAAAACGCATGAAGCAACCGTTAATTATTTAAAAATGCTTTGAAGTTCTTGAAAATTCTGAAAATTTATTTTCGAGTATAATGGATATGTCCGTTATCCTTGAATATATCAAAATGAGCAGTATAGACCTTTATTCTTTTCGTATTTAAATATACTATGAATGTTGATTGCTGCTACTATGGCGGTTATCCTTGTGTCAGCTTAAACTCCTCTTCACCTTGACATCAAGCTTTAGGTATAAGGATTAAAATTTTAAAAAACAAACAAACAAAAATGTAGACCACACATTTTGAGATATTCAAGGAGACATATCCATTATCATTGAAAACAAATTTTTATAAAAAGGACCTCGATTAATTTTTTCTCAAAAACTTTAAGAATCCTTTATATAACTAACTCTTGTTTCGTGGATTTCAGATGCGTACATTTAAAGATATAAATTTTTGAAGTTACAAAATCTGCAACTTTTTCAAATTTTAAAATACTGTATCTCCGTCGTGAATGGATAAAAAAAATTTAAGCAAAGTACTATTAACAACTTAATCAACCTTTCTCTGAAATATCATCAAAATAGGAGATGCTCCATTGAGAACATTTATCGATTTCCTCTGAAATGACCATATTAAAAGGTTGCAAAATGCCAAAAATCGTAGATAGTATAATACACAAGTATAGTAGTATAATTACACAAGATTCCGATATCTAATATTAAAAGGTTCAAAAATGCCAACAAAACATAGAAAGAAAAAACTATATTGATATTCAACAACTTTTTATAGGGCAGTGGGAAAGTATAAAGAGGAAATTAAAAAAAATTCTGACAAAAATTATGCATTTAGTGTTGACAAAAATACATCTTATATTAATAAATAAAAGTATTAAATGCACAGTTATTGAGGATTATGACAAAAACGGAAGGCATATGAATTTTCCTAAGATTGATTGCCCTCGGAGAACGGATGAAAGTTTCAGAACTGAAAATGACCCTGATCATCATAAAGAAATTACGGCTTTATTAAAATTACCGATTATCTCTTTCCAATAGTGATAGTGAGTACAATTGTGAGGAAAGGAATAATTGTTCAGTTTTGAGTGTTGAACAAAGAAAATGGGCACTGAAACGTACTGAATCTCATTATGCTTGCTTAGTTGCGCTTAGTTATGTCACATTATACTGAATCGTATGATTCCTATGAATTGCAGGTCTCCTCTATAAATATTGTAATTTTTATCAGGAAATGAAGTTTTGCTTTTATTACGTTTATATAATAAATAAGCCTATAGTTAGCTAAAAATACTTGTTGTTTTATCTTTATTACTTAGTCCAAAAGATAAATTTCTTTTTATTTTCAATCGCGACTGAATTTTTTTATATATAATTTAAAATGAAGGCTGTAAATTTTCTATAATGAAAGTGTGATTTTTGTGAACTTATAAGAATTAAAGTAAACCTGTCAGAATATATTTGAATAGACTCTAAAACAAACAAGTTTACTTAAGATTTTGATTTAATAAAAACTAATAAATTCCCATATATCAAATAGAAAAAGGCAGCCAGATTTTTATGAAATAAGTTATTATGTGAAAGAAAAACAAGTTGATCTTGACTGAGGTTAAATGTGTAATGTTTATTAAAAATAACGGAATATTAATTATAATGAAGTTTAATATGTTTTTTTGTTATGAACCTTGAAGTTGATTTTTTTTTATGAAACAACTTTTGTATTGGAAAATTATATTTTAAAATATATAAATATTTGAAAACCCAACGTATAATTCATTTCAAAATCTAAAGTGTGAAGTAAAGGGAAAAAACATATTTCATTGTTAGTATATTTCACCGCACGTTGTGTTTATCACGAAATCTTGTGCAAATTTTAAAATCAAAATCTGTAGTTTTATTAATCCTAGGTAGTGCGCAGAGAAAAAAAGTAAAAGTAAAAAGTAAAAGACATAATTTTGGCAGTAAATTAAAGTGCTAGTTTTTAATATATTGTTTTTTTTTTTTTTGTATTTTGTTACAGCAATTACTCAGCAGTATCACCAGCCTCAATAGATTAATAAAATAACGGCGTCAAGTCAACAGATAAGTTTTTAAATATTTTAGAACTAGTTGTAGTAAAGGATGAAGAGTTTTCCCCTGTTTTTTAAGATCAGGGTTAAACCAAATGTTTGAAAATAATGTTGCTTTAACAACAAAAGATATTTTAAAAGTACATAAAATTATTTTTAAATATGCAAGGACTGCTTCCAAAACCTTTCTATTCAAGAAGCTCTTTCTAGCTTAGAAAAGGTAAGCGTTTTATCCAGCCAAAACAAACCACACATTTCCGGCATAGTGGATATTTGTGAGTCTACTGTCAGCACCAAAGTATTAGGAAATATAGGTGATATGGCTATACCTTCTTCTAGTATCAAACTCAGTGAAACAGTGCAGTCAGGTGGTGCGGACTTTATTAAAATATTATCTAAAGAAAATAAACATTTCAGGAAATTTAAAATGGATGGCGTAAGGATGACTTTTCAACTAAAAGATTCCTCACATCAACACATTAATAATTTAATTGAATGGATGGAAAATGCATTTTCTGAAATGATTAAAGAATTGTTTTAAACAGCAATGAGGGAAGTCAAATAGCCTTGACACTTTCATTGCCAAATAATCCGGAAGTTAAACCGATATGGGTTAGAATGAGACCGGTAGATAAGATTAACGGTAAATTGATCGTAAATCTGATCTCTGATGTTAATCAGTCAAACTCCGTATTTTTTTCGGATGAAATATTGCAGGTCGAAGCCAATATAGTGAATTTTCCATATGGTGGAGGAAAAATAAGTAACATCTGTAACCACTTACTTGAAAAACAAGAGAAGTCTGACAAATGTTAGTCAAAGCTGCTTTTTATGTCTTAAAATGTTTGTGTTATTCAGTAGAAATATCAAAAGGTATCACCCTACCGAAAAAATGTTCACTTAAGTTTGAAAACAAACTTTCAAAAGTGTTGTGTAAGAATGCTTTAGTTCGAGTAACGGAAAATGAAGGATGTTTATTATCAGATCTCTATAAATAAAAAAAAAAATTAAAAGATTTTCAAATTGTGGTCATTAATTCGTTAAAGGGAAATATACTTTTTCAGGGGTCAACCCATTTTGAGCGGAATAAGAAAATTTATCTTTATTTTTCTGAAGCTGAAAGCCCTTTTTATGTTGTTAAACCTCCGACGGGGTTTTTTAATAAGAAATACCTCTGTGTTTTTTGTGATAATTTATATGATCATAAGTTTTACCACAAATGTGCAATGCAGTGTACATATTTTTATGTATCTCCCCCGCGTTTATTTGTGCAAGAAGTAATAAATTGTGAAAAATGTAAAAGATCCTTTAGGGGTACCGTGTGTTACAATAATCATTTAAAAAATATATTGAATAAAGAAACTATTTGAAAAACTTTACAAGTTTGTCAATATTGTGGTAAGTTTGTCGATTATTCTAAACGACAGGAAATTCACATTTGTGGTGAGTTTTTTTGCACGAATTGTTTTAAATACGTTCCAGAAGATCACTTGTGTTTTATAAAAGTTTACAAAAAAAAAAACAAAAAAACATTTTTTTTTCTTCATTTTTTTTGATTTTGAAAGCACTCAAAATAAACGATATCAAGACAAACTTGATTCGTTTGTACACAATGTAAACTTAATAATAGCACAGCAGAATTGTAATGAATGTTATATTTCGGAGACTAGAGACAAAGGTGACTGTATCAAATGCGGCAAACGCGAACATATTTTGAAACATCAAAATGGATCTGAAAATATAGTAGAAAAATTTGTAGATTACTGCTTTTTGCACAGACCTTTTGCAACGCAAATTATTTGTATTGCGCACAATTTGCAATCTTACGATGGACACTTTACTATATCAGAACTGATAAAACGAAAAATAAAAGTTGTGTTCGAACCAAATTGATTCGAATATATTTTCATAAACAGAAAATTTCTAAAAGAAAACATGCTGAAAACAAAGCATAACATTTTTAGTAAACACATCTCTAATTTGATTACTATTAAGCAAAAAACATGTACACCACCCAGCATAGCCATGTATTTGTCATGTCTATAACATATTGCACAAATACAACATAAAATTATAACCTCAATGAGCAGATCAAATACAAATTATTTCCATTTGTTAGATTCGTGATAAAAAACAATTCCTGAAAAGGGAACATATTAAAATATACTATGCTAAAATTAAGTTCCGAAAAGACAATAAATTCAATCTAATTACAATTTTCCTTAAAAATAGGTAAAACATCTAACAAAAGTATGTGTATAATCAGTCAAGCCGATCAATTTGCATCATTGTCATCATTACAAGTATCATCGAACGGGAATTTCTCTTTTTGCAAATATAATTTAATTTAACACAGCAGCATGTGAAGCTCTAATTTCTTGTTGCTATGCATTTTTGTTCGTTGCTAGGCAAATTTTATCGCTAGTACCGTAAGATCACAGCTGCACTGCCAATTCTTGTAGTCATGCGCCGCTGCTACTCTATCAGTGGTGTCGTGTGCAAGCAAGGGCTATATAAACGACAAGCTGACTGATCTCGACCTCTTTTTGTACTTGGCATCGCTTGGGGTAAGTTGGCTAGTTAGGGACTAACATTTATATCGGGTATCGACTGATATATAACTTTTAACAATTAACAAAACACTTTATTTCTGGTCTCGACGGAAATAAAGAATCTTGCTTCGGGTCTCGACTGAAGTTAAGATAATTACTAACATTCACTTTAAGTCGGGTCTCGACTGACTTAAAGAATATTATCTCGGGTCTCGACTGAGATAATCATTTACTAACAAACCACTTTATTTCTGGTCTCGACGGAAATAAAGAATCTTGCTTCGGGTCTCGACTGAAGTTAAGACAATCTTATTAACATTAACACTTTATTTCTAGTCTCGACGGAAATAAAGAATTGTTCTAACAAAACATTAGAACAAAGGGTCTTAACATTAGCTTAAAGCCAATTTCCTCAAGTGCCAAGGTGGAGATCGGTGAGTACCAGTCACTTGTGACATTTTAATACTTATTCATATATCTATTTGACTATATTTTAACTTATATATATCTATATTATACATCTCGTGTGCACATATATTTTACACAATATTTTTATTACATTTTTTACGATCTTATATTACAATTTGGTGCTAATAAGTGTTTTCAGTGTGATACAAAATCTCAGACCCAAACTTATGTACAGAGTTTTGTCTCAACATATCTATTTCTGAAAATCGTATATCATTAATCGGTGTCAATTAGTGTGTTTTCTAGTGTGTGTTGATCTCTGACCCAACAGTTTATATAATCCTGTCGTAATACGATTGCTCAAGTTATTTAAGCTAAGTAAGTGTGCCAGTGTTTTGAAGTTAAGTTATTTTAACTTTGCTCTAGATTAACCCTATATTGAATATCTATTTATATATTTATTATAAACAATCCTGTAAGTGTGTTTCCCTAAACGTTTGAATCGTTGACCTGAAAACTTGATACATAATCTGATCTTAATATAATTAGTGGGCAGTCTTAAAAAAATAAGTGCAGAATTTACTTGAAAGTTAAAATAAAGTGAATAGTGTTGATTCGTTGTTAAGAAATAGACCACTGATCTTGATCCAAATTTACCAGTGCATTCATTTCAGTCACTTAATCAAATTTGCGTGTACGTTCTATTAACGGACAGTACATTTTATGGTCCTTCGAGCCGGATATAAGGTTTAGTGTTTTATCTTATCAATCTTTTCATTATGTCTGCACTTCAAAAACTTTTGGGCAACCAAGCCACCTCGGCAATAATCTTCGAAAAATCGTTCAATAACTACAACAGAACTGATGTAGAAAAACGAACGAAAGGTCTTATTTCTGAGCGATTAACCGCTCTAAGTGAAATTTGGTCAGAGTACAAGAAAGATCATTATACACTTATTCAAGCCACGCAGGCTTTGGAAGATAGTGAACTTCAAAAGTATGATTATTTCGCAAAGATCCAATTTTCACAGGTGGAAAATCAATACTTTACTTTTCGAGGTATTCTTAGGGATGCATTAGATGCATTCGAAACAAAGGTTGAACCAAATCCAAAATCAGAACATGAAACTTCATCGTCTCTGAGACTACCTAGCATCACAATCCCAAAATTCTCAGGATCTTATGATTCTTGGAGACCTTTTCATGATCTTTTCAAGTCCTTGGTGCATTCAAATTCTGCGTTATCACCGGTGCAGAAATTGCATTATTTGAAGTCAAGTGTATCTGGAGAAGCAGAGCACTTATTACGTCAATTTCCTATGACCAACTCGAGTTATGACAGCGCATGGAGGATATTGCTTGAAAGGTATGATAACAAACGAGTCTTGGTAAACGCCCAATTGAAAGCACTCTTTAATCTACCTAAGGCATCACATGAATCAGCCAAGGCTATCAAAACCTTGCTAGATAAGTCTTCCGAATGTATCTTCGAACTCGAGGCATTGCAAGTTTCCACTAAGCAATGGGATGCAATTCTCATCTATATGGTGGTACAATGTTTACCAGCAGAAACGCACCGTGCATGGGAACAAGAGGTCAATACAGCAGAAGGACTTCCCACTTTCGAATCCTTAAAAATATTTTTAAAATCTAGATTTAGAATTTTAGAAGCCATAGTCGATACCAAACTGCCACTAGCCAACAAAAATGCTCAAGTCCCGAGAGCATCTACCCATTTTACTTCATACACCCAAGCATGTCCTTTGTGCAAAGAGCAGCACCGTCTATTTAAATGTCCGAAATTCATAAAACTTGATGTAGACAATAAATTCAAAATTGTCACATCAAATCAATTGTGTAATAATTGCCTATCAAAAGGCCATAGTACGAAAACTTGTACGAGTAAGTTTTCATGTCAGTGATGTGGAAGGAGGCATCATTCTTTACTTCACAGGAATAATGCCACTCCAAGGGCCTCGACCCAATTCAAGCCAAGGGAGCAGCAATCAGAAGCTGAACCTTGTAATTCACCTTCCACATCCAATAAATCTCTTCACACGCTTTACGCAAAAAATCAACATACCAAACAAGCACTGCTTGCCACAGCATTGTTAAACGTTCCTACAAAAAAGGGAAACATGTTGGTATTAAGAGCACTGATAGATTCAGGCTCTCAAGTTTCATTTGTAACCCAAGCTGCCGCACGTAAGCTGCAATCATCCACTACAAACGTGGAAATTCAAATCACTGGCCTGGGAAAAACTGAAACTACAAATGTTCAAAAACAAACCGTATTGAACATTTATCCTTATTCAACCACAACTAAGGCAACCGCAGTTACAGCCCTTATAGTGGATACAATTACGGACATTTTACCTCCTTCAACCATTCCAAACAAAGAATGGAGTCATATACATGAGCTACCACTTGCCGATCCGTTTTTCTTTAAACCAGGAAAAATTGACCTGCTTTTAGGAGCAGATGTGTATAGCGAAATTCTCTTGGAAGGTTTACGGAAAGGTCCGCCAGGAACACCAACTGCCCAAAACAGTATCCTCGGATGGATACTTTTCGGAAAGCTAAAAAATACATCTACATTCTTAACAGCATCTGCGTTAACAGCAAAGGCTCATTACGACGACGACACTTCGCTGGATAAACTTTTACGTCAGTTTTGGGAAACTGAAGAAGTTAATCCAGGAAGAAAGCTGTCTAAAGCAGATCAAGAATGTGAAGAGTTTTATCAAAAAACTCATGTTCGTAACGCACATGGCCGTTACGAAGTTCGCCTGCCTTTCATCGCAGAAAGTCCCAACCTAGGTGACTCTCGTGGTATGGCATTACGTAGGTTCTACAGCCTAGAACGGCAATTAGAACGAAATCCTGAACTCTATCAGGAATACAAAACTTGTATTAATGAATACAAGACATTAGGCCACATGACAGTGGCTAATAAGATAGTCAGCAATGAACAAAGCTACTATCTTCCTCATCATGCTGTTATCAAAGATAGCACCACTACCAAGGTTCGCGTTGTCTTTGATGCTTCAGCAAAAATGACTAATGGAAAAGGTCTAAACGAACAGCTGCATACGGGTCCAGTACTGCAGTCTGAACTCTTCTCAATCATTCTCAGATGGCGAAAGTATAAATTCGCTATGTCTGCTGACATAGAGAAAAGGTACAGGATGATAAAAATACAACCTCCAGATCAAATTTACCAAAGAATAGTTTGGAGGAACAATCAGAATGAACCTATTAAAGATTACAAATTACCCACTGTAACCTTTTGCACCACGCCAGCCCCCTATCTCGCAAAACAAACGCTCAATCAACTAGCCATTGATGAAGCTGACAAATTCCCCGAAGCGACGAAGATAATGTCTCGTAACTTCCATGTTGATCACCTTCTTACAGGCTCAGATACAAAGGAAGAAGCCTTCCAAATACAAGATCAACTCATCAACTTGAGGAAATGGGTTAGCAATTCTTCAGATTTACTAACTAGGATCCCCGAACCATACAGAGAAGTTGAACTTCCTTTGCGATTCGCAAGCGATGAGTCCGTAAAAACATTAGGCATTCATTGGTTTCCAGGATCTGATTGCTTCACGCTACAATACAAAGGTAAATCAGATTGCCTCTCTACAAAGTGTTCTATTCTTTCAGAAATTGCAACGCTTTTCGATCCACTTGGCTGGCTATCTCCAATTATAAATACTGCTAAAATCTTAATGCAAGCTTTATGGCTTGCAGGATGTTCACGGGTTAAACCAATCCCGGCACGCATTGTTAAGCAGGGGCGCGAATTCAAATCAGAATTACATCATATTAGTAGCATCAACATACCACGTAGGTTACATACTACAAATAACTTATCCACTGTATCCTGGCCAGCATTAAAGCGCTCCAAGAAAAGAAATCAGCGATTCACCTTCAAAGATGGTCCTAAAGTTAAAATAAGACTTTTGGCTTTAAAATTATTCAATAAGAATTATGTTTTCTTTTCTTTCACCATAGGTCCTTATTTATTCATTCCCCTTCCCCCCTAACTTTGTCATTTCAACTCTCAATCGTTAGGTGGTTACCGGAAAATTATGTGCCTTTTATAGGCCAAAAATTTCGTATATTTATAAGTACAATATCACATCAATCTAACTCTAGTTCTCGTAAACCAAACATTCTATTCTATCCTTGGCAAGGGAAGCCCCTTTATACGAGCAATACAACCCCAAACCTTTTTCTTAATTAATTGCTTAATGAGTCAGTTCAAACTTTCTTCTTTTTTAGATAAGTATCTTAAGGTTCATTACTTGAAAGACACTTCCAGTCTTTCAACGGGGGGCAGTATGTTCGAACCAAATTGATTCGAATATATTTTCATAAACAGAAAATTTCTAAAAGAAAACATGCTGAAAACAAAGCATAACATTTTTAGTAAACACATCTCTAATTTGATTACTATTAAGCAAAAAACATGTACACCACCCAGCATAGCCATGTATTTGTCATGTCTATAACATATTGCACAAATACAACATAAAATTGTAACCTCAATGAGCAGATCAAATACAAATTATTTCCATTTGTTAGATTCGTGATAAAAAACAATTCCTGAAAAGGGAACATATTAAAATATACTATGCTAAAATTAAGTTCCGAAAAGACAATAAATTCAATCTAATTACAATTTTCCTAAAAAATAGGTAAAACATCTAACAAAAGTATGTGTATAATCAGTCAAACCGATCAATTTGCATCATTGTCATCATTACAAGTATCATCGAACGGGAATTTCTCTTTTTGCAAATATAATTTAATTTAACACAGCAGCATGTGAAGCTCTAATTTCTTGTTGCTATGCATTTTTGTTCGTTGCTAGGCAAATTTTATCGCTAGTACCGTAAGATCACAGCTGCACTGCCAATTCTTGTAGTCATGCGCCGCTGCTACTCTATCAGTGGTGTCGTGTGCAAGCAAGGGCTATATAAACGACAAGCTGACTGATCTCGACCTCTTTTTGTACTTGGCATCGCTTGGGGTAAGTTGGCTAGTTAGGGACGAACATTTATATCGGGTATCGACTGATATATAACTTTTAACAATTAACAAAACACTTTATTTCTGGTCTCGACGGAAATAAAGAATGTTGCTTCGGGTCTCGACTGAAGTTAAGATAATTACTAACATTCACTTTAAGTCGGGTCTCGACTGACTTAAAGAATATTATCTCGGGTCTCGACTGAGATAATCTTTTACTAACCAAACACTTTATTTCTGGTCTCGACGGAAATAAAGAATCTTGCTTCGGGTCTCGACTGAAGTTAAGATAATTACTAACATTCACTTTAAGTCGGGTCTCGACTGACTTAAAGAATATTATCTCGGGTCTCGACTGAGATAATCATTTACTAACAAACCACTTTATTTCTGGTCTCGACGGAAATAAAGAATCTTGCTTCGGGTCTCGACTGAAGTTAAGACAATCTTATTAACATTAACACTTTATTTCTGATCTCGACGGAAATAAAGAATTGTTCTAACAAAACATTAGAACAAAGGGTCTTAACATTAGCTTAAAGCCAATTTCCTCAAGTGCCAAGGTGGAGATCGGTGAGTACCAGTCACTTGTGACATTTTAATACTTATTCATATATCTATTTGACTATATTTTAACTTATATATATCTATATTATACATCTCGTGTGCACATATATTTTACACAATATTTTTATTACATTTTTTACGATCTTATATTACAATTTGGTGCTAATAAGTGTTTTCAGTGTGATACAAAATCTCAGACCCAAACTTATGTACAGAGTTTTGTCTCAACATATCTATTTCTGAAAATCGTATATCATTAATCGGTGTCAATTAGTGTGTTTTCTAGTGTGTGTTGATCTCTGACCCAACAGTTTATATAATCCTGTCGTAATACGATTGCTCAAGTTATTTAAGCTAAGTAAGTGTGCCAGTGTTTTGAAGTTAAGTTATTTTAACTTTGCTCTAGATTAACCCTATATTGAATATCTATTTATATATTTATTATAAACAATCCTGTAAGTGTGTTTCCCTAAACGTTTGAATCGTTGACCTGAAAACTTGATACATAATCTGATCTTAATATAATTAGTGGGCAGTCTTAAAAAAATAAGTGCAGAATTTACTTGAAAGTTAAAATAAAGTGAATAGTGTTGATTCGTTGTTAAGAAATAGACCACTGATCTTTATCCAAATTTACCAGTGCATTCATTTCAGTCACTTAATCAAATTTGCGTGTACGTTCTATTAACGGACAGTACAAGTTGTACCAGTCATGAATAAATTTAAATTTTCTGCCGTTTGCATTATCAAAGCTACCCAAAGTTTTTAATATTCCAAACATCAAAAAAGGATATTATCCTCATTAATTTTAATACTTTAGACAAGTGGAACTATGACTCAATGAAGACAGATGAAAGGGGAAACTTCTGCAAATGGTACGACAACCAAATAAAATCCAAGGTAATTTTTAATAATCAGGTCGAATTAATAAGTTATTGTCGAAACGACGTAAACATTTTACGAGAGAGTTGTTTAACTTTTATGAAGGATTTTTTAAAAATAACACAAATAAATGCGTTTACGGAAGCTCTTAAAATTGCATCAACAGTAATGCTAGTATACAGAAAAAACTTTTTAAAAGAAAATTGTTAGGTATTATGCCTAAAAACGGGTATATTAGAAATTCGAATCAGTCAATTATTGGTCAAAAATGGCTTACATTAGAAAACAACAAAGTTGGGGGGAAAATTAAACACGTAGAAAATTTATGGTGAAGTAAAACTACCAAAATGCGGCTTTAAAGTTGACGGGTTTAATCCGGGTACCAATACTGTTTATGAATTTTTTGGATCTGTCATCCACGGCTGTATACTGTGTTTCAAAAACCGGACTTCAAATAAACTTTAATTCCAGAATCTTGATCATCGATATGAAGGCACGTGTAAAAGAATTGAACTAATCAAACGTGCAGGGTTTAAATTAATAACTATGTGGGAGTGTTATTTCAAACAGTTTTTAAAAGAAAATCCAGAAATAAACCAGTCTTTAAATAACGATTTAAAAAGTCATGTACTTTCCCTTAATCCGCGGGAAGCTATAACAGGAGGGCGTACTGAGCTGTTTGCTGTTTATTATGAAGCAAAGGCTGATGAGAAAATTAAATATTTGGACTTTACAAGTCTCTATCCGTACGTAAATAAATATGCACCTTATCCTGTTGGGCATCCAAAAATATTAAAACATGGGGATGTACCTTCCGCGGAAGATTTGATAAAGATGGATGGGTTTGTTAAATGTAGAATTTTGCCCCCACAAAATATTACTATTCCTATTCTTCCTCTTAAAATAAACTACAAATTATATTTTCCTCTTTGCAAAATATGCAGCGAACTTAATATTCTTCATCAATGCCCACTCAGTGAAACTGAAAGAATGTTATGTTACGTACTTGGGTAATTCCTGAAGTTGCCCTAGCAGTTAAGCAAGGGTATGAAATAAGAGATATTTTTGAAGTTTGGCAATACAGCTACACTCAATATGCTCGTGAAACAGGACAGGGAGGTCTATTCTCCGAATATGTTAATACGTTTCTAAAACAAGAAGCTAGCGGTTGGCCTAGTATATGTAATACTGAAGTTGAAAGAGAACTATATATTCAGCAGAATGAAAGATACGAAAATATTCTTTTAGATAAAACAAAAATCGAAAAAAACTCTGTGCAAAGACACGAAGCAAAACTATGTCTTAATTCTTTGTCGGGAAAATTTGCCCAAAGAGGGGACAAAATGCAAACAACTGTTGTAACTAGTTTTAAAGATCTTTCTGATTTTATTGAAAGTCCGGGAATTGAGTTATCATCCATTTATGTAATAAATAATGATACATTATGGGTTAACTGGCGACATATTCAGCAAGATCTAGATGTAATTGGTCATGTGAATATTCATATAGGGGCATATACGACATCTTATGCTCGTATGAAATTATATGGAGTACTAGAAAAAGTCCAAAATCGTGTTTTATACTGCGACACTGATAGCGTAATTTTCACTGAAAAACCGAATGAAAACATGTTTGAAACATCTGAATTTTTGGGTGGACTCACAAATGAACTGGAGTGTTATGGAAAAAACGCATACATATCTGAGTTTGTAAGAATTGGACCTAAATGTTATAGTTTGAAAATTAAAACAACTATAGTGGTTTTGAATATGTCACCAAATGTAAAGAGATTTCGTTAAACTTTAAAAATTCTCAAATGATAAATTTTGATAAAATGAAGAAAATTGTTTTTGAAGAAACCGAGCCTGTAAAAATAGAAAATAAATGTAAAATTAAACGAAAATTACCTGGTGGGATTTTATCTGAACCGGAAACAAAAAGAATTAGATTTACATTTGATAAAAGAGTAGTTAAGCAGGATGGTTTTTCTTATCCTTACAGTTTTAAGAGCACCAGAATGTAATATCTATAAGATTTGAATAATTTATTGTAATTAGGCAAATAAAATATTTTTATTAAATGCAAAAATTATAATAATCATAAATATGACAACTGTTATACGAAAAAAAATGTACATAGTTTATGATAGTAATTGTATTTGTTAAATAGTGTTGAAAATTGTTATATTATTTTCGAGAAACCTACATATATAAGGCCTTAAAACGTATATTTTAATATCTGTTTGGTATTTCCTTTCTGCAGTAAAAGTCATGAGTTCGGACAGTGTTGTTTTTGATATACAGTTTGTCAGCGGAGTTAAAGGCCAGCTATTTGCTAAGAAGTTGTCGTTCTTACAACACGGATCGCTTAATCCAACCTTATATTATTTCAAACCTCCATACCCGTATAATCAATTGTCAGCAAAAGCTCGTTAGAAGGATGATTACAATTTCAACCGAATAAACGGGTTAGATGAAACGCTGGTACTATTAATTACAACAATCTACCTGAAATACTGATGAAATTATCGAATTCAACAATTTATGTAAAAGGACTTGAAAAGGAAAAATTTATTCAGCAATACATTCCTCAAGCTAAAATAAAACAACTTGAAATACCAAATCTAAACAACCTTACACAATTTCAAGTATATTGTGAAATTCATGGAAATTTATCTGCTGAACGTTGTGCTGTTAAAAATTGTATTAATATTTACATATATTTGTTAGTGAATAAAATAATTAAATAAAATACTTTTTATATTTATTTTAGTTCATTTATTTGTAATCGAAATTCATTGCATCAAAAATTAGATTTGCAATACAATATATTGGTATTTCATAAGAAAGTCCGGAATAATTTAAGTGAACATAAGAAGTTCGACTGGGAATAAAAAATCTTCACATGGTAATTTTAATACATTTTTTCTTTATATTTATCAGCATACTTTTTACAATATTCCTTAAGAGCTTCAGAAGCGTTGTTATTGGTGAAACATGACAATATTGAAGAATTTCATCATTTAAAATATTTTATAAAGCTTGCGATAGTATAATGTTGCCACTATTGACGGGGATCGTGTATTCTTTTTTTGGTTCGACCTGATTCGGTGGAAGTATCTCTTCGTATTTGGTTTTTAAATCGTTGAGATTCTCGTAAACTGCTACCCAGCCGGAATAAGGCGTTGATATCGGAAAGAGGCCATGCCGATGAAACACTATTTTCGCTTCGAACGATAAAGGGTCAAACCCCAGTATTACTTTCTGGTTGTGGCAATCGTCCAAATGCTACGTATAGTTTAACAGAAGATTTTCACCAGCTAATTCTGCTTTTGTGGGAGTCCTTTGTTTTTTACGTGATGGTTCCATCTTAATCAAATCACACTGTTACGCTGAATACAAAAACAGCTAGGGTTTAGGTTTTTATAGTTTTGATCTCAGGCTTGCAAGACTAGCTACAAAAATCCCCTCCAGATTGTGGATGTTTTTTTTTTAGATATATGCTACGGTATAAATTAACAATTTTGTTATCATTTAAACTTAGATCGTTCGAATCAAAGTGTTTTAAAAAAGTCTTAAAGCTCCGTCCTCTGCATCGAGAATATAGAAATATACAACAATAATGTCCACAGGTTGCTGAAAACTGTCTTTACAGTCGTTTTTTATTACTACAAAAAGAGCTTGAATTAGCTAATAAAAATTTTCGAAAAAACCTGTTGGTGGGATACTTTCCAAAAGAGTTAAAGTACTCTGCAGGGCCTTGTTTTGGGAAATAAAAGGCGACCCAATGAGTTCCGCCTTTATGTGCAGGTTTTTTTATTGTTTGTGGTAGATGACTGCATGGAAAAACACCTCTAAAAAACCTGTTTGTCGTGCGATTATTTGTTAACGCCTTTGCAAGTTCAATCGTGTTCATTCTTGTTCAGCAGAAATGACTGCTTCCACGTCAATGACTTTGGTGTGAGATGTACCATAGTTATTTATAAATTCCTTAGTTGTATCTCCACGAACACGATGTTAAATTTTGATAGAGTTTTTATAGATCTTCATCCACACGCTTGAGCTCAATATTGCCAAATTTACTTAATTGTTCAGTATATTCTGATGTAGGATACTTGAAAATTATTTCTTTCGCAAAAGACTTATTTTGCGCAGCGAATCCATCAAAAGAAACTCTTTTTAAGAAGGTTAAGTGGCCTCTGGAGAAGTACTCCCCATTTACCAAACAGTAGGTCATTATAGATTACGTATTTGAACACAATGATCATTTAACCTGCCTTATATAGGTTTTTAGAAGCTGGTGTACACATTTTTATCTTTAGCTATATCAAGGCTGCTATCATATTCTGCATATACAATACATGTCACGGTTGTTTTCAGTGCTTCTTTAAATCTTCCTTCAATTCTAACCGTTCCCTGATTCAATAGATTTCCACATGTTGAATTATATGAGAGATCTGTTGTTAAATCAAAAGCAAGTAGAAAACATCCGTTGTCAAAGAATTTTCTTAAAATTTGGTGTCCTTTGTCGAAATAATGTATACCGGTTCCTTTAAACAATGTAATCTACCCTCGAGTGCTAGCAGGATTTTCTTTTGAATAATAAAATTTTAGAGGTTGATTTGGAACCTGTACCCCGTTCACCGATAAGTTAAACCTGGTGATGTTGTTGTGCTTGAAGTTGTAAGAATTTTTAGTTCGTTTTCCGGTATATGCATCGTTGTCAACCGTGCCAAAGACTAGTAGATTTGGCAATTGTCCTATAACCACATTGTCCAATGATAATGAAAATGTATATGCGGGTATTATATACGTCTTAACTTCAACTCGTTTATACGGATATATAGCGTTGGAGCGTTGGAGAACAGCTTCGTGAGCCAGCAAGATGTTAGGATTGATAGTTACATGATTCAAGTACATAGTTGCTTCTACTATCTTACCTCGTGGGGAATTGTCATCATCTTTTGACCAGAGGTAAAATTGGGGTTTTTCGAATGATAAAACTACCCGTAAATCAACACCGTTCATTAATAGTTTATCTATCGCCGTGAATCTTTCCCATTAGCTCAACAACATTACTTTTATCAAATAGCTTTTGTCTTGCCAAATAACCTTCATTTAGCTCAGAATTTTCAGCTACCTCCATATTATTTTGATCGAGATACCAGCCAACCGATTACAAATGTGTTGAAGCGGCATCTTTTCCGTAATTTAATAAATTCTCAATATAGGCTCTATAGTTGTAATTGTTATCGTTTTGAGCTAGTGGTTTTCCATTTAAGTAAAGTGTACATTGACGGATGCTAAGTGATTTGATTTCTTTTCTATGCTGCTCTCTTATTTCTTTCAACAGATCAGATGCATCACGCCTTACCGTTTTAACATTACTCTGATTTACTTCTTCATCTGTATTTCGTAATGCATTTGTAAAAGCTGATAACGTATTTTCGGGATAAAGCTGCATGGAATTGTTACTTAAAAGGCATACGTAAACGTCATTATCTTTTATACATATCTACAGGCATTTTAAAATTCTTTCCCAATCAATGTTCGGTACACTTCAGAAATGCTGCTTATTAGTATTATAGACTTTCCCAAGTAATTGCTGGTACGCTGGCACTTCTAGTTTTTGCTGCGTTTTTTAGACGACCACTTTGTCGGACAACTTTCTTAACTGGCAACGAAAGCATATATTGACTCGGATCTAGCAGAGACGGCTTTAATATAGATTGATTTTTGGATGGTTTTCTACCTTTGTCAACTCTAGTATTTTCCATGTCGTGTCCTTCTAATAAGTTCGCAGCTTCATCTATACTCATTTCTGCAGGTACAGTGTACTGGGTTATACCATCCTCAGACGTGATTACCATATATAATCTTTATCGCGTGTAATAAAAAAAAAACAATTGTTTAAAATTTATACTTCCGACCACCTCGAGCACTTTATTCAGTCTATCGTTACAAATTGCAGCAAATAAATGTAAGTCTGTTGACCGCTACTCAAACAATTGAGAAATCGAGAAAAATGCACATTTGTGAATTGCAACTCTACCCGTCGCCGTCATCAGACTTGCACTTTTAACAATGTCATTTATTGTCGGATTTATATTAAAATCGACTACAACTCGGCCATTCCTGATAACAAATCATCCTCGATTTGATGACACAAGTATTTTACTTGTAAGTTTCAAATTTCAACCAAATTTAATATTACCGCACATACGTATGCAATTCACATTTATATTTACAGTAGTTTAAAACTAAAATTTTAATTTTTGATTAATTTTGGAAACTTATGATATAAGTCTATAGCGAGCGTGTTTACATACACACAACTCGTGTTACATAAAATATGAAATACATGTAATACAATCTTTCAAAGCTGATCGTTCTTTTTTTTTTTTTATACCATTAAATAAATTCATATCGAGCATGTTTACATACACAATTCGTGTTACATCAAATTTTAAGTAATGATTAATCTACTAGACATTCATGCATGCTGTTCTAATTGCATATAGGTCTTCATGTTCTGCGGAGATGATACCCCATTGTAAGGGACTCTCGATATTTGCATACATACATAACGATCGTTGGGTAAAACTTTTATGACCTCATAAGGGCCTTTGTATTTTTCGAGTAATTTTTTGTTGGTTCCCGCGGTAGTAACTACATTTTTAATCATCACGTAGTCCCCGATTTTGTATTTGTAAGGGATCTTATGCATTTTATCAAAAAGCTTCTTATTTAGGTCCTGACGATGAACAATATTCTCACTTGCTTCCGCTCTTATTTGTTCTAAATTTCGCGACTTTTCATGCGCAGAGTTATTTTCTAGATGATCTCGTATCCTATCATTAACTTCCCCCCTCTGAGAGACACCGAATAACAAAACACTGGGTGTTGAACCCGAGCTTTTATTTATCGTGTTGTTAATTGGAAGTTCGACTTTACATAAATACTTTGTCCGTTCGGCTGGTTCAATGTCACTTTCTTTTGACAACATTGGCGTTAGTGCTCTATTAATCCTCTCGACCTGACCATTTGATTGCGGGGAACAAGTGGCTATTTTAATATGCTTAATATCATTATCAAGACAAAAATTTGAAAACTGATGTGAAACAACTACCACTATGACACTATCCTATTTGGTTTGCTGTAACTTTCGAAATATGATTTTAGGCATTGAGTGACTTCTTTGGTACTCGTGCTCTTAACAGCATACAACCTTACAAATTTTGTGAAACCGTCGACTACAAGGAAGATATACTTCTTAAGAATTCGAAGTCTTCAAGGAAGAGGTCCATAGTGAAAGGCTTGTCGCCCTTTGGTATGCTGTGAAGTACACCTTCCTTTCTGCCCGAAGGTACCGAAAAATGGATGCATTTAAGGCAGTTTTTAACATAGTCCTTATTTTTGGTTTTCATTGATGGAAACCAGTAGGTTTTCCTTAAATAATCATACAGCTTATCTACACCTACATGATACAATCCGTCATGATGGGTCTGTATAATGTTTCTCTCCATCTGAGATGGTACATAAAAGAGGACATTGTCGTTCATTTTACGGTATACGAGACCATTTATCAATTCATATGCTGGGTGCTGTTGTTTTTCTAGTATTTGTGAAACTTTCTTTACTTCTGCATCTTTAAGTTGAGCAGCAGCTAAAGCATGCTCAAGTGATTCAGGCTCTACCAAAAGTATGTTATGACATATGCTTAATGCGTCTACATGATGCATTCTATCTGAATTTCGGTGTTCAACAGAATAATCGAACTCTTGCAGCTCCAAAGCCCACCGAGATATTCGAGGATTCAAAAGCTTTTTGTTCAATGTGAGCGTTAGAGACCTACAGTCGGTAGCAATTTCAAAATTAATTCCAGTTAGGTAGATACGAAAGCGCCTAAGAGCATAAATTATTGCCAATGTCTCTAGCTCATAAGAGCGGTATCTGGATTCCACTGGTGTGGCTCTTTTTGAGAAAAAGAACACTGGATGGAACTTATTATCGGTTTGTCGCTGTAATAGGATTGCACCGAAACCTACGCTGCTCGCAGTGGAGTTCTGTTTCTGCATGTGGAGAGTAAATACTCAGCAAAGGAGCCTCTAACAGCTTTTTCTTTAAAAGCTCAAAAATTTCTAGCTCACCTGCTCCGAACCTAAACTCAGTATTTTGTTTCAATAAATCGTACAGCGATTTTGATATTAGGGAGAAGTCTCTAATAAATTTCCTAAAGTAGGAGCAAAGACCCAGAAATTAATGCAAATCCTTAATATTCCTTGGCACAGGAAATTCCTTAACAGCTCGTAAACCTGCTGAATTTGGCCCTACACCCTTCGTGCTCACTTCATACCCTAGATAAGTAATTTTCTCCTGCATTAATAGACACTTATCAAACCTGAGTTTCAAATTCTTTTCGCTTATGATATTAACAACCTCCTCTAAAACTTTGAAGTGCTCGTCTTTAGTTTCAGAAGCAATGAGCAAATCATCGATATATACTAATAGCTTTCCTGAGTCGACTAGTTCTTTGAACACATAATTTATGTATCGTTGAAAAAGAGATGGTGCGTTTTTTAAACCGAATGGCATATGCAGATACTCAAATTGACCCAACGGGGTAACAAAAGATGTATGTTTTATGGATTCTTCAGCAATTTTTACATGGTGAAAAACATTTTTAAGATCAAGCAAGTTCTTTCCCTCGCAAGCGATCCAAATGATCGTCGATTAACGGAAGAGGATAATTATCTTTTTGTGAAATTTTATTTAACTGTCGAAAGTCTATGCATAACCTAAGCTCTCCATTCTTTTTCTTAGTCAAAACTATCGGCGAAGCATAAGGGGAGTTGCTTTCGCGAATTATTTTCTTAGCAAGTAAGTCATCTAATATTTTCCTTAGTTCTAATTTATGCGCATATGGTAATCTTCTTGGAGTACAATTGAAAATATTGTTCGTATTAGCAAGTATGATTTTCATTTCACATTCATTATTACTTTCGTTGAATGTTTCGTCATGTACAATAGCCTTTTGCATGATTTCACGTACGCGGTTTTTTTCATTAAAGGTTAAATTGTCGTTTATATTTAAAGTTAACTCTTCATCTTCACAGCATGCTAAATATTTAGGATTTCCCACATGCCCACATATTTCGTATATGCAGATTCCACTGGTGATATCAGATAGGGAGGGACATAGCGTTCCTAGATGAAGCTTATTTTACTTCCTATGTCCAGCATTGTATTTACCTCAAATTCTGTTGCAACCTCTGGTGATGTTTCGCTGACGAATAAGTAACTAAAAGTATGATAGAAATCATTAGAAATATTTAGGGGTTTAAAATTATTGCCTCCCGATGGTCCATTTCCGGCTGAAATTTCGTCATTGGTATTGGTTCGAAGTAACATCACAGCTGCTGAAGATGATGATGATGATGCTAATGATGAGATATTTCGTCGTTGGTCGCAATTTGTCGCAAATTGTCCATGTTTTCCGCATCTAAAACATGTTCCTCTCTCCATTCGTGGTTTAGGACAATTCGCCGCTAAGTGACCCGGCTCGCTACAATTGAAGCACTTATTCTTCATTGACTTGTTGTTCAAAGTTTTGTTTTCTTGACACACATTTTTCGAGGATGACTGGATCGAGTTTTGCATCATCACTTCACTAGGATGGGGCTTCATCTTCTCGTACTTTCTTAGAATTTGTTTTAGCTCACTGATATCTTTGGCTGTAAACAATAATTGTTTGTTAGGGAGTGAATCTGGAATACCTTTAACTATGTAGTGAATTAAGTCCTCCTCTTCGATATCGGCAAGCGAGGCAAGCTCCTGCATGCACACAACATATTGATGCACATTTTCATCTCTGCGCTTCTTCCGATTTCTTAGCGTATTGTGAACGTCAGCTGGTGTAAACCCGTGATAAAATTCTGCTATCAAAGAATTCTTGAGATCATTCCACGTTGCACATATTGATGATCGCAGAAATAGCTTAGTTGTTCCTTTAAGTAGCCTCCGGGAGTAAATGAAAGTTTGTTGATCACTCCATCTATGAAGATGTCTGGCCTCCTCGAAGCTTCTAACCCACTGTTTAATTGAGTAGTTGTCGTCACCGGTGAATATAGGCAAAGACTCCTCGATGTCTCTAAATGATAATTGTGTACTGTTGACTTCTATATTAGCGGATTGTAAAGATGCTAATTCCTTTTTCAGGTACAAAATCTGTTCTTGCTTTTTTATCATCTCGTTGAGCTCGTCAACTCTCTGCTGTAAATTACTTGTTGCGAATTCACGCGAACTCTCATCTGTTTGTGGCCCTAGCACGGGTACCATCAATCTTTCACTGGACTCCTCACTAGTATTCCTGTCGTCACCGTTAAGCGATTTCAAAATATCTTCGGAGAAATGATCATCAAGCTCAGAATCTGTAAGATTTCTTGTTGCTTCCTCCAATCTTAGCCTTAAAATAGATTTTACACCCACCGTGCTTAGCCCAAAGATTTCCAATTTTTGTTTAAGTAACGGAACCGTTGCACCCTGAATGAATGATTCCGCACGTGCTCGAGACATAATTAGT
Organism: Dioctria rufipes; assembly: GCA_963924295.1. NCBI lineage: Eukaryota > Metazoa > Arthropoda > Insecta > Diptera > Asilidae > Dioctria > Dioctria rufipes. The sequence continues at coordinate 138,834,058 of OZ002744.1, forward strand.
ATATATGTATGTATACTATTTTCTTAAAATTTGTGAAAATGCTTTATAATATATATACCTGGGCAGTTTAGAAGCACTTTCGGTTAACAATTTTGTGCTGATGTCCGAAATGATCACGGATTATTCTGGTCTTAAACTAACTGCACAATTCACAGCACCCCACATGTGGTGATAAGATTTTATGGTGCGAGTCTCAGAATTTCATAAAAACATAATCGAATTACACCCCGACATAACGCTTAAATCCGTTTCTTAAAAAGATTTACTTCCAAACAAAAATAGGTACTTATATCCCACTTCTGAATTTTGTAATAAAAAAAAAACAATTGTTTAAAATTTATACGTCCGACCACGTCGAGCACTTTATTCAGTCTATCGTTACAAATTGCAACAAATAAATGTAAGTCTGTTGACCGCTACTCAAACAATTGAGAAATCGAGAACAATGCACATTTGTGAATTGCAACTCTACCCGTCGCCGTCATCAGACTTGCACTTTTAACAGTGTCATTTATTGTCGGATTTATATTAAAATCGACTACACGCGATACTTGGTTTCAGAAACCGTCTTAGGTATTTTTGAAGGTGGTTTCAGACTTTTTCCTATACCACTAGCGTTTGGAAGCTGCTGATAATGGTTGGCTTGGTGGTGATATTTCAGCAAGTTCGAGGAAATCCTCTTCCATTCTTTCAGGTGTATTTTCTTTTAAGGAAGATGTTTGTGTTGAAATTTCATCTTTAAAAATAAATTTAGTTCGAGTAGTACTATCCCGCAAACTTTTCTGCTTATCTTGTGGTATACGAATAAATTTAGTCTGAGTAGTACTATCCCGCAAGCTTTTCTGCTTATCTGGTGGAATGTGAATATTTGGTTTTTCATCTGACACACGCACAGCTTTCCGTCTTAAGTTTGAAAATTTTATTAACTTATTTCGGTAATTATACCATTTTTCTCTATGAGATAAATTATTGTTTTTTAATATTTTATCCATAGTCTTATCGAACCTAGATTGATCCAAGGGAATCCTCAATCTCGTTTTTCAATTTTTCGTAAACTTCTGGTAAAAGAAGTAACATTTTATTAAGATTATTTTCTTTAAACATATTTCTCGATCAATGAACCAATTACACCTGATAATACACTTCTAATAACACTGATAAGAAGCCTCCTCGCTGTATTAGTATTTTACGTTGTCTGGGTACAGATCTTTTTGCAACAACTAAATTTGGCAAATCCTCTTTATACTTAGAGAGCGAATTGTACATTTTTCCATGAGGGATATGGTTTCCCTTCAAAGTATTAAGAGTTATTTCACAAAGAGTTTTAATGACCTCGGGTTCGGCATTTTTAATAATAACCTGCCTTATTTTCGGTCTCGCTGTTCTAAGAACATATAGCATATGCTTGTTGTACCTTAATCGATTCATTCGTGACACCATTTTTACTGGTTAAAGGTGGACAGAAACAAGTTGTAAATGTCTTGCTAAAAATATCAGTACGGAATCTTAACACCTCGTTGATATCATGAGTGGAATCTACCAGTATATATCCATGTGGCACCCGTGTAATCTCTTTATATATTTTTAGCAGTTCTGAACTATTTTCTGGATAAATCTGTCTCGATAAATGAATAAACTGGCTCTTATCTCGAGGGTTGTTAAACACAACGAGGTATTTACAGTTAAGTGATATGTCTCTGAAAAACTTACCTGGATGAAATACATTTTGTGTTACAAGGATTGCTGAAAGATTGCGATGGTGTGATCCTTTTGTAAAGAGTTCACATACTTGTCTGCTAAAAGCATTTAACATCATATCGTCCAATACAATTAATGTAGATTCCTGTGTATAATTTACAAACTCTTCAGGAATACTATCAATAAATTCGATGTTAGCGAATGTGGTCTCTGAGGGCAGAGCCCCTTGTTCTGTATTACACTAGATAACTTTTGTTATTTGCGGTCGTGTTAAAAATATATTATTTAGAAGGTTTTTTATAAAGGTTGTTTTTCCACAGCCTGAAGGTCCAGCAACCATCATTGCAAACGGATGATTAAACTTGAATATTTTATATAAAACTGTTATTCATTGGGTTGTATTTATACATTCGGTAAAATGAGTAGAAGACAAGTCGTGAATGAACTGCATAAACCAGCTCGCAAAGGCTTTAAGCGACAGAGTGTTACTATCAAGGGTATTGATGAATTGTGGCAGTCAGACTTGGTCGATATGGGTTCGTACGCTTCAGAAAACCAAGGCTTTCGTTTTCTTCTCACTGTAATTGATACGTTTTCAAAATATGCATGGGCCTCACCAATTAAAAGTAAAAAGGCATCAGAATTTGTTAAAGCGATGCAGTCTCTTTTTAATCAAGGTCGCATTCCAAGAAATTTACAAACAGATGATGGAAAGGAGTTTTTTAATAAACCGTTTCGACAGCTTATTAATCGCTATTATATTAACCATTATTCCATTTACAGCGTTTTAAAAGCTTCAATTGTAGAAAGGTTTAACAGAACGTTAAAAAGTATGATGTGGAAAGAATTCAGAATGAACGGAAATTATCTCTGGATTAGTATGTTAACTAAGTTAACAGAAACGTATAATTCAACAAAGCATCGCACTATTAAAAGGCAGCCTGTAAACGTTTGCCCACGCAACGAGAAACGTTTATTGTCGACTGTGTATAAAGGTAAAACCCAGACCGAAATATAAAGTAGGTGATTTTGTTCGTATAAGTAAGCATAAGCATGTATTTGAAAAAGGCTATACCCCTAATTGGTCTACCGAAATATTTGTTATAAATAAAGTCAAAAGCACATCTCCAACGACCTATGTTCTCGAGAATTATGAACAAAATGTGATTCAGGGAAAGTTTTATGAGCTTAAGCTGGCTCCAGTCAAACATCCTGATCTTTATCTTGTAGAAAAAGTTTTAAAAAGACGCGGAAATAAAGTATTAGTCAAATAGTTAGGCTTTTCACCTAAGAAGAATGCCTGGATTGATATAAAAGACGTTGTGTAATATTTTTAAAACATAGTCATCATGCTACTATTGAAAAGAGAATCTGGCCGCTTAAAAACTTTCCATAATCTTCCTTTAGATGACAGAAAGTGTTGCAAACTAGCAAGAAGTGGTTTCTTTTACACAAATCTTAAAGATAAAATAAAATGTTACTTTTGCTCCCTGGAAATATATGTATGCTATGAATTGCCCAGAAGACATTGAAGCAGAACACATTCATCGATCTCCAAACTGCACGTATGCCAATGGTCGAGATGTATGTGGACTATACAATAAACCGCTCACCATGCCGGCTCCATAAAAGACTTTAATTTATGCTTTCAACACTTTGAAGGTTTTAGTGGGTACTATACTTGTTCTTGGACTGTTTTGTGAAATTTATTATTTTTACGAATTCTTCAAACAGAAACAATGAAAAATATTCATCGATTGTAATAAAAATACTTGACTGCTATTAACCACTTCTTTTATTTCTTCGTCTGACCTTTTTGCAGATCATCGCATTAATTCGAAACGACGAGGCAAAAACTTACCTTACCCAACATTTATACACCGCTTCTCTATAACCAGCCACTTTCGCTTTCAACACAAAAAATATAAACAACAAACTTTGCCCTCAGCAGGCCCCCTCGAAGACAGAGTGTAAACAACAACTTTGCCCCCGATCGTCCCCCACGTTAACAAAACTTTGCCCCCGATCGTCCCCCACGTAATCAAAACTTTTCCCCCTATGGTTCACCCACGGACACAAAACCCCGCCACTGAAAAAAACAAGTTTAATTTGAAATCCGAACGCGAGAAATATAAACCCACCTCTTGAGCAGGTGCACTGCATGCATTCACATGTGTCCGAACATAACAACTCTACTCTCATTTTTTCAGATCAATAGTGTCACACCTCCATATTCTGGAAGTTGTTTCCAATTCCGCCATTTACTTTACACACAAGTGGTACAAAAAGCAACTTTAGTCTCATCAACGTTCACTTTCCCGTTCATACGCCCATAACTCATATGATTTGCTCTATAGTGGGACAGGGGTTTCTTGCCCCTTACAGACGCAATGTTATTTTGGGTCTATAGTGTCCATATACTACTGAGGCGTATATATTGAGATATGAAGATTTAATTTTACTTATAAAAAAATCGTACTTTTCCTTTAGTGGTGTACCATATATGTGGCAACATTGAACGAGCTAACCACTTTACAGAACCCTGTCTTTTCTGACATTCGACAAGACGATAAAAACTCAGAGGAGACGCCATTACGATGTAACCTATTAAACAGTGAAGACCGGATTACGAAGAACCAGATTGATAATTATACTTACCTTCTTTTTGCTTTGACTTATCTTTTGTAAATACTTTCATTTGTCGTATATTAATCAGTAAAGCCATAGTACGTAGTTTTCCAATTTAATGAATTTAATTCGTGTAAAATAAAATAGTGTCATCGTGAATTTTAACCACACAAATCATTTTATCACCAATCTCATTCGTTTTATTTGAAAATCCTACAATTGGAGACTGAACCACTGCGAACTCGGAAAAAAGACTCGCAGCCAGAATAAAGAGTAAAAGCAGATCAAGAATAAAAAAAGGTGAAAGGTCCAGTCTGAAAAATAAAAGAAGAATTTCAGCGGTATTCCCGAGAATAGTAGAAATATAAGCAGCATAAAAGGAAGGAAAAAGCATTCAACAGTAAGAATAACAAGTAGAAAAGCTAGAATTGGTCTAAGACCAATTCTTATGATACCCTAGATGAATTCCCGTATTAAATTTCGTATGGTCACCGATCTATGCGAGTTTGATTTTTGAAGTTGTTTTTCGCATATATTTCTAGAACAGTTTGTCGCACAGAAAAAATGGTAATAACCAATTTTATAGGATTTCGTATTCTGCAGAAGTTTTTAGTACAATAAAAATGTCTTGGACTGATCGTTTTCAAAGTATACGTAAAAAACCGAAATTTTTATATGGCAACACCAAGAAGGAGTTGCCCGATTTAGTCCATTTTTGATATTTTATTTGCTAATGTAGTAAAAACATCATGTACGAAATTTCAGCTCTCTACATCGGTGCGTTCTCAGGCAGTGTCCAAATATATAGCGGAAAACGAAATTTTTATATGGCAACCCCACGAAGGAGTTGCCCGATTTGTCTCATTTTCGAACTTAATTTTACTTTTTTTTTTAAAGTCCGTGTACAAAATTTCAGCTCTTTAAGTATACGCATTCTCGAGTTATCGTGCGCACAGACGGACAGACGGACAGACGGACGGACGGACGGACAGACGGACAGACGGACATACGGACAGAAGGACGGACATGCAAAAATCGAAATAACTTTTAATATTATGAATGGGTGTCCAATCCATTTTGCTCTACCATAATTATTTCGAGGTGCTATAAACGGAATGACAAACTTATTATTCCCCTATGATTTCATCTAGTGTATAATAAAAGTGGTACAAAATAAGAAATTGTTTGTAATAAGGTATGAAATTTCATTTTCCTAACCTATAAAATATATGGTACATCAAAAATTATAACAAAACGTGGTTCTATAAAAGCTTTCTACATTTTCGTCAGCGATAGTGCACGTATACAAAGCTCATTTTATATAACCAAAAAGTCTAAATAAATCGCATACGAACATATATATATACAGTAAAGAGTAGGACTGTAAATAAAGCGCAGCGCAATCGTAATCGTAGAACGATCAATAAATATCGATTTTTTTAAATTTAAATATCGATTTTATTAAAGTAAACGCGATAATACAACAAAATAAATTTAAACGGTTCAATAAAATTAAAATATTTAATAAATTAACAAAATAACTGTATTATTTCACAATAAAATAATTTCCATAATTTTAGAAATTTTATTTCGCTAATATATCGTGATAATAAGTAACAAACAACCGTAACAATATGACGGATATGAAAGCAAATACAACAAGTGAAAGCAAGATAGCCGCAACGTCAATTTCGGAACAAGAATTTTCACTACTAAAAGAAGAAATTAAAAGATTAAAGGACAAAATTAAAAAACAAGAGCTAGAAAAAGAAAACGAAAATAAAAATCAGAGAGCAAGCGGAACAAGACAAGAAGTATCAAATGCAACAAACGCAAGAGTTAAACCTAAGATTAGAAATAGCAAAACTAGAAGTTGAAAAACAAAAGCTGAATAACACTTTCGCAAATCAACAAAGCGCAGCAGAAGAAAATAATAATACTAAACAAGAACCGACAAATCAATTATATCAAACACAATTACAACAAATTCGTGAAGAAATTCTCAATGCAACATCAAATGAAATGTATTAAAGAGAAAAATTGTCATTTAAAGACATTTTAAATATTATACCAGAATTCAATGGCAAAGACGATTATGATGTAGAATTATGGATAGCAGATCTGGAAAATACAGCAAGAGAGCTGAAATGGTCAAACCTTCAACAAACGATGTTCGCTAAAACACTGCTAGTTGGTACAACCTGAATAACTGGGAAGATTTAAAAAAGTTTTCGATAGAAGAATTCACGGTAAAATTAAATGCAGCAGATATACACAGAAAACTAAACAACAGAAAACAAAAAAAATGAAACTATTCAAGAATATTTCCTAAAAATAAGGGAAATAGCTGCAAAAGCTGCCATCACAGATGAAGCAGCTATAATACAATATACAATCAATGGTATTTACGACAGTCCCACAAATAAAAGTATTTTATTTGGAGCTACAACGTACCAAGAATTTAAACAAAAAATACCAATTTATAGTAAATACAAAGAAACTGACAAAAATCAAATAACTTGTACAAATAAAAATCATATTTATAGAAAAAACGATACCAAAAACGATATCAAAAATAACGAAGAACAAATAATAACAACAAGATGTCACAATTGCGGTAAAGTTGGTCACAAAAAAGATGAATGCCCTGAAAAAACACCTAAGTGTTTTAAATGTAATGAATTTGGTCATATCGCCAAAAATTGTACGACAAGATCTATCAAATACATTACGTCAAAAACTAATACCGAAAAAATAATTCTAATAAATGATATCGAAATTTCAGCGCTAATAGATACAGGAAGCGATATAAGTATCCTACTAGCAGAGAATTTAACCACAATTGGATCACCAGAACTGCAAACTTCAGATTTTCAAATCCAAGGACTGTCGAACAATCGGATGTTTCGAAGCAAACATTAAAATAGACACCAATCATTATAAAACGTTACTATATGTTGTATCGGGAACAAACCTTCAAGTACCAGTAGTTATAGGCAGAGGCGTACTCAGCGGAACAAGCATTAAAGTGACAGAAAATGACATCACCATCAGCAAAATCAATGAAGAATTAAAAGCCTGTTATAATATTATACAAGAAAAAGACGAAATAAAAGTGGGGAATAAAAACTAAAAAACGAAATAGATGAATTGGTACAAAATTATAAACCAGAAAGTAAATTCAAAGATACAACAATAAAACTTAAAATAATCTTAACTGATGAAATTCAAATAGGGCAACGTCCTAGAAGACTAGCACCATTGGAAAAAAGAATAGTCGATGCACAAATAAAAGAGTGGTTACAATTAAAAATAATTAGACGAAGCATTTCAGATTTTTCTAGCCCAATACAATTGGCAAACAAAAAAGATGGTAGTAAAAGAATCTGCGTCGATTACAGAAAATTAAATAAAAAAGTTATTAGAGATAGATATCCACTACCATTAATTGACGATCATATTGACGCACTTAGTAAAACAAAAATATTTTCAACCATGGATCTAAAATACGGTTTTATTCATGTACAAGTTTATGAAACCAGCAGGAAATACACATCATTCGTAACACCGTCTGGGCAATTTGAATTCAATAGAGCACCATTTGATCTATGTATGCACTTCGCCAACTATATTCCAAAAATTTTTAATAAAATATTCCAATCACTTATCGATAGAAAAGCTGTGCTGGGGCCGGATTCTGTACCGCGGAGAATTTGGGAATTTGGGAGATGAGAATTGCGTTTTCTTAGAATTTTTAATTCCCTAATTCTCCATTCCCAATTCACTAACATGGTTGGAGAATTAGGGAAAACGTAACAAATGTGAAAAAGTCCGAATCGCCTGGGACGATTAACCCTCTAGCAGACCAATTTTTTTTTTATCTGAAAAAATTAGAGGAAGGTAAATCTGGAGTGTGGAATCCAAAACTGAAGTCAGAATTTCAGTCTAGCTAATAGTTTTCTTTCCAGGTGAGAAAAAAGGTAAACTGCCTCGAGGCGGGATTGCCTGGATATGGATAAAAAATGAAAGATATATATTACTAATTTTCGTTGTATTTTATTTAAAAAAAAAAAAAAATTAAATGAAGATCTTAAAAATATAATAGGAATGCTTACTTCGTATGGAACGAATGAAAACATTTCTTGGTGGCTGATAAACACAAGTTGAGATTGCATTTCATACAAATAACTTGCGTTTCAGAATTACATCCAGGTAACTTGCACCCGCGCTTGCCTCTTCTATCTAAGAAGTCTGCCGTATGTTCAACGCCATCATATCGTACATCGGGGGGAGGATAATATGTCTTTTTGCCACCTGAAGTAGCCTCTTTTGCTTTATATGCGCTCAATGATGGTCTTCCCACGGATTTCTTTTCGACGGGTTGCTGAAAATGACAACAGGCTTCTGCAACTTCTTCGCGAAAGTCAGGTAGCTTATAGGCTGTCTTTTTGTGTATACGTCGATGCAGTAAATAAGCATTAACGATCGCCATATCGATGAAATGGTAAAATAGGCGCAATGAAGAGCTTTTCGTTTTCAAACGAATATGATAACGCCCTAGCAAACCATCCATCAGATCAACACCACCCATGTGGTAATTATACTCTTTGATAATATTCGGGCAGTCGATCTCAAGGAACTCTTTCTTTTTTCTATCATACCTCACAGCTTTCGCGGGTTGAGATTTTGGATTAGCTGTGCGAAATGGCAGCACACCAGCATACGTGGATGCCAATCGTACGTTTTTCGTATCTTTCCACAAAACGGTAGAAATGTCGACACCGAATGCTGAGCCAACATACTCAACAGAGTAACCTCGTTTTTCCTTACCCAGCTGCTTATCTGTATCATTGGCCAGTTTACAGTTATTTATACGGTTGTAACGAACCGTTCCCAATGAATATATCCCTCGGCTGCGTAAATATACCAACAGTGGTAGCGAGGTGTAAAAGTTGTCGAAGTATAGAATATGATTCTTTAAATCCGGAATCGTTTGAGACAATCGAACAACAACGTTCGACGTAGCACCCATATCTGGTTTGTTTGGAAGAACAGTGTTATCTCCAGCACCAATATATACCTCGAACTTATACGAAAATCCACTTGAATCACACAGAACAAACAACTTCATCCCCCACTTATGTGGTTTGTTTGGCATATATTGTCTAAATCTGGATCTCATTTTCGTAGCGCACATCTGTTCGTCTACGCACAGTCGTGGTTGTTTTGGAACAGAATCAAATCTTATGTTTAACAAATCGACAACTGGGCGAATTTTAAACAACGGATCGTATCCTTCTTCATTTTTTTTAGTTTTCATGTATTCGATGTTATTGAAACTGAGAAAACTCCTGATCTGATAAAATTGTTTTGATGTCATCGCTGATTTAACAGATTGAAATGCATTCCGTCCCCAATATTTTTCAACACTCGGATATCGATATAAAGACATGTATATTAATATGCCTATGTATTGTCTAATTTCGACTCGAGTAATACTAAATTTCGTTTGAATGTCATTCTGCCTAGCTTTCAGATTCGTTTCACGGGCAATCAATTCCAAGAGCTCATCACTGAAGAAATAGTTAAAACATTGAAAGGGTGTTTTCAGTTCATTATAACTGTCTGGAAGTCTTTTCTCTCCTTGAAACACAACTTCGTTCCGATGAAGCTCCAAATGCTTCTTTTTCCACACGATGTTTGTGAATTCTTTCGATTTTGGTATTATCTGCATTACATTTCCAATGAATCCACCATCGTTAGATTCTCCGCAGGGCCCACCTTCTTCCTGTTCAGGCAAAGGAGACCGGGGTCGTTTAGGAGGTTTATGTTTCGTTCGAGCAACAGTTGATGGTGAAAGTACCAATGGTTTTTCTTGCGGCTGTTCATGCTGTATTTCTACTGGCTGAGTAACAGTTGAAGGTGGAGACAGCGAGGGTTCTACTTGTGGCTGCACTTGCTGTATCCCTGCTGCCCGCTTAACAGCTAAAGATGGAACCATAGATTGCTTTAGTTGAAACTCATCTTGCGGATCTGATAGTATGGGTATCTTTTTCGCTGCAAATGTTTCCTTTGTGCGATTTGGCGGTGTAGATTGAAATGGAAATGAGAAATTGCTGACATTCAAACTCATGTTAATGGCTTCACTGAGGAATTCAGTTGACGACGATCTTCCTAATTTAGAAACGAATTCGTCGATTTCCGCTTCTTCTTCAAATGGAACTTGAAAATCTTGATCGCCCACACTTTCATCATCATCAAAATCTCCACTCAAATCCATATCTTCTTCAGATTCATCGGTAGAATTTGAATTCATCATTTCTCCTATTTCCTCATCAGACATTTTGGAAAAATTGAATATTTTTCTCCTTATCGGCGAACGGATAACAGGTCCCTTTTTCTTCAGTGGCATATCTAAAAAAAGGCATATGAATTTCGTCATTCATAAATACTCGAAAAACTTCACTTACCTTGGCAAACTCGCCTTTAGACGGTGCGCGGTCGATGAGTGTAATGATGTGTTGTATGATAAGAATTGTTTTATTCACTACCGCTACCAACTAATTTAGGTTTGTACGTACCTACTAATAATTTTTTCACTGCACAAAACAAACGCAAAATATTTGTTTAAATTATTAAAAAAAAAACAAATATTTGAAATATAATTTTTGTACCTCTCTGCGCAACTGTAATACGACAACATTCAATTTCTATTACAATGCCGAGCCTATTCGTATGGATGTCATAAATGTCCGTTACGTTTCAAAAAAATTTTATTACTTGAGCTACTGCGATCAACGTGCAGCCCGTCTATAGGCGGGCTTGCCTGCTAGAGGGTTAAGGGTATCAATTTTTGTTGTAGAGGGCTGGACTTTTTTTCATATGTGAGGTACATCTGTCTATTACCTTCCACTGTCGAAATAAATTTAAATTTCTTTTTTCTTGGTTAGTTTTTGAGGGATGTAGGAGGGTAGGTTTTCTCGGGTTTTTCCGGGATAACGAGAGAATGGAGAGTAGAAGGAGAATGTATGTGGTATCAAAAAAAATGGGAGCTCAGCGCGAACAAGATAGGTTTAGGAAAAAGGGCGGGGAGAGTGCGGGGTAGAAATGGGAGCTGATTAAGGGAAATTAAAAAAAATTAAGACAATATCAGGAGCTGCAATAATTCGCAGGGGTAAACTCAGGATCTCTAAGCCCAATAAAAAAAAAGTATGAATTCACTTTGGTAATTAGGTATGCATGGGTATTATAGGCTATATTTTATTTCGATTAACGGTAATTTGAAGATTTGAGCGGCCTCGGCGGTAAATTTTGCTATCGCAATATTCACGAGCGCCTAACTCTATGTGGGAGGGCTGTAGAGTATTAGAATTTTTTTGATAGATTAAGGGTTTAGAGTACAAAAATATGGGTGAACAATTTTTGGGGCAGAGTGTTTTGGGGGTTGGGGGTCGTACCACCCCTCATAGGGGGTTGCTAAAACTACGTCATGTTTGATACCAAATTAAAGAGGGAGGAGAGGGTAATCGAATGGTGTAGTTTGTCTTTGATCGTTTTAACGTGATAGCTGACTTTTGACCGCCGAAAAACTATTTTTTTACACTACGGTCATATACACCCCAGTTTCCATATTTTGCATACATTTCTTCCGTTCTTTGTTTCACATCAATTAGTACTCCGCTGTGAACATTTTTGTCATGGGAAGTAAATTTCCATGACTTACCAGTTCTTCGCAATGATGAGATGAAAATATGTGAATTTTTGTACCAAAAACGTCCAATTTTTCACCTTAAAAAGGACTGCTACACTTCTTTTACAGTTATTTCCAAAACGGTTTATCGGATTCAAAAATTATTTACATATTTAATTAGGGGACAAAATGAAGATGCAATTTCATCCGACACACAAGCTTTACCGTGTATATTTAAAAATTTTACAGCATCTCTTCTGTACTGGACGACGACCAAATTGATCAATTTCGCGTGATTTGTAATTTTTAGCGGGTACTTTGAGAGACAAAATCCTTATTCCTCTGTTAGTATTTCATGGATTTCCATAATTCGTTTTTTACAATATAGCCAGGATACGCAGTGAATACATAACTCAATTTGAAATTCCTAGGTACCTAGATACCTTCACAAAACGCAACAAAAGCAGACAATACAATTTTTCCACTTACTTTTCCACTTGCAAAACACCGGAGAATTAACAAGTGGAATGGAGAATTTGGGAATTCTCTACTTACTTTTCGTCTTACTTTTCCACAAGCAAACACCGGAGAATTAATAAGTGGAATGGAGAATTCGGGAATTCCGTACTCACCTGTCAAATTCTCTCTCAATTGAAAATTTTTCGTCTTACTTTTCCACAAGCAAATACCGGAGAATTTGAGAAGTGTAAGTTTAAGTAAGACGAAGAATTCGGGAATTCTGTACTCGTTTCTCAAATCCTCTCAGTTGAGAATTTTTCGTCTTACTTTTTCACAAGCAAACACCGGAACACGTGGAATGGAGAAGTCGGGAATTCCGTACTTGCTTCTCAAATCCTCTCAGTTGAGAATTTTTCGTCTTACTTTTCCACAAGCAAACACCGGAGAATTTGAGAAGTGAAAGTAAGACGAAAAATTTTGAACTGAGAGCGAATTTGAGAAGTGAGTACGGAATTCCCAAATTCTCCATTCCACTTGTTAATTCCCAAATTCTCCATTCCACTTGTTAATTTTCCGGTGTTTTGCAAGTGGAAAAGTAAGTGGGAAAATTGTATTGTCTGCGTTTGTTGCGTTTTGTGAAAGTACATATCTAGGTACCTAGGAATTTCAAATTTAGTTATATATTCACTGCGTGTCCTGGCTATATTGTAAAAAACAAATTATGGAAATCCATGCAATACTAACAGAGGAACAAGGATTTTGTCTCTAAGAGTACCCGCTAAAAATTATAAATCATGCGAAAATGATCAATTTGGTCGTCGTCCAGTACAGAAGAGATGCTGTAAAATTTTTAAATATACACGGTAAAGCTTGTGTGTACGATGAAATCGCATCTACATTTTGTCCCCTAATTAAATATGTAAATAATTTTTGAATCCGATAAACCGTTTTGGACATAAGTGTAAAAGAAGTGTAGCAGTCCTTTTTAAGGTGAAAAATTGGCCGTTTTTGGTACAAAAATTGACATATTTTCATCTCATCATTGCGAAGAACTGGTAAGTCCTGGAAATTTACTTCCCATGACAAAAATGTTCACAACGGAGTACTAATTGATGTGAAACAAAGAACCGAAGAAATATATGCAAAATATGGAAACTGGGGTGTATATGACCGTAGTGTAAAAAAATAGTTTTTCGGCGGTCAAAAGTCAGCTATCACGTTAAAACGATCAAAGACAAACTACACCATTCGATTACCCTCTCCTCCCTCTTTAATTTGGTATCAAACATGACGTAGTTTTAGCAACCCCCTATGAGGGGTGGTACGACCCCCAACCCCCAAAACACTCTGCCCCAAAAATTGTTCACCCATATTTTTGTACTCTAAACCCTTAATCTATCAAAAATATTCTAATACTCTACAGCCCTCCCACATAGAGTTAGGCGCTCGTGAATATTGTGATAGCAAAATTTACCGCCGAGGCCGCTCAAATCTTCAAATTACCGTTAATCGAAATAAAATATAGCCTATAATACCCATGCATACCTAATTACCAAAGTGAATTCATACTTTTTTTTTTATTGGGCTTAGAGATCCTGAGTTTACCCCTGCGAATTATTGCAGCTCCTGATATTGTCTTAATTTTTTTAATTTCCCTTAATCAGCTCCCATTTCTACCCCGCACTCTCCCCGCCCTTTTTCCTAAACCTATCTTGTTCGCGCTGAGCTCCCATTTTTTTTTGATACCACATACATTCTCCTTCTACTCTCCATTCTCTCGTTATCCCGGAAAAACCCGAGAAAACCTACCCTCCTACATCCCTCAAAAACTAACCCAACAAAAAAGAAATTTAAATTTGTTTCGACAGTGGAAGGTAATAGGCAGATGTACCTCACATATGAAAAAAAGTCCAGCCCTCTACAACAAAAATTGATACCCTTAATCGTCCCAGGCGATTCGCACTTTTTCACATTTCTTACGTTTTCCCTAATTCTCCAATCATGTTAGTGAATTGGGAATGGAGAATTAGGGAATTAAAAATTCTAAGAAAACGCAATTCTCATCTCCCAAATTCTCCGCGGTACAGAATCCGGCCCCTGGTATACATTGATGATATCGTAATCCTTGCAGAAAATTACGAACAAGCTTTATCGAGATTAAAAATGTGCTAAATATAGCCGAAGAACACGGATTACAGATTAAATGGTCTAAATGCCAATTTTTAAATACAGAAATTGAATATCTAGGATATTACATTACAGAGGGAAAAGTTGGACCATCACAAATAAAAACAATTGCGGTACAAAATTTTCCACAACCAAAGAATATTAAAGAAGTCCAAAGTTTCCTAGGTCTAACCGCTAACAGACTTATTAAAAAAAGACAATAAGTTCAATTTTGGTATAAAAGAAATTGAAGCCGTTAATCAATTAAAACAAGCTTTATCAAATAAACCAGTGTTAACATTATATCAACAAGATTCGGAAACAGAGATCCACACGGATGCGTCCAAATGGGAATTTGGTGCTGTGCTTTTACAAAAACGAGATAACCAATTCCATCCAGTATGTTATCATAGCAAGAAGACATCGCCAGCTGAGGAACGATATAGCAGCTGCTATGAATTGGAAGTTCTAGCCATCGTATCTGCACTAAAAAAATTTCGCGTTTATGTACTAGGAATAAAATTTAAAATAATAACAGATTGTTCTGCTTTCAAACAGACTACGGAAAAGCAAAATATAATTCCAAGAATAGCAGGATGGGCATTAGCACTCCAAGAATTCGACTATACGATAGAACACAAACCTGGAAAACAAATGAAACATGTAGACGGTCTGAGCAGAAACCCTATAATTATGGTAATCACAAACGAATTTATAAATAAAATAAAAAACGCGCAAAACAGATAAAAATTTAAAACGAATTACAAAAATATTAGAAACGAATGAAATCTATGACGGTTATTTTAAAATAAATGATATTTTATATAAAAAGACTATAGACAATAAAGTGTTATGTGTTCCGAATTGTATGCAATACGAAATAATTAAAAACATCCACGATGATGGTCACTTTGGTTATACAAAAATGGAAGACTTAATAAAACGTGAATATCACATACCACATCTAAAAGAGAAAATCGAAAATGTTAGAAAAAACTGCGTGAAATGTATATTAGCTGATAGAAAAGTAGGCAAACTAGAGTGTTATTTAAACCCTATATGCAAAAATGAAAGCCCATTAGATACATATCACATCGATCATTTAGGACCAATGACTAGCACAACTAAAAAATACGTATACATACTGTGTATAATTGACGCTTTTTCCAAATTTTGCTGGATCTATCCAACAAAAACCACAACATCAGCAGAAACTATTCAAAAATTAAAGCATCAACAAGACATATTTGGAAACCCACGCAGAATCATCAGTGACAGAGGATCGGCTTTTACATCCAACGATTTCAAAGATTACTGCGAACAACGAAATATAATACATCTATTAATTGCTAGAGGTATTCCAAGAGGCAACGGCCAAATAGAAAGAATAAACAGAATAATAATATCGGTGCTAACAAAATTATCAATGAACTAACCAGCGAAATGGTACACATTTACGGGCCAATTACAACGGTGTTTAAACGCTACATATCAAAGAAGTGTCGGTAGATCACCTTTCGAATTACTAATTGGTACAAATATGAGAAATAACGAAAATTCGACGCTAGCTCAAACAATAGAAGAAGAATTTAAAAAAGCATTCGATGAAAATCGAAGAGAACTATCAAGAAAAAACATAGAGAAAATTCAAGAAGAAAATCGTAGATCATACAATAAAAATAAAAAACCTGCAACAAAATACCAACTAGGAGAATTAGTTGCAGTTAAAAGATGTCAATTTATCAACAACACTAAAATGTCAACAAAATTTTTAGGTCCATACAAAATTACCAAATGTGTGGAACATGACAGATATCACGTAGAAAAATACGGTACACACGAAGGTCCTAAAAACACCATCAGCAGCGCCGACAACATGAAAAGATGGTACGATATCACCAGTAGTGATGAAGAAGAGGATTTTCAAGGTTTTGATAATGAATAATCATAATATTACATTGGCTTCACCAATAAACTAGTAAAAGATTCAAGACATTGATCGACAAAACCAAGAATAAAATATTCATGCCAAAGATGATAAATAACGAGTTCAACAACCACATGAGATGATAAAGTTCAAAACACACCAGATGTCCCATTTTGTATAAAATTCCATTTTTTTTATATATACAAAATTCTAAAAATAAGAATAAAGATGATCAAGACGCAAGAAATTTAAAGATGTCCAAGATGAAACTTAAAGATGTTCAAGATAAAATTTAAAGATGAAACTTAAAGATGTCCGAGATGAAACTTAAAGATGTCGAAGACGAAATTTAAAGATGTTCAAGATGCCCAAGATGAAACTTAAAGATGTTCAAGATATCCAAGATGAAATTCAAAGATGATCAAGTTGCCAAAATTGTTCCGACGTTCTATAACGATATTCAATTCAATTAAAAAAAAAAAACTAAAAATCAAGAGGCGCTAAGACGACATCTAAAATGCTACAAGACATTCCAACAAAATTTATAACAACCAAAACAACATATTTTCGAGGTCGAAAAGATCATCAGGAGGGCCGATTGTGGTAACACTGAACGCGCTAACCACTTTATACAACCCTGTCTTTTCTGACATTCGACAAGACGATAAAAGCTCAGAGGAGACGCCATTACGATGTAACCTATTAAACAGTGAAGACGCGATTACGAAGAACCAGATTGGTAATTATACTTACCTTTTTTTGTTTTAACTTATCTTTTGTAAATACTTTCATTTGTCGTATATTAATCAGTAAAGTCATAGTACGTAGTTTTCCAATTTTAACCACACAAATCATTTTATCACCAATCTCATTCGTTTTATTTGGAATTCCGACATATACCTATATGCAACTTTCCTTGATAGTATGTTGCATTTTTCATTGCTACGATTTGCTCGTTTTTTGTAAAGAACCACCTATTTTTGATATCACTTCCCAACATGTAGCCATCTTTTATATATATATTTTTAGAAACTTTCTGCATTCTTTTAGTTCATGTTTTTCATTGCGGCTTTCATCTTTAACAAAAACAGTTTCCATTGATACAGAATCATAATTTAAGGTGATCGTTTTGGATAGTTCAAATCATACGCTTAGCTATCTGTGCTAAAGATCGGCTGCCCCCACGCAGTAAAGGTTTTAATTGCCCTAAACAATTTTCAAATTTACATGAAGATATTTGAGGAAGATATCCAAACTTTTTTACATCATCAATGACATGGAACAGATTATGTACATTCATGCTGATGCTATCGATTCCATAAATATCAATAAATTGTTCGATATAGTCTTTAAGCAATTGTTCCGCTACATGTGTATATTTTATGTATTTTTGGCAGGAGATAATGGTTACCGCATAAAATAGGGTCAAGAAATTATTGTATAATATTGTATAATAAAAACGTGCGAAATCGATACCTTTCCAAAGTTTTATACAATCAAGTCTTCTTATAGTTCGGTGAATTTCCATTGGTCTTCTTTTGCTACATTCTTCTAATAAATCTGACAAAAGCGTTATGTCTCCTGCTGAAAATTTCGTGCGGAAATTGTAACTTCCGTTCATCCACGCATGAAGACATTTTCTCATAATACCTATAATATTATGTAAAATTGTTATGCTTAATTAAAATAAACGCATTACTGCAATATTAAATTAGTACCTAAATCAATTAAATGCAGCGAATCAGCTACAACAATATCTTCCACCAAGTTAATCGGTAATTTTATTAAGGGCGTAATTTCTTTATGATGATCAGGGTCATCATTGCATTTAATACAAGCATGATATACATTAAAGCCGACGACACCTTGTTTAAAACTAGAATATTTAGATGTAAATGTATTTAAATATTAATGTTTCATAAATCACATTGTACCTTTGATAAAGCTCCTTGCAGGAGTATCACAAATGAAGCATTTGACATTGATAGATATTTTCTGATCATTGATAATAAGTCCATTTTCCAGAACATCATTTAATTCATCCACAAAGTGATGTAGAAAATTTTGTAAAGGTGGTTTAGAATTTCCACAATAGATAGCTATGACCATTGGCTGCAAACTAGAATACTCCTGAATTGTGTATAAAATTGGCCAAAATTGTAAAGATGAACTGTTGTATATTGGAAGTCCATCAATATTGAAAAAAAGCGAAAGTGAAAGTGGCTGACGTATTTTATGAAATGTTGCACATAAACTGTTTTTAATACCGGGATACCAGAAGTACCCATCCCTCATCGGTTCAATATTAATCATATTTGGAGTTCGCAGGAATGTTCGGCTATCAGATGGCAAATTTATGAAGTTGCTTTTATTCAATATCCCCAATAAATCGTTGATCGCAGAATGAGATGTATTATGTTTTAGTGCCCATTTTCTCAGTTGCTCACTCAAAACTAAACAATCAGTCACCTCCTCATTATTATCCTCATTCTCATCTATCAGAAACTTATAAGATAACACATTTTAAAGAGTATTCGTTTTGTTAAATATTCTTAAAAGTTGTTCACTATTATTGGATGGAACTTTTTCTGTTTTTGGCGTACTTTTATTCCTGTCATAAGTACTGATATCATTATTATTAATATAAGATGTATTTTTGTCAACATAATTTTTGTCAGAATTTTTTTTTAATTGCCTCTTTATACTTTCTCACTGCCCTATAAAAAGTTGTTGAATATCGATATAGTTTTTTCTTTCTATGTTTTGTTGGCATTTTTGAGCCCTTTAATATTTATCGGAGTCTTGTGTATTATACTACGACCATCCGTCATAAAAATACTTTGGAAAGTTGACATCTGTCACGGCTTTTTGTATCGACATACATATGTCCACATTAAAGAGCCCGCCACTTTGTTGCGGCAGAAATTCGTAGCTGCAATTTCAAAATCTCAATTGTTTTCTATTTCTTATTTTTCTAAGAGGCTGAAATTTTAAAGCGATAATTATTGTTCTCGCCACGTTCCATAAAACATTTAAAACCACTCCAAAGTGGCGAAATTTATATGGAATAAATGTTGCCTATTGCCATGTTCCTGTTACCATAAAATATTTCTTTAAGATTGCAACATTTTGATGGAACAATAATTATTCCTGCTACGTTCCGGACTCTCACAAATGCTACCTCAAAGTTATGGATATATTAAAGTGGCAAATTTTGTCCCAGCCATGATCCGGAAGCATACGAAAAGAACATGTATGTGACAGGGACTTATATGTGGATGATATTAGCGGAAATATCACTGGCAGCCGTATAGTCGAAGAGGCTGAACATTTACGCACAAGTTCCAACGATTTAAATGCTAGCTGGGATGTCGTTAATACGACGAAAGTCTACCACTACTCTCCACTTTTTGTTACCATTCTCATCTGGTTTTTTAGGAACCAGGAGAAGTGGAGAATTCCAGGGCTATGGGAAGGTCTAATGATGTCTGACTCAAGAATTTCTTGTATTTGCCTATTTATTTCAGTTCGGATTGCCTGAGGAAGTCTATATGGCTTGGTATAAATTGGCGGTTTGTCTTGGAGGGTCTCGATCTTGTGGGTAATCGCGTCTGTATATGAAAGGAAATCGCCTTCTATGAAGAAGAGATCGTTGAATTCCCTACAGATATTGCGAATACTCTCAGACTCCTCTGAATTACAGTGATCCAATTTGATAAGGTTTTGCAGTTTATTTATTCTGCCCTTAATTGGATCTCTTTATTTCAGAATATGTGGAGATAACCACTAAGTCGTCCAAGTTTTGCTAAACTGCGTTCACCTCGTAAGGGCCCAGATCGGCGTCCTCCTCATTTGTATTGAGGATTAGGACTTTTACCATACCGTTGACTGGTTCGACTATCGAATTTCCAAGAAACAAACCTGGCCTTATTTCCTTCTTGAGACAGGCCGATTGATGTTGAATAGTAGGAGTTGGAATTTCAATGATGAACTCTGATTGAGTCGGAATTTTAATTTAATTTATCCGATTCTTTCGGATTTTTAAGAGGAAGGAGACAACTAGGGACATGTACCTGAGATGTAATTTTGTTAAAATCTTGGGAACGTTGTAATTGGGGGTTTAGTTTTGGAACTACGTTGAGATTTTGCGTGGAGCGTTGTATGACTGGGCAACTTGATGCAGCATGCCCCAGGCTATTACATTTGAAGCTGCGAAGACTTGAATTTATTGTTTCCACAAATGCAGTTTGATTTATCTTGTTATATGCTTGGGAACCGAATTGTTTCTGTTCTAAACGTGATGCATGCTCCAAGATGTGTGACTTTAATGCAGAAAAGGATTTATCGGAATGCACTTTTGCTAAAGTGTGGAGTTGGGTATTTATTAGCCCATCCTCAATAGCCCTCACTGCTATCTTTTAAAAGAGATTTTAAAAGAATTTTATCACTAGTATAGGAGTGTGTCGCCTCATTTAATTTAAATAGACTTTTGTTAAGTCTTTGGAGAAAATCCATTACGCTTTCCCCTATTTTCTGCTTGCAATTATTTAATTGAGATTGTAGTGCGGATCTGGAAATTTTTACTTCGAATGTTTGTTTTAAAATCGATTTTAGAGTAGGCCAATCTTCGACTTGATTGAACCTGAAAATATTATATGCAGCAGCAGATAATTTACTCCTTATTAAGCTAAGGAGGGAGTGTTTTTCATTTGCCGTCGTTGCCGTCGCGC
Organism: Dioctria rufipes; assembly: GCA_963924295.1. Classification (NCBI taxonomy): domain Eukaryota; kingdom Metazoa; phylum Arthropoda; class Insecta; order Diptera; family Asilidae; genus Dioctria; species Dioctria rufipes. The sequence continues at coordinate 138,855,356 of OZ002744.1, forward strand.
ATATATCATCACAGCTTGAAATGAATTTGTGAAGATCTTTGGGATTTCCATTAAAGTTGGGGATTAATGTTCTCGTGTCAGATAGGAAAAAATTTCATTGGTCTCTGAAAGAGACATTGTGGTGATGGTCTGTAGAATTATTTCTAGTATTCGTTATATTTTGGAATCTTGAGTCCAACTGTTCCTGGAGCGCAATTATAGTATCTGTATGTTGCTTCCATTTTTATATGAACGTTATTTCTGAAATCCTCGTTGTCTCTATCATGTGGGCCCGCATTTGAAATTATTTCGAGATGAGTTGTTTCAAAGTCATCAGAATATTTTTGTAGTGAATATATTTTCTGTAATTCGAAATTGTACTGTGTTAGAGTGATCATCATCTCCACACTCTGGCATAGCCTCAGTGTTGGTACCTTTTTGTAAGTTTTTCGGGGCTGGGAAGTAAAATGGGTTATTTTCGTTATCTGCAGGGCCGCATTTACCATAAGGCGCACTAGGCGCAAGCTGGGGCCTCATTCTCTATGGGGGCCACATTTTAAAACCTCACTTCCCGCAAGCAACAATATAAAAAAAATTCTAAAATCATAATTTAAAAACTAGAGCCTACTGAAAATTTACCTCCATTTGAAATACATATAATATGTACATATATATTGTTCTTTGATTAGACCATACGGGTATTATAATAAACAGAAATGTGGAAATGCGAAAATATCGTACATAAGTGCGCCTGCGCCTTCATGGGTTCTGCAAACATATTATTTATTTATTTGATGCAAGCTAATAATTTGCTACAGTTTTTAGTTGATTTTATTTTAAATATAAGAAATAGTTTTGCTGTTTTAAATAAAGATGCCAATTTATTAACAGATGAAACAAAATTTAAATAAGAGAAGAAAGATTGAGAAAAATGTCTGACGAAGTTAAAAATCTAACGACGAGATTATATTTCATGGCAAGGAAAATTTTATTGTTAATATTTTTAATGTCATTTGCGAATCTTAGAATCTTGGAAATAATTTTTTTTGAAAAAACATATAAATCAAGACAAGTACTTATAAGACTAGTATTACGAAAATTTTACTCAACTTATGGTACTGATATTGACTCAGAAAAATTTATTGAAGAAAACTTCTTAATTAAAAATATGTATAAATTTATAAAGGAAGGGTTAAGGACTACTTTTCCGAACGTAAAAACAATTTTAAAAATATTTTTGACGATGCCTATTTCTAATGCAAGTACTGAATGGTTTTCGGTGTTGAAATGAATAAAAAATTATTTACAAAGTAACATGTTTGTATGGAGAAGTGGTAGGATAGTAGGACTAACAATACTAATAGTGACGGTACAAGTGACAGCAGGAATAGTAACGGTAGCAGGACTTTAATAGTTATAATGTCAACTAACCTACCGGTGGAACTCCAAGTATTGCTAATTTTGCTCAGGAGTAACAGCAGCTATAATACACAACAGCGGAAAATTTATACAATAGCCAGTAGAAACTTAGCCGTACTGAAGAGTATTAAGTTTTCTGCCACTACGAAACGCTTCTTCCAATCCATTTTAGAAGTTCAAATTTGCAATTGACAATCGTCATTAGCATAGTTTCTTTCCTCCATAGACGAAATATAACTCACCTTCCAGGAGGCAGGCGTTGGGATTCCTGGATTTTATAACTTATCATAAGAGATGGTTGGATTTTATCATTCTTCTTGAATGATGGCTCAAATTTATTATTGTTCACGATTGATAGTTAGATATTATCCTGTATCATTTATCATGAATGATAGTCAGATGTAAATCTCATCAAAAAATCTCGCCTATATTAATAAGTATATGTCAGTGATTGAATCAGATGTAATGGACTCGATTAATTATAATGACATTATAGACAAAATTGCTAAAACAAAAGCCAGAAAACAAAATGTTTTTTTAAATACCAATGCAGAGTTATTTTTATGTTATTAAAATGCGTTATTATGGAAATGTCGACTTTTGTTTTCAATAAACTAAAAAAATGCATATGTAGGTCCAATATATATTTTGTTAACTGAAACAGACTTATTTTTTTGGGACCTCATAATAATTTTGCGCCTAGGGCCTACAAAACAATAAATGCGGCCCTGGTTATCTGCCTGACTTGAAATGGATCTCAACCTATCAGACAGTGTAGCCTTGATTAGGTTGTACCAGTCTTCTGTTTTATCAGAGCAGGACTGTTTGAAATATTCGTGAGTCTCGTCGAAATCAACATGTTCTTGAATGAAGGCTTCTGTTTTCTCAAAGGCCGCCCTGTGCTCTTCTAATTTTTGGATATTACTTGAAACAAATTCTGGAGCTCTATATTTTTTGTTATTACTGTGGTATTCCTTTAATATTTTTCTGATTTCTCCATTTTTTTTGTATTTGTGACAAGCAAAGCTCATCGAAGGACTTGTTTTCTTCGGTCATTTTAGGTTATTTTCGTATACGTCAGAGAATTGAAATTTAGAATAAAATTTATTAAAATTGAGAAAAGAGATATATTTTTTCGTCTTATTTTGTCGAAAGGGTAAGGACATAAAATAGTAATAACTGCAACAAGGTAACAAATCAATGGGGAAATAAGATTTTGGATTGCTCGTATGCGCTGTATGTTTTTTTTTTTACTTGGGATGAAAGAGAAAACAAAATTTTCAGAACAATATAAAAAGTATTAATAGAATAGAACATTTGCTCTTGTTAATTATGCTTTTATATGTATATAGGCTGTCAGGTTGCCGATCGACTGCTACGGGCGGTAAAAATTAAGATTTATTGTAAAGAAAGCCAACAAATTTTTATGACCCAATAATAAATTGTGCAAAAAAAAATTCTCCGTTGTTTTAGTTGTGGAAAAGTAAGAAGGAAAATTCCCGACTGACAGTTTTGTGTTTTCGTTGTGATTTGTGGATTGAATAAAAATTTAATCTTAGTTATTTTCGTTGTGATTTGTGGATTGAATAAATATTTAATCTTAGTTATTCAAGGGATTTGTCATATTGTCATACGAAGAGTGCGAAAAATTATTAAAAAGAAAGATTTATGTTCACAATGTATGCAACGGTGTTTGGAGTGCTTGCTATTCATGGGGTTCTTTTTCATTTTTACACTGATAATCTTCATGTTTTTCCAGCTACCTCAAATAAAAGTAACTCAGCATCTATTACAGCTCTAAATCAGATATTTTCCAAAAAATTTGCAATAGTTTGTCTTTTAAACCTGTTAAAGTCAAGCAACTTTTGTTCCGCTTCCGTCTTTTCTATTTTAGGGTCAACTCATTCTTATGTCTTTCAATCACAGAACAATTTCCGGCTAACATGGTACCTTCGTGTTAATCTAATCTGCTGAATTCGAACTAAACTTATTTACGCACTTAGGTTTATAATATTTTATTACATATATTTTTTTGTATTCTTTAAAGGTCCACAACATTACCAAAAACACAGTAGAAGCTGAGAATGATAAAAGTGGAGCCCTTAAACAAATAGAATTTTTTACTCGATGTACTGAAGATTTTAACGGACAACTTAACATTGTTGGAAAGGAATCGAATAGTTCCGAATCATCACTTGAAGTACCATTACAAGTAGCTTCGTATGTTCAAATGGAAGCTTCAGATCCTATTTGTCCAGCACAAACTGTAACGGTTGAGTACGAATCAAATGCGCTTTTCATACCATCATCAAAGCAAATAGATATAATTGATGATGTTGAGGCGCAACGCAGTAGTGTAGAATTAGAAAAAGATGGATTTTATGTGGAAACTGCTAAAGATCTTAAGAGCAAAAATAGGACTCGCATAGTCAATAGATTCTATATAAAGGGTGACTCGAATATGATTTTATCTTCAAATCATCTTAAAAATGAACACAAATCAGAATGTGAAAAACTTTTCGAGCCAATATTTTATATGGCTCCTGCTTTTGAAGACCAACCATCCATTGTTACACATAAAAAAGTTTTGACAATATCCTTAAAAGAATTACGATTCCTGTTGCATCCACTTCAGAGAGAAGAACATCGAATTGCCAATAAATTGGAAGAATTTTGTGATATCTACCACGAAATTCAGTCTCAGAATAAAGTTCATAAAATTACGGCAGATTTGTCTACAGTTCGTCAAATTATTACTGATTTACTAGACAAATCTGATGAATCTGAGATAGATAAGCTTGAAGCGTACTTAGATTATGCTCGAAATCTTCGAAATAATCTTCACAGAGAGGAACTTATTCATAAAAATATCATTAATTCTGCTCTTCAAACTTGGATAACACTAAAAAAAACTACAAAAAAAAGCAAGGATATAACTGGACAACTATAAAATTACTTATAAAAACTCAAGAAACCAATGTCGAGGAGGAAGTAAAAGTCTGGAATAAAATATTTCATTTCGAGTTGAATGATATATTGAGGGAAGAGCTTAGTATGTATTATAGGGAGAAGAGGAATAGGAAGGAAGGAAAGATCTCAGTTTTACAAAAACCAGATGTTGAACAAATTAGAGCAGATTTACATGAAACATTAATGAAATGCAGTCGATTGCCGACAGAGCCTAAAGTTGAGATTGATGCTAGTTGGCTCACTACTGGTACTAGTAAGAATTTGGAAAAGAAGAGAGCATATTATTTCAAAATATTTTTGGAAAATGAGCTGGTTGAATCTACAAAACCTTTAGATCTGACCGTTGTTTTACGAATTAATAAGACTTTTCGATACTTTTGCAAAAAAGAATTCCTGACAGCGTAAAAATTGAAGTAAGTAGCGAAGTTTTATTTATTTATAGTCAAAACTATATTTTGAGAATTTTCATTTTTTGTTTGTTTTCATTTTCGTTTGGTTCATCAATTTAATCAAAAACGATAAATATACTCGTAAAACACAGAAAAAAGTACTTCACTGTTCCATTATATCTGCCTATACTAACAAACATAATTTTATTTTTAGATCTACGATGTTCGAAAATTACTACACAAAACTTGCAGATATCTTTTTGCCAATAACTAGCATAACAAACAATACTTCTGGTATTGAAGACTATTTCGATTTTGCTTCAAAAAATCTACAAGTTTTGGGAAAATTAAAAATATCACTCAATTGAACAAATCTTGAACCTCAACAAAATGAAGTATATGAAGACAATCTTCAGAAATTAAAACGCAGAACATAAATATCCAGAAATACCTAAAAAAATTGGTATGAAAATAAGTTGATAAATCCTTTGAATCCTGATTGTTTGCTGTTAATAAAAAAGCTAAATGAAAACGAGGAAACAGCGGAAATTGTAGAAAATGATGTTACTTTCGTCTTAGACGAACAACAATTGGCATTTTGTTCTAAGGATGAAATTGGAAACAATCAAAGACTTCGGCTCTTAAGCTTGAGATACAAAAATGATATGAAATACAAAGATTTTAGATTTGTGCCGCTTTTTGAGAATGGATTTGCTACAGAGTCGGAAGAAAAAGTGATTGAAGATGGTAACTGGATGGATCCCATCGACCTTCAAAAACATCATCGCAAGAAATATTTGAGAACACTTTATGACACTGTACTGAATCACTGTATTCAACTGAGTAGAACCGATAATGATGCATCTAATTTGTTGATAGGTAACGATCCATATATATTCTATATTATTTTGAAATTAATGTAAATTTCAAGTCATTTTAGCTCAATTATAACAACGATCTTGGCATTCTTTGGCCCGGCCAGGAGAAGAAAAAAGCAAATTACGAATATGGGTTCGAGAAGCTAAGGGACTTACACATTAGCATATTGTAGATACTTTTAAAGCAGGAAAATCGTCTATAAGAGAAATCATTTTAGAGGCATGTTGTGTTATGTTATATCATACTACAAATTTTTATATTTTTACTACTATTATTTTCATTTTTATGGATTTGCTATTGTATAATTTTTCTATGATTGTTCTTTTGCTGCTACAAAGTTACTCTAGCCTACTATAGCTGCCTTAAGCCTCCACTTCTCTTAATTGTTTATGTTTGGTTTTGCTATAATATGTATCTACTATGTAACTCGCTATGATGTGCCCTGCGCTTGGCGTGCCTTAGGCACGGGTACTCAAATAAATAAATGTTTATGTTTATTTGGAATGTATTAGCTCCATTATTATTTCGTCGGATGCAAATTTTCTACATAAACAGACTCATTGCGCCAGAAAGTAATACTAGTGGATAGTGAAGTCAAATAAGAGAGAGCTTAAAGTAAAGCTTAAAATGCTGATTAAAAAATGAAATAATTTATAAAAGTAACAATAACAATTGTCAGTAAATTACAAAACTGCATTATCCTACCGGCAGAAAATACTTATTAACTATAAAATAACGCTGAAAGACAGTTGCGCATAATTACAAAATAATTGGGAAATGATTCAAATCAACTAATTATAAAGATATATATGTATATATATATATATATATATATATATATATATATATATATAATTTTGTTTCCGCAGATTTATTCCAGACGAGCTTCCAACCAGCAGAAGGAAGGGCTCATTGATTTTATGGAGTCAAATATAGATTTTGCTCATGAACGATAAGGAGAAGTTGAGGTTTTAAACCTAGATACATAAACATTATAAAGATATATAATATAAACATATTAGAAGACTACCGACCCCAGCAAGTTCTGCGAACTCGCGGTGTTTCCATGGTGCTCACAACACCTCACTTACAGTACCTTCATATTTAGTTAAATGAGTCACCCGAAGGCGATAAACGTGGCTGTACACTTATCACCTTTCGAGAATTGCTGTAATTGTAATTTTTTAATTAAAATATTTTGCTCTATATATACTAATATCTAATATCTATTACTTTTTTTTCTTTGCTATAATGTTAATTTCTTACTTCCAATACCATACTATGTATGGATGTTCTAAGCTCCCACTACCCTTAATATTTTATGATTTGTTTTGCTACTATGTAGCTTTCTATCATTTGCCCAACGCTTTACGTGCTTTGGCACGGATACTCAAATAAATAAATGTTTATGATTTCAGTTTCTAGGGTTAAGGAAAATCTAATTTCTATTTTACAGTTTTCAATCTGCCAATGGGGCAAAATTGCTGAAGCAGAAGTGGGAGCAAGTTACAACCTAGCTCAATTCCATGGGAGGCGCAGGTAAAGTCGCCAGTACAGTTTAACCGATACTGGCTAGATTTGAAGTAAGTATATTTATTATTTGGAATTACTTCGAACATACAGTGCCGGTCAAAACAAAGGGAACTGAAAGCAATAAAACCATATAATAAAATTTACACAACGAATAATAAAGACCACTGAAGTAAATAAGAATTATATTTTGTTTTTCTATTAACACTTTGTTTTGAAAGGCACTGTATATCAAATATTGGAGAAACTTCACTTAATTTGATTTATAAGCATTCTTTCTACTCTTGTAGGAAAAACATTAAGGCCAGATACCGTCTCATAAAAGCAAAAGCAAAGCGGAGTGAATGGACTTGCTGTTAGAGAAGAGCTGTCTTCGCAAGACCAAAGGTTATTGGCATTGCTCACCATTGATGCGGTGGAAGGGGACCAAAGTACGGTTGAAGGAGGATTCTCTTTACCTCTCAATACAGAGGTTGCACACGATGTTTCTCCGACATATGCTATACTGGCAGAAGCGGTGTTATCAGAAACGGAATACCTACCGCCATCTCGAGCTTCAACCCCAAATGTTCAACCACTAACGCCAACAATATCAGCCCGAGCAGATACACCCCGAACAATCTGCTTTTATACGTCAGCGCAGAAGGGGTGCGCCTTATTCATTGGCGGAAGATAGTGAGATATTTATATATTTGTAAAGTGTTATGTACTTTTATATGCATATGTTGAATAGTTTTTAGATTCGCAAAGATATGCCCGATTGGAGGCTATTGAAGACGCCAAAGTCCAGGCACTGAGGGAAATAGCGGCCGCTTTAAGGAGCATCGCTGATGCAATAGCGGCAGTACCTTTAAGTGCATAATGCACTTAATATAGTCACAAACAAATATACAGATGGATTTTTTATATTATATTATATTATTTTTTTTTTCTGAAAATTTTTATGTTATGTTTGTATACAGATGGATTTTTTATTTTATATTATATTTATTTATTTTTTTTCTGAAGATTTTTATGTTATGTTTTTATACAGATGCATTTTTTATTTTATATTATATTATATTTTTTTTCTGAAGATTTTTATGTTATGTTTTTATACAGATGCATTTTTTTATTATATTTTTCTAAAGATGAACTTTTTCAATGTTTTTTTTATTTACATGTTTATATAAGAATTTGCAGTAAAAGACTGATAAATAGGTAAAATAAATCTTTATTAATAAAATGAAACTTGTCTTTTATATATTATATACCTTTTATACCTTACAGATTTCATCTAGGGTATACAAAGAATAATAAAAGTAAAACAGTATTTCCAAGTGACCACGGAGGTAACTGTTTCCACTCGTTTTTTTTAGAGGGGTGTCGCCTGTAGCCCTATTCCCCTTTTGTACTATGACTTTGTTACAGACAGAGGGACGGATAGACGGACATGTAAAATTGCCAGGAAATTAGTTTGATAAATGTTGGTTCACTAATACTTGCCGTGCTGCTTTTCCTGCCTGAAGGAATTGTGAGAAAGGCAAGTCATTTGAAGAAAAAGATACTACTCTGTTTTCACTGGCCTTAAATTCACCAATGTCAATTGGAAAATTGTAGCTTACAAGTGCATTGTGAAGTATTACAGTAGTTACACTATGAGAGCACGAGACCACTTTTTGTATGGAAAAACGGTTCCACTTTTTCCAACTTTTTTGGGGGGGTTCTGGGGCCACTTTTGTGTTGAAATATGAGAGTTCTGAACCACTGGGGGTTCTGGGCTATTGAGGTTCTGGGCTACCGGGGGGGTTCTGGGCTACCGGGGGATTCTGAGGCCACTTACAGCGCCCTTAAACTTGCTACATCTTGCAGCAATTTTTACATGTTTTGAGTGCAAGGTAGAAACCAACTATTTTGCTGGCTCTAGACCGGGTCTGGGCCACTGAGGGGGATTCCGTCTAGTGGTATACGTCACAGGGCCTGCCTGGGGGGAAAATTCCTTTCCTACCGTCTGACTGACCAGGGGATGACGTCATCTGGTTGGCTGATCGCCGTCAGCTGATCAAGCTCTATCTTAGCTGATTTTTAATAAAATAATGCTGGCTTTTGCTGGAACCGAACCGAGAACGCTTGGTTTTGTAAAATCCGAGGCGGTCTACCATCAGGCTATGGAGGTGTTATGTGAATGTTCTTTAAACTTGCTATATACGCTTAGAGTTGTGGGGACAGAGACATCGGGATACTTTTGCGAGGCTGGACACACATACACACCCATACATTCCGTCCAGTGGTATACGTCACAGGGTATGCCTGGAGAATTCCTTTCCTACCGTATGGCTGACCAGGAGATGACGCCAACTTTTTGTTTGATCTGGTCTTGGAGGCTACAATTTGACCTTTGACCTTTCCTGTGTCTGGGTGCTGGAGGTTGTCTGAGAGCTTTAGTGACAATATCTGATACTATGACTAGGATTGTGTGGGGTATGTTGGACTGGGCTACGTTACCTATACCAAGGCTTGGGTAAAATGTGTGCGGCTTATTTGTATTGAGTAATGATATGAAATACCCTATGCGAATTTATATCGGCGCTATATACTTGTCAGCTTGAGTTTGGTGTTAGTTGTTTACTTTAGTATGAGTGCCTGTGGTATATTGGGCTGGGCTAAGGAAACATTACCCAAGGCGAGGGTGGATGTGAGCAGCTGTGTATTTATTTGGATAAGAAATGTTGTGAAATTCCGTAAGTGAATTAGTGTAATTAGTATTATAAATAATTCAAGTTAACTCTCGAATATTTTTGTTCATGCCAATAGATGCTAGAAGGTGTCAGTGGAGATCTTAGTCCTGGAGGTTGACAAAATTTTCATCAGAAATCCTCCACGGGCTATGGGTTTCGAAATATTAGCGATCTTATCTTTGCAGGTATAATTAACAGTAGTAATAATTCAAGTTAACCCTAGGATATTTTTGGTTTATGCCAATAGTATTAGTACTAGGAGGGTAAAATTTTCATCAGAAATCCTCTACGGGCTATGGTTCAAGATATCACCGATCTTATCTTCTCAGGTGTAATTAATATTAGTAGCTGAAAAAAAACAACAACAACTATAACTTAAGTTGTGGATTAAAGATTTGATGATATTAATCTGTAGGTGCCTTTTATAAACATGATTGCACCATGTAGCCATATAACTAAAAATTGATCAAGCGAAGCTGGTTGGGGTGAATGTAGGTAGATATGTTGACTTAGATATGTAATGGAAATCAGTAAATGTGTAATGCTTCTAATTTGATTCCTTGCATAAACAAATTCGTACAGTACAGTAAAATAAACAAATTCGCAGCCGAATAATGTAAACAAATTCGGACAGCGGCCGAGTAAAGTAAACAAATTGAGCGATTTATGACAGATTCCTAATTTCTTTAGTTGAAAACAACAACTGATATTAATCTGTAGGATATGATGTCTTAGATGAGTAGTGGAAGTTATAATTGAATATTTCTTTTGCTAAAAAAAAACAACAACTATAACGTAAGTTGTGGATTAAAAATCTTTTATAAACAAGAGGGAACATGCTATGATATTCGATATCTAAAAATAGATCACGGCTGCTTCGGATGTTAAGAAACATGAAGTAATAGAAATTAAAGCCTTATCAGAAAATTTTCGATGTAGGTGTTTGTATGTGTATGTATTGAAAATTCTTAGGTTATATGAAAAATTGTTTTTTTAATTTCAATCAAATTTCTTTTTTTGGGCAGGTTAAATTTAAAGTTTTGATTACCTATGATATCAATGTGAGGTGATACTAATATAGTATGATAGGTTGACTTAGATGAGTAGTGAAAATTGTATGGGTATAGTAAAAGACTTTTCATCAAATTTTTGGTGATAAGGTGTAATGGGTTAACCAGTGTTGCAACACGAAATCTTTCTAGAGTACCTTATTAGCCTAGCCTGAAAGTGATTGAGCAGCCACATCTGAAAAAATTGCATATTATCATTAGCTTGAGAGTGGGTTAATTAAAAGCATTAACGAGCTATCATGTTAATGTAGGATGATATGCCGACTTAGATGAGTAATATAAATTTTCGGTGACCAGGTGTAATGAGCTTGAAATATAATATAACTTCTTGCGTAGTTAAACAAATACATTCGAATAAAATAAACAAATTGATTTATGTTTTATTTGTGTCTAGGGCTGGTGAGCATAGGAAGCTAGCAGAGTTATTAACCATGATATCATAGTTCATATGAAGCTGATAAGAATATGATAATTTTATCTTCATACTATCAGATTGAGCACGTATTTTCTAACCATTACGTTGAGCGTGGGTTTAATTAAAAGTTTTGATGAAAGAAGGTGGTATTATGATATTAATGTAGTATGATATGTTGTCTTAGATGAGTAGTGGAAGTTATCAGCAATATCGCTTCATACTTATCTCTCTAAAGCATCATCCGAATGGTGTTGTATGAACGAAGAAAAAACTGATAATTCTTCAAGCCTATAGTGAAGACCGTGGTGGAGGTTGAGCGTGGGTACTGTAAGTTGTGTATATATTAATTGTGGTGTATATTAATCTAGTAGGATATGAAAGCTTTAGTGAAGAGCGTGGAAGAGGATAGTATTATGTTTTTACCTTTAAAGCTAAAGTTAGGTTGAGAGTGGGTTAAATTAAAAGCATTGATGATAGAAGATACTGCTATGATATTAAGTAATGGAAATTGTGTGGGAGCAGTAAAAGAATAATTTTTGGCTGTCAGGTGTAATGGCATGACTTAGCAGGTAATTTGATATTATCTTTTGCCAAGATCGTGGCGGTTGAGATTGGGTTAAGCTTAGTGGTGCTCGATGTTTATTTTATGGGTGGTGGGTGTGCATAATATAGTAGAAAGCCTTAGTGAATACCATACTTTTCAACCAGCTGACTCTGTCTAAACATCTGTGTCGCTCTAACATAAATCTGTGTTCATATTTTAGGAGAGCATGATAGCTTGAAATTATCTTATGGATGGCTAGATAAGAACTTGTTAATTTCATCGTGTGGTGAGCATATGAAGGTAGCAGGGTTTTTTTTTTATAAATCAAGCAGTTACGCTGTTATGAGATTTGATTGATATCTATATCTAAAAAATAGTTCACATGAAGATGATAAGAATATGATATTTTTATCTTCATACTATTGGGGCAGGTGCATTGTTTACTTAACATTAAGTTGAGAGTAGGTCAAATTAAAAGCTTTGATAGAAGAACGCTGTGTTATAATATTAATGTAATATGATATGTTGTCTGATGTGAGTAGTGGAAGTTGTATGGAAGCTATGAATAAGCAGTAAAATCATAATCAGCAATCTCGCTGGATATTTGATAATTCTCCAAGTTCATAGTGATGCTCGTAGTGGAGGGTTGAGAGTAGGTACTGTAAGCTATGTATTACGTTAAAAGTTTTGATGGATGGTATTTAGTATTTATCTCCTCGAAATAGTGTTGTATGAGTATCAGAAAGGTCGAAAAAAAGTTGATAATACTTCAAGTTCAATAGTGTAGACCCCGATGTTGAGAGTGGGTATTTGGAATGATATAATTCTAGTAGGATATGGAAGTATTATTTATTCATCTTTAAATCTTACCAAGTCTGAAAAAATTACATAATATGATTACGAAAGCTTCATGATATATATCAAAAGTGATACCAATGGATTACATAAGGAAAGTAGGTTCACTTCATCTGCAAACAACAAATATGGCTGAAAGCGACACACGGTGTGAGCAATAATCATTCTTGCTTCAATTATCACTATTAAGCGATGTGTGCCGCAGAAAATATATTAAGTCTAGCCTAGCCTAAAATATGTATTGTAAATAAAAATTGTATCATGGTTATAATGCCATTTATTGAATAATTTGTTTTAATTGTATTATAGCTTAAGTCTAAAGTCTTTTTTCTTTAGTTCAGCAAGGCCAAGATTTCATAGATATAGATTGATTCTTATAATGAATATTCCTTATGCCTTTACACCAATGTGGCGTTAAAAGGTTCGTGGTGCACCACTTTCACAAATAACATCTCTCCATCTTTACTTTTTGCGATCTTTGTTGGAATATCCTGATTTTTCGACCTGTTGGTAGCGGACAGTCGACTCGTTTTTGGATGAAAAACTTTCTTCTTTATTTCTGGAAAGCATCGATTTCATAAATATAGACTGACATGCGTCAAATGTCCGTTTCAAGCGCCATCCAAGACCAGGCACCCACCACCGCAACCAATGCCACCACCCCTCACCACCACCACCACCACCACCACCACCACCACCACCCACCACCACCACCACCCACCAACACCACCCACCACCACCACCACCGCCACCCACCACCACCCACCACCACCACCACCCGTTGTAGTGGTCAAACATTATTCGGGAGTTCCGGACTTAGTATGGGGAATTGAATAAAAAGAAGGCCATATATAAAATATCATTTATTAAAAATTAAAAAGTATTAATTCTTATAATCTTATGGTACAGAGCTGTATGTAATCAAAATTTCCTGTGTTTGATGAATGTGTTGTTGAAGTCAACATCTGCATACAGTGTAAGTTTACATGATCCTTTATGAGCTCTCCAAGTATACAAAACGGGAATTTCTAGTGCTAAGTTAAATCGCATTTTTTAAGGCATGCCTCGTAATTACTTTATGTCAATGTTTGATAGAATTTATATAGCTTCACAACTTGTTTTAGGCATCTAGCAACACCACAACATTCACATGTATCTGGTCCATCCGTTGAGTCATCTCTTGACCAAGGTCAGCTTGTATAGTGTTCACCAAATTTTGACTCGACTTTTTCAATATTTTCATATAATTTTAAAAAGTTATAGCATTCTTGAATTTTTTTCTTATGCTCATCGAGTAAAATGTTATTATATTCTCCTAAAAACTCCTCAATATCCATCTTAACAGTTCAGCATTCGGGAATACACTAACCACTAACCAAACTCTCGTGCAATTTTCCCTTACCCTTTTAGATTTTGTATAGAACATACCAGATTCTTATAAAATTGTCTGCTACCTAGTAGATTTTGGATTTTGGTTCTCGGCACCGTTTTGGAGATATGAATTTTTTAAAATCACTATATACCCTAACTATTTTTTTAACAGATATTTATATACCGATTTTTTATATAGAACATATGGATTTATATAAGGCTTACACATCAGGAAATGCATAAAATCTTGGATTTTTCTTTGGAACATACTGTTACAAGATTCTAATAAAATTTTCTTCTGCCTGCTAGATTTTGTATGGAACATACTGTTACCGGATTCTTACCAGATTCTTATAAAATTGTTTTTCGCTTGTTAGATTTTGTATGGAACATACTATTACCAGATTCTTATACAATTTTCTTCTACTTTTTAAATTGTGAACTGAACAGGGTACAAGATTCTAATAAAATTTTCTTATGGTTATTAGATTTTGTATAGAATATACTGCAACCAAATTCTTATAGCCTTTCATTTTGCGGCTATCTATTTTCAGATATTATATAATGTGCATTCATCTAGAACAAAAATCTTTAGCTCGGTTTGGTCACATATGAATTTATATAAGGTTTATAAGGAAATGCAGTTACCAGATTCTTATAAAATTTTCCTCCACCTGTAAGATTATGTATGGAACATACTGTTACCAGAAATCTTCTTCTTTACAGTTTACTCACAGCTAATTATAATCTCCCATACAACTTGCACTACTCATCATCCAAGTGAACCCAAGAGCAGACACTTTCGGTTTCAAAGGTTAAGGTGACGTCAGAGGTCAAGACAATGTGCAAATACATATAAATAGTAGTTTCATAACTTGTTTTATTCAATTGATATTTTGCTCTTTACCCAAACAATTCACTGTTTCTTGGCAAGCTAATTAAGCAATAATTTCAACATGAGCTCTAAGGACATTACAAACCTTCTGAAGCCTACGGATGAAAGGAGTAAAGAATATTCATATAAGACTCAATCTACATTTATGAAATCGATGCTTTCTAGAAATAAAGAAGAAAGTTTTTCATCCAAAAACGAGTCGACTGTACCCTACCAACAGGTCTAAAAATCAGGATATTCCAACAAAGATCGTAAAAAGTGAAGATGGAGAGATGTTATTTGTGAAAGTGGTGCACCACGAACCTTTTAACGCCACATTGGTGTAAAGTCATAAGGAATATTCATTATAAGGATCAATCTATATCTATGAAATCTTGGCCTTGCTGAACTAAAGAAAAAAGACTTTACACTTAAGCTATAATACAATTAAAACCAATTATTCAATAAATGCTATTATAACCATGATACAATTTTTATTTACAATACATATTTTAGGCTAGGCTAGACTTAATATATTTTCTGCGGCACACATCGCTTAATAGTGATAATTGAAGCAAGAATGATTATTGCTCACACCGTGTGTCGCTTTCAGCCATATTTGTTGTTTGCAGATGAAGTGAACCTACTTTCCTTATGTAATCCATTGGTATCACTTTTGATATATATCATGAAGCTTTCGTAATCATATTATGTAATTTTTTCAGACTTGGCAAGATTTAAAGATGACTAAATAATACTTCCATATCCTACTAGAATTATATCATTCCAAATACCCACTCTCAACATCGGGGTCTACACTATTGAACTTGAAGCATTATCAACTTTTTTTCGACCTTTCTGATACTCATACAACACTATTTCGAGGAGATAAATACCAAATACCATCCATCAAAACTTTTAACGTAATACATAGCTTACAGTACCTACTCTCAACCCCCCACCACGAGCATCACTATGAACTTGGAGAATTATCAAATATCCAGCGAGATTGCTGATTATGATTTTACTGCTTATTCATAGCTTCCATACAACTTCCACTACTCACATCAGACAACATATCATATTACATTAATATTATAACACAGCGTTCTTCTATCAAAGCTTTTAATTTGACCTACTCTCAACTTAATGTTAAGTAAACAATGCACCTGCCCCAATAGTATGAAGATAAAAATATCATATTCTTATCATCTTCATGTGAACTATTTTTTAGATATAGATATCAATCAAATCTCATAACAGCGTAACTGCTTGATTTATAAAAAAAAACCCTGCTACCTTCATATGCTCACCACAAGATGAAATTAACAAGTTCTTATAAACATAAACATTTATTTATTTGAGTACCCCTGCCAAAGGCACGCACAGCGCTGGGCACATCTTAGAAAGTTACATAGTAGATTTACATATTAGCAAAGCAAATAATAAAATAATGCAAATAACATTAGACTTAATATATAGTACAGTATAAAATATAGAATATAAAAATATAACAATATAGAAGTAGTAGCTTAATGTACAGCATAGTCCAGTGCAAAGTGCAAAGGTGCAGCACAGATAGTTGAAGCTTCTGAATGATGGATATCTGGTAAACAATCCAAGCCCGGGACCGGAGGATGTGAGGCAACTGAAGAATAAATTATGGAAAACTGGAGACCATATTGACACAGCGATTATTGATAGGATAGAAGGCAGAAGGCCATTAGATAGCTGCTGTCAGGAAGTCCATAGCTTCAGATTTAAATGAATTTAGTGAGGCACTGCGTCTAGCCTCATCAGACATACGGTTCCAATATACGGCTTCACTCAGGAATACGGTTTTCCCACCAAACTGCGTACGTACCCTGGGAAGGACAATTCTATGATTGTTAAGGGTGCTCCAAGTGAAACGTCTAGTAATGTAGTTTGGTAGTAGACCGTGTCTGGCCTTAAATATCAGCTTTAGGGTGTTAAATTCGTACATGTTAGCAAGTAGACAAGGAAGAAGCATCTCAAGAAACTGTGGGGGAACATGTGAATCTCGTTTGAAACCAAAGACAGATGAGACAGGTGAGCAGATCAATATGCTGGGAAGCAGCATAGAGCGAACGCAAACTATAGTATACTCTAGAACAAATTTTATTTATCTGAGGCTCCCAGGTGAGGCCTGAGTCCATGAGAAGGCCGAGATTTAAGATCGGCTTGGTTGAGAGTGTAACGGTATGGCCTAGAAGATGAATATTTGGGAGATCAGAAGATAAGTTAGTGATATTTCTGAGACGAATTGAATATACGATGGCCTGAGTCTTGGAGGGATTGAGGGACAGACTGTTGTTAGCAGACCACTCCGCAATCCCTGCCAGAGTTGAGTTAATAGTTTCCGCAGCCTCGCTAATATTGTCCCCGGGTGCACCAGAGTATATCTGGAGATCGTCTGCATATATGTGGAAACGCACTCTGTTCAGAATTGTACAGACATCGTCTATGAAGAGCGAAAACAAGATTGGGGCCAGCACCGCTCCCTGTGGCACTCCATCCGATACCGATCTCATCGCAGAGTAAGAGTCATTGCACTTTACCATGAATTGCCTTTGCATTAGATAGCATTTGATCAATGCACACGCTGATGTAGAGAACGCAAAACGTGTACGTAGCTTTTCAATCAGTAGAGTGTGTGGAACTGAATCGAAAGCCTTGCTGTAGTCTAGCAACACATGAATGACGCAGTTACCTTTGTCACAGAGATCACGGATGTCTGTGGCAACCTCCAGCAGAGCGGTGCTGGTTGAATGATGTCGCCTGAATCCAGATTGTCGGTCTGACATTAGATTGTTAGTATCCACATGTGTAGAGATTTGATCCGCTATCAGTGTCTCAAGGACTTTTGATATTGTTGGTAATACTGTAATCGGCCTCCATTCGGAGATATTAGCTGGGGAATTATTTTTGGGGATAGGAGTGATCAGACCCACTTTCCAGTGGTCTGGAAACAGCGATGAAGACAACAGTCTATTCATCAGGTGTGTGATAATCGGCAGAATGTTTGGTAAAATGATTTTGTAAAATTTGAGAGGAACATCATTATATCCAGTTGCATTTGACTTTATTTTCAGAAATGCATTCACTATGTCAACTTCCGAGACATTACTGAAGCTAAAAACTTCAGTGTCGGTGGATGCCTGGGTGGCACTAGGAACCGTGACATGGGAGCATGGAATGGCCTCAGGAAGAGGAGAAGAGGGAACATGCTGCACATCCGCAGTGCTGTCTCTTTGATCATCTGGCAGCAATATAGCGCTGGGACAGAGATGCTCAGCATATTCGTCCGGATCGAAATCAGGTTGAGCCCTCGTTTTGGAGCCCAGGCCTATGTCATTTACCTTCCTCCAATTGATGACATTTCCCTCCCTGATACCCTTCATCGTATAATTTCTTAATTTAGATCTGATCACGTAGTCGGCCTGCCTTCTCAATAGTTGAAACTCGCGTTGATTCGCAGCCGATTTATCACTTTTCCATTGTCTATATGCGAGATCGCGATATTGACATTTCAGTAGAATTTCCGGGAATTTAAAAATTGTATCATTAATAGTGCGAATTCTAGTTGTTTTGAGTGGAACCTGTCTCTCAAAAATTGAGCATAGTGTGTCGGAGAAATATTGAGCTGCAGAGTTATGATCTAGCCATCCATAAGATAATTTCAAGCTATCATGCTCTCCTAAAATATGAACACAGATGTTTTGACAGAGTCAGCTGGTTGAAAAGTATGGTATTCACTAAAGCTTTCTACTATATTATGCACACCCACCACCCATAAAATAAACATCGAGCACCACTAAGCTTAACCCAATCTCAACCGCCATGATCTTCTCAAAAGGTAATATCAAATTACCTGCTAAGTCATGCCATTACACCTGACAGCCAAAAATTATTCTTTTACTGCTCCCATACAATTTCCATTACTTAATATCATAGAACTATCTTCTATCATCAATGCTTTTATTTTAACCCACTCTCAACCTAACTTAAGATTTAAAGGTAAAAACATAATACTATCCTCTTCCACGCTCTTCACTAAAGCTTTCATATCCTACTAGATTAATATACACCACAATTAATATATACACAACTTACAGTACCCACGCTCAACCTCCACCACGGTCTTCACTATAGGCTTGAAGAATTATCAGTTTTTTCTTCGTTCATACAACACCATTCGGATGATGCTTTAGAGAGATAAGTATGAAGCGATATTGCTGATAACTTCCACTACTCATCTAAGACAACATATCATACTACATTAATATCATAATACCACCTTCTTTCATCAAAACTTTTAATTAAACCCACGCTCAACGTAATGGTTAGAAAATATGTGCTCAATCTGATAGTATGAAGATAAAATTATCATATTCTTATCAGCTTCATATGAACTATGATATCATGGTTAATAACTCTGCTAGCTTCCTATGCTCACCAGCCCTAGACACAAAAAAAACATAAATCAATTTGTTTATTTTATTCGAATGTATTTGTTTAACTACGCAAGAAGTTATATTATATTTCAAGCTAATTACACCTGGTCACCGAAAATTTATATTACTCATCTAAGTCGGCATATCATCCAACATTAATATGATAGCTCGTTAATGCTTTTAATTAACCCACTCTCAAGCTAATTATAATATGCAATTTTTTCAGATGTGGCTGCTCAATCACTTTCAGGCTAGGCTAATAAGGTACTCTAGAAAGATTTCGTGTTGCAACACTGGTTATGCCATTACACCTTATCACCAAAAATTTGATGAAAAGTCTTTTACTATACCCATACAATTTTCACTACTCATCTAAGTCAACCTATCATACTATATTAGTATTACCTCACATTGATATCATAGGTAATCAAAACTTTAAATTTAACCTGCCCAAAAAAAGAAATTTTATTGAAATTAATAAAACAATTTTTCATATAACCTAAGGATTTTCAATACATACACATACAAACACCTACATCGAAAATTTTCTGATAAGGCTTTAATTTCTATTACTTCATGTTTCTTAACATCCGAAGCAGCCGTGATCTATTTTTAGATATCGAATATCATAGCATGTTCCCTCTTGTTTATAAAAGATTTTTAATCCACAACTTACGTTATAGTTGTTGTTTTTTTTTAGCAAAAGAAATATTCAATTATAACTTCCACTACTCATCTAAGACATCATATCCTACAGATTAATATCAGTTGTTGTTTTCAACTAAAGAAATTAGGAATCTGTCATAAATCGCTCAATTTGTTTACTTTACTCGGCCGCTGTCCGAATTTGTTTACATTATTCGACTGCGAATTTGTTTATTTTACTGTACTGTACTAATTTGTTTATGCAAGGAATCAAATTAGAAGCATTACACCTGAAGAGCAAAATTAAGAATTTACTAATTTCCATTACATATCTAAGTCAACATATGTACCTACATTCACCCCAACCAGCTTCGCTTGATCTATTTTTAGATATATGGCTACATGGTGCAATCATGTTTATAAAAGGCACCTACAGATTAATATCATCAAATCTTTAATCCACAACTTAGGTTATAGTTGTTGTTGTTTTTTTTCAGCTACTAATATTAATTACACCTGAGAAGGTAAGATCGGTGATATCTTGAACCATAGCCCGTAGAGGATTTCTGATGAAAATTTTACCCTCCTAGTACTAATACTATTGGCATAAACAAAAAATATCCTAGGGTTAACTTGAATTATTACTACTGTTAATTATACCTGCAAAGATAAGATCGCTAATATTTCGAAACCCATAGCCCGTGGAGAATTTCTGATGAAAATTTTGTCAACCTCCAGGACTAACTGACACCTTCTAGCATCTATTGGCATGAACAAAAATATTCGAGAGTTAACTTGAATTATTTATAATACTAATTACACTAATTCACTTACGGAATTTCACAACATTTCTTATCCACATAAATACACAGCTGCACACATCCACCCTCGCCTTGGGTAATGTTTCCTTAGCCCAGCCCCATATACCACAGGCACTCATACTAAAGTAAACAACTAACACCAAACTCAAGCTGACAAGTATATAGCGCCGATATAAATTCGCATAGGGTATTTCATATCATTACTCAATACAAATAAGCCGCACACATTTTACCCAATCCTTGGTATAGGTAACGTACCCCAGTCCAACATACCCCACACAATCCTAGTCATTGTATCAGATATTGTCACTAAAGCTCTCAGACAACCTCCAGCACCCAGACACAGGAAAGGTCAAAGGTCAAATTGTAGCCTCCAAGACCAGATCAAACAAAAAGTTGGCGTCATCTCCTGGTCAGCCATACGGTAGGAAAGGAATTCTCCAGGCATACCCTGTGACGTATACCACTGGACGGAATGTATGGGTGTGTATGTGTGTCCAGCCTCGCAAAAGTATCCCGATGTCTCTGTCCCCACAACTCTAAGCGTATATAGCAAGTTTAAAGAACATTCACATAACACCTCCATAGCCTGATGGTAGACCGCCTCGGATTTTACAAAACCAAGCGTTCTCGGTTCGGTTCCAGCAAAAGCCAGCATTATTTTATTAAAAATCAGCTAAGATAGAGCTTGATCAGCTGACGGCGATCAGCCAACCAGATGACGTCATCCCCTGGTCAGCCAGACGGTAGGAAAGGAATTTTCCCCCCAGGCAGGCCCTGTGACGTATACCACTAGACGGAATCCCCCTCAGTGGCCCAGACCCGGTCTAGAGCCAGCAAAATAGTTGGTTTCTACCTTGCACTCAAAACATGTAAAAATTGCTGCAAGATGTAGCAAGTTTAAGGGCGCTGTAAGTGGCCTCAGAATCCCCCGGTAGCCCAGGTCCCCGGTAGCCCAGAACCTCAATAGCCCAGAACCTCAATAGCCCAGAACCCCCAGTGGTTCAGAACTCTCATATTTCAACACAAAAGTGGCCCCAACCCCCCCAAAAATGTTGGAAAAAGTGGAACCGTTTTTCCATACAAAAAGTGGTCTCGTGCTCTCATAGTGTAACTACTTATTGCACAAACGTTTATTCATTTATGGGGCGAATATCGAAGTTTGACATCATCTGAAAGGCACCTGAACCTTGCCTTTATATTTCCGTTCAACCTCTCAATTACGCATCTCGTTTTTCTGTGAGCGACGTTGTACCTTTCTTCTGGTGAAGTAGTTGCAGGTAAAACGGGCGTAAAGAGCAACGGCGTGAGCGGATATCCGCTATCACCTATAAATATTGCAATATCGTACATTTATTTAATTTTTAATTAAAGAAGCAATTTTTGCATGTTCATTTTTATAGTAGTAGTTTTACGATTGTTGAATGTAAGTAGAAAATAATGAGTTTGGGATTTGTAAATACTGGTTTGACTCAGCTAACCGTTTTCTTAACTATTTTTAGCCATAATTTATTAAGAATTCCTTAAAGTACAATACACTCTATTTACTATCAACACTTTGAAGCATGCGTGTTTTAGTTATTAATGTATGTAGATATTTACCGAGAAGGTAGGTGTTCCTATCCTCTTCATTATATTTTCTCTCAAGATGTCTACTGACAAACGAACTCTTCCATATAAAAGAGTCATGTGATGGTCCTCCGAATCGAGTGTTTATTCAGAATTCTTTGCTCTGAATCACAAACCTAAAATACATATTTGTTTAATCATTTAAAGAAATCAAAAGTGGCTTTTAAGACTTTACAATCTGAACATTTTTAGAAAAGTAACCATGCCTATTTAAATAAAGTTTTTCTATGTCTTTTTCAGGGTTAAGCATTCTTACATAGGTGCAATCAATAGCACCAATCACTCCGGGAAAATTGTATTTTTAAAAAAACCTGTAAGGTTATAAAAGATAATATTATTCTTCTTCCAATATAACTATCTTAACAGCATGCGAAATTTAACAGAATAGTGAATACTGAATTAAATATTTTGTTACTTACTTTATTTTGGTCATACGAATTTCTTCAGTAGTCTGCGGAAATTTAATGTACTCATTCAACAGTTCCCTTTCAATTGCATCGATGACCTTTGATATACAGCGACTTGCAGATGATTGGGACATATTTCAGAGAAAATCCTGCACAAAGTTCTTTGATAAGATATGCAAATATAGGCAAGTTATTATTAAAATTTTTAAAATTTTGTATATACTATATATTTACCTGTGGCGAGAAATCTCAATGTCAAAAAGAATTTGTGGACGTTCAAAATTTCGGTGGTTCGTAGACCTTTATCGAGACGGGTAGAAATCTTTATAAAGATCCTGTGTGCTAGGAATTTTGGCAACCGGTACATTTCGATGAATCTTTGATCCCTTAAATATCTTCTTTCTTCCCTGAGCTCAACACTTTCTAATTGGCGTAACTCATCCACTAAAAATTGCCAATACATTATAATGTTTTTCTTTTGTGTTTTTATATAGGTACACAATATCTTCTTTATAATAACCAAATTGTCACTCTGTAAGCAAAAAATGCTAAATTTATCACACACAAGAATATACTCATTTTCATTTTGCACATCAATTAATTCTCTTTTAAATTGTCACACATACATTATAACAATTTTTTAATTCATACATTGTAAGCATTTTCTACATTGCTTATCAATATGTATGGTATTAGTTTGTAATTTACCCCTGAAATCACCAGCTAGTTTGTTAAGTAACCATAAAGTCGTTTTATTTAAAGATTCCCCTGCCAGCGACAAAATTCCCATGTTTTGATAACATTGTCAATATTTGTTGGTGCTGAAACCCAGGAATTAAAAAGACATAAAATGAAATGATACAGAGTCTAAATTCGAGTGAAAGGTAATGACTTAAATCTATTTTTTCAATGGTGAATTCAATTTATATTAAGCCAACGATGAGGAAGAGTATAGATTCAAGTCGATACTAAAAGCGGTTAGCGTGCATACATATACAACACATACAAATCACTAAGTAAAACTACTGTAGAGTGAACTATTCAAAAATGTGTATTTTAGATTTTATATATTGAAGACAACATATTTAAATAAACACATCTATTTTAGACTATATCAAACTTTATATATTTATATAAGTACTTTATTGCACTTTTATATAAAATTCATAGTGTGGCTTCAGAAGTGTTGTATATGTCCTACAAGAGACAATTACGATCTTACACACACAGAAATCGCTAATTTTAACGGTGCACTGTATTCAATGCTATCAACAGTTAAATTAACACAGTCAATATAAAATAAATTGTATCATAATATAATTATGATATGTAATTTACGCATACAAATGCAGTCGCCTTGTTGCTGGAACTGAATGCTGCTTTACTCAAAATAAAAAAAGAAACATGTACCTTATACTAATTTGAAAAGCCTCAGCGAGTCAGACAGAAATATAATATTAACTAGAGAAGCAAATTGTGACAAAAAGTAAAACGTATAGAATTAGTCTTTCAATTACACTTGAACTTGATAAACACAAAGTAAATCCCGAATGTCAGCTGTCATCAGTAATAAGTATGATAAATTGTCTGCGCAGATTTAGCATTTGTTCTGTCTTTTTGCCCAAACTAACAAAGAAGCAGTCGAATTTAATCAAATTCTACTAATCTAAAGCAATAAAATATATCCATTCTACCAACATTTAAATATCTCCGTAGGTACCCAAACGTTATTTTAATAAATTATAACGTCCTGATTCTGAAAATGTAAATCAAATTAGTTATTCGCAAAATTTATTCTAGATTCCCCATCCCATGGGCTTTTGCCAACTCTATTTTTTCCGTTTTCATTAAAGCCAAAAAACTAGTTAACATTATGGAAAAGACGAAAACATAAAAATCTCTGATACTAAAATTTGGTGAAGGGAAATCGGGTCGATATTGTGGTCCATCGGTTGTATTAATGTAGTCTGCTGAATTGCTTCTATCACCTTGTATTAAAGTCATAGCACTGGATAAAAATCTTAAGTACGTTTCCATGAATCGTGCTGTGTAGGGCATGAAGTGAACAGAACTAGTGCATCCTACTAGTACATACTTAGCAAGACAATAAAATGAAAACTGCGATGATTTATGGTTGACCTCCTATTAATACCGTTTTATCATGAAGGCAGCCAAACTGAGAATATGTACAGTTAAAAACTACACATAAGGTTGTTGCGTTATATCAAAACCCTCGAGAATACTTCCCAAGCCATGAAACAGAAATCGTTTTCTAAAATGTTCTATATTGATACTTATGGAAAAGTGCCAAACATTGACTTTATATATGCTATAGAGTCTAAACTACTATCCATACAGGAAAATTGTCTTCTAGTAATTTAATGCTTGGTTCCTTACCTTCCTAAAGGCTACACTTACTATATATCTTACATAACTGTTCAGGCAGCATAACATACATACATACAACAACGCTTTTATTCCATGCAATAATTTCCATATAATTTAGTCATAATATAATTTGTTCAATTTCTTGCATTCTTGCATTTCTTCAATTCAAATTATCACAATAATTTTGTATATTCAGCAGTTATAAAAAATATTTCATTAATTGTAAATAAGTTCAATTCACTCGATTTGGAAATGTCAGCAATAAATTTTTAGCAGTATTAAATTTCGTCTGGAAATTCTTTCCGGCGCGACTAAAAATGTACAATCATTCGCTTATTTGTAATAATCAGCAAAATCGCTATTATACAAGGGTGTCGCTGCAGCTTCTCTGACATATGAAGAGTTAACCAAACCCCCATCTGAGATCGAAGCCATAATGAATTCGAGGCCAATAACCCCTCTGTCGTCCAATCCGAATGATCTGACAGCATTAACACCCAGACACTTTCTTGTGGGGGAGCCCCTGACTTCAAGAATTGATCCACATTCAAGTACACAACAAGTGGGTCCAGTGGGAAGACGGAAAATTCGTGGGTGATTTGAACACCCCTTCCGCAGATTGAAACCCGCGGACTGAAGTAAATTCTTTAATTGTCGTTGCTTTTCCTTGGACTCAGATAAGCTGTTAGATCCGGTCATTACATCGTCGACGTAAAAGTCCCTTTTCAAAACTTCTGCGCACAATGGGAGCCGTTCTCTCTCCGTATATGCTAAAGACTGCAGACAATTGCCACAAATGGAGCTGAGGTTAATCCGTATGTAACTGTGCAAAGTCTGAAGGTTTTCAAAGGTGTATCTGGATTGTCTCTCCACAAGATCAGCTGGTAGTTTTGATCATTTTCATCAACCAAAACTTGCCGATACATCTTTTCGATGTCAGCCGTGAACACGAATTTTGGTAGCCAGAATCGCATAAGAATCGAAAATAATTCATCTTGAGTAGTGGGACCCTTGTTTAGGATATCGTTTAGCGATATATTAGATGAAGTTTTTGCCGATACATCAAACACCACTCTGATGAGTTTGGTGGTGTTACTGTCAGGCTTTAGCACACAATGGTGTGGTAAGAAATAGTGCTGCTTGGTGATCTCAGTAGGGTTTACTTCCTTCATATGCCCGAGTCTGCAATATTCATTCATGAATTCAACGTATTGCGACCTTATCGTAGAGTGTCTGCTGAATTTTCGTTCTAGTGAGAGAAATCTTTTGAAGGCGATGTCTCTGGACTCTCCTAGTTTCGTTGAATCATTTAAAAATGGTAATTTCACGACAAATCTTCCTTCTCTGGTTCTTTTGACATTCTGATGGAAATGGTTTATGGATTTCTGTTCTGTTGCAGTTAGGTTTGAGCATTCGCCGGAATCAATTTCTTCTATCTTCCAAAACTTCTCCAAGAGATTTTCAGTTCTTTCACTTTCACTGCAAATGCCACATGTCCCTAAAGCAGGTTTCCTTGCTCGGATCGCTCCTGAAAAGATCCATCCAAACGCAGTGTTTTGCAATGTTGGCAGGTTTGGACCGAGCTTAATCTGTCCAATGGACAATAGTTCGTAATAAAGCTCAGCACCTATTAAAAACTCAATCCGACCAGGCTTATTGAACTCTGGGTCTGCCAATTGGATATTGTATGGAATTGGACAAGAGTTGATGTCGAGTATACGGTCGGGTTGATATGCGTAATATATGGTAGAACAAAAGCTTCCAAACGAGTTGAAAAATTGTTTACTCTTGAGCGTAAAAGCACGTTTGCACGATGTTGTGCCCTTTGGGCATGCTCTCCAATGCCACTGATGTATATCACGTCTGTAAATTGTCTGACACCCAGTTTCTCTGCTAGATCTTCCGTCATAAAGTTTAGTTGCGACCCGGAATCAAGAATAGCTCGACACTGTACTACAGCTCCTTCTTGGTTGACCAATTCTATTAAAGCTGTTCCTAACAGACAGTACATAGTTGGAGTCAAGTTGAGTAGTTCGGGCAGCTAGGTTTGTCCTGTCGCTGTTTGCTGTGTGAAGTGCAGTGGTATCACTATGCACAGGAAATCGCATCACTTCCTTGTTGCTCGTTGGATTGCGTTGTGTACTTGACCATGTAGATTGGTCAGTCTTGACATGTCTCGTTCCTATATCCACGTGTAGCAGTGTATTGTGCCTTTTGGAGCATTTGGCACAGTAGTTTTTCGAAGTGCAGCGTGTTACTGAATGGCCTTTCTTCATGCAGTTAATACACAAATTGTGTTCTTTTCAAAATGCTGCAACGATTTGTTGGGTATTGCAATAAGAACTCTTTACACGAGTACAGAGGGTGGTTTTTCTTGCATATGACGCAAATGCTGACCCTTGTCGAAGTTAGGGCTGCTGTTCTTGAATTGTTTGTGAATGATTTCTGTATTACAAGACAGCCATGCCCAGATGTACGTTTGCTTCTTCCCAATGCTTCCAATGTTTAAAATCGTATCTCCAAAAATTTCATTAGCTGATTGATTGTGGGTAGCTCTCTTCGCGATTCCAAAGATTGCTCGTAAAGTGAATGAGTATCTTTATCAAACTTCTTGATGATCAGATGCACAAGTAATGGACTCCAAGATTCTGTAGCAATCCTCAAGTTCTTCAAACCATGGATGCATTCCTTGTGACATCATGAATACTCTTCAATCCAGCTGCTGATCCATGTTGAAGATTTGGTTGAGTTAAGAATCTATTGAGAAGTGCTGTACATAGCAACATTTTGTTCTCATAGCGTGACTGAAGATTATCCCAGGCTGTATCGTAGTTGTTCTCAGTTGTTGCAAGATGCTGTATTAATGCTCTTGCTGCACCAATTGAGCCACTGGTCAGGTAAAACATTTTTTGGGCCTTGCTTTTGCCTTGGGAATGAATTAGTTGTGCGAAACTGTGTGCACTTTATGTAGTCACCATCGAAACTAGGCAAAGTTATTTTTGGTAGCTTAATGCTTGCATTATCTGTTGAACTCGTCTTGGGTGCTTGCAGGTGAAAATTATTAATTTTTTGTGTAAGCGAAATGATTGCCTGCTGTATGCGTTCCTCCCATTCAAGGTAATCCTCGATGATATATCCTACCGTGGCTGGATCTTCAGTTAGCTCCCATACCAAAGTGTTGTATTGTTCGATTTGAGCCCAATAATGATCGATTGTCTTTAACTTCACATAATAATACTGTTGAGACTGCTGTTGATTGTCATTGGTAAGGCTGGTGAGGAGTCGATTTAAAGATTGCATGACTCCCTTTTGTTTCCTTATTACTCTATGATCATCTTAGGAGATAATCATTTTGTCTGATTCAAACTGGGCGTCTATCTTGAGTGTATCTTGTTGCTTATTCTGATCCAGAAACTGCGATGGTGCATTCGTTTCCTTCTCAGTAATAGGAAGCTTCGTGCTAGTGTTCTTTTTTATTATCGGCGTTGATCCAGCCTCCAATGCATCTATGTAATTCGTCATCTGCTCTTGGTAAGCTTCGCAGATTTCTCTGACAACATTATAATAATCCTTCACGAAGTATTGATACTGCAACTTTTCTCCATACTGGGTTCTTATAATGTTGTCTGTATCCTCGAATTTATCCCCTGCCTCTTGTTGTCTGCGCAATCTTTCTTTGAAGTAAGGCAGATCTTTTCGGCTTGAGGAATCTTTCCTGTAATTTTCTATTATGGTCTGGATCTCTTTGCCAGTTGCTTGTTGCTGGCTTGCCAATTCCTCCATGTTGATTGAGGCTATGGGTAACCAAAGATTTGAAGTTGTCTTCTTGAAATGGCTGATTGTATGATACAGCAATGTGCCTGGATCACGTCGGGGTCACCAAAATGTTTGTATAGCGAAGGAACTCTTTTTTTCTCCGCTAGAGTACAAGTTCTTGTACACGGACTCTTGCCGTAGCTTAGATATGGCACTTGTTTATGGAACAGTACCTTAAGGAATTGTGCAAAGGTTCTTGGACCGTTACACTGCTTGAACTGCTGATTACACTGCCTATAATTGTCGCAGTGTATGAAATTGAGACGACGTATAATAGAAACACAATTTTCTATTGAAAATCAAAACTTAATGAATGATTTATTTTCCATTATCGGCTTTATATGATTAATTTGCTGATTATTACAAACAAGCGAATGATTGTACATTTTTAGTCGCGCCGGAAAGAAGTTAATGGGAAATCTCCCCGCAGCCAGAGTTCAACCCGCTAGACCATTTATAAATTCCGGAGTGGACTTTTGCGACCAAATTTGGACACACTTCAAATTAAGAGGGAAACGCCCTCAAAAATCATATATCGCAGTGTTCTGCTGTTTCGCTACAAAGACGACGCATCTAGAAGTAGTGAGCGATCTGACGACAGAAGGATTTCTCTGGGTAAACTACTTAGGAGCCAGAAATCAGCTGAATGAGCTTCAAAACATCATATACTCAAATAGATCTCAAGAGAAGATTACTTCAATGTGCCAGGGAAAGGATATGGAGTTCCATTTCATCCCACCACGCACCCCACATTTCGGTGGATTATGGGAAGCAGCAGTAAAATCAGCAAAATCGCTATTATACAAGGGTGTCGCTGCAGCTTCTCTGACATATGAAGAGTTAATTAGACTCACATCTGAGATCGGAGCCATAATGAATTCGAGGCCAATAACCCCGTTATCGTCCAATCCGAATAATCTGACAGCATTAACACCCGGACACTTTCTTGAGGGGGAGCCCCTGACTTCAAGAATTGATCCACATTCAAGTACACAACAAGTGGGTCCAGTGGGAAGATGGCAAATGGTCTCGCATATAAGGCACGAATTTTGGCGTCGATGGTCTCACAAATACCTATGTGAGCTGCAGCAAAGACACAAGTGGAAGCAGCAATCCGTGAACGCTCATCCTGGCATGATGGTGCTAATCAAAGAAGATAATTTGCCTCCCCTCAGATGGCTGCTCGGCAGGGGTACCCAGGCAATTCTGGGAAAGGACGGCTTGGTTCGAGTTGCTGACGTCAAAACCACGTCTGGAACCTGGAACTCTTAGAAGACCTATACATAAACTGGCACCTTTACCAGTTGACGATAAAGATGACGTACGAGCGAATGAAATACAGGAAAGGTTTCCGAGACGCAGAGCTGACAAAGATCAAGAGGACGCAAGTCCAGGACCTGCCAAAATATCACGTTCGGCAAGCTCTGCACTCACCACGCTCCTATTCACGCGCCACATATTGCCGATTCTAGGAAATTCACCAGTAGAAATATCGCCATTTAAATCTCAGCCGGGCATATATTTCGAAAACTTAGGCTCTACCCATTTGATCTCTATTGAGTGGAATCTAGTGGTGTACTACGACATTGACAATTATGGGAAGAAGTTCAACAGGATTAGTAATGGCATCAACAAACTACAAAAGATCTGTAACATCTCAACAGAGACATTCTACTACTCGCTGATTCTGAAGCAATTCACGATTATACAGAACGAATTGATCAGCAATAATGAATTACTCTTATCAAATCCAAGTAAACGCAGTGCTAGAGCCCCATTGGATATAGTAGGGAATATAGCCAACTCTCTATTTGGAGTCCTTGACTCTGAATATGCAGAAAAGATGGCCTCCACTATTAACAATATCGGAAACAACGAGGATCATTTGTGGAGCTTAATAAAAAATCAAAAATCCTTAATTGATTCTACTGCCAACATTTTGAAGAAGGACGAAGAAATCATCAGGCACCAGTTCAATGAGGTAGATTTTCGGCTACGTCAAATAATCAATAACATCAGCAACATCACAGAAGAGCTTCATCAACAAAGACTAGCACAGCTATTTATATCATCAGCCATACAGTTAAAGTTAATGACATCAGCTTATCGACGCGTGCAAGCTACCATGCTAGACGTGATCATAGACACACATCACGACAAGATAAATCCTCAGCTACTTTCTCAGAGACAGTTAAAACAAGAACTAATTACGATAAAGGACCATTTACCAGCGACTTTGAGGCTCCCAGGGAATCGCGAAACTTTGACTCAGATCTACAGTTTGATGACTATACAAAGTCGAGTCGCCGCCAAATACGTAATATTCAGAATCAAATTGCCACTGTTTGCATATGAAGAATTGGAACTATTTCACATCATTACTATTCCAGTGGCAATCAATAACACCTTCATGGCTATCAAACCTTCGGCTGATTTCATTGTAATTAACCTGCATCGGGACCAATACTACCCGCTTAGCGAACAAGAATTAGCCACATGTGAAACAATGGAAAAGGTTACTTATTTGTGTAAACAGAGACACTCTATATACCGAAGGGGAGTCAACATCAGCGTTGGTGAAATGAGTTTCATAAATCAGGGAACACCTTCACCGAACTGTCAGGTAATGGAGACTGAATACAGTCCCAAGTGGATAAAATTATATAATTCCAACCGATGGATTTACTCATTAAAAGAAAAAACGTCCATAAATCTGGTATGGCAAAAAACTGTATCAACGCAGATGCTTGAAGGATCTGGAATTCTGAAACTTCAGAGCAATTGCGCAATAAAGCAAGAGCTCATTACAATTCAAGCCCACAATGTCTACCCGAGCGCGATGCGAACATCACTGCTGCCAACGGAGAATCCGGGGGATTTTATTTCATCAAAGCGGCTAAAAGAAATGCAGCACAGCCCTATAGGCTATCAAGCGCACTCGGATGTGCTCAAAAAATTAAGCGAGGGTATTGCCGAACTACTGTAAAGTTTCTTCCTTCTTTTTTGTGATCGCCAATGGCTGATGAGAATCTTGAAGATATAAGAAACTAAATTATTTATATTAACTTGGAGATGCAAATGGTAGAGCTACGTGTAGCTTCTATGCATTTGTATCTCGACCAAGTAAGAGCCAAAAAGCTCTAAGTCTGGTCTTAATATAAATGTTGATTTTAATCACGAGAGCTGCGGATAGCTCAAATGATGGCACCTTAAGTGGCTTAGAGCTAAAGAGCTCTAGTGCAATTAAGGTAGCGGTATGAGAGCTAGAAAGCTCTATTTACCTTGATCGATATCCATGTTGGAGCTAAGGGAGCTCTATTGAATAAAATGCCAAAGTGGAGTATAAAATAACTCTGGTTTATTTCCAATAGTACAGCCTTTTTATATTATCGAATAATCGCTTACTTCATCAATATTGCTTGCAAAAATTGTGTTCTCACCGATCGATCACCTGGAATTGGTTTCACACAGAAAGCGCCGAGTAAGCTTTTCGCAATACTCAAAGTTCTTACAGGCAATATGTTCAATGCTTGCTTAGTGATGAGTTCACTGGCATGGCTATACCGCTTTGTTATGCAAACAAGCTTTAATTGTAAATTCTTTTGCTTTCTTTCTTTTGTGCTTGTTTACTATAATTTCATTCATGCCGTGAATGCTTCATTCATTTGTAGTAAAATTTGTGTTGATGCTTCGCATAGCATATTGCAATATTTTTATTATGGACATTTGCTGTGTGGACTTTTATGTGTTGTAGGTCGCTTAACTTGCGCTCTACATCCTCACCGTAAAGAGGAAAAAAAAATTTTTTGCGTGAGACTAAAAAAAATTTTTTTTTGTGTGGCCATATTGAGTGAAGTAAACGTTTACATTAAGTCTTAAAAGTATGATTTAAGATAATGTCTATAGTTACTTATTTTCATTCATACATTCTTTCATACATTTAATATAAATTATTCATTTGTCTAACTTAATGTTCTTTTGTATTTAATTGGTAAATTGAAATTATTAAATCTTAGCCATTATTTAAGGTTTCCTATTAGCAAAATTAAGTTTAAGTATTTATATATTATCATATTATATTATATATTTTTTTATATGTAATATATTTTACGTAATTGTCTAATCCATATGTTGACAAAACAAAAGTGTTAATAAAATGATTAATTATGAATGATTATTTTAGTTTGCATTTCATATTTATATTGTTATTTTACTT
Source organism: Dioctria rufipes (assembly GCA_963924295.1). Taxonomy (NCBI): domain Eukaryota; kingdom Metazoa; phylum Arthropoda; class Insecta; order Diptera; family Asilidae; genus Dioctria; species Dioctria rufipes. The sequence goes on from OZ002744.1 coordinate 138,888,765, forward strand.
AGCTTCATAATCTATTTGCTTTAACCTATTCTTATGTACCTTCTTTATTTTATTATCTATTTCTAGGTATACATTTACGCCTTCTATGTTTTTTATCTTATATGGTCCTCTATATGGACATTCATGTTTTCTTCTATCGTTCTTATGTAGTAGTACATAACTACCTATTTCTAAATCTATTACATTTAATGTTCTATCAGATTTTTCTTTTCTGTTCGTTTTTGCTATGATTAGAGAATTTCTAGCTTTCTCGTGTGCTTTGTTTAAACGAAATTTAAGCTCGTTAGCATAGTCCTCGTAATTGTATATTGGGCTGTTGTCGTTATGTTCGACATTATTGAATAGACTTGATAATTTCCCAAAAACTAATTCGAATGGGGAGTAACCCGTATCAGAATGAGGTGTTGTATTATAACAGAAGGTATAATACGGAATCCATTCATCCCAGTTGTAGTCTGTGGTGAATGATAAGAGATATTCATTTAATACTCTATGATTTCGTTCTATTGAGCCTAAAGTCTGGTGATGGTATGGTGTTGATGTTACATGTTTTATTTTTAAATATTTACATATGTTAGTGAATACCTCATTGACGAATTCTGTTCCCATGTCAGTTTTTATGGTTTTAAAATTACCATGTTTTAAAATGCAATCTTTAACTAGAGCTTTCGCTACTGTTATTGCTTCTTTATTCTTTAATGGAATGGCTTCGATATATTTTGTCAAATCACACTGTATAGTTAATATATATCTGTATTCGTTTGATATCTTTAGTGGTCCTACAGTGTCTATGGATATAATCTCAAAGCTTGTAGATGGTGTCTCAGTTATCACCATTCTTTCGCCATGTAAAGTTTCTTCCTTCTTTTTTGTGATCGCCAATGGCTGATGAGAATCTTGAAGATATAAGAAACTAAATTATTTATATTAACTTGGAGATGCAAATGGTAGAGCTACGTGTAGCTTCTATGCATTTGTATCTCGACCAAGTAAGAGCCAAAAAGCTCTAAGTCTGGTCTTAATATAAATGTTGATTTTAATCACGAGAGTTGCGGATAGCTCAAATGATGGCACCTTAAGTGGCTTAGAGCTAAAGAGCTCTAGTGCAATTAAGGTAGCGGTATGAGAGCCAGAAAGCTCTATTTACCTTGATCGATATCCATGTTGGAGCTAAGGGAGCTCTATTGAATAAAATGCCAAAGTGGAGTATAAAATAACTCTGGTTTATTTCCAATAGTACAGCCTTTTTATATTATCGAATAATCGCTTACTTCATCAATATTGCTTGCAAAAATTGTGTTCTCACCGATCGATCACCTGGAATTGGTTTCACACAGAAAGCGCCGAGTAAGCTTTTCGCAATACTCAAAGTTCTTACAGGCAATATGTTCAATGCTTGCTTAGTGATGAGTTCACTGGCATGGCTATACCGCTTTGTTATGCAAACAAGCTTTAATTGTAAATTCTTTTGCTTTCTTTCTTTTGTGCTTGTTTACTATAATTTCATTCATGCCGTGAATGCTTCATTCATTTGTAGTAAAATTTGTGTTGATGCTTCGCATAGCATATTGCAATATTTTTATTATGGACATTTGCTGTGTGGACTTTTATGTGTTGTAGGTCGCTTAACTTGCGCTCTACACTACAAAGAAACCAACAGTTACCAAACGAAATCAAGCCAGTGGATGTTCATCATTTCACCCTGGGCTATTCAGCACTTGCCATTAGACTACTTATTGCCGCCTGCTTGATTTGTTCAATTTCTTGCATTGTTGCATTTCTTCAATTCAAAGTATAACAATAATTTTGTATATTCAGCAGTTATAAAAAATACTTCATTAATTGTAAATAAGTTCAATTCACTCGATTTGGAAATGTCAGCATTTTTTCGCACAAATAAATTTTTAGCAGTATTAGATTTCGTCTGGAAATTCTTTCCGCGACTACAAATGTACAATCATTCGCTTATTTGTAATAATCAGCAAATTAATCATATAAAAAGCCGATAATGGAAAATAAATCATTCATTAAGTTTTGATTTTCAATAGAAAATTGTGTTTCTACTATACGTCGTCTCTATTTGTCTCTATTTCATACACCGCGCTAATTATAGGCAGTGTAGTCAGCAGTTCAAGAACCCTTGCACAATTCCTCAACGAACTGGTCCATGAACCAGTGCCATATCTAAACTACGACAAGAGTCCGTGTACAAGAACTTGTACTCTAGCGGAGAACAAAAGAGTTCCTTCGCTATACAAACATTTTGGTAACCCCGACGTGATCCAGGCACTTCGAATCTTTGGTAGACGATAGCCTCAATCACCATGGATCAATTGGCAAGCCAGCAAGAAGCAACTGGCAAAGAGATCCAGACCATAATAGAAAATTACAGTAAAGATTCTTCAAGCCGAAAAGATCTGCCTTACTTCAAAGAAAGATTGCGCAGACTACAAGAGGCATGAGATAAATTCGAAGATATAGACTGTAGCGGCGGCCCATTGCAATTAATAGCACCGCCATCTGTTTGATAGTAGCAATATAATAAGAACTGCTGTGACTGTACATACATATCACCATCCACCCAAAACGAAGTAATTGGGGGAACAGTGAGTCCGAGTCTTGCCGTCACACAGTGCGAATAAAATTAGCAGAATAAATTAGTAGAAGTAATAAATTAGTAATTAAATAAAAGTTTGCTTCTTCCTTAATTTATACCTACATGGGTCCTCCCAACCACACAGACAACATTATAAGAACCCAGCATGGAGAAGAGTTGCAGCATCAATACTTCGTGAAGGATTATTATAATGCTGTCAAAGTAATCTACGAAGCTTACCAAGAGCAGATGGCGAATTATATAGATGCATTGGAGGCTGGATCAACGCCGATAATAAAAAAGAACACTAGCACGAAGCTTCCTATTACTGAGAAGGAAACGAATGCACTATCGCAGTCTCTGGATCAGAATAAGCAAGAAGATGCACTCAAGATAGACGCCCAGTTTGAATCAGACAAAATGATTATCTCCCAAGATGTTCATAGAGTAATAAGGAAACAAAAGGGAGTCATGCAATCTTTAAATCGACTCCTCACCAGCCTTAACAATGAAGACCAACAGCAGTCTCAACAGTATTATTATGTGAAGTTAAAGACAATCGATCATTATTGGGCTCAAATCGAACAATACAACACTTTGGTATGGGAGCTAACTGAAGATCCAGCCACGGTAGGATATATCATCGAGGATTACCTTGAATGGGAGGAACGCATACAGCAGGCAATCATTTCGCTTACACAAAAAATGAATAATTGTCACCTGCAAGCATCCAAGACAAGCATTAAGCTACCAAAAATAACTTTGCCTAGTTTCGATGGTGACTACCTAAAGTGGACACAGTTTCGCGAATATACGAACAACTAATTCATTCCCAAGGCACAAGCAAGGCCCAAAAAATGTTTTACCTGACCAGCAGCTTAAGTGGTGAAGCAAGAGCGTTAATACAGCAACTTGCAGCAACTGAGAACAAATACGATACAGCCTGGGATATTCTTCAGTCACGCTACGAGAACAAAAGATTGCTATGTACAGCACTTCTCAATAGATTCTTAACTCAACCAAATCTTCAACATGAATCAGCAGCTGGATTGAAGAGTTTTCATGATGTCACAAAGGAATGAATCCATGGTTTAAAGAACTTGGGGATTGCTACAGAATCTTGGAGTCCATTACTGGTGCATCTGATCATCAAGAAGTTTGATAAAGATACTCATTCACTTTACGAGCAATCTTTGGAATCGCCAAGAGAGCTACCCACAATCAATCAGCTAATGAAATTCTTGGAGATACGATTTCAAACATAGGAAGCATTGGGAAGAAGCAAACATACATTTGGGCATAGCTGTCGTGTAATACAGAAATCATTCACGAACAATTCAAGAACAGCAGCCCTAACTTCGACAAGGGTCAGCATTTGCGTCATATGCAAGAAAAACCACCCTGTGTACTCGTGTAAAGAGTTCTTATTGCACAATTGCACAATTTACGTATTAATTGCATGAAGGAAGGCTATTCAGTCACACGCTGTACTTCGAAAAACACCTTTGCCAAATGCTCCAAAAGGCACAATACACTGCTACACGTGGATACGACAACGAGACATTTCAAGACTGACCAATATGCATGGTCAACTACACAACGCAATCCAACGAACAACAAGGAAGTGATGCGATCTCCTGTGCAGAGTGATACCACTGCACTTCACACAGCAACTAGCGACATGGTAGCTAAGAAGACAATCCAATCTGCCCGCTCTACTCAACTTGACTCCACCTATGTACTGTTAGGAACAGCTTTAATAGAATTGGTCAACCAAGAAGGAGCTGTAGTACAGTGTCGAGCTATTCTTGATTCCGGGTCGCAACGAAACTTCATGACGGAAGATCTAGCAAGGAAAGTGGGCGTCAGACAAGCTACAGAAGTGATGTACATCAGTGGCATTGGAGAGCATGCCCAAAGGGCACAACATCGTGCAAACGTGCTTTTACGCTCAAGAGTAAACAATTTTTCAACTCGTTTGGAAGCATTTGTTCTACCAAATATTACGGCATATCAACCCGACCGTATACTCGACAACAACTCTTGTCCAATTCCACACAATATCCAATTGGCAGACCCAGAGTTCAATAAGCCTGGTCGGATTGAGTTTTTAATAGGTGCTGAGCTTTATTACGAACTATTGTCCATTGGACAGATTAAGCTCGGTCCAAACCTGCCAACATTGCAAAACACTGCGTTTGGATGAAAATGAAAGTGAAAGTGAAAGAACTGAAAATCTCTTGGAGAAGTTTTGGAAGCTAGAAGAAATTGATTCTTCGGACGAAAGCTCAAACCTAGCAGCAACAGAACAGAAATCCATAAACCATTTCCATCAGAATGTCAAAAGAACCAGAGAAGGAAGATTTGTCGTGAAATTACCATTTTTAAATGATTCAACGAATCTAGGAGAGTCCAGGGACATCGCCTTCAAAAGATTTCTCTTACTACAACGAAAACTCAGCAGACACCCTACGATAAGGTTGCAATACGTTGAATTCATGAATGAATATTGCAGACTCGGGCATATGAAGGAAGTAAACCCTACTGGGATCACCTAGCAGCATTATTTCTTACACCATTGTGTGCTAAAGCCTGACAGTAACACCACCAAACTCAGAGTGGTGTTTGATGTATCCGCAAAAACTTCATCTAATATATCGTTAAACGATATCCTACACAAGGGTCCCACTACTCAAGATGAATTATTTTCGATTCTTATACGATTCAGGCTACCAAAATTCGTGTTCACGGCTGACATCGAAAAGATGTATCGGCAAGTTCTGCTTGATGAAAACGATCAAAACTACCAGCTGATCCTTTGGAGAGACAATCCAGATACACCTTTGAAAACCTTCAGACTTTGCACAGTTACATACGGATTAACCTCAGCTCCATTTTTGGCAACAAAATGTCTGCAGTCTTTAGCAGACACGGAAAGAGAACGGTTCCCATTGGGCGCAGAAGTTTTGAAAAGGGACTTTTACGTCGACGATGTAATGACTGGATCTAACAGCTTATCTGAGTCCAAAGAAATGCAACTACAATAAAGAATTTACTTCAGTCCGCGGGTTTCAATCTGCGGAAGTGGTGTTCAAATCACCCACAATTACTTCAAAACATTCCAAAGGTGACATTGCACTAGAGCTCAGCTTTAATGAGGAATCGGAAGAACACATTAAAACGCTTGGCCTGACTTGGCTACCAAAAACAGATGCCTTTGCAATAAAAACAGCCTGGCAAGACACCAAACGTATTACCAAGCGAACTGTATTGTCTGACGTTGCCCACATATTCGATCCTCTAGGCTTCGTGAATCCCGTGACTGTAACGGCAAAGATCTTCATACAGAAACTATGGTCGTTAAAGCTGCACTGGGATGCAGCCATACCCACTAAAATGCACACAGCCTGGCTTAAGTTTCGAGATGGTCTAAAGCAACTGAGTGATATCAACATTCCAAGACTTGTTGCCTCAACTCAACAGCCAAGTTCAGTACAAATTCATGCGTTCTCCGACGCATCTGGACGAGCCTATGGAACTGCAATTTATGTCAGATCAATATCGCAAAATGGGATAGTCGTAGTACGATTATTATGTGCCAAGTCCAAAGTGGCAGCCATAAAAACTACAACACTACCTCGACTTGAGCTATGCGCCGCAAAATTAGCTGCTCAATTAACTCAACGTGTTGTAAGAGATATGAAGTTGAATACTCAAAAGATCTACTATTGGACAAATTCAGAGATCGTTCTCGCGTGGATTAATGCCGAGTCTTCTTCATTTCATACTTTCGTCGCCAATAGAGTAGCTTCTATTCAGAGGCAAACGAACACAGAGCAATGGCGACATGTGAAATCCATTGAAAACCCCGCAGACCTCGTATCCCGTGGAATACCCCCAGAGAAATCGAAGAACTGCAACATTTGGTTTTATGGACCACCATTTTTACATGGCTCAGACCAGATTTGTCCGCCTAACTATTCCAAAGTGGACACTGATCTGGAAAAGAAAAAACCAAGATCGTGTTAACCGTCTCAAGAAAATGCTCACCATTCAGCAGTGTCATCAAGCACGGAAATTCACTCAAGAGGCTGCAGAGAATAATGGCATACATTCTAAGATTTATATATAATGCAAAGTCAAAAAATCAACATAAAAGGGGCGAGGCTTCAATAAGCATTCAGGAATTGGAGGAAGCGCTCATCGTAATCTTAAAAGAGGTACAACAAGAAGGATTCATGGATGATATCAACCAACTAAATCGATCTGGAACGGTTAACAATAGTAGTTCATTAAATAGCCTCGCACCATTCATTGACGAGGAAGGTGTGATACGAGTAGGAGGAAGGCTAGAACACTCAAATCTATCATACGAGCCAAAACATCCAATATTGCTGCCTTGTAGTCACCCAGGCACTAAGCTACTAATGACAGAAGTAGTATAACTAGGAGAGTACCAGACCACTTTTTTAAGCCTCCAGGATTTCACGACAGATGGCGCCACCGTCGCTAGGTGCTTCGACTCCATACTAAATGTGGGTTTGAGTCTTGGATGTACTGGTTTATGTCTTGGATGTTGGGGATACGAGACCAATTTGGGGGATACGAGACCACTTTAAGCACTCTCCAGCATAGGGAAATAGCATAGGATTTCAATTTTGTTTCTGAAGTTCGCTTATTTTTCATCTCGAGTCTTGGGGATACGAGACCATTTTGGGGATACGAGACCACTTTTAGCACTCTCCAGCATAGGGAAATAGTATAGGATTTCAATTTTGTTTCAGGAGTTCGCTTATTTTTCATCTCAGACTCGTAGCCTCTAAGTTTTTCATCTCCAATTTTGGGATACAAGATAACCTCACCCACAGATGGCGCCACCGTCGCTAGGTGGCTTGAGTCCACAATGTGGGTTTGTGTATTGAAGGTACTGGTTTATGCCTTGGATGCAACATTGACTCTTGACTGTATTGGATCCACCATCGCCTTTTGACTGTACTGGATTATGTCTTGGATGCACCATTGGGTCTTGGATGCACCATTGGGTCTTGGATGCACCATTGTGAGGTTGCCTGGGCTGCATTTGCCGACACTAGCAACATGCCTTAGTTTTGCTGTTTTCTTTAGAGTGGAAGTTTTAGATATCAGCATGACCTCGTGATGTAACCTTGGTTTTGCAGTTTTCTTGATAAGGACAGCTCATTAAACAAGGGAGGCTACCGTAAAGGATTTGATACCTTAATTAAAGATTTGATACCTTCATTGTACTATTGGGAAGCTGTAAAGATGGGAAGGATTGAAGCAGAAGCTCAACTTGAAGAAACCTTTCAGCCAATCACTAAACCTCTAAAAGAGTTTGATAGAAGAGTGCAAGATGACTTGAATTTGAAACATATCTATAATGATCATGTGAACACAGACATGAAGTTTGATAAATTTCGAAGAGCCTGTGCTGAGTGTTGGAAGGATGAATATGGTTTCTTGATGACTGATAAGGATAGCTCATTAAACAAGGGGCGCTACCGTAAAGGATTTTATACCTTCATTGTACTATCAAAGGGTGAAACATGTGAAATCTTCATAAGTCGAAGTTGTTACTCAGTCGAAAGCACACCGAATCCTGTAGACCTGCTGAGTAGATTAAAGCTGTTCACCTATTATCAGACCTGTTTGAAAAGCTGTTAAGCTGTTATCAGAGCTGTTTGAAAATCTGTTAAGCTGTTATCAGAGCTGTTTAAAAGCTGTTAAGCTGTTATCAGAGCTGTTTGAAAAGCTGTTAAGCTGTTATCAGAGCTGTTTAAAAGCTATTAAGCTGGTTTCAGAGCTGTTTGAAAAGCTGTTAAGCTGTTATCAGAGCTGTTTAAAAGCTGTTAAGCTGTTATCAGAGCTGTTTGAAAAGCTGTTAAGCTGTTATCAGAGCTGTTTTAAAAGCTGTTAAGCTGTTATCAGAGCTGCTTGAAAAGCTGTTAAGCTGTTATCAGAGCTGTTTAAAAGCTGTTCAGCTGTTATCATAGCTGTTTGAAAAGCTGTTAAGCTGTTATCAGAGCTGTTTGGTAAGCTATTAAGCTGTTATCAGAGCTGTTTGGAAAGCTGTTAAGCTGTTATCAGAGCTGTTTGGAAAGCTGTTAAGCTGTTATCAGAGCTGCTTGAAAAGCTGTTAAGCTGTTATCAGAGCTGTTTGGAAAGCTGTTAAGCTGTTATCAGAGCTGCTTGAAAAGCTGTTAAGCTGTTATCAGAGCTGTTTAAAAGCTATTAAGCTGGTATCAGAGCTGTTTGGAAAGCTGTTAAGCTGTTATCATAGCTGTTTGAAAAGCTGTTAAGCTGTTATCAGAGCTGTTTGAAAAGCTGTTAAGCTGTTATCAGAGCTATTTGAAAAGCTGTTAAGCTGTTATCAGAGCTGTTTGAAAAGCTGTTAAGCTGTTATCAGAGCTGTTTGGAAAGCTGTTAAGCTGTTATCAGAGCTGTTTGGTAAGGTGTTAAGCTGTTATCAGAGCTGTTTGGAAAGCTGTTATCAGAGCTGTTTGGAAAGCTGTTATCAGAGCTGTTTGGAAAGCTGTTATCAGAGCTGTTTGGAAAGCTGTTAAGCTGTTATCAGAGCTGCTTGAAAAGCTGTTCAGCTGTTATCATAGCTGTTTGAAAAGCTGTTAAGCTGTTATCAGAGCTGTTTGGTAAGCTGTTAAGCTGTTATCAGAGCTGTTTGGAAAGCTGTTAAGCTGTTATCAGAGCTGTTTGGAAAGCTGTTAAGCTGTTATCAGAGCTGCTTGAAAAGCTGTTAAGCTGTTATCAGAGCTGTTTAAAAGCTATTAAGCTGGTATCAGAGCTGTTTGGAAAGCTGTTATTCTGTTATCATAGCTGTTTGAAAAGCTGTTAAGCTGTTATCAGAGCTGTTTGAAAAGCTGTTAAGCTGTTATCAGAGCTATTTGAAAAGCTGTTAAGCTGCTATCAGAGCTGTTTGAAAAGCTGTTAAGCTGTTATCAGAGCTGTTTGAAAAGCTGTTAAGCTGTTATCAGAGCTGTTTGAAAAGCTGTTAAGCTGTTATCAGAGCTGTTTGAAAAGCTGTTCAGCTGTTATCAGAGCTGTTTAAAAGCTGTTAAGCTGTTATCCGAGCTGTTTGGAAAGCTGTTAAGCTGTTATCAGAGCTGTTTGGAAAGCTGTTATCAGAGCTGTTTGAAAATCTGTTAAGCTGTTATCAGAGCTGTTTGAAAAGCTGTTAAGCTGTTATCAGAGTTGTTTGGAAAGCTGTTAAGCTGTTATCAGGGCTGTTTGAAAAGCTGTTAAGCTGTTATCAGAGCTGTTTGAAAAGCCGTTAAGCTGTTATCAGAGCTGTTTGAAAAGCCGTTAAGTTGTAATCAGAGCTGTTTGAAAGGCTGTTAAGCTGTTATCAGAGCTGTTTGGAAAGCTGTTAAGCTGTTATCAGAGCTGTTTTAAAAGCTGTTCAGCTGTTATCATAGCTGTTTGAAAAGCTGTTAAGCTGTTATCAGAGCTGTTTGGTAAGGTGTTAAGCTGTTAACAGAGCTGTTTGGAAAGCTGTTATCAGAGCTGTTTGGAAAGCTGTTATCAGAGCTGTTTGAAAAGCTGTTAAGCTGTTATCAGAGCTGTTTGAAAAGCTGTTCAGCTGTTATCAGAGCTGTTTAAAAGCTGTTAAGCTGTTATCCGAGCTGTTTGGAAAGCTGTTAAGCTGTTATCAGAGCTGTTTGGAAAGCTGTTAAGCTGTTATCAGAGCTGTTTGGAAAGCTGTTATCAGAGCTGTTTGAAAAGCTGTTAAGCTGTTATCAGAGCTGTTTGAAAAGCTGTTAAGCTGTTAAGCTGTTATCAGAGTTGTTTGGAAAGCTGTTAAGCTGTTATCAGAGCTGTTTGAAAAGCTGTTAAGCTGTTATCAGAGCTGTTTGAAAAGCCGTTAAGCTGTTATCAGAGCTGTTTGAAAAGCCGTTAAGCTGTAATCAGAGCTGTTTGAAAGGCTGTTAAGCTGTTATCAGAGCAATTTGGAAAGTGTTAAGCTGTTATCAGAGCTGTTTGAAAGGCTGTTAAGCTGTTGTCAGAGCTGTTTGAAAAGCTGTTAAGCTGTTATCAGAGCTGTTTGAAAAGCTGTTAAGCTGTTATCAGAGCTGTTTGAAAAGCTGTTAAGCTGTTATCAGAGCTGTTTGAAAAGCTGTTAAGCTGTTATCAGAGCTGTTTGAAAAGCTGTTAAGCTGTTATCAGAGCTGTTTGAAAAGCTGTTAAGCTGTTAAGCTGTTATCAGAGTTGTTTGGAAAGCTGTTAAGCTGTTATCAGAGCTGTTTGAAAAGCTGTTAAGCTGTTATCAGAGCTGTTTGAAAAGCCGTTAAGCTGTTATCAGAGCTGTTTGAAAAGCCGTTAAGCTGTAATCAGAGCTGTTTGAAAGGCTGTTAAGCTGTTATCAGAGCAATTTGGAAAGTGTTAAGCTGTTATCAGAGCTGTTTGAAAGGCTGTTAAGCTGTTGTCAGAGCTGTTTGAAAAGCTGTTAAGCTGTTATCAGAGCTGTTTGAAAAGCTGTTAAGCTGTTATCAGAGCTGTTTGAAAAGCTGTTAAGCTGTTATCAGAGCTGTTTGAAAAGCTGTTAAGCTGTTATCAGAGCTGTTTGAAAAGCTGTTAAGCTGTTATCAGAGCTGTTTGAAAAGCTGTTAAGCTGTTATCAGAGCTGTTTGAAAAGCAGTTAAGCTGTTATCAGAGCTGTTTGGAAAGCTGTTAAGCTGTTATCAGAGCTGTTTTAAAAGCCGTTATTCAGTTAATATCGAAGATGAATGAAAATCTGTGCTTGTAAGTTTGGCTCCAAGTGTTTATTTATTCTATTAAAATAAAGAATCAACTCCGATTGGGAGAAGAGCTGCCATCCGATATACTTTGGACAGCAAACTGGAAGCTTGATCCCCAGTTCGGTTGAAACTCGTTTCGATAAAGGATCGAATTTGGAGTTTACCAATATCCCACCGTTGACTAATAAAAGGAAGTCAGCTTTCCTCTCTTGCCAATCGTGCCAGAATCCAATGAATTCATTGATGAACTGCTCTGAGTTGATGAATAGCCAGTACGCAGTTCTCCTTTCAACTGTAGTGATGGTTGCCCCTACCAGAAGATAATCACGACCGGACACAATTCATGAGTGAAGCCAACGAAATGTTCTAGTATTCCAGGGGGGACGTAAAGTCTATCAATTCTCGAGCCCGCGAGACCCTCGTGTATGATCTAGTCATAGGATGCATCAAACGATAAATATCCATAAGTCTGACAACACTAACAAAATTCCTCAATCGAGCAGCATTGAGCTGTTAAGCTGTTATCAAAGCTGTTTGAAAAGCTGTTAAGCTGTTATCAGACCTGTATAAAAAGCTGTTTAGCTGTTATTTGACCTATTTAAAAGCTGCTAATCTGTTATCAGAGCTGTTTGAAAAGCTGTTAATCTGTTATCAGAGCTGTTTGAAAAGCTGTTAAGCTGTTATCAGAGCTGTTAAGCTGTTATCAGACCTGTTTAAAAGCTGTTTGCCAGTTATCAGAGCTGTTTTAAAAGCTGTTAAGCTGTTATCAGAGCTGTTTGAAAAGCTGTTAAGCTGTTATCAGACCTGTTTAAAAAGATGTTAAGCTGTTATCAGAGCTGTTATCAGAGCTTTTAAGCTGTTATCAGACCTGTTTAAAAGCTTTTTACCTGTTATCAGAGCTGTTTGAAAAGCTGTTAAGCTGTTATCAGAGCTGTTATCAGAGCTGTTAAGCTGTTATCAGACCTGTTTAAAAGCTGTTTGCCTGTTATCAGAGCTATTTGAAAAGCTGTTAAGCTGTTATCAGAGCTGTTTGAAAAGCTGTTAAGCTGTTATCAGAGCTGTTTGAAAAGCTGTTAAGCTGTTATCAGACCTGTTTAAAAGATGTTTACCTGTTATCAGAGCTGTTTGAAAGCTGTTAAGCTGTTATCAGAGCTGTTATCAGACCTGTGACGTAATTGATTAAGGTTATAGCCGCCAAGACACACACTTCTGGATCAAGGTCAAGGACAAAATACCCTTCCGGTTTCAAAGGTGATGCCAGAGGCCAAGGTCAAGCCCACGTGTCAACGTGTTTTCTCACGCTCACGCTCAACCTAGCATTCTGGGAAAAAGTTCAACCGTCCGATTAAGAGCCCTCTGTAGTAGACAAATATTATTAAAGAATACCTTCAGGAGTTCTGGACTTAGTAGGGAAATTGAATAAAAAGAATAACATATATAAAATATCATTATCGATTTATTATAAATTAAAAAAATATTAACATTTAATTCTTAGTGTGTCATTCTATTGTTGGGCTTCCTTATTTGAATATACCGATAACTATAATATATTCTTTATTTTCCAATAATGTATATCTTAGACTATAATACAATTAAAACAAATTACTTAAATAAATGGAACTATAACTATATGTAATACATTTTTTTTATTTACAATACACTAGAATTAGGTCATATGTTTTCTGCGGCTGCTCCTTGTTGCTCATTCAGTAATGTTTGTCAATGGTAGAGTATCCGTTGTGCTACTAACATTTAATTTTACGGTTGGGCTTCCTTAATTCAAGATAATTTTTTTATTTCTCACATTCAGGAATATGTGATGCTAATGCTTTAGCCGAATAAAAATAGAACAAACATCTATCGCATATACACAATCTAGCCTTATGTTTTGAAGCTTGTTTCAATGCAAGCCGTGAAAGATATTTAATCCAGCAGAAATGAAACCTGGTACTTTCATCATCTTTATCATCATAATCATCATCAGCAGCAGCAGCATCATCATCATCATCATCATCATCCTGCTCATAGTTATTTTGTATCATTAATAGATTCACATGTCGCTTCATATTATGTTTCGTTGGTCTAACTAGAACAGTGGTGAAGGAACGCTCTTTCTTTAGGATGAATACGTTTATTGATATATCGTTCTGGTCTTCAAATTGTTTAATTTGCTTAAGCGTCATAGGAAATGTTATTTCAGTTAAATTTAGCACAGTAGAATAATGTGGATATGATGAGGTCCTATCGGAGTGAACATTTGCAGGATACAGCGCTGATGTTACGGCCCAAGCGAAGCATGCTTCATCACTATTTTTTACATTGATGCAAGCTTGCTTTAAAGCAATCTCCTTCGGTAGAGGTATATACGAAGATCCTCGGTGCTGTTCAAATTTGTTGATATGTACTGCTAAATGTATAATGGACTCCAACGTCCAGCCACTATCTTTTTTCTGAAACTCATCCAGCTGAGTGAGTATTGAATCCAAAATGTTAAATGATCGTCCACATTGATTGGAGCAGTTCTTGCTTGTAAATATTTAATATCGTTTATAACCTCATTGTCACCGATATTCTTAACAAAATCTGCACACAACTTTGTATTAACTTTAATATTGAGATGGCGTTTTAAAATATTCTTAATACGGCGTATAAATAATTGTTGCCTTCAAGCCCATGTGTCAAATACATATAAATAGTAGTTTCATAACTTGTTTTTTCAGTTGATATTTTGCTCTTTACCCAAACAGATCACTGTTTCTTGGCAAGCTAATTACGCAATAATTTCAACGTGAGTTCTAAGGACACTACAAACCTTCTAAAGCCTACGGAAGAAAGGAGTAAAGAATATTCATATAAAGCTAAGTCTACATCTATGAAATCGATGCTTTCCAGAAATAAAGAAGAAAGTTATTGATCCAAAAACGAGTCGACTGTCCCCTACCAACAGGTCGAAAAATCAGGATATTCCAACAAAGATTGCAAAAAGTAAAGACGGAGAGATGTTATTTGTGAAAATGGTGCACAAGGAACCTTCTAAAGTCATGTTGGTCTAAAGCCATAACGAATATTCATTATAAGGATCGGTCTATATCTATGAAATCCTGGCTTACCTAAGCTAAAGAAAAAAGACCTTAGACTTAAGCTATAATGTAATTAAAACAAATTATTTCAATAAATGGCATTATAACCATAATACAATTTTTATTTACAATACATATTTTAGACTAGACTAGACTTAATATATTTTCTGCGACAAATGTCGCTTAATAGTGATAATTGAAGCAAAAAAATGATTATTGCTCACACCGTGTGTCGCTTTCAGCCAAATTTGTTGTTTGCAGATGAACATACTTTCCTCATACAACACCATTTCGAGGAGATAAATGCCAAATACCATCCAGCAAAACTTTTAACTTAATACATAACTTACAGTACCTACTCTCAACCCACCACCACGATCTTCACTATGGACATGGAGAATTATCACATATCCAGCGAGATTGCTGATTAGGATTTTACTGCTTATTCATAGCTCCCATACAACTTCCACTACTCACCTCAGACAACATATCATACCACATTAATATCATAACACAGCGTTCGTCTATTAAAGCTTTTAATTTAACCCACTCTCAACTTAATGGTAAGTAAACAATGTACCTGCCCCAATAGTATGAAGATAAAATTATCATATTCTTATCAGCTTCATGTGAACTATGATATCGGGGAATCAATCAAATCTCATAACAGTGTGACTGATTGAGAAATTTTATTGAAAATAAAAAACAATTCGTCATAAAGACTTTTCAATACAAACTCCTAGATACAAAAAATAAACATTAATCGCTCAATTTGCCTGCTTTACTCGGCTATATTTGTTTACGCAAAATATCAAGTTACCAGCGACCTGGCCACCTTTTCTAATGCTTTAATTTCCATTACTTCTAATGATTTCATGTGTCTTACCATCCCAAGCAGCCGTGATCAATTTTTACACATCGAATATCATAACATGATCACTCTTGTTTATAAAAGACACCTACAGACCACAACTTACATAATAGTTGTTGTTGTTGTTTTTTTTTCAGCAAAAGAAATTTTCAAGTATATCTTCCACTACTCATCTAAGACATTATATCCCACAGATTAATATCGGTTGTTGTTGTTTTCAGTTAAAGAAATTGGGAATCTTATATAAATCGCTCAATTTGTTTACTATAATCGGCTGCTGTGCGAATTTGTTTACATTATTCGACTGCGAATTTGTTTACTTTGCTGGACTGTGCGAATTTGTTTATGCAAGGAATAAAATCAGAAGCTACTAATATTAATTACACCTGAGAAGGTAAGATCGCTAATATCCTCGAACCATAGCCTGTAGAGGATTTCTGATGAAAATTTTAGTCCTACTAGTACTAATACTATTGGCATGGACAAAAAATATCCTAGGGCTGGAGAGTGCTGAAAGTAATCTCGTATCCCCAAGCCCGAGATGAACAACATATGTAAGTACCGACTAATGCCGCTAGGGGACCTTGCTCAAGAAATGGTGCTTGAACTCGAAAGAGCAACTGTTACTTTTCAATACACGCACCCCCAGGACCCAATAATAATAAGAAAACATCAAGCCAAGGTGATATCACGTTGTGAAATACGAATGATGCTGATATCTACAACAGCACTTGAAAACAACAAAACCAAAATGACGTCATGCTGATATCTAGAACTTCCCCGCTAATAAAAGAAAACAGCAAAACCAAGGTATGCTAGTAGTTCCGGCTAATTCCGCTAGGTAACCTTACTCAAGAAATGGCGAGCCCGTAGAGAATTTCTGATGAGAATTTCGTCCCCCCTCCCACCCTTCACCACCTAGAATCCATTGGCATGAACAAAAATAACTTATACGCTAATATCTCGAAAACAAGAGCCCGTAGGGGATTTCTGATGAAAATTTCATTACCCCCCCTCCCTATCCTATACTATAATGCCCCTCATAAACCACTCATCTAGAATCCATTGGCATGAACAAAAATTTCCTACCATTAACTTTAATTATTACTAATATTAGTTCAAAACCAAAAGCCTACATTTAGGCGCACCACCTATCCAAGAACTCCGTAGTACCGACTAATGCCACTAGGGCGCAGTCAAGACCAAATCCATCAATAAAGCTTCCCACCCCCTTCAAAAATATATAGAACTGAAAGTGATCTCGTATCCCAAAACTCGAGATGAAAAACTTAGAGGCTACGAGTCTGAGATGAAAAATAAGCGAACTCCAGAAACAAAATTGAAATCCTATGCTATTTCCCTATGCTGGAGAGTACTTAAAGTGGTCTCGTATCCCCAAAGTGGTCTCGTATCCCCAAGATTCGAGATGAAAAATAGGCGCACTTCAGAAACAAAATCGAAATCCTATGCTATTTCCCTATGCTGTGATCAGTGATACAGTGATCCAGAAACGCCATAGTTACACTACTAAGATCTTCATAATATTTTAAAATGGTCAATCAATAATAGGCTGATACTCAACCCCAAAAAATCTCAAGCGCTAGCGGTTTGCAGAGGAAGTTATGATCTTAACTATTTTCCCCCGATAGAGTTCAATCGCTCTACTATACCATATGTACAGAAAATTCGAAGCTTAGGTATTATATTAAACTCTCATATGAGTTGCTGTGACCACATTAAAATCATACTGGGGAAGATCTATGGGGCGCTTTGCCGACTTTGGTTATATGCTAACCTGCTCTCCACCGACTTGCGCATAAGGTTGGTCAGAACACTGATATTGCCGCATCTAACACATGGGTCTATCATGTACCCTAGACTCGACTCAAGTTGTAAGCGTAAGCTTGAAGTAGCCTACAATGATTCTATTAGGTTCGCGTTCAGGCTTCGTAGATTCGATCACATTTCTCCTTTTCGTCACAAAATCTTGAATTGCTCTTTGGAATTACATTTGCAGCACAAGGCATTACTCTTTCTATTTAACATACTGAGCACACGTAAACCGACATATCTGTATGAATTTTTAAATTTTTTGCGTAGTGACAGACGTTGTGATTTGCTACTGCCTCACTTTAATTATTCTGTCTTGAATGCTTCTTACTTTGTTCAAGCTGCTCGCATTTGGAATACTCTTCCAGTTTCGATTCAGCGCGCGAGCTCGGCCGCCTCCTTTAAACAGTTACTCTGGCAGCACTCATCATTAGGATAATGATATACAATTTAATTATTTTCAGTTGACTGCACATGCACTTGAATTCTCTTTTCTCTTTCTTCTTTTTTCTCCTTCTTACTGCTCAAGTTGCTTATGTAGTTATCTTTATTATCTTATTTCTTCAGTTTTATCTTTGTTTTCATACTTTTTTTTTTCTTTATGCTATATTTTCTCATTTCTATCTTATAGTTACAGAAACAGTATTATGAATTTTAGTATTTATAATTTTATTATTTGTTTCCTTTTTATTTTTTTTTCTTGTTGTTTTCTATTTTCTCTTTATAATCTTTCTTTATTATCATTCACTACTCATGTTTATTTAATATTTGATAGTTACCTGCATTGCTCTAGTTAGTTTTGATTTTGTAAACTTTAGTAGTACTAATGAAAAGGCTTCTGTCTTATTGTACTTTTTTTGAAAATAAATACTTACTTACTTACTTACCATTACGCTTCGAAGTTTGCTTCGATATGAGTCGCGAAAGATCTTTAATCCAGCAGAAATGATATCTGCTAGCATCATCACCATCATCCATATGATCATCATCATCCTGGTCATAGTCATCTTGAATCATTAAGAGACATACATGTCGCTCCATCCTGTGTTTTGTAAGTCTAACTGGAACTGTGGTGAAGGAACGCTCTTTCTCTAGGATGAGTACGTTTATTGATAAATCGTTCTGGTCTTCAAAGTGCGTTATTTGCTTAAGCGTCATGGGAAATGTTATTCCAGTTAAATCAAGTACAGTATAATAATGTGGATATGATGAGGTCCTATCGGAGTTAACATTTGCAGGATATAGCGCTGAGATTACGGCCCACGCGAAGCATGCTTCATCATTATTCTTTACATTAACGCAAGCTTGCTTTAAAGCAATCTCCTTTGGTAGAGGTATATACGAAGATCCTCGGAGCTGTTCAAACTTGTTGATGTGTACTGCTAGATGTATTATAGAGTGCAGTGCCCAGCCACTGTCTTTTTCCTGGAATTCTTCTAGCTGAGTGTTTATTGGATCCAAAATGTTTGATTTAAACCACACCTCTAAATTATCATCTCCACTTATTGGAGCAGTTCTCGCTTGGAAATATTTAATGTCTTTTATAATTTCATTGTCAGCATTTTGTTTAATAAATTCGCCGCAAAACGTTGTAGCAACTTTAATATGATATTGTTGTTTTAATGTATTCTTAATGCGGCGAGCAAGTAATTTGGAAGCATCTTGCATAAATAGCTTAGGATCTCGGTGGCTTATATTCACGATAACACCTGCCCTAATTCTACCTACGAATGCTGTTTTTATTTCTTCCCACTTAACAAAATCACTTCTTATTAATCGTTGATTAATTCCTCCACCTCGATGGGGAGCTTTGATTAGCACTTTCAACGATTTAATTTGATCAATACAGCTGTCCAAATGTCGTTTTCTAGCATTCTTATTACACTTTCGAAATGCTGCTTGATATTTACGAATGTTTCTGTTGCACTCTTTAATAATATTGTTTTTATTCACAAAATTTGCATCACTTAAACACTTCAACACATCTTCTCGCAATTTCTTAATTAATGAAAAACTTTCATTTAATAATGTGATAGACATTTTTAATTTTTTTATTCAACACTAACACTTTGCATCACTTAGATTGACTGGTGCTCCCCAAGAGTTTGCTTGCGCTTTTATAGCAACGGTTTGTAAACATGAATGATCCTGCTGCTACAATAAACATTGCACAGGATGAATTCCAACGAATTTGCTTACAGGTTGAGATGATATCGAATTACACGATAAAAAATCATTCAAATTAATTTGATTACTTTATTCTGCTGGTCGAATTTACAAATGAGATTGTTTACATACAAGAAAATGTGAAAATTTGTTTACATTCCAATGAAACGTTTCGATCAGCAAAATTCTTGGAACAATAAAATTTTTGGCTGCCTACAGAAACTGTGGTATCAAATTACATGAAAAGAATAAATGTGCTGATATTGCTTAAATTTGTTTACAACAGGATGTGAAATTTTGCTTACGAATTCCAATGAAAGTTTCAATCAGTAAAATTCTTGGAATTGAGCTGTTTGCAGTATCAAATTACATTAATCATTCAGCTTAATGTGCTGATATTGCAAATTTGCTTTAAGCAGGATTAAATTTGTTTTGGAATCATGACTATAAATTGAGGAGCTGAAAATCAAGTGTTGATATTACCTAAATTGGTTTACTTTATTCTCTTAAGATGACGAAATTACATATAGAAAGATTGTTGGAATGTAGAAAGATTTTATTGAAATAATCAAGTGTTGATATTACCTAAATTTGTTTACTTTATTTTACTCCAGCTGATACCAAAATTACGTGAAAAAAAGATTAGAGGATTGGTCTGTTGTTCTGAATTTGATTATGATAATATCTAGTGTTTATATAAGAGTTCGAATCATTTGTATTGCAGCTGCAAACTATATGAATTTGTTTACAAGAAGTGTGATGATATTAAATTACATATTGATGCTTTATGAAAATGAAATATTTGCAAGATTTTGCAAACGCACAAAATTACGTGAAAAAAGATTAGAGGATTGGTCTGTTGTTCCGAATTTGATTATGATAATATCTAGTGTTTATATAAGAGTTCGAATCACTTGTATTGCAGCTGCAAACTATATGAATTTGTTTACAAGAAGTGTGATGATATTAAATTACATATTGATGCTTTATAAAAATGAAATATTTGCAAGATTTTGCAAACGCATTATTTTTTTATCAAGATATGCATAGAAGAAGTTCAAATTATCTAAAGAGTTTAGCTCATTCTGAATCGATTTCTGAAGAGAAACCATGTCAGAAGTAAGTTGCTCTGAAATTTATTATAATATTTTTTTAATAATTAATTTTGTTCTTCAAATACAGCAATAGCAACAGCAACAACAGCAGCAGAGTCAGCAGCAGCAGCAGAGCCAGCAGAAGCGGAGTCAGCTGCGTCGCGAAGCTGTGAGTAATTTTTTTATTATAATTTATAAATTGTTATGAATTCTTTTTATTGTCACGGATGCTGCTGTAAATCGAGAAATGATAGTATTAGTAAAATAATGAATAAATAAATTAATAAAGATTAATAGAAATTAAGGAAATGAAACGTAGCTATCCATGAATAATCTACTGCGAAAAATTTCCCCCTTCCAGATCCCTGAAAAAAAAAGAGAAGAGAGGTTCAAATCCAAAGGTCATCGAAAAAAAAAACGTTATCATCATACAGCCCTAGATGAAGGGAGACACATTAATCCAGCATCATAATGGTACAAATGGCGATTACCTACGAGAAAACTATAATTAGTTATTTTTGGATAGATAGATTAACTAGATTTGTTATTGCCTATTATTAACATTAAATTAAATTATGTAGGACTTGATCTGTAGTTAACGTAGTTAATTAGGTAGGGCTTAGTATTGCTTGAATGGCTAATTATTAATATCGGATGAAATTTTATATTGTTTGATCTATAGATAAATTGAATGGTACAGTTTAATTAGATGAATTCGATTAAATTTGGAAATTTTGAAGAAGGTATAAAGTAAATTTTGGAACACGTCTAAGTATAGCTTTAAAAAAAAACATTATGTACTAGTAGGATAGTTATAGAAATCATAGAAAACTTACCGTATTAGCATGACGCGGCACGGGCGCACCTAAAATTGCAAAACTAACTATAAATTCAAAATTTAGAAGATGGTATACTCACTCGGTTCAGACTCCCTCATCTTTGAAAGTCAACTCAACGAAAGCAATTAAAGATGAAATTCGACATTCCCGATATTAGTACACTGGATACCAGAGTAGTACCCATGGGCTGTTCCTAACCCAGTAAACTGACCTGCATAAAATTGACCCCGAAGTCCGAAAATAAAACAAACAAGAAAGAGCGATATTCCTACAATAATCAAACTTGGCGCCCAGCAAGATTCTGCGGTAACAATTTCGAAGAAAAGGAAATTTGAACCATTTTAGAAATAATTAAGCGATTGGGGAAATTCACTGAATACGAGGATATTTTGTAGGAGTCAGGCAATGCTGGTAGGTGAAGGGGACAGTTCGACTTCCGGGCAAAAGAAGAACCACTTCGGGACAGACGGCCGTACAACGTGGAAAGTGCCCAGCAAGCTGCTGGCAAAAATTAGTAGGATATAGGAAAGAAGAAAGAAATAGGAGGAAAGCAAAAGCAGTAAACAATTAAGAACGTAGAAGAAAATTCGAGAACTACAAAAAAACCAGCTGAAAGGAAGGATTACTAACAAGTAGACAGACATCAGAACAAAAAGAAAATTCAAGAAGGAAAAGTCGAAGAACTCGAGCAGCAGAGCAGAAGGGAGCTGGACGGGGTTGTATATTTCGGGAAAAGTGGAGAGTTAAGTGGTTTTCTTTTCTTTTAATTTCGTTTGGTTATATTTTTTTTTAAAAAAAGAATTATTCATCAATATAAATAACAGGTGTTAATAAAGTTAATCATTTTGAGGTGTTGTGCGCCGTCTCATGCTAGCACGCATAAATTAGGTAGAACTGCTAGTTATGTTATACGCATCCGTAGAGGAATTGTAAAATTTTTTTTTTATATTTAATTTTGTGGTTAAATTACAAAAGCTTTATTCTGAAAGTTGGTGTTCTTTAGTTAATTTAACTCTATAATTTTAAAGTTCGTGGACTTATAACCACTTGGCGCCCAAAAGGGTGTTCATCGGTGCCTCCACCCATTCCCTCCTCCATCGCTAGCTGGGAAACGTTTGCACAAAAAAGTGCGTAACAAAATATATAATAATTTTCTATAATCCCTAGGTGATTCATGGGATGAATATGTTGCGAGGGTCGCTTTACAGAAGCGAAGGTTTCTATAATGACCTATCGCTAACATTTTCTGCAATAAAAAGGACCATGAAGGCTGAAAAGGTTAGGCTGCGGGCTGCAAAAGCCGAAAAAAAATGAGCTTCGTCAAATTGAAGAGAAATTGGCGAAGCTAAAAAAAAAATATGTGTGTGGTTAAAAAATTTGGAAACTTCATTCAGGAGTAATAATAATAATTATAATAATTAATAAATAATAGTATATGTATAAAACTGCAAATTGCATTTTAAAATCCCGAATTTCTTTAGTTTAAAATTTATTTTTATTCGCAATTGCATTACTCAAGTTACGCCACATAATTTTCTCACCGATCGCCAGACGCAACATGATCCCAGGTAAATTATCAAAACTTTGCCTGAGTAGCAAGCTTGCTAGAATTTGATGGGAAAGTTGTGTGGTGTGAATTGAGTCAGCACTTTTTATGAAGTACAGGTGCTTAGATTATAACTTGTAGGTATATATAAGTGACATTAAATTTAATAAAATTTGTCATTCGTTTTTGGACAATAGCTGCGTTTTTATTTCAAATATTTGTTAGTCGCTATTGCTGCCGGTACAAGAACCGAGTAGCCCGGGACATTAATAATTAATTTACTTTCAGATTTATGAGTTTCGTGTAATCGGTGAAACACCGAATGCACAGCAACAAGGTTGAGGTGAATCACTTCAGCCTACCAATTTTAACAGGCAAACAAAAGAGTTTGCTTTAACATTTGGTGACCCCGACGTGATTCAGCACGCTCAATCACGCTCAATAGAAGACATCCTATATAAGCAAAGCGCTGCTGAGCCATTATACCAGGAAGGATGCCACCGAAGATTAACAAGGCAATGGACCCTTTGGCTGCCACCCAAGGTGTTCAGGGCAAGGAGATCCAAAACATTCTAGCCAACTATAAGAAGGATCCTGTGGACAGGAAAACGTATAGCTACTACGAAGAAAGACTCGCACGTCTGGATGCAGCATGCTCACGTTTTGAAGCTACTGACCAAGAGATCCGAGGCTTACCTTCACCGCCTCTAGACCATGCATATTTTGCTACGGATTTCTACCACAAGATAGAAGCAATCTACGAAGAGTTCAGGCAATATTTATCTAAAATAATAAACCAATTCCAGGAAGCCGATGACCTAAATGGGGCATCACAGCAAGTCGATACTGGGAGAGTACCATTACCAACATGCAGTACGAATATTAATGCGCCAAATGACACTAGTACAGTCAGTCAACATCAGCAGTCTAAATCGAATAAAGAACCATCATCGAGAGATCTGCCAGTTGACGCAAGGGCTGGCAAGTCAGATGCAGATAAAAGAGATGCCACTAAAGGGGCCATACCCAAAACTTATGAATCCAAAGGCCCTCCGGTATTATCAAAGGCAAATGATTCCGAAGGTAACAGAATTTGGAAAAGACAACAAGCGGTAACTCAAACCTTGCTGCGACTCCTTGATAACCTGGAGCAAACTGACTTCACTGATGTAACAAAAACATTTTATGAGATCAACATAAAGGCAGTAAATAAATACTGGGCTCAAATTGAAAACTACAACCATGACTTGTGGGAATTTGCAACTGACCCTACCTTAATGGAATATAGCCTGGAAGAATATATACAATTAGAAGAGAGGGTACAAGAATTAATTATGCGGCTCTCAATCAAGCTAGAAGAGCTACATCAACCAGGTAGCAGCTCCGCGCAATCACAGACCATGGTGGCTGCTAACCCATCTACAATGCTGAAATTACCGAAGATAACTCTACCCAAGTTCGATGGAGATTATTCCAAGTGGCGCCAATTCGTAGATTTATTCACACAAATGGTCCACAATCAATCTATAGCCAGTTGCCAAAAGATGTGGTACCTCAAGACGTACTTAATAGGAGAGGCCGAAAAATTGTTACGACATTTCACCCTATCCGAAGACAATTATCTTGCGGCATGGAAAATGCTGAAGGAAAGGTACGAAAACCCCAGGCTATTGGCTGCATCACTAATTAATAAACTACTGCATCAACCGTCACGTGCAACAGAGGCCCCGTCAGCCACATTCATAAAAACAATGCATGACACCACCAAGGAGTATTTACTTGGGTTAGAAAGCTTGGGTCTAGAAACAGCCCATTGGGACCCACTTCTACTACACATTTTATACAAAAACCTAGATAGAACTACACACTCGCTTTACGAACAAGGTCTATCGAATCCTAAGGAATTACAGACCATGAAGAATTTTCTAGCCTTCTTAGAGATGCGTTTTCAGTCGCTAGAAGCCTTGAGCAATAAGGGCAGAGGAGCGGAAGAAGGAACTAGGAAACCAGTCTTGTTCAAAACATCAACCTTCACATCGATGGTTACTCCAAGCCAAGGTTGTGTAGCCTGCACGGCCAGTCACCCACTCTTCCGGTGCCAGACCTTTTTAAAGATGACGCCGAATAATCGGTTGATGTTAATAAATGCGAACAACATATGCCAGAATTGCTTGAAAAAAGGTCACCATGTTTCTCGATGCACATTGAAGGGTTGTAATAAGTGTACCAAAAGGCATAACACATTGGTTCACATAGATCAGACTATCAGACAAGAGAATGCATCGGAAAAACCGTCGACTACTAGACTAGCAGAATCCAGCTGGTCTCCACCCAGTAAGACGGCCCCATTGAGTTTAACGGCCTTGGTGGAACCTCAATCCAAGGGATATGTCCTGCTTGGTACTGCACTAGTTGAGCTTATAGACGAAAATGGAAGAGTAGTGGAATGTCGAGCTATTCTTGACTCCGGCTCACAAGTAAACCTGATCACGGAGAAAATAGTCAAGAAACTCGGGAAGGCGACCTACCCTGCTTCCTTAGGAATTCAAGGCATTGGTAAAGGTCAGCAGCAGAGCAAAAGAAGAATCAACATCCAGCTAAACTCAAGGGTCAATGGGTTCTCAACAAGACTAGAGGCATTTGTGCTTGACCGTATCATATCTTATCAGCCAAGCCAGTTACTGGATGTGTCGAGATGGAACATACCACACAACATCCAATTAGCTGATCCTGGGTTCAATCGACCAGACAGAATTGATCTACTTATTGGAGCAGAGTTCTTCTTTCAATTATTGGTCATAGGACAAATAAAGCTGGGTCCAAATTTACCCACGCTGCAAAATACCATATTGGGCTGGATTGTAGCAGGAAGGACGAATCAAACCTACTCCCCAATTGCTGCTTGCGGCATATGTTCAGAAGAAGAAGACCTCAATAAGACAGTCGAAAGGTTCTGGAAAATAGAGGAAGTAGACTCAACACGATCAAATTTGTCACAACAAGAGATGAAATGTGAATCGTTTTTTAATCAGACAGTGAAAAGAAATGCAGAGGGTCGATTTATGGTTAGACTACCATTCCAAGAAAAACCCAGTAGATTGGGAGAATCGAGTGATATTGCAATTCGTCGCCTTCTAGCCATAGAACGAAGACTTGCGAGGAATCCCGAAATACAGTCGCAGTACATCGAATTTATGAAGGAGTATTTACATTTGAACCACATGAGTGAGGTGAACCCTGCTGAATTTGCAAAGCCCAATTACTTCCTGCCGCCGCATCACTACATCTTAAAACCCAACAGCACGACGACCAAACTAAGGGTAGTCTTTGATGCCTCTGCCAAGACATCATCGAACGTGTCATTAAACGACCTGCTAACCAACGGTCCCACCATTCAGGATGACCTGTTCACCATCCTATTAAGATTTCACTTACCACGATACGTCTTCACGGCAGATATTGAGAAGATGTACCGGCAAGTCTTGGTGTCGGAAGAAGATCGGAAATACCAATTAGTGCTTTGGAGAGAAAGTCCTAAGGAACCAATCAGATCCTATCAGCTGAACACCGTTATTTATGGTACGACTTCCGCGCCATACTTAGCAACCAAATGTCTACAACGTCTCGCCGAACAAGGAATGGAGCAGTGGCCTCGGGGAGCAACGATATTAAGGCGAGATTTTTATATGGATGATTTAATGACCGGATGCGATAGACTTCATGAAGCATTAGAAGCGCAAGGTCAATTAAACGCTCTGCTTCAAACAGCAGGCTTTAAGCTGAGAAAATGGTGCGCCAATCACAAGGAACTTTTGAAAACCATCCCTTCCGAAGATCGCGCAATCCAACTGGATCTTTTCGACAATAGTGATGAGAAGATCAATACACTAGGACTGAGTTGGGCACCTCAAATGGACGAGTTACGAGTTAAAGGCCATTGGCTGGAGAGTGACAAGGTAACCAAAAGAATAGTACTGTCTGATATTGCGCATTTATTTGACCCGCTGGGCTTTATGAGTTCCGTAGTTGTAATAGCAAAAATCTTCCTACAACAATTGTGGCAAATAAAGCTAGATTGGGACGCAGCTCTTCCAATGGAGCTGCATAAGAAATGGCTGCAATTTCGGAATAACCTCAAGGCCCTTGATGTTATAAGAATCCCGAGACACATGTTCAAGGGTGAACTAGCAAAATCCATACAATTACATGCCTTTGCGGACGCCTCAGAGAAGGCTTACGGAGCCGCAGTCTATTTACGATCGATCGGTAGTGGTGGGGTAATACGAGTCAATCTCCTGTGCGCCAAATCCAGAGTCGCACCATTAAAGACACTTACTGTCCCCAGACTTGAGTTATGTGCAGCAAAACTAATGGCTGAACTGGTTCACCGGGTTCTTCGAGATCTGCAGTTACCGGAAGTAAAAACTTTTTATTGAACCGATTCAGAAATCGTACTTGCATGGATTTACTCGGCAGCAGCCTCGTACCATACCTTTGTAGCCAACAGAATTGCGACAATACAAGAATTAACCACACAAGAACAATGGAGACATGTAGGGTCTAGGCACAACCCAGCGGATATCGTGTCGAGAGGAGTCCCACCAGAAAAACTAGCGGCCAACTCATTATGGTTTTACGGTCCACTGTTTCTACATGGCGCCGAAGACGGATGGCCAGCACCCTACAAACGCACGCAGACGAGCTTAGAGAAAAAGGAAATCAAGGCGATAGTGGCAACAGTTAGTGATACTCCACATTTTATGGATTTGATAGATCATCAAAATACATTCGATAGATGGCAGAGGATAATCGCATATATTCGGAGATTCATCTCAAACACTCGCAAGAAAGAGAAAAATCGATGCCTAAATCGCAAACCCACCACTATAGAATTAGATGAGGCGCTTACTGTAATGATAAAAAAGGCACAAGACGAAGAATTTCCAACTGAGCAAAGGGAACTAGCACATTCAGGCCACATTAGCACCAGCAGCCCATTAAGTAGCCTTAGCCCATTTTCAGATGAAGTGGGATTGTTACACGTTGGAGGAAGACTGGAGGCCGCGAATTTGTCATATGATGCTAAGCATCCGATTTTATTACCATACGCTCATAACGTCACGCGTCTACTGATGACCAATCTTCATGTTAACCACCTTCGCCACAAGCACTGCTAGCTATAACCCGCCAAAGATTTTGGCCCATTAAGGGCAAAAGTATAGCACGAGCCATAGTTCAGAGGTGCGTGCGATGCGCGCGGGCTAAGCCGAAAATGCTATCACAATTTATGGGAAACCTTCCTGAGCATCGAGTACAGCCAGCGCGACCGTTTATAAATTCCGGAGTGGATTTTTTTGGACCCTGTTGGACGCACTACAAACTTCGAGGAAAACGACCACAAAAATCTTATGTTGCTGTGTTCTGCTGCTTTGCGACAAAGGCTATTCATTTTGAGATAGTAACAGATTTAACTACAGAAGCTTTCATAGGAGCGCTTAAACGCTTCATAGGTAGAAGAGGTAATTGTCGTAACTTATACTGTGACAATGGTACAAATTTCGTCGGTGCCAAAAACAAGCTCCAGGAATTGAGCACTAGCATATATGATCAAAAATCACAAGAGCAGATACAGGGTTTTTGCAGTACTAGGGCTATTGAGTTTCATTTCATACCGCCCAGAGCGCCACACTTTGGAGGCTTGTGGGAAGCTGCTGTTAAATCAGCCAAGCATCTACTGCGACCAAACCTCGAAACCGCCAACTTAACCTACGAAGAATTAGAAACGCTAATGGTTGAGATTGAAGCAATTTAAATTCACGTCCTTTAACACCAATGTCATCCTACCCAGATGACTTTGCGGCACTTACACCAGGTCACTTTCTGATTGGAGAACCGACGACGGCAATTACCGACCCCCAAGCACGGCCGCTAAACATAGGACTGCACCAGAGGTGGAAGCTGGTAAACCATTTGAAAAACCAGTTCTGGTATAGATGGTCCAGAGAGTACCTCAGCGAACTACAGCATCGCTATAAGTGGAAGCAACAATGTACAAACGCACAACCCGGAATGATGGTGATAGTGAAGGAAGACAATCTCCCTCCTGCAGCATGGCATTTAGGAAGAATTGAAAGGGTCATCAAGGGTGAAGATGGTTTGGTACGAGTTGCGGATATCAAAACATCCAAGGGAGTTATAAGAAGACCTATACATAAATTGGCTCCTCTAGAGTCTGAGACAGACTGCGCAGAATCTACAGCAACAAAAAGAGTGAGAGAAGATGATATATCGATGACATCCCCAAGTAAGCGCAACAATCAAACGAATTCGGACGCTTCAACTGCAATTAAAAGACCGTTGCGTGGTGGTACAGCTATGTGTCTGACCCTACTTACTTGTTTAATCTTGCCAATCATGGGACAAATTCAGATCAAACCATTCGATACGCCGCCAGGATTATATTTTGAAAATTTGGGGAATACTCAACTGGTGTCAAATGAATGGAACTTGGTGATCTACTACAATACTAGCACATTATGGGCCGAGTTAAATACTATTAGCCGAGGTGTAGAAAGGCTCCAAGAAGGTTGTAACTTGATGAAGGAATGGGATCAGTGTGGCCCCATCATGGAACAATTTAAAGCCGCATTGGAGGAAATCACAAGTAACAATGAGTTACTCTTACACCAGAGTAGGCCACGAACTAAGAGAGGTGCTTTGAATATTGTGGGTAACGTAGCTAATGCATTATTCGGAGTGTTGGATTCTGAATATGCTAACCACATGTCACAAATCATAGAGGACCTGAAGGAAAATGATGTGCACCTTATGGCGCTGATGAAGAATCATACATCTATCTTAGATTCAACAGTCAACCTCGTACAACGATCACAAGAGGCTACGGTGGCTCAACTAAGGCACTTCGACAAGTACCTCAATCAATCTATTGCTCAATTGCATAACATTAACACCGAGTTGAATCAACAAAGAGCAACACAATCGTTTATGGCATTGGCACTGCAATTGACGCTAGTTCTAAACAAATACCAGAGGATTCAATCTAACTTGTTAGATGTGATTATAGATACCCATCATGGCAAAATAAATCCACAGTTATTAAGCCAAAAACAACTATCGGAACAACTCACATTAATACAAGAAAATATCCCTACTACCCTTCGATTACCGTCACGTCCAGACAACCTGTTAAAGATATACAGCTTGATGAGTGTCGAAAGTCGAATAAGCGTGGATCAGATGATATTTCGTATAAAACTGCCGCTGCTTTCGCACGAAGAATTCGAACTACTACATATAATACCAATCCCATTTGTGGCAAACAACGAGCTCATGATGATAGGATCAATAGAAAAATTCCTAATCATTAGTCTACATCGGGATCAGTACTATCCCTTATCCAAGAATGATTTAAGGGGCTGCGTTACGTACGACGGGGCATTCATTTGTAAACAACAACACCCCATTTACAATAAGGGAGCAAACACTAGCTCCTGTGAACTCAGTGTTCTCAGTCATGGACCATTCGAGATCGCTTGTTCCGCCACCGCTATTAGTAAGACACCACGGTGGATTCAACTGTTAACTGTCAACAAATGGATATATGTGAGACCTACTCCTGCCACAATCAACGTCATTTGTAAGGGTAATGTCGAACAGAAGACCATAGAGGGATCTGGAATTATAACATTACAGTCCAATTGTGTAATAAGGGACGAACACACCACTATTCATGGACACAATGTCTTTTCAAATAATTTAAAGGGTGGATTTACGCCACTAAAGAAACTTATCGACTTCATCCATTTGAACACTACACCTCCTCCAATAACTTACCAACCAACACCAGTAAAAAATATAAGTAAAGACATCGAAGATCTACGAGAGAGAATCAAGAATCTCAACATAAATGCTACGCTGCCACCCCATACCACCAGTCATGACGTTCATCAATATACAGTTGCATATACTGGACTAATCATCATCATCATAGCCGGAGGCTACTGGTTAATCAAGCTAATCAAAAGCAATTCTTCTAAAGGTTGTCAAACCCAACAAGAAATACCTGTACCTAAGAAGAGAACACTATTCACCAATCAGACAGAATGTAACCCATTAGCCAGAGCGGTATCGCAACCAACATTTGAAATTTTTGTATAGGTTTAAGTAACAATCTAAGCTAGTTCAGTTTGAATCATTTGATACATGTATACATGAAAACAGTACATCCATAGATCATAAGATTATTGTTTTGAGCCAGAGCTCAAGGCGGGAGGAATGTATAAAACTGCAAATTGCATTTTAAAATCCCGAATTTCTTTAGTTTAAAATTTATTTTTATTCGCAATTGCATTACTCAAGTTACGCCACATAATTTTCTCACCGATCGCCAGACGCAACATGATCCCAGGTAAATTATCAAAACTTTGCCTGAGTAGCAAGCTTGCTAGAATTTGATGGGAAAGTTGTGTGGTGTGAATTGAGTCAGCACTTTTTATGAAGTACAGGTGCTTAGATTATAACTTGTAGGTATATATAAGTGACATTAAATTTAATAAAATTTGTCATTCGTTTTTGGACAATAGCTGCGTTTTTATTTCAAATATTTGTTAGTCGCTATTGCTGCCGGTACAAGAACCGAGTAGCCCGGGACATTAATAATTAATTTACTTTCAGATTTATGAGTTTCGTGTAATCGGTGAAACACCGAATGCACAGCAACAAGGTTGAGGTGAATCACTTCAGCCTACCAATTTTAACAGGCAAACAAAAGAGTTTGCTTTAACAGTATATAATAAAAAAAATAAAACAAAAAAAAAATTAAAAAATTAAAAAAAATAAAAAAAAAAATTAAATTAATAATAAGTACTAATTAGTAATAATAAGTAAAAAAAATATATATATAATATTATATTAAATTAATAATAAGTAATAATAATAATTATAATAATTAATAAATAATAGTAATAGAAATAAATAAAAATAAATAGTATCATTATATTGTTTTATTTCATCATTCTGCATATATTTCTCTAGAAAACAACAACAAATCTAGGTACTTATCTACAACTTCCGCTCCACAAAACCAAGGTTATATCAGAAAACAACAAAAAAAAACCAAGTCGATTTCAAAACAGCAAAAAAATCGAGGTGATGTCATGCTGATTTCTACAGTTTCCTTGCTAAGAAATCTTCAAGTAAGAAAACAGCAAAACCAAGGCTACATCACGAGGTCATGCTGATATCATATCTTCCACTCTAAAGAAAACAGCAAAACTAAGGCATGTTGCTAGTACCAACCAACAAAACAATGCGACGTCATGCTGATATCTAAAACTTCCACTCTAAAGAAAACAGCAAAACCAAGGCATGCTGCTAGTACCAACCAGCAAAATCAATGCGATGTCATCCTGATATCTACAATTTCCTTGCTAAGAAATCTTCAAGTAAGAAAACAGCAAAACCAAGGTGATGTCATGCTGATATCTACATCTTCTCCGCTAAGAAATTTATGCGCAACATTTTATGTGGCGTCATGCAGATATCTACAACTTCTCCAGCTAAGAAATCTTCAAGCAAGAAAACAGCAAAACCAAGGCTACATCACGAGGTCATGCTGATATCTAAAACTTCCACTCTAAAGAAAACAGCAAAACTAAGGCATGCTGCTCGTATCGGCAAATGCAGCCCTGGCAACTTCACAATGGTGCATCCAAGACACAATGGTGCATCCAAGACATAATCCAGTACAGTCAAAAGCCGATGGTGGATCCAGTACAGTCAAGAGTCAATGGTGCATCCAAGGCATAAACCAGTACCATCAATACACAAAACCCACATTGTGGACTCAAGCCACCTAGCGACGGTGGCGCCATCTATGTGTGAGGTTATCTCGTATGCCAAAATTCGAGATGAAAAACTTAGAGGCTACGAGTCTGAGATGAAAAATAAGCGAACTCCTGAAACAAAATTGAAATCCTATGCTATTTCCCTAAGCTGGAGAGTGCTAAAACTGGTCTCGTATCCCCAAAATGGTCTGGTATCCCCAAGACTCGAGATGAAAAATAAGCGAACTTCAGAGACAAAATCGAAATCCTATGCTATTTCCCTATGCTGGAGAGTGCTTAAAGTGGTCTCGTATCCCCAACTTGGTCACGTATCCCCAACATCCAAGACATAAACCAGTACATCCAAGACACAAACCCACATTTAGTATGGAATCGAACCACCTAGCGACGGCGGCGCCATCTGTCGTGAAATCCTGGAGGCTTAAAAACGTGGTCTGGTACTCCCCTAGTTATACTACTGACAGACATTCATAACAGCAACCTTCATGCTGGCCCCCAAACCTTACTGGCACTTACACAACAAAGGTTTTGGCCAATCAGGGGGAAGACTATTGCCAGATCGATCGTGCAGAACTGTGTTCACTGCAACAAGGTCAAACCCAAGCTCATGACTCAGTTAATGGGAAATCTCCCCGCAGCCAGAGTTCAACCCGCTAGACCATTTATAAACTCCGGAGTGGACTTTTGCGGCCCCATTTGGACACACTTCAAATTAAAAAGGAAACGCCCTCAAAAATCATATATCGCAGTACTCTGCTGTTTCGCTACAAAGGCGACGCATCTAGAAGTAGTGAGCGATCTGACGACAGAAGGATTTCTCGGGGCACTTAAGCGGTTTATAGCGAGACGAGGGCATTGTCTGACCTTATATTGTGACAACGCCACAAACTTCGTAGGAGCAAGAAATCAGCTGAATGAGCTTCAAGGCATCATACACTCAAATAGATCTCAAGAGAAGATTACTTCAATGTGACAGGGAAAGGATATGGAGTTCCATTTCATCCCACCACGCGCCCCACATTTCGGTGGATTATGGGAAGCAGCAGTAAAATCAGCAAAATCGCTACTATACAAGGGTGTCGCTGCAGCTTCTCTGACATATGAAGAGTTAACTACACTCACATTTGAGATCGAAGCCATAATGAATTCGAGGCCAATAACCCCGTTATCGTCCAATCCGAATAATCTGACAGCATTAACACCCGGACACTTTCTTGAGGGGGAGCGCCTGACTTCAAGAATTGATCCACATTCAAGTGCACAACAAGTGGGTCCAGTGGGAAGATGGCAAATGGTCTCGCATATAAGGCACGAATTTTGGCGTCGATGATCTCACGAATACCTATGTGAGCTACAGCAAAGACACAAGTGGAAGCAGCAATCCATGAACGCTCGCCCTGGCATGATGGTGCTAATCAAAGAAGATAATATGCCTCCCCTCAAATGGCAGCTCGGCAGGATTACCCAGGAAATTCAGGGAAAGGACGATTTGGTTCGAGTTGCTAACGTCAAAACCACGTCTGGAACTCTTAGAAGACCTATTCATTAAACTGGCACCTTTGCCAGTAGACGATAAAGATGACGTACGAGCGAATCAAACACAGGAGAGGTTTCCGAGACTCAGAGCTGACAAAGATCAAGAGAACGCAAGTCCAGGACCTGCCAAAATATCACGTTCGGCAAGCTCTGCACTCACCACGCTCCTATTCACGCGCCACATATTGCCGATTCTAGGAAATTCACCAGTAGAAATATCGCCATTTAAATCTCAGCCGGGCATATATTTCGAAAACTTAGGCTCTACCCATTTGATCTCTAATGAGTGGAATCTAGTGGTGTACTACGACATGGACAATTATTGGAAGAAGTTCAACAGGATTAGTAATGGCATCAACAAACTACAAAAGATCTGTAACATCTCAACAGATCATACAGAACGAACTGATCAGCAATAATGAATTACTCTTATCAAATCCAAGGAAACGTAGTGCTAGAGCCCCGTTGGATATAGTAGGGAATATAGCCAACTCTCTATTTGGAGTCATTGACTCTGAATATGCAGAAAAGATGGCCTCCACTATTAACAATATCGGAAACAACGAGGATCATTTGTTAAGCTTAATAAAAAATCAGAAATCCTTAATTGATTCTACTGCCAACATTTTGAAGAAGGACGAAGAAATCATCAGGCACCAGTTCAATGAGGTAGATTTTCGGCTACGTCAAATAATCAATAACATCAGCAACATCATAGAAGAGCTTCATCAACAAAGACTAGCACAGCTATTTATGTCATCAGCCATACAGCTTATCGACGAGTGCAAGCTACCATGCTAGACGTGATCATAGACACACATCACGACAAGATAAATCCTCAGCTACTTTCTCTGAGACAGTTAAAACAAGAACTAATTCCGATAAAGGACCATTTATCAGCGACTTTAAGGGTCCCAGGGAATCGCGAAACTTTGACTCAGATCTACAGTTTGATGACTGTACAAAGCCGAGTCGCCGACAAATACGTAATATTCAGAATCCACTGTTTGCATATGAAGAATACGAACTAATTCGAACTATATACAGAAGGGGAGCCAACATCAGAGCCTGTGAAATGAGTTTAGTAGTTACGCTAGGAGAGTTCTAGCCCACTCTTTCCATACAAAAAGTGCAAGGTAGATTTATGGGAATTTGGTTGTATTCCCAAAAATAACAACACTTTTAAATACGGTTTGATATATTTTTATATCTATTTTTATTGTTAAATAACACAACTTATTCTCGGCTTTATTTTAATGAAAATCAGTATACTCTTTATTTCTAAATCTTTTATTAATTTTTTATCTCTCCTTTTACAAAATCCAAACGAGAGTGACAATGGAGAAAAATTAAAAAACAATTTAAAAAAATCTTGCCTACTCACAAAACTTCGAACACGTAACGCAGTGCTTAACGAAATAATTTTTTGACGAAAATAATTTTGATTGCGAGGTAGTGCCAGAGGAATCGGAGGAGCGCATAAAACATATTTAATACGACCACGAGTCGCCACAGTACTCCCCCACCAGCGAAACCGTGACGGTTTCAGCGAAATCGAGCGGGAGCTATGATGAGTCATCCACTTCGAGAAGTTCGTTCTGCAAGTGCACCATCATCAACTCCAGTTTCGGCAAAAGTAACTGTGCGTGGCTGCTTCGTGGCGTCCTGCTGAGCAACGTGTTCTTCTGGAGTTTTACTACGAGACGAGGAAGGGGTTTGCTCAGTTGAGCTAACTTCATCGAGGACCTCTTCGTAGCAAGGTTCCAAACGATCGACGGAGATGTTGACTTCTCTATCCTTAATCCGCAGCGTGAAAAGTTTTTCGGTTCGCTTTAGAACCTTGTAAGGACCTTCATAAGGAGGTTGCAGTGAGATACGAACTGCGTCCGTGCGTATGAAAACGGAATGGCAGGAATCCAAGTCTTTGAATCTGAAAAATTTTGTTAAAGAGTGGTTTGAAGCAGGAATAGGTTTGATTTGGGCCATAGAATCACGCAGATTTGTTACAAAATCGTTTTGGGTTTGAAAACTTTAGAATTTTGAAAGAAATTGTAAGGTAATCGAATATTCTCTCCGTAAACCATCTCTGCTGCCGTAGCACCGAATTCTTCCTTGAAAACGGAACGTAGCCCAAACAAGACGAGGTGTAAAATCCTTGACCAAGATTTATTCTGTTGACACATAATTGCTGCTTTTAAGGTCCTGTGCCAACGCTCAACGCATCCGTTTGCCTGAGGATGGTATGCAGTGGTCGTAGAACGCTTGAAACCATAAAATTTAGCTAATTCGGTAAAAAGTTGCGATTCGAACTGCGAACCTTGATCAGTAATAATAATTTTAGGGATGCCAAAACGTGCTATCCAATTTTGACAGAGCGCTTCAGCAACAGTGACGGCGCTAATATCCGAAATAGGAATAGCTTCAGGCCAACGTGAATACCGATCGATGATGGTTAGGCAGTACCTAAAATTTTGTGAAGGTGGTAAAGGGCCAATAAGATCAATGTGGATTACTTCGAAACGGTTTGAACACACGGGGAATTTACTAAAAGAACTCTTAACGTGTCTAGACACTTTGCTCTTCTGACAAGCGAGGCAATTTTGAGTCCAGTTGCGGACGTCCTTCTTAATGGAGGGCCAGAAATATTGAGCAGTGGTCATCTTGGTTGTCGATCGAATACTAGGGTGAGAAAGAGAATGTACCAATTTAAAAATCTGTTTCCGAAAAATTTCAGGAATGAAAGGCCGCAAACCTTTGGGGGAATCCTCGCAGAAAATGTCTGAACCAGAAATGAGGACCTTTTTGAATTTGACCACGCCTACGGGACCATATCCTTTTCATGAAATTTTCCATAACCAAATCGCAAAGTGGCTGCCATATGTCCTCGATAGCCTCACGAATTCCATCTTTGAGGTCTTGAATCGACGCTGGGCTGTTGGCGTAGTCCTTCTCTTTCACGTGGCCCCAAAGGAAGAAGTCGCAAGCTGTTAAATCACAAGATCTCGGTGGCCAATTGTGATCATCTCTTCGAGAGATAACACGGTCCGGAAACTTTTCCCGTAAAAGATAAATGGTTTCGTTGCTTGTATGGCACGTAGCGCCGTCTTGTTGAAAGTAAACGTTGTCCAGATCAATACCATCCAATTTCAGCCATAAAAAATCATTAATCATCTGTCGATAGCGCAATCCATTCACCGTAACTGTTGCTCCAGCCTCATTTTCGAAAAAGTAAGGTCCAATGATCCCGCGGGACCATAAACCGCACCAAACAGTCACACGTTGAGGATATAGAGGCTTTTCAACCATAACTCTTGGGTTTTCCGAGCCCCAGATGCGACAAATTTGCTTGTTGACGAAGCCATCGAGGTGGAAATGGGCCTCATCACTCAAGATGAGTTTTCGATGGAATTCCGGATCATTTTCATGCATTTCAAGGACCCAATCAGCAAATACTCGACGTTGTTGATGATCGGCCGGCTTGAGTTCTTGTGTTAACTGAACTTTATAAGCCTTAAGACCCAAATCTTTATGCAAAATACGGTGTAATGACGTTTGTGGAATGCCTAATTCCAAAGAACGACGAGGAATGGACAAACCTGGGTTTTCTTCAACACTTTCGGCTACAGCAGCAATATTCTCGGCTGTTCTTGAGCGACGTGCACCGGTTTTATTCTTCACATCACTAACTTGTCCCGACAGCTCGAATTTTTTTACCAATTTCTGTATTGCGGTCCGACAAGGTGCTTCACGACGACCCAAAAATGTTCGAGTTTTACGAACCGTCTCTGCCACATTTTCACCATTTTTATAGTGAATTTTAATAATTTCAATGCGTTGTTGAATCGTATATCGTCCCATTTTTATTAATGGCGTAGTTTCTACTTGTCAAATGTCAAAAAATAACAGCTCCAGAAGTGACATCTACCAAAATAGCGGGCTAAATAAAATAACACCTCTTATTGGAAAACCCTTTAGTAGGATATGTTAACTAAGAATTCACTTGATGATGTCTTAGATGAATAGTGGAAGTTGTATGGGAGATTCGACTTAGCTGTGAGTAAGTAGTAAAAGTAAATTTTTGGTAGTCAGATGAATTCCCAACGGCATGACTAAGCTGCTGTGTTATTTAAAAGAATAAGTATTCATTTAAGCATTAATTCATTTTACAGATGCATCACTCAAAATTGTTCTATAATTGACACCAGCAACCATGAAACTGAAAATTGATGGGTATACTATTCCTCGATAATAGTATAATTAAAGTGATATCAACTGAAAGATTTTCGTATGGTATTAGACAAACAAAGAAATTGAGGATCTTTTCTAGCTACATGCAAAGCCAGTACTTTGCTAGAATTAGAAAACCAGCAACTATCTCTTTAGTCAGCAAACCCTAAGACATTGAATTTATCATTGAGTATGTTAAAATTGAAAGAGTAAAGCAGGGAAAATTTACTGGACGGAAGTTTCTATATAATTTGATTTTTATAGACTTATTATGTATATGTTATAAGAATTTGGTAACGGCATGTTCTGCACAAAATCCAACAGGCAGACAAACCTAGTATAAGAATTTGGTAAGAGTATATTCTATACAAAATCTAATAAGCAGAAGAAAATCTTATAAGAATCTGGTAACACTATGTTCTATACAAAATGATTAAAAAAACATTTTAAAACATATAATTTTTTATTAAACTACATATAGTGCAAAAGCATTAAGAAAGACGGGATATTAGACTACTCTTCGTGTCCGCCTCACACCATACATTTTGTTCAGAAGTCCCATCACCATTAATGTCTTTCCCTAAAAAGGAGCACCACGCAGAAAATGGACGTTGACCGATATGAGTTGCTCGAAATAAAAGGAATTATTCAAATGAAGAATTTAATTAATTTTTTTGAATTTTCTCCTTACATTTTCTTCTGATTCTTTAACTGCTGTATGATTTCAAAAACTCTTTTTGCAGTCTTTCTACATGGTAATAAGATTCGCAATTCATTCACGAGTATATTTGGCTCCGTCTATTTTGAACCTGTATCATTATCATCACCGTCACCGGTATCATAGCTTTGATCACTACCCTCAACTGATTTATTATTATCATCATCATTCTTCTTTTCCCCTTCGCTGTCTTCCTCTTTTATTTGATCGGGGAGTATGTTACCAAAATTATGATCATGCTTGGTGTGTTGTGGTATTATTTTAAAAGGTAGCCGCGCTTTTAAGGATTCTTAGGTTTTTCTCAGTGCTATCATTTTGTTCTGAATATTTTCTGTAGGGCTACAACCGCTTTCATCGGTGAACGTTGATAATAAAGTATCCTCAGGTGTATTTTTCTTTTCACGCTTTTCACTTTTAAGTGAATGTGTCCACCGTTTCTTATGTCGTAAGAGGCTATAACCACGACTAAATGATTTGTTACACTCTATACATTCAAACATATTGGCGGTTGCTAAAACACTAAGAAAGAACAGCTGAAACAGGTATTTATAACCGCTCAACAGATAATAAAAAAAAACACCAAAACAGCATCGGGTAATACCAAATAATGCCGAATTACACCAAATTATGCCAAATAACACCAAATTAACACCAAAGCAACACATGCAAACACCAAGTAATACCAAATTACACCAAATAGCACCAAATTAACACCAAATTAACACCAAAGCAACACCCGGAAACACCAAATAGCACCAAACTAACACCAAATTAACATCAAAGCAACGCCCGGAAAGCTGTTAAGCTGTTATCAGAGCTGTTTGGAAAGCTGTTAAGCAGTTATCAGAGCTGTTTGAAAAGCTGTTAAGCTGTTATCAGAGCTGTTTGGAAAGCTGTTAAGCTGTTATCAGAGCTGTTTGGAAAGTTGCTATTCAGTTAATAACGAAGATGAATGAAAATCTATTAAAAGAAATTATCAAGACTAGGAATGCAGTGCGAAGGAAATTAAAAGCCCTAAGGATGGGAAAAATTGAAGCAGAAGCTCGACTTGAAGAAACCTTTAAGTCAATCACTAAACCCTTAAAAGAATTTGTTAGAACAGTTAAATACGAGTCGCCGGATATAGTCAAATTTGAGACAAAAGATGTAAAAGAAGAAGAAGAAGAAGCAGAAGAAGAAGAAACATCCAATGAGGTTGTGGAACCTTTTACGCCTCCAAAACGAAAATATGTTAAAATGGAGGCTAGTAGCACACCCATAAATTATGGAGATTATTCCTTAACATCTGAGGAAGAATTCGCAACACCTGAACATTCAAGAACATTGACAGAAA
The DNA here is from genome assembly GCA_963924295.1 of Dioctria rufipes. Lineage (NCBI taxonomy): Eukaryota > Metazoa > Arthropoda > Insecta > Diptera > Asilidae > Dioctria > Dioctria rufipes. Next base: position 138,929,235 of record OZ002744.1, read on the forward strand.
GGTCTCCTGTCACCTCCCCCGATACGTCTGGATACATAGTTTCAAACTATTTAAAGCTATTCACTGATAATAGCCCTAAAATTGATCCAACCTATGGAGTTTACTATGATGATAGCGCGTGGAGAATCGGTAATTCAAGAATGATGTTGATGATGAAGGAAATATTGTTATCAAAGGGAAGAGCTATAAAACAACTTTGGGGTTATGTGAGCTGCTATTTATGAAAGATCCTGTAAAAAGTCTATATACTAAAGAGGATTTAACTAATTATGGATCTATTTTGAGAGATACCAATGCATATAAACGTGACTATGCTGAAGATGGACAAATAAAAGGTACTAGAGCGGCTAAGTATAAAGCTATAATCAGTAAACTTATACAGCATAAAGGCATGGGACTAATGCGTCTGCCTAAAGAAAACATTGATCACATTTACTGGGATGATCCAAATGAATTAGTGCATAGACTGCGCCTTCTAATGACATCAAAGCAGGCTGGAAACAACGGTCACAACAATGAAATTGTATCTATACTGGAGGAGTTGCGAGAAGCAGATATTATAGTAGTAGTTATTCTATGACAGTTCTGGCTCACTGTTTTAGCTTCCAGGATTTCGCCACAGATGGCGCCACCGTCGCTAGGTGGTTTGAGCCCTTGATAAATGTGGGTTTGTGTCTTGGTTGTATTGGTTTGTGCCTTGGGTGCGCCATTGTGTCTTGGATGCACCATTGAGTCTCGACTGCGCCCTAGCGGGATTAACCGGTACTACCGGGATGTATCATTTGGTCTTGACTGCGCCCTAGCGGCATAGCGGGTACTACCAGCATGCTCCGGTTTTCTAGCGACATCTGTTCGGGCGCAAACGCCATTTCTTGAGTTAGGTTCCCTAGCGGCCTTAGCCGGAACTACCTGGCTTTGCTGTTTTCTTTTATTGGCGGGAGAGTTCAGCATCATTCGAATTTCACAACATGACATCGCCATGAACAGTGTGACATTAGCCGATACGCAGCGACATCTGTTTGGGTGCAAACGCCATTTCTTGAGTAAGGTACCCTAGCGCCCTTAGCCGGAACTACCAGCATGCCTTGGTTTTGCTAGCGGGAGAGTTCTAGATATCGGCATGACGTCATCATGGTTTTGCTGCACCTAAATAAGTTTTCTTAGCAGGGAAGTTGTAGATATCAGCATCATTCGAATTTCACAACATGACCATGAACAGATTCTAGACGATGTCAGTGAGGGTTCTGGGGTATGTGTGTATTGAAAAGTCTTATCTTTTATAAACATTTGTTTTTATTTCTAATAAAATTTCTTATTATAAAAGTATTTCTTATAGCACATTGTCCAATATGAACTTGGCAAGATGGCGCATTTGTGTTAATCTCTATTAGTTTTCCACAGTTGTATTCATCTTCGACATTGATAATGATTTCACTCTCTCCAACTATCTTCTGCATCCATTGAACTTTTTCAGCTACCTTTACATATATGATTTTATTTCGAAGCAGTGGTTCAACTATAGTGTACAGCTTGTGATACGGTATGTAGCCATCATCCCAGCGGAATCCATGAAAATTGTGTTGAAGCCATTTTACTTGCCTCTTTTTTGCTGAAGTCAAATCTTTGTATCTGAACGGTGGTTGAAATATAAAGTGCTGTATCTGGTTTTCATTGTTTAAAATTGCCAGTTCTTTAGTGATAAATTCATTGAGACTAGTTTTGAATCCTTGAACGTCTACGATGACAGCCATCTTCTTAATTTAACTTTCTAACTTCACTTGTCAGCGGACTGTATTCCACTATTCGATCGTGTAGAAGCAGATAATATGCTGTTGTATTAGCCGGTATATTTTCAGATGTCTTGAATTCTAGCCTTATGTCAACAGGTCCAGTTTTTATTGTTTCATTTTGATGTGAGCAATCAATGACAGCGATCGGAGCATTGGTTTTGAACTTCTCCCATGTGAGGAACGGCTGATACTGATGACCATAGTATGATTGTGTAAACTTTATATACATCTCATACAGCAATGCGTATCTATTCAAATCAAATTTCAAATTCAAATCATCATAGGGATATGATTTTGAGTTCAAATGAACTGTAACATCGGTGAGTTTGCAGTGATCAAACTTGCTTGCATCTTTGGTTTTATCGTTCCTTCGATCCGTTTGTAATGCTAAGATGATAAATCGAGGTTTCTCCAGTTGAGTGGAAGTCTTAACTGACCAGGTTTGATGCGTGGATTCTGGCAGTACTGGATACTCATATATGTCCCAGCTACGGAATGGTATTTGTATTGGGCGACCTCTCCCGATAATTTTTAATAGTTGCAGCTTTTCATCATCGGATACTGTAACATGTGGAATGCTCCATTGAAGTTTGGTAATTTCAATTTTCACCTCATCTGTGGCTGATATAATGGCATTATCGTCTGTCCTGCTCCGGATCAATATGAGTTCATGTTTGGAATTTATCAGAATTTTCTTGTAATCTTCAGCGAATCCCAATAAATATTTCAGAGGTACACAATAGTTAAACAGTCCATTGGCTGGTATAACGGATGAATCTGGTGACCAACTGCCGTTGAGTAGTATCCTGCTTACATTTGCATTTAGCGATACGTAGTTTTTTAATGTTGTCGCAATCCCAAGATTTCTTGTACGATCGATTTCCACTGCATTCAATTCATAGCGTATTTCATCAAAAAGAAATGGTAGAGCGTTGTTAGCTAATTTTGCAGTTGCTGAAACGGTTCCATCCAGCTTTGTTAGCGACCCCTCAATGTAAAGTAAACTCCTGCTGGGTAGAAGATTCAAGTCCTGATGTTGTACAGAGATACGGATTTCATCGCTGTTTTTAAATGATGTTAGAAATGGTGAATAGGAGTGATGTTCAAATTTAGTAACACTGTTATCAAAGTGAGCGTCTGGTGCAATATCTAGTATTCCTTTATTCATTGTTTCAGCGTCAAGCCAATTAATTGTAAATATGCTGTATTTGCAGGTGTTAATGTAGGTCTTGATCGCTTCAAGGTTGTCCGCTGACTAATGATCTTGTCTGCTCCGAACTCGTATTTATCATTATTGTATATCAACATGCTGTGGCTTCAAATGTAACCTGATGGTTATAGTCTCTCCTCTGAAGTTGATTAAGTCACCGTCTTGGTCAAGGAGCTTCAATGTTAGACAACTTATACGTTTGGTGTTCACAGGCAAATAGATTACATTTTTGGGTACCTCCACTATTTTATACCCAGGCCCAACGTTCGGGGAAAACTCGTGGAGAGTGTGTACTTGTGTGTTGTTGAAGAATGATCCTGATATAATATTACATTCGATGCGTATAGTATTTACTTTAATGATGTTGACTGGCAACTCTGATGTATGCACTATATTAGCAGTCAAATTTCTTTTACTGAATCCTAGCAGAGGAGCTATGGATCTCTGTTTTTCAAAATGTATTTCTTCAGTTGCCTTGACTTCACTCTTCAATGTATTATTGTTAGCCTTTATCGCAACCTTTATCCTTCTCCCTTCTTTATCCAAGTATCCTTGTACATATTTTGATATATCATCAATCTCATAGGATCCAACAGGTATCTCAACAACCTCATTCCCTACATGAACCAGATTATTGCTCACATCAATATTTGGTATAGAGTTGTATGTTTGAAAATCAATTAATCCACAAACATAATCCATTGCTAGCTCCAGCGGGGGAAAGTACTCAGAAGTGAGTAGAGATGAATTTCCCGTGAGAGTAAGTGTTAATGACATGGCGGTTGATAATGAACTGTCACAATTTCAATATAGATACATTTATTTATAGATAATAATTAATGGCTATAACAATTATATAAAAACTCTAAACATAAGTGTCCGCAAATTACTGCATCATAGTTCTGATAAGAACTGTAGTTGTACGTAATATTACTACCCAAGTAGTTTATGAGCTCCCTTGGTGGTTGGAGATTGCCAAAGCTATCAAAGTATTCGATGTTATCACCTTTCTTGTAGTACGCTACCCAGTGTGTACCTGGTCCAGTTGAGATGTCCAAGTTAACAATTCCGCTTTCTCGCTTCCATGGCTTTTTAGGAAGATTATCACGCATAAATACTCCTCTGAAGTGTGGCAAGTTTGTGGTATACTTGTGAAGATCCAACTCGTTTAGCGGTCTTTTGGGTAGCGTCTTTAATAGTTTTTTGGTTGAGGTTGTAGATAGAGTCCAAGTCCTTTTCTGTACGGCTTCAGGAACAGCCCGTTTCCATCTTTGCCAACCGCTATAGTTTCCATTGCTTGGTTATGACGTTTGCTTTCTTCCAATTTTGCCTTTGCGGCACTGGTATCATTTACTGCTTTAGCTATGCCTGCTGCACCTCCCGATAGTGCTCCCAATGCTGAAAGCCCAGCAAACAGCGGGATGAGGAACGGAAGTGCTCCACCAACCTTTGGTACAGGTATCACTCGTGGAGTTTTAATTGATTTCTTCTTTCTTTTCACAATATTTTTAGCTGCACTAAGAGCTATTTTTGTAGCTTCCATCAAGTCTTTCGGTTTTTTTACTTTTAAAATTTTACGTGCATTTCGTACTGCTTCTCGGAATGTGGGTTGGCGTTTATTTTTAGCCTTAAGACCCATACCTAGCTTAATTTTAGCCTTCATTGCGTTTGTTATAAGCCAAGCGTTGGCACGTTCACTCAAATTTGCATCCGTAGATTTTGCACGCTGCCAGGCCTTTTCAGCTAATATTTTATCAGCTATATGTCGATCACTTGTGTCTTTATGCCGCGAGTATGCTATATCGTGTTCCTTGCAGGCTGCGTCCAGTGGATTAATGCCTGGATCTCCTCTCGCCAATCTTTGTTGTAACTTTGTTCCTGGTCCACAGTACTGGTATCCCGGTAGATGTAATTCTACAGGTAATTTGTTGATGATTGAATTTAATAGTCCTCTGCCCCCTTTCAAATATTTTCTGGAGCGTTTCGATTTGTGATCCGACATCTTATAAGGTTCCGATGATACTGTTGAAATGTAATATAAACAGGTGTATTTATAGGAATCCCGTTAGTCTTCAATATGCGGTTCATTAAACAACAACAAGCTTTTCCTGTTCGAAATGCTGATGTAGGTGTTATGAAGGTGAAAAAGAAGCATGGCCCCCTATTGCCTAATAGTATAAGGAGCATCATTGTTGGACCATCGAATTGTGGAAAAACTAATGTTATGATAAGTTTGCTGGAACATCCCAATGGTCTGAGATATGAAAATATTTACATATATTCAAAATCTTTACATCAACCAAAGTATGAATACTTGAAGCGAGTGATGACTCATATATCAGGATTGGGGTATTATACATTCTCAAACAACTGCGACGTTCTACCTCCAGAAGAAGCCAAATCACATTCAGTGTTTATTTTCGATGATGTAGCATGTGAAAAGCAAAATAATGTGCGATCCTATTTTTGCATGGGTCGTCACGAAGATATAGACAGCTTCTATCTCTGTCAAACATATACGCATATACCAAAGCACTTAATACGTGACAATGCTAATTTAATCATCTTATTCAAGCAAGATGAGTTGAATTTGAAACATATCTATAATGATCATGTGAATACAGACATGAAGTTTGATAAATTTCGAAGAGCCTGTGCCGAGTGTTGGAAGGATAAATATGGTTTCTTGTTGATTGATAAGGACAGCTCATTAAACAAGGGGCGCTACCGTAAAGGATTTGATACCTTCATTGTACTATAAAAGGATGAAACATGCGAAATATTCATAAGTCGAAGCTGTAACTCAGACGAAAGCACACCGAATCCTGTGGACCTGCTGAATAGATTAAAGCTGTTCACCTATTATCAGACCTGTTTGAAAGCTGTTAAGCTGTTATCAGAGCTGTTTGAAAAGCTGTTAAGCTGTTATCAGAGCTGTTTGGAAAGCTGTTAAGCTGTTATCAGAGCTGTTTGGAAAGCTGTTAAGCTGTTATCAGAGCTGTTTGAAAAGCTGTTAAGCTGTTATCAGAGCTGTTTAATAGCTGTTAAGCTGTTATCAGAGCTGTTTGAAAAGCTGTTCACCTGTTATCAGACCTGTTTGAAAAGCTGTTAAGCTGTTATCAGAGCTGTTTAATAGCTGTTAAGCTGTTATCAGAGCTGTTTGGAAAGCTGTTAAGCTGTTATCAGAGCTGTTTGGAAAGCTGTTAAGCTGTTATCAGAGCTGTTTGAAAAGCTGTTAAGCTGTTATCAGAGCTGTTTGAAAAGCTGTTAAGCTGTTATCAGAGCTGTTTGGAAAGCTGTTAAGCTGTTATCAGAGCTGTTTGGAAAGCTGTATACCTGTTATCAGACCTGTTTGAAAAGCCGTTATTCAGTTAATATCGAAGATGAATGAAAACCTATTAAAAGAAATCATCAAGACAAGGAATGCAGTGCGAAGGAAATTTAAAGCTCTAAAGACGGGAAGGATTGAAGCAGAAGCTCAACTTGAAGAAACTTTCAAGCCAATCACCAAACCCTTAAAAGAGTTTGTAACAAGAGTCAAAAACGAGCCACCTGTCAAATTGGAACCAAAAGAAGAAGAAGAAGAAGACAACGAAATTGTGGAACCTTTTACTCCTCCAAAACGAAAACATGTGAAAATGGAGGCTAGTAGCACACCTATAAATTATGGAGATTATTCCTTAACATCTGAAGAAGAATTCCCAACACCTAAACATTCAAGAACATTGATAGGAAGGTCTCCTGTCAGCTCCCCCGATAAGTCTGGATACATAGTTTCAAACTATTTAAAGCTATTCACTGATAATAGCCCTAAAATTGATCCAACCTATGGAGTTTACTATGATAACAACGCGTGGAGAATCGGTAATTCAACGTTTGATGTTGATGATGCAGGAAATATTGTTATTAAGGGGAAGAGCTATAAAACAACTTTGGGGTTATGTGAACTGCTATTTATGAAAGATCCTGTAAAAAGTCTATATACTAAAGAGGATTTAACTAATTATGGATCTATTTTGAGAGATACCAATGCATATAAACGTGACTATGCTGAAGATGGGCAAATAAAAGGTACTAGAGCGGCTAAGTATAAAGCTATAATCAGTAAACTTATACAGCATAAAGGCATGGGACTAATGCGTCTGCCTAAAGAAAACATTGATCACATTTACTGGGATGATCCAAATGAATTAGTGGATAGACTGCGCCTTCTAATGGCATCAAAGCAGGCTGGAAACACCAGTCACAACAATGAAATTGTATCTATACTGGAGGAGTTGCGAGAAGCAGATATTATAGTTTAAATACTACTCCATTGCCATACTTCTACACAATCTACAGATGAGCGTTGACAAGTTTGAACGTTTCTCTAAGCGAGGATATTTTGGGAAAGCAGGTGAACGTGGACCAACAGGAGCTCAAGGACCAGCCGGTAAACAAGGAATTCAAGGACCAGCTGGTAAACAAGGAGCTCAGGGTCCAGCTGGTGAACAAGGAGAGCGGGGTATTGGATTTAATTTAACGATAAACGGAGACTACGATCTAAACTCAAAGTGTATAAAACGACTTGGTGAACCCCTTGAAAATGATGATGCTACTACCAAAGACTATGTTGACAAAAAAATTAAAATAAGTGTGGAAGAAATAAGAAAAACTATTAATATAGAGGTGGCAAAATTAACGCTATATATCAATGACGAAATTGCGAAGATTGAAAACTATCTGTTTACTTCAGTAATAAATAAGAAAGACTTGACACCAAAAGATGGTGTATATGAGTAAAAACTCTTGAGAAATCTGTTTCATTTATAATTATGATGAGTAAGAGACAAGTGGTAAATGAGCTGCATAAACCAGCGAGAAAAAATTTTAAACGGCGTCGTGTGATTATCAAAGGACTAGATGACTTGTGGCAGGCAGACTTGGTTGAAATGGATCTCTACAAGTATGTGAACAAGGGTTACCGCTATCTACTGACAGTAATTGATACCTTCTCCAAATATGCATGGGCAATTCCAATTAAAAGAAAAACTGGTGTGGAAGTAAGAGATGCCATGCAATCTATATTAAGCGAGGGACGAACACCTAAGAACCTACAAACTGATGATGGAAAGGAATTCTACAACAGCCTCTTTAAAAATCTGATGATGAAGCATGCAATTAATCATTACTCTACGTACAGTTTCCTCAAAGCATCAATAGTGGAACGATTTAACCGAACTCTAAAGGGTATGATGTGGAAGGAATTCAGCTTTAATGGAACTTATCAGTGGATTGGTATGATGAAGAAACTGCTCACTGAATACAATTCAAGAATACATCGAACTACGAAAATGAGGCCACGTGATATCAACGTCTCCAATGAAAAACAACTGCTTTCAACTGTATACAGTCATATAAAGATTGTTGTTCCTGCAAAGTATAAAGTTGGAGATTTTGTACGCATCAGCAAATACAAGCATATATTTGAGAAAGGCTATACACCAAACTGGACAGCTGAGATTTTTAAAATTATTAAAGTTCAAAACACAAATCCCATCACATATCGGCTGGAATATTATCAAGGAAATCCAATCACAGGAGGCTTTTATGAACTGGAGCTGCTGAAAGTTAAACACCCAAACCTATACCTCGTAGAAAAAATCTTAAAGAAGAGTGGAGATAAAGCTTACGTTAAATGGCTCGGATTTTCATCAAAACACAATTCTTGGATTAATAACAAAGATGTTTTATAATATCTTGAAAAACAACTATAACTATAATACAATTACAATACTTTTTTATTTTACAATTATACATGTAGTTATAATGCAAATTACTATAATAAATGAAACTAAAACTATAATAAATTTATTATTTACATTTGACTTAGATTCTTTCTGCGGCTGCTACTTGTTGATCTGATGAAATGGAGTAATGCCCCCATGGTAGAGTATCCGTCGTTCCGCTCATAATATGTCGCTTATTATCATAAGGACTCAATGCAATCTTCTTTTGACTGACAGTGTACACGCTATGGTTATGGGATCGTATGGAGCTCTGATTGGCAGTTAATATTCGCTCGTTATTCAAGCATTCGACGTAGTCTTCGAAATTGATATGCTTCTGGACTACATTAGCCTTTACTCCTTTCGCTTTTTTTACAGTTTTACCATCGTTTATTCGCAGACTGTACATTTTCGAGCGCAAGCCAACAAATTCGCTCATGATTTTCCCATTCAGCTCATCCTTCATTAGCCCAGGAATCTTTTTATTCATGAGCGGTAAATCGAACTGGTTATCTTCTGGGTAATCACTTGTATCAAATTTGTTTATATTTTCGGCCATGAACTCATATGCATTTTTCTCTTCAAGTTCATATATTAGAGAATCTGTATCAGTATACATGACTTTACATTTATCTCCATACTCACGCTGCATAAAACTGTAGTGAAAGTCGTAGAGGCATATTTTCGAAATTTCCATAACTGCCATTCCTATATAGAGCGGCTTATTGAATAATATTTTGAGTCGCCTTGATTCCACAGCAACTAAATTCTCATCAAATATCGTTGCACTGTGGAAGTTGGGTGCCGCAATCCGAGCTTTTGCACCATAGCGACCTTCCCACTTCATGCAAAGCTTGATATCGCTATACTTGCGTACATTTTCCATGGTCTTACCAAAAGCTGCATTATTCATCTTCTTATAGCTGTCCTTCTCATGATCGCTTGTAGCCTGCATCCGTTTGGTGGTATTTAAGTCAATATATGGTTTAAGCCAAGCTGATTGGTCGAATTGAAGTACCCGGTGCACTTTTTTCAGGATGAGTCCATGTGATAAGCATTGCTTCAAGTTTCGGTAGTGTATAACATATTTAGTTTTTGGATGTAATGTTGTCAGAAGCTTTTCTAATTTTGCTCCAGGTGGTGCAGCATGCTCAGAGCAAAACGGTAAGTCCTTATGCTTATCATGTAGATGTTGAGGATAATCCAAGTCGACTTCGAATATGTATCCAGTTGGAGAATCATCAGGAATTTCGGAAACGACAATATTGGGAACATCAACCCATTTGAATCCTCCGGTTGGTAAATGCTGTGACATGGCCCATCCATAAAGGTTATTCACATCATAATACATCAGGTATTTCTCTTTCTCCTCAGGCTTAAAATCATCCATATATTTGTTATTGGCTTTACTATATCTGTTTGAACATTGACTTATACCACCTCGAATGCCTCTTTCTATGAATAGCAGTATATCTACGTCGGTTATCAGCTCTAATTTCACATTAGTGTATTTTAGCATAGCATCCCATGTTAGGCCTGGCATGGTGTAATAATGTGCTGGATCTAAATTGTATGTCTTCATGCACACTTCTCGAAAGTTCTCAAACACATCAGCCAATAGGAGAACATCAGTCTTAAGGTATAGATCTGAATATTCACCAAGTGTTTGTATTTCAAATTTTTGCCAGACCTCTTCAGCATGATTGTAGTCCTCAGCAGATATAGCGCTGTCAGTCAGTTTATTGTAGAACGCTTCCTGTGTTGGCAAGTTCCGGAAATCCAATTTATCCCAGTCATCAATAAAATCATATGGGAAGACACCCTTGCGTGTAAGAAGTTTGATAGTGTCATCATCCAATCCCTGCCATACTGATCTTGTAATGTTTAATTTATCCATCGGCAGCAATGATGATAGCTTATCTAAAGATTCAGCCATAAAACGGAAGGAATCGATGAATCTAAATTTTATGTAGCTGCCGTCCATGTGCTTGGTGAACGAGATATATCTTTCCTTGTTTATTGGCAAGAGATCAACATTTCCTGGGAAAGATGTAGCTATATCCTTAATAATGAAGTGAGCATCATATCCAGATAAATTGTGAAAAATGACTGGAACTATGGAGCAATCTTGGTACATCAGATTGCATGCATTGTGCGCTGGTCCTCGGTATTTTCCTGTTAAAAGAATTTATGAAAAGAAATGAATTGAATTATGCTTCTCAGTATTTACCTGTTAAGTGGCAATGGTCCCGGACTCGTTCCTCATCGGCTGCAAACGTTTTTTCACATATATGGCAGCAAGTATTTTCCATATGTGAACGTCGTTGCTCTTTAGTCAAGGGTTGCATTGGCCTGATGTTCAGCTTCTCCTGTACAGCTATGGACGCAATTTTTTGCAATTCTAATGCAAACCATTGTTGACAGTCCTTGCCTCGATATGCTCTGTAATATGAGAGCTTAGCATCATGTTTGCAGTGGAAATAGAATCCTATGCTGTGAACTTCATGTTCCTGGATTCGCTGTGTATTTTGATCGTTTCCCTGAATCGGCTTCAATATTGATTCAAGATCAGCATACACACAAAACGGGACTGGATTCTTATGGTTATAATTCTTATATTCCAACCATTTCTTTTCCTCTGAGGGAAACATAATTCTGCAGTCGTTTTGCTTCTCGCATTCAGGAGTGTGTGATGCTACTTTTTCTTCAGAGTAAAAGTAGAGCAAACATCTCTCACATATATACTTTCTACCATCATGTTTCGAAGTTTGCTTCGATATGAGACGCGAAAGATCTTTAATCCAGCAGAAATGATATCTGCTGGCATCATCATCATCATCATCATCCATATGATCTTCATCATCATCAGCTTGGTCATAGTCATCTTGCAACATTAAGAGATTTACATGTCGCTCCATCCTGTGTTTCGTAAGTCTAACTGGAACTGTGGTGAAGAAACGCTCTTTCTCTAGGATGAACACGTTTATTGATAAATCGTTCTGGCCTTCAAATTGTGTAATTTGCTTAAGCGTCATGGGAAATGTTATTCCAGTTAAATTTAGCACAGTAGAATAATGTGGATATGATGAGGTCCTATCGAAGTTAACATTTGAAGGATATAGCGCTGATGTTATTGCCCACGCGAAGCATGCTTCATCATTGTTTTTCACATTTATGCATGCTTTCTTTGATGCAATCTCCTTTGGCAGAGGTACATAAAATGATCCCCGAATCGGCTCAAACTTGTTGATATGCACCGCTAAATGTATTATAGAGTGCAGTGCCCAGCCACTGTCTTTTTCCTGGAATTCTTCTAGCTGAGTGTTTATTGGATCCAAAATGTTTGATTTAAACCACTCCTCTAAATTATCATCTGCACTGATTGGAGCAGTTCTCGCTTGGAAATATTTAATGTCTTTTATAATTTCATTGTCAGCATTTTGTTTAATAAATTCGCCGCAAAACGTTGTAGCAACTTTAATATGATATTGTTGTTTTAATGTATTCTTAATGCGGCGAGCAAGTAATTTGGAAGCATCTTGCATAAATAGCTTAGGATCTCGGTGGCTTATATTCACGATAACACCTGCCCTAATTCTACCTACGAATGCTGTTTTTATTTCTTCCCACTTAACAAAATCACTTCTTATTAATCGTTGATTAATTCCTCCACCTCGATGGGGAGCTTTGATTAGCACTTTCAACGATTTAATTTGATCAATACAGCTGTCCAAATGTCGTTTTCTAGCATTCTTATTACACTTTCGAAATGCTGCTTGATATTTACGAATGTTTCTGTTGCACTCTTTAATAATATTGTTTTTATTCACAAAATTTGCATCACTTAAACACTTCAACACATCTTCTCGCAATTTCTTAATTAATGAAAAACTTTCATTTAATAATGTGATAGACATTTTTAATTTTTTTATTCAACACTAACACTTTGCATCACTTAGATTGACTGGTGCTCCCCAAGAGTTTGCTTGCGCTTTTATAGCAACGGTTTGTAAACATGAATGATCCTGCTGCTACAATAAACATTGCACAGGATGAATTCCAACGAATTTGCTTACAGGTTGAGATGATATCGAATTACACGATAAAAAATCATTCAAATTAATTTGATTACTTTATTCTGCTGGTCGAATTTGCAAATGAGATTGTTTACATACAAGAAAATGTGAAAATTTGTTTACATTCCAATGAAACGTTTCGATCAGCAAAATTCTTGGAACAATAAAATTTTTGGCTGCCTACAGAAACTGTGGTATCAAATTACATGAAAAGAATAAATGTGCTGATATTGCTTAAATTTGTTTACAACAGGATGTGAAATTTTGCTTACGAATTCCAATGAAAGTTTCAATCAGTAAAATTCTTGGAATTGAGCTGTTTGCAGTATCAAATTACATTAATCATTCAGCTTAATGTGCTGATATTGCAAATTTGCTTTAAGCAGGATTAAATTTGTTTTGGAATCATGACTATAAATTGAGGAGCTGAAAATCAAGTGTTGATATTACCTAAATTGGTTTACTTTATTGTCTTAAGATGACGAAATTACATATAGAAAGATTGTTGGAATGTAGAAAGATTTTATTGAAATAATCAAGTGTTGATATTACCTAAATTTGTTTACTTTATTTTACTCGAGCTGATACCAAAATTACGTAAAAAAAAGATTAGAGGATTGGTCTGTTGTTCTGAATTTGATTATGATAATATCTAGTGTTTATATAAGAGTTCGAATCATTTGTATTGCAGCTGCAAACTATATGAATTTGTTTACAAGAAGTGTGATGATATTAAATTACATATTGATGCTTTATGAAAATGAAATATTTGCAAGATTTTGCAAACGCACAAAATTACGTGAAAAAAGATTAGAGGATTGGTCTGTTATTCCGAATTTGATTATGATAATATCTAGTGTTTATATAAGAGTTCGAATCACTTGTATTGCAGCTGCAAACTATATGAATTTGTTTACAAGAAGTGTGATGATATTAAATTACATATTGATGCTTTATAAAAATGAAATATTTGCAAGATTTTGCAAACGCATTATTTTTTTATCAAGATATGCATAGAAGAAGTTCAAATTATCTAAAGAGTTTAGCTCATTCTGAATCGATTTCTGAAGAGCCACCATGTCAGAAGTAAGTTGCTCTGAAATTTATTATAATATTTTTTTAATAATTAATTTTGTTCTTCAAATACAGCAATAGGAACAACAACAACAGCAGCAGAGTCAGCAGCAGCAGCAGAGCCAGCAGAAGCGGAGTCAGCTGCGTCGCGAAGCTGTGAGTAATTTCTTTATTATAATTTATAAATTGTTATGAATTCTTTTTATTGTCACGGATGCTGCTGTAAATCGAGAAACGATAGTATTAGTAAAATAATGAATAAATAAATTAATAAAGATTAATAGAAATTAAGGAAATGAAACGTAGCTATCCATGAATAATCTACTGCGAAAAATTTCCCCCTTCCAGATCCCTGAAAAAAAAAGAGAAGAGAGGTTCAAATCCAAAGGTCATCGAAAAAAAAAACGTTATCATCATGCAGCCCTAGATGAAGGGAGACACATTAATCCAGCATCATAATGGTACAAATAGCGATTACCTGCGAGAAAACTATAATTAGTTATTTTTGGATAGATAGATTAACTAGATTTGTTATTGCCCATTATTAACATTAAATTAAATTATGTAGGACTTGATCTGTAGTTAACGTAGTTAATTAGGTAGGGCTTAGTATTGCTTGAATGGCTAATTATTAATATCGGATGAAATTTTATATTGTTTGATCTATAGATAAATTGAATGGTACAGTTTAATTAGATGAATTCGATTAAATTTGGAAATTTTGAAGAAGGTATAAAGTAAATTTTGGAACACGTCTAAGTATAGCTTTAAAAAGAAAAAATATGTATTAGTAGGATAGTTATAGAAATCATAGAAAACTCACCGTATTAGCATGACGCGGCACGGGCGCACCTAAAATTGCAAAACTAACTATAAATTCAAAATTTAGAAGATCGTATACTCACTCGGTTCAGACTCCCTCATCTTTGAAAGTCAACTCAACGAAAGCAATTAAAGATGAAATTCGACATTCCCGATATTAGTACACTGGATACCAGAGTAGTACCCTGCATAAAATTGACCCCGAAGTCCGAAAATAAAACAAACAAGAAAGAGCGATATTCCTACAATAATCAAACTTGGCGCCCAGCAAGATTCTGCGGTAACAATTTCGAAGAAAAGGAAATTTGAACCATTTTAGAAATAATTAAGCGATTGGGGAAATTCACTGAATACGAGGATATTTTGTAGGAGTCAGGCAATGCTGGTAGGTGAAGGGGACAGTTCGACTTCCGGGCAAAAGAAGAACCACTTCGGGACAGACGGCCGTACAACGTGGAAAGTGCCCAGCAAGCTGCTGGCAAAAATTAGTAGGATATAGGAAAGAAGAAAGAAATAGGAGGAAAGCAAAAGCAGTAAACAATTAAGAACGTAGAAGAAAATTCGAGAACTACAAAAAAACCAGCTGAAAGGAAGGATTACTAACAAGTAGACAGACATCAGAACAAAAAGAAAATTCAAGAAGGAAAAGTCGAAGAACTCGAGCAGCAGAGCAGAAGGGAGCTGGACGGGGTTGTATATTTCGGGAAAAGTGGAGAGTTAAGTGGTTTTCTTTTCTTTTAATTTCGTTTGGTTATATTTTTTTTTAAAAAAAGAATTATTCATCAATATAAATAACAGGTGTTAATAAAGTTAATCATTTTGAGGTGTTGTGCGCCGTCTCATGCTAGCACGCATAAATTAGGTAGAACTGCTAGTTATGTTATACGCATCCGTAGAGGAATTGTAAAATTTTTTTTTTATATTTAATTTTGTGGTTAAATTACAAAAGCTTTATTCTGAAAGTTGGTGTTCTTTAGTTAATTTAACTCTATAATTTTAAAGTTCGTGGACTTATAACCACTTGGCGCCCAAAAGGGTGTTCATCGGTGCCTCCACCCATTCCCTCCTCCATCGCTAGCTGGGAAACGTTTGCACAAAAAAGTGCGTAACAAAATATATAATAATTTTCTATAATCCCTAGGTGATTCATGGGATGAATATGTTGCGAGGGTCGCTTTACAGAAGCGAAGGTTTCTATAATGACCTATCGCTAACATTTTCTGCAATAAAAAGGACCATGAAGGCTGAAAAGGTTAGGCTGCGGGCTGCAAAAGCCGAAAAAAAATGAGCTTCGTCAAATTGAAGAGAAATTGGCGAAGCTAAAAAAAAAATATGTGTGTGGTTAAAAAATTTGGAAACTTCATTCAGGAGTAATAATAATAATTATAATAATTAATAAATAATAGTATATGTATAAAACTGCAAATTGCATTTTAAAATCCCGAATTTCTTTAGTTTAAAATTTATTTTTATTCGCAATTGCATTACTCAAGTTACGCCACATAATTTTCTCACCGATCGCCAGACGCAACATGATCCCAGGTAAATTATCAAAACTTTGCCTGAGTAGCAAGCTTGCTAGAATTTGATGGGAAAGTTGTGTGGTGTGAATTGAGTCAGCACTTTTTATGAAGTACAGGTGCTTAGAGTATAACTTGTAGGTATATATAAGTGACATTAAATTTAATAAAATTTGTCATTCGTTTTTGGACAATAGCTGCGTTTTTATTTCAAATATTTGTTAGTCGCTATTGCTGCCGGTACAAGAACCGAGTAGCCCGGGACATTAATAATTAATTTACTTTCAGATTTATGAGTTTCGTGTAATCGGTGAAACACCGAATGCACAGCAACAAGGTTGAGGTGAATCACTTCAGCCTACCAATTTTAACAGGCAAACAAAAGAGTTTGCTTTAACATTTGGTGACCCCGACGTGATTCAGCACGCTCAATCACGCTCAATAGAAGACATCCTATATAAGCAAAGCGCTGCTGAGCCATTATACCAGGAAGGATGCCACCGAAGATTAACAAGGCAATGGACCCTTTGGCTGCCACCCAAGGTGTTCAGGGCAAGGAGATCCAAAACATTCTAGCCAACTATAAGAAGGATCCTGTGGACAGGAAAACGTATAGCTACTACGAAGAAAGACTCGCACGACTGGATGCAGCATGCTCACGTTTTGAAGCTACTGACCAAGAGATCCGAGGCTTACCTTCACCGCCTCTAGACCATGCATATTTTGCTACGGATTTCTACCACAAGATAGAAGCAATCTACGAAGAGTTCAGGCAATATTTATCTAAAATAATAAACCAATTCCAGGAAGCCGATGACCTAAATGGGGCATCACAGCAAGTCGATACTGGGAGAGTACCATTACCAACATGCGGTACGAATATTAATGCGCCAAATGACACTAGTACAGTCAGTCAACATCAGCAGTCTAAATCGAATAAAGAACCATCATCGAGAGATCTGCCAGTTGACGCAAAGGCTGGCAAGTCAGATGCAGATAAAAGAGATGCCACTAAAGGGGCCATACCCAAAACTTATGAATCCAAAGGCCCTCCGGTATTATCAAAGGCAAATGATTCCGAAGGTAACAGAATTTGGAAAAGACAACAAGCGGTAACTCAAACCTTGCTGCGACTCCTTGATAACCTGGAGCAAACTGACTTCACTGATGTAACAAAAACATTTTATGAGATCAACATAAAGGCAGTAAATAAATACTGGGCTCAAATTGAAAACTACAACCATGACTTGTGGGAATTTGCAACTGACCCTACCTTAATGGAATATAGCCTGGAAGAATATATACAATTAGAAGAGAGGGTACAAGAATTAATTATGCGGCTCTCAATCAAGCTAGAAGAGCTACATCAACCAGGTAGCAGCTCCGCGCAATCACAGACCATGGTGGCTGCTAACCCATCTACAATGCTGAAATTACCGAAGAGAACTCTACCCAAGTTCGATGGAGATTATTCCAAGTGGCGCCAATTCGTAGATTTATTCACACAAATGGTCCACAATCAACCTATAGCCAGTTGCCAAAAGATGTGGTACCTCAAGACGTACTTAATAGGAGAGGCCGAAAAATTGTTACGACATTTCACCCTATCCGAAGACAATTATCTTGCGGCATGGAAAATGCTGAAGGAAAGGTACGAGAACCCCAGGCTATTGGCTGCATCACTAATTAATAAACTACTGCATCAACCGTCACGTGCAACAGAGGCCCCGTCAGCCACATTCATAAAAACAATGCATGACACCACCAAGGAGTATTTACTTGGGTTAGAAAACTTGGGTCTAGAAACAGCCCATTGGGACCCACTTCTACTACACATTTTATACAAAAACCTAGATAGAACTACACACTCGCTTTACGAACAAGGTCTATCGAATCCTAAGGAATTACAGACCATGAAGAATTTTCTAGCCTTCTTAGAGATGCGTTTTCAGTCGCTAGAAGCCTTGAGCAATAAGGGCAGAGGAGCGGAAGAAGGAACTAGGAAACCAGTCTTGTTCAAAACATCAACCTTCACATCGATGGTTACTCCAAGCCAAGGTTGTGTAGCCTGCACGGCCAGTCACCCACTCTTCCGGTGCCAGACCTTTTTAAAGATGACGCCGAATAATCGGTTGATGTTAATAAATGCGAACAACATATGCCAGAATTGCTTGAAAAAAGGTCACCATGTTTCTCGATGCACATTGAAGGGTTGTAATAAGTGTACCAAAAGGCATAACACATTGGTTCACATAGATCAGACTATCAGACAAGAGAATGCATCGGAAAAACCGTCGACTACTAGACTAGCAGAATCCAGCTGGTCTCCACCCAGTAAGACGGCCCCATTGAGTTTAACGGCCTTGGTGGAACCTCAATCCAAGGGATATGTCCTGCTTGGTACTGCACTAGTTGAGCTTATAGACGAAAATGGAAGAGTAGTGGAATGTCGAGCTATTCTTGACTCCGGCTCACAAGTAAACCTGATCACGGAGAAAATAGTTAAGAAACTCGGGAAGGCGACCTACCCTGCTTCCTTAGGAATTCAAGACATTGGTAAAGGTCAGCAGCAGAGCAAAAGAAGAATCAACATCCAGCTAAACTCAAGGGTCAATGGGTTCTCAACAAGACTAGAGGCATTTGTGCTTGACCGTGTCATATCTTATCAGCCAAGCCAGTTACTGGATGTGTCGAGATGGAACATACCACACAACATCCAATTAGCTGATCCTGGGTTCAATCGACCAGACAGAATTGATCTACTTATTGGAGCAGAGTTCTTCTTTCAATTATTGGCCATAGGACAAATAAAGCTGGGTCCAAATTTACCCACGCTGCAAAATACCATATTGGGCTGGATTGTAGCAGGAAGGACGAATCAAACCTACTCCCCAATTGCTGCTTGCGGCATATGTTCAGAAGAAGAAGACCTCAATAAGACAGTCGAAAGGTTCTGGAAAATAGAGGAAGTAGACTCAACACGATCAAATTTGTCACAACAAGAGATGAAATGTGAATCGTTTTTTAATCAGACAGTGAAAAGAAATGCAGAGGGTCGATTTATGGTTAGACTACCATTCCAAGAAAAACCCAGTAGATTGGGAGAATCGAGTGATATTGCAATTCGTCGCCTTCTAGCCATAGAACGAAGACTTGCGAGGAATCCCGAAATACAGTCGCAGTACATCGAATTTATGAAGGAGTATTTACATTTGAACCACATGAGTGAGGTGAACCCTGCTGAATTTGCAAAGCCCAATTACTTCCTGCCGCCGCATCACTACATCTTAAAACCCAACAGCACGACGACCAAACTAAGGGTAGTCTTTGATGCCTCTGCCAAGACATCATCGAACGTGTCATTAAACGACCTGCTAACCAACGGTCCCACCATTCAGGATGACCTGTTCACCATCCAATTAAGATTACACTTACCACGATACGTCTTCACGGCAGATATTGAGAAGATGTACCGGCAAGTCTTGGTGTCGGAAGAAGATCGGAAATACCAATTAGTACTTTGGAGAGAAAGTCCTAAGGAACCAATCAGATCCTATCAGCTGAACACCGTTATTTATGGTACGACTTCCGCGCCATACTTAGCAACCAAATGTCTACAACGTCTCGCCGAACAAGGAATGGAGCAGTGGCCTCGGGGAGCAACGATATTAAGGCGAGATTTTTATATGGATGATTTAATGACCGGATGCGATAGACTTCATGAAGCATTAGAAGCGCAAGGTCAATTAAACGCTCTGCTTCAAACAGCAGGCTTTAAGCTGAGAAAATGGTGCCCCAATCACAAGGAACTTTTGAAAACCATCCCTTCCGAAGATCGCGCAATCCAACTGGATCTTTTCGACAATAGTGATGAGAAGATCAATACACTAGGACTGAGTTGGGCACCTCAAATGGACGAGTTACGAGTTAAAGGCCATTGGCTGGAGAGTGACAAGGTAACCAAAAGAATAGTACTGTCTGATATTGCGCATTTATTTGACCCGCTGGGCTTTATGAGTTCCGTAGTTGTAATAGCAAAAATCTTCCTACAACAATTGTGGCAAATAAAGCTAGATTGGGACGCAGCTCTTCCAATGGAGCTGCATAAGAAATGGCTGCAATTTCGGAATAACCTCAAGGCCCTTGATGTTATAAGAATCCCGAGACACATGTTCAAGGGTGAACTAGCAAAATCCATACAATTACATGCCTTTGCGGACGCCTCAGAGAAGGCTTACGGAGCCGCAGTCTATTTACGATCGATCGGTAGTGGTGGGGTAATACGAGTCAATCTCCTGTGCGCCAAATCCAGAGTCTCACCATTAAAGACACTTACTGTCCCCAGACTTGAGTTATGTGCAGCAAAACTAATGGCTGAACTGGTTCACCGGGTTCTTCGAGATCTGCAGTTACCGGAAGTAAAAACTTTTTATTGAACCGATTCAGAAATCGTACTTGCATGGATTTACTCGGCAGCAGCCTCGTACCATACCTTTGTAGCCAACAGAATTGCGACAATACAAGAATTAACCACACAAGAACAATGGAGACATGTAGGGTCTAGGCACAACCCAGCGGATATCGTGTCGAGAGGAGTCCCACCAGAAAAACTAGCGGCCAACTCATTATGGTTTTACGGTCCACTGTTTCTACATGGCGCAGAAGACGGATGGCCAGCACCCTACAAACGCACGCAGACGAGCTTAGAGAAAAAGGAAATCAAGGCGATAGTGGCAACAGTTAGTGATACTCCACATTTTATGGATTTGATAGATCATCAAAATACATTCGATAGATGGCAGAGGATAATCGCATATATTCGGAGATTCATCTCAAACACTCGCAAGAAAGAGAAAAATCGATGCCTAAATCGCAAACCCACCACTATAGAATTAGATGAGGCGCTTACTGTAATGATAAAAAAGGCACAAGACGAAGAATTTCCAACTGAGCAAAGGGAACTAGCACATTCAGGCCACATTAGCACCAGCAGCCCATTAAGTAGCCTTAGCCCATTTTCAGATGAAGTGGGATTGTTACACGTTGGAGGAAGACTGGAGGCCGCGAATTTGTCATATGATGCTAAGCATCCGATTTTATTACCATACGCTCATAACGTCACGCGTCTACTGATGACCAATCTTCATGTTAACCACCTTCGCCACAAGCACTGCTAGCTATAACCCGCCAAAGATTTTGGCCCATTAAGGGCAAAAGTATAGCACGAGCCATAGTTCAGAGGTGCGTGCGATGCGCGCGGGCTAAGCCGAAAATGCTATCACAATTTATGGGAAACCTTCCTGAGCATCGAGTACAGCCAGCGCGACCGTTTATAAATTCCGGAGTGGATTTTTTTGGACCCTGTTGGACGCACTACAAACTTCGAGGAAAACGACCACAAAAATCTTATGTTGCTGTGTTCTGCTGCTTTGCGACAAAGGCTATTCATTTTGAGATAGTAACAGATTTAACTACAGAAGCTTTCATAGGAGCGCTTAAACGCTTCATAGGTAGAAGAGGTAATTGTCGTAACTTATACTGTGACAATGCTACAAATTTCGTCGGTGCCAAAAACAAGCTCCAGGAATTGAGCACTAGCATATATGATCAAAAATCACAAGAGCAGATACAGGGTTTTTGCAGTACTAGGGCTATTGAGTTTCATTTCATACCGCCCAGAGCGCCACACTTTGGAGGCTTGTGGGAAGCTGCTGTTAAATCAGCCAAGCATCTACTGCGACCAAACCTCGAAACCGCCAACTTAACCTACGAAGAATTAGAAACGCTAATGGTTGAGATTGAAGCAATTTAAATTCACGTCCTTTAACACCAATGTCATCCTACCCAGATGACTTTGCGGCACTTACACCAGGTCACTTTCTGATTGGAGAACCGACGACGGCAATTACCGACCCCCAAGCACGGCCGCTAAACATAGGACTGCACCAGAGGTGGAAGCTGGTAAACCATTTGAAAAACCAGTTCTGGTATAGATGGTCCAGAGAGTACCTCAGCGAACTACAGCATCGCTATAAGTGGAAGCAACAATGTACAAACGCACAACCCGGAATGATGGTGATAGTGAAGGAAGACAATCTCCCTCCTGCAGCATGGCATTTAGGAAGAATTGAAAGGGTCATCAAGGGTGAAGATGGTTTGGTACGAGTTGCGGATATCAAAACATCCAAGGGAGTTATAAGAAGACCTATACATAAATTGGCTCCTCTAGAGTCTGAGACAGACTGCGCAGAATCTACAGCAACAAAAAGAGTGAGAGAAGATGATATATCGATGACATCCCCAAGTAAGCGCAACAATCAAACGAATTCGGACGCTTCAACTGCAATTAAAAGACCGTTGCGTGGTGGTACAGCTATGTGTCTGACCCTACTTACTTGTTTAATCTTGCCAATCATGGGACAAATTCAGATCAAACCATTCGATACGCCGCCAGGATTATATTTTGAAAATTTGGGGAATACTCAACTGGTGTCAAATGAATGGAACTTGGTGATCTACTACAATACTAGCACATTATGGGCCGAGTTAAATACTATTAGCCGAGGTGTAGAAAGGCTCCAAGAAGGTTGTAACTTGATGAAGGAATGGGATCAGTGTGGCCCCATCATGGAACAATTTAAAGCCGCATTGGAGGAAATCACAAGTAACAATGAGTTACTCTTACACCAGAGTAGGCCACGAACTAAGAGAGGTGCTTTGAATATTGTGGGTAACGTAGCTAATGCATTATTCGGAGTGTTGGATTCTGAATATGCTAACCACATGTCACAAATCATAGAGGACCTGAAGGAAAATGATGTGCACCTTATGGCGCTGATGAAGAATCATACATCTATCTTAGATTCAACAGTCAACCTCGTACAACGATCACAAGAGGCTACGGTGGCTCAACTAAGGCACTTCGACAAGTACTTCAATCAATCTATTGCTCAATTGCATAACATTAACACCGAGTTGAATCAACAAAGAGCAACACAATCGTTTATGGCATTGGCACTGCAATTGACGCTAGTTCTAAACAAATACCAGAGGATTCAATCTAACTTGTTAGATGTGATTATAGATACCCATCATGGCAAAATAAATCCACAGTTATTAAGCCAAAAACAACTATCGGAACAACTCACATTAATACAAGAAAATATCCCTACTACCCTTCGATTACCGTCACGTCCAGACAACCTGTTAAAGATATACAGCTTGATGAGTGTCGAAAGTCGAATAAGCGTGGATCAGATGATATTTCGTATAAAACTGCCGCTGCTTTCGCACGAAGAATTCGAACTACTACATATAATACCAATCCCATTTGTGGCAAACAACGAGCTCATGATGATAGGATCAATAGAAAAATTCCTAATCATTAGTCTACATCGGGATCAGTACTATCCCTTATCCAAGAATGATTTAAGGGGCTGCGTTACGTACGACGGGGCATTCATTTGTAAACAACAACACCCCATTTACAATAAGGGAGCAAACACTAGCTCCTGTGAACTCAGTGTTCTCAGTCATGGACCATTCGAGATCGCTTGTTCCGCCACCGCTATTAGTAAGACACCACGGTGGATTCAACTGTTAACTGTCAACAAATGGATATATGTGAGACCTACTCCTGCCACAATCAACGTCATTTGTAAGGGTAATGTCGAACAGAAGACCATAGAGGGATCTGGAATTATAACATTACAGTCCAATTGTGTAATAAGGGACGAACACACCACTATTCATGGACACAATGTCTTTTCAAATAATTTAAAGGGTGGATTTACGCCACTAAAGAAACTTATCGACTTCATCCATTTGAACACTACACCTCCTCCAATAACTTACCAACCAACATCAGTAAAAAATATAAGTAAAGACATCGAAGATCTACGAGAGAGAATCAAGAATCTCAACATAAATGCTACGCTGCCACCCCATACCACCAGTCATGACGTTCATCAATATACAGTTGCATATACTGGACTAATCATCATCATCATAGCCGGAGGCTACTGGTTAATCAAGCTAATCAAAAGCAATTCTTCTAAAGGTTGTCAAACCCAACAAGAAATACCTGTACCTAAGAAGAGAACACTATTCACCAATCAGACAGAATGTAACCCATTAGCCAGAGCGGTATCGCAACCAACATTTGAAATTTTTGTATAGGTTTAAGTAACAATCTAAGCTAGTTCAGTTTGAATCATTTGATACATGTATACATGAAAACAGTACATCCATAGATCATAAGATTATTGTTTTGAGCCAGAGCTCAAGGCGGGAGGAATGTATAAAACTGCAAATTGCATTTTAAAATCCCGAATTTCTTTAGTTTAAAATTTATTTTTATTCGCAATTGCATTACTCAAGTTACGCCACATAATTTTCTCACCGATCGCCAGACGCAACATGATCCCAGGTAAATTATCAAAACTTTGCCTGAGTAGCAAGCTTGCTAGAATTTGATGGGAAAGTTGTGTGGTGTGAATTGAGTCAGCACTTTTTATGAAGTACAGGTGCTTAGATTATAACTTGTAGGTATATATAAGTGACATTAAATTTAATAAAATTTGTCATTCGTTTTTGGACAATAGCTGCGTTTTTATTTCAAATATTTGTTAGTCGCTATTGCTGCCGGTACAAGAACCGAGTAGCCCGGGACATTAATAATTAATTTACTTTCAGATTTATGAGTTTCGTGTAATCGGTGAAACACCGAATGCACAGCAACAAGGTTGAGGTGAATCACTTCAGCCTACCAATTTTAACAGGCAAACAAAAGAGTTTGCTTTAACAGTATATAATAAAAAAAATAAAACAAAAAAAAAATTAAAAAATTAAAAAAAATAAAAAAAAAATAAATTAATAATAAGTACTAATTAGTAATAATAAGTAAAAAAAAATATATATATACTATTATATTAAATTAATAATAAGTAATAATAATAATTATAATAAGTAATAATAATAATTATAATAATTAATAAATAATAGTAATAGAAATAAATAAAAATAAATAGTATCATTATATTGTTTTATTTCATCATTCTGCATATATTTCTCTAGAAAACAACAACAAATCTAGGTACTTATCTACAACTTCCGCTCCACAAAACCAAGGTTATATCAGAAAACAACAAAAAAAAACCAAGTCGATTTCAAAACAGCAAAAAAATCGAGGTGATGTCATGCTGATTTCTACAGTTTCCTTGCTAAGAAATCTTCAAGTAAGAAAACAGCAAAACCAAGGCTACATCACGAGGTCATGCTGATATCATATCTTCCACTCTAAAGAAAACAGCAAAACTAAGGCATGTTGCTAGTACCAACCAACAAAACAATGCGACGTCATGCTGATATCTAAAACTTCCACTCTAAAGAAAACAGCAAAACCAAGGCATGCTGCTAGTACCAACCAGCAAAATCAATGCGATGTCATCCTGATATCTACAATTTCCTTGCTAAGAAATCTTCAAGTAAGAAAACAGCAAAACCAAGGTGATGTCATGCTGATATCTACATCTTCTCCGCTAAGAAATTTATGCGCAACATTTTATGTGGCGTCATGCAGATATCTACAACTTCTCCAGCTAAGAAATCTTCAAGCAAGAAAACAGCAAAACCAAGGCTACATCACGAGGTCATGCTGATATCTAAAACTTCCACTCTAAAGAAAACAGCAAAACTAAGGCATGCTGCTCGTATCGGCAAATGCAGCCCTGGCAACCTCACAATGGTGCATCCAAGACACAATGGTGCATCCAAGACATAATCCAGTATAGTCAAAAGCCGATGGTGGATCCAGTACAGTCAAGAGTCAATGGTGCATCCAAGGCATAAACCAGTACCATCAATACACAAAACCCACATTGTGGACTCAAGCCACCTAGCGACGGTGGCGCCATCTATGTGTGAGGTTATCTCGTATGCCAAAATTCGAGATGAAAAACTTAGAGGCTACGAGTCTGAGATGAAAAATAAGCGAACTCCTGAAACAAAATTGAAATCCTATGCTATTTCCCTAAGCTGGAGAGTGCTAAAACTGGTCTCGTCTCCCCAAAATGGTCTGGTATCCCCAAGACTCGAGATGAAAAATAAGCGAACTTCAGAGACAAAATCGAAATCCTATGCTATTTCCCTATGCTGGAGAGTGCTTAAAGTGGTCTCGTATCCCCAACTTGGTCACGTATCCCCAACATCCAAGACATAAACCAGTACATCCAAGACACAAACCCACATTTAGTATGGAATCGAACCACCTAGCGACGGCGGCGCCATCTGTCGTGAAATCCTGGAGGCTTAAAAACGTGGTCTGGTACTCCCCTAGTTATACTACTGACAGACATTCATAACAGCAACCTTCATGCTGGCCCCCAAACCTTACTGGCACTTACACGACAAAGGTTTTGGCCAATCAGGGGGAAGACTATTGCCAGATCGATCGTGCAGAACTGTGTTCACTGCAACAAGGTCAAACCCAAGCTCATGACTCAGTTAATGGGAAATCTCCCCGCAGCCAGAGTTCAACCCGCTAGACCATTTATAAACTCCGGAGTGGACTTTTGCGGCCCCATTTGGACACACTTCAAATTAAGAAGGAAACGCCCTCAAAAATCATATATCGCAGTACTCTGCTGTTTCGCTACAAAGGCGACGCATCTAGAAGTAGTGAGCGATCTGACGACAGAAGGATTTCTCGGGGCACTTAAGCGGTTTATAGCGAGACGAGGGCATTGTCTGACCTTATATTGTGACAACGCCACAAACTTCGTAGGAGCAAGAAATCAGCTGAATGAGCTTCAAGACATCATACACTCAAATAGATCTCAAGAGAAGATTACTTCAATGTGACAGGGAAAGGATATGGAGTTCCATTTCATCCCACCACGCGCCCCACATTTCGGTGGATTATGGGAAGCAGCAGTAAAATCAGCAAAATCGCTACTATACAAGGGTGTCGCTGCAGCTTCTCTGACATATGAAGAGTTAACTACACTCACATTTGAGATCGAAGCCATAATGAATTCGAGGCCAATAACCCCGTTATCGTCCAATCCGAATAATCTGACAGCATTAACACCCGGACACTTTCTTGAGGGGGAGCGCCTGACTTCAAGAATTGATCCACATTCAAGTGCACAACAAGTGGGTCCAGTGGGAAGATGGCAAATGGTCTCGCATATAAGGCACGAATTTTGGCGTCGATGATCTCACGAATACCTATGTGAGCTACAGCAAAGACACAAGTGGAAGCAGCAATCCATGAACGCTCGCCCTGGCATGATGGTGCTAATCAAAGAAGATAATATGCCTCCCCTCAAATGGCAGCTCGGCAGGATTACCCAGGAAATTCAGGGAAAGGACGGTTTGGTTCGAGTTGCTAACGTCAAAACCACGTCTGCAACTCTTAGAAGACCTATTCATTAAACTGGCACCTTTGCCAGTAGACGATAAAGATGACGTACGAGCGAATCAAACACAGGAGTGGTTTCCGAGACTCAGAGCTGACAAAGATCAAGAGAACGCAAGTCCAGGACCTGCCAAAATATCACGTTCGGCAAGCTCTGCACTCACCACGCTCCTATTCACGTGTCTCATATTGCCGATTCTAGGAAATTCACCAGTAGAAATATCGCCGTTTAAATCTCAGCCGGGCATATATTTCGAAAACTTAGGCTCTACCCATTTGATCTCTAATGAGTGGAATCTAGTGGTGTACTACGACATGGACAATTATTGGAAGAAGTTCAACAGGATTAGTAATGGCATCAACAAACTACAAAAGATCTGTAACATCTCAACAGATCATACAGAACGAACTGATCAGCAATAATGAATTACTCTTATCAAATCCAAGGAAACGTAGTGCTAGAGCCCCGTTGGATATAGTAGGGAATATAGCCAACTCTCTATTTGGAGTCATTGACTCTGAATATGAAGAAAAGATGGCCTCCACTATTAACAATATCGGAAACAACGAGGATCATTTGTTAAGCTTAATAAAAAATCAAAAATCCTTAATTGATTCTACTGCCAACATTTTGAAGAAGGACGAAGAAATCATCAGGCACCAGTTCAATGAGGTAGATTTTCGGCTACGTCAAATAATCAATAACATCAGCAACATCATAGAAGAGCTTCATCAACAAAGACTAGCACAGCTATTTATGTCATCAGCCATACAGCTTATCGACGCGTGCAAGCTACCATGCTAGACGTGATCATAGACACACATCACGACAAGATAAATCCTCAGCTACTTTCTCTGAGACAGTTAAAACAAGAACTAATTCCGATAAAGGACCATTTATCAGCGACTTTAAGGGTCCCAGGGAATCGCGAAACTTTGACTCAGATCTACAGTTTGATGACTGTACAAAGCCGAGTCGCCGACAAATACGTAATATTCAGAATCAAATTGCCACTGTTTGCATATGAAGAATACGAACTAATTCGAACTATATACAGAAGGGGAGCCAACATCAGAGCCTGTGAAATGAGTTTAGTAGTTACGCTAGGAGAGTTCTAGCCCACTCTTTCCATACAAAAAGTGCAAGGTAGATTTATGGGAATTTGGTTGTATTCCCAAAAATAACAACACTTTTAAATACGGTTTGATATATTTTTATATCTATTTTTATTGTTAAATAACACAACTTATTCTCGGCTTTATTTTAATGAAAATCAGTATACTCTTTATTTCTAAATCTTTTATTAATTTTTTATCTCTCCTTTTACAAAATCCAAACGAGAGTGACAATGGAGAAAAATTAAAAAACAATTTAAAAAAATCTTGCCTACTCACAAAACTTCGAACACGTAACGCAGTGCTTAACGAAATAATTTTTTGACGAAAATAATTTTGATTGCGAGGTAGTGCCAGAGGAATCGGAGGAGCGCATAAAACATATTTAATACGACCACGAGTCGCCACAGTACTCCCCCACCAGCGAAACCGTGACGGTTTCAGCGAAATCGAGCGGGAACTATGATGAGTCGTCCACTTCGAGAAGTTCGTTCTGCAAGTGCACCATCATCAACTCCAGTTTCGGCAAAAGTAACTGTGCGTGGCTGCTTCGTGGCGTCCTGCTGAGCAACGTGTTCTTCTGGAGTTTTACTACGAGACGAGGAAGGGGTTTGCTCAGTTGAACTAACTTCATCGAGGACCTCTTCGTAGCAAGGTTCCAAACGATCGACGGAGATGTTGACTTCTCTATCCTTAATCCGCAGCGTGAAAAGTTTTTCGGTTCGCTTTAGAACCTTGTAAGGACCTTCATAAGGAGGTTGCAGTGAGATACGAACTGCGTCCGTGCGTACGAAAACGGAATGGCAGGAATCCAAGTCTTTGCATCTGAAAAATTTTGTTAAAGAGTGGTTTGAAGCAGGAATAGGTTTGATTTGGGCCATAGAATCACGCAGATTTGTTACAAAATCGTTTTGGGGTTTGAAAACTTTAGAATTTTGAAAGAAATTGTAAGGTAATCGAATATTCTCTCTCTGCTGCCGTAGCACCGAATTCTTCCTTGAAAACGGAACGTAGCCCAAACAAGACGAGGTGTAAAATCCTTGACCAAGATTTATTCTGTTGACACATAATTGCTGCTTTTAAGGTCCTGTGCCAACGCTCAACGCATCCGTTTGCCTGAGGATGGTATGCAGTGGTCGTAGAACGCTTGAAACCATAAAATTTAGCTAATTCGGTAAAAAGTTGCGATTCGAACTGCGAACCTTGATCAGTAATAATAATTTTAGGGATGCCAAAACGTGCTATCCAATTTTGACAGAGCGCTTCAGCAACAGTGACGGCGCTAATATCCGAAATAGGAATAGCTTCAGGCCAACGTGAATACCGATCGATGATGCAGTACCTAAAATTTTGTGAAGGTGGTAAAGGGCCAATAAGATCAATGTGGATTACTTCGAAACGGTTTGAACACACGGGGAATTTACTAAAAGAACTCTTAACGTGTCTAGACACTTTGCTCTTCTGACAAGCGAGGCAATTTTGAGTCCAGTTGCGGACGTCCTTCTTAATGGAGGGCCAGAAATATTGAGCAGTGGTCATCTTGGTTGTCGATCGAATACTAGGGTGAGAAAGAGAATGTACCAATTTAAAAATCTGTTTCCGAAAAATTTCAGGAATGAAAGGCCGCAAACCTTTGGGGGAATCCTCGCAGAAAATGTCTGAACCAGAAATGAGGACCTTTTTGAATTTGACCACGCCTACGGGACCATATCCTTTTCATGAAATTTTCCATAACCAAATCGCAAAGTGGCTGCCATATGTCCTCGATAGCCTCACGCGTTCCATCTTTGAGGTCTTGAATCGACGCTGGGCTGTTGGCGTAGTCCTTCTTTTTCACGTGGCCCCAAAGGAAGAAGTCGCAAGCTGTTAAGTCACAAGATCTCGGTGGCCAATTGTGATCATCTCTTCGAGAGATAACACGGTCCGGAAACTTTTCCCGTAAAAGATAAATGGTTTCGTTGCTTGTATGGCACGTAGCGCCGTCTTGTTGAAAGTAAACGTTGTCCAGATCAATACCATCCAATTCCAGCCATAAAAAATCATTAATCATCTGTCGATAGCGCAATCCATTCACCGTAACTGTTGCTCCAGCCTCATTTTCGAAAAAGTAAGGTCCAATGATCCCGCGGGACCATAAACCGCACCAAACAGTCACACGTTGAGGATATAGAGGCTTTTCAACCATAACTCTTGGGTTTTCCGAGCCCCAGATGCGACAACTTTGCTTGTTGACGAAGCCATCGAGGTGGAAATGGGCCTCATCACTCAAGATGAGTTTTCGATGGAATTCCGGATCATTTTCATGCATTTCAAGGACCCAATCAGCAAATACTCGACGTTGTTGATGATCGGCCGGCTTGAGTTCTTGTGTTAACTGAACTTTATAAGCCTTAAGACCCAAATCTTTATGCAAAATACGGTGTAATGACGTTTGTGGAATGCCTAATTCCAAAGAACGACGAGGAATGGACAAACCTGGGTTTTCTTCAACACTTTCGGCTACAGCAGCAATATTCTCGGCTGTTCTTGAGCGACGTGCACCGGTTTTATTCTTCACATCACTAACTTGTCCCGACAGCTCGAATTTTTTTACCAATTTCTGTATTGCGGTCCGACAAGGTGCTTCACGACGACCCAAAAATGTTCGAGTTTTACGAACCGTCTCTGCCACATTTTCACCATTTTTATAGTGAATTTTAATAATTTCAATGCGTTGTTGAATCGTATATCGTCCCATTTTTATTAATGGCGTAGTTTCTACTTGTCAAATGTCAAAAAATAACAGCTCCAGAAGTAACATCTACCAAAATAGCGGGCTAATTAAAATAACACCTCTTATTGGAAAACCCTTTAGTAGGATATGTTAACTAAGAATTCACTTGATGATGTCTTAGATGAATAGTGGAAGTTGTATGGGAGATTCGACTTAGCTGTGAGTAAGTAGTAAAAGTAAATTTTTGGTAGTCAGATGAATTCCCAACGGCATGACTAAGCTACTGTGTTATTTAAAAGAATAAGTATTCATTTAAGCATTAATTCATTTTACAGATTGCATCACTCAAAGTAGAATTGTTCTATAATTGACACCAGCAACCATGAAACTGAAAATTGATGGGTATACTATTCCTCGATAATAGTATAATTAAAGTGATATCAACTGAAAGATTTTCGTATGGTATTAGACAAACAAAGAAATTGAGGATCTTTTCTAGCTACATGCAAAGCCAGTACTTTGCTAGAATTAGAAAACCAGCAACTATCTCTTTAGTCAGCAAACCCTAAGACATTGAATTTATCATTGAGTATGTTAAAATTGAAAGAGTAAAGCAGGGAAAATTTACTGGACGGAAGTTTCTATATAATTTGATTTTTATAGACTTATTATGTATATGTTATAAGAATTTGGTAACGGCATGTTCTGCACAAAATCCAACAGGCAGACAAACCTAGTATAAGAATTTGGTAAGAGTATATTCTATACAAAATCTAATAAGCAGAAGAAAATCTTATAAGAATCTGGTAACACTATGTTCTATACAAAATGATTAAAAAAACATTTTAAAACATATAATTTTTTATTAAACTACATATAGTGCAAAAGCATTAAGAAAGACGGGATATTAGACTACTCTTCGTGTCCGCCTCACACCATACATTTTGTTCAGAAGTCCCATCACCATTAATGTCTTTCCCTAAAAAGGAGCACCACGCAGAAAATGGACGTTGACCGATATGAGTTGCTCGAAATAAAAGGAATTATTCAAATGAAGAATTTAATTAATTTTTTTGAATTTTCTCCTTACATTTTCTTCTGATTCTTTAACTGCTGTATGATTTCAAAAACTCTTTTTGCAGTCTTTCTACATGGTAATGAGATTCGCAATTCATTCACGAGTATATTTGGCTCCGTCTATTTTGAACCTGTATCATTATCATCACCGTCACCGGTATCATAGCTTTGATCACTACCCTCAACTGATTTATTATTATCATCATCATTCTTCTTTTCCCCTTCGCTGTCTTCCTCTTTTATTTGATCGGGGAGTATGTTACCAAAATTATGATCATGCTTGGTGTGTTGTGGTATTATTTTAAAAGGTAGCCGCGCTTTTAAGGATTCTTAGGTTTTTCTCAGTGCTATCATTTTGTTCTGAATATTTTCTGTAGGGCTACAACCGCTTTCATCGGTGAACGTTGATAATAAAGTATCCTCAGGTGTATTTTTCTTTTCACGCTTTTCACTTTTAAGTGAATGTGTCCACCGTTTCTTATGTCGTAAGAGGCTATAACCACGACTAAATGATTTGTTACACTCTATACATTCAAACATATTGGCGGTTGCTAAAACACTAAGAAAGAACAGCTGAAACAGGTATTTATAACCGCTCAACAGATAATAAAAAAAAACACCAAAACAGCATCGTGTAATACCAAATAATGCCGAATTACACCAAATTATGCCAAATAACACCAAATTAACACCAAAGCAACACATGCAAACACCAAGTAATACCAAATTACACCAAATAGCACCAAATTAACACCAAATTAACACCAAAGCAACACCCGGAAACACCAAATAGCACCAAACTAACACCAAATTAACATCAAAGCAACGCCCGGAAAGCTGTTAAGCTGTTATCAGAGCTGTTTGGAAAGCTGTTAAGCAGTTATCAGAGCTGTTTGAAAAGCTGTTAAGCTGTTATCAGAGCTGTTTGGAAAGCTGTTAAGCTGTTATCAGAGCTGTTTGGAAAGTTGCTATTCAGTTAATAACGAAGATGAATGAAAATCTATTAAAAGAAATTATCAAGACTAGGAATGCAGTGCGAAGGAAATTAAAAGCCCTAAGGATGGGAAAAATTGAAGCAGAAGCTCGACTTGAAGAAACCTTTAAGTCAATCACTAAACCCTTAAAAGAATTTGTTAGAACAGTTAAATACGAGTCGCCGGATATAGTCAAATTTGAGACAAAAGATGTAAAAGAAGAAGAAGAAGAAGAAGAAGCAGAAGAAGAAGAAACATCCAATGAGGTTGTGGAACCTTTTACGCCTCCAAAACGAAAATATGTTAAAATGGAGGCTAGTAGCACACCCATAAATTATGGAGATTATTCCTTAACATCTGAGGAAGAATTCGCAACACCTGAACATTCAAGAACATTGACAGAAAGGTCTCCTGTCACCTCCCCCGATACGTCTGGATACATAGTTTCAAACTATTTAAAGCTATTCACTGATAATAGCCCTAAAATTGATCCAACCTGTGGAGTTTACTATGATGATAGCGCGTGGAGAATCGGTAATTCAAGAATGATGTTGATGATGAAGGAAATATTGTTATCAAAGGGAAGAGCTATAAAACAACTTTGGGGTTATGTGAGCTGCTATTTATGAAAGATCCTGTAAAAAGTCTATATACTAAAGAGGATTTAACTAATTATGGATCTATTTTGAGAGATACCAATGCATATAAACGTGACTATGCTGAAGATGGACAAATAAAAGGTACTAGAGCGGCTAAGTATAAAGCTATAATCAGTAAACTTATACAGCATAAAGGCATGGGACTAATGCGTCTGCCTAAAGAAAACATTGATCACATTTACTGGGATGATCCAAATGAATTAGTGCATAGACTGCGCCTTCTAATGACATCGAAGCAGGCTGGAAACAACGGTCACAACAATGAAATTGTATCTATACTGGAGGAGTTGCGAGAAGCAGATATTATAGTAGTAGTTATTCTATGACAGTTCTGGCTCACTGTTTAGCTTCCAGGATTTCGCCACAGATGGCGCCACCGTCGCTAGGTGGTTTGAGCCCTTGATAAATGTGGGTTTGTGTCTTGGTTGTATTGGTTTGTGCCTTGGGTGCGCCATTGTGTCTTGGATGCACCATTGAGTCTCGACTGCGCCCTAGCGGGATTAACCGGTACTACCGGGATGTATCATTTGGTCTTGACTGCGCCCTAGCGGCATAGCGGGTACTACCAGCATGCTCCGGTTTTCTAGCGACATCTGTTCGGGCGCAAACGCCATTTCTTGAGTAAGGTTCCCTAGCGGCCTTAGCCGGAACTACCTGGCTTTGCTGTTTTCTTTTATTGGCGGGAGAGTTCAGCATCATTCGAATTTCACAACATG
The DNA here is from genome assembly GCA_963924295.1 of Dioctria rufipes. Lineage (NCBI taxonomy): Eukaryota > Metazoa > Arthropoda > Insecta > Diptera > Asilidae > Dioctria > Dioctria rufipes. The sequence goes on from OZ002744.1 coordinate 138,964,169, forward strand.
ACATCGCCATGAACAGTGTGACATTAGCCGATACGCAGCGACATCTGTTTGGGTGCAAACGCCATTTCTTGAGTAAGGTACCCTAGCGGCCTTAGCCGGAACTACCAGCATGCCTTGGTTTTGCTAGCGGGAGAGTTCTAGATATCGGCATGACGTCATCATGGTTTTGCTGCACCTAAATAAGTTTTCTTAGCAGGGAAGTTGTAGATATCAGCATCATTCGAATTTCACAACATGACCATGAACAGATTCTAGACGATGTCAGTGAGGGTTCTGGGGTATGTGTGTATTGAAAAGTCTTATCTTTTATAAACATTTGTTTTTATTTCTAATAAAATTTCTTATTATAAAAGTATTTCTTATAGCACATTGTCCAATATGAACTTGGCAAGATGGCGCATTTGTGTTAATCTCTATTAGTTTTCCACAGTTGTATTCATCTTCGACATTGATAATGATTTCACTCTCTCCAACTATCTTCTGCATCCATTGAACTTTTTCAGCTCCCTTTACATATATGATTTTATTTCGAAGCAGTGGTTCAACTATAGTGTACAGCTTGTGATACGGTATGTAGCCATCATCCCAGCGGAATCCATGAAAATTGTGTTGAAGCCATTTTACTTGCCTCTTTTTTGCTGAAGTCAAATCTTTGTATCTGAACGGTGGTTGAAATATAAAGTGCTGTATCTGGTTTTCATTGTTTAAAATTGCCAGTTCTTTAGTGATAAATTCATTGAGACTAGTTTTGAATCCTTGAACGTCTACGATGACAGCCATCTTCTTAATTTAACTTTCTAACTTCACTTGTCAGCGGACTGTATTCCACTATTCGATCGTGTAGAAGCAGATAATATGCTGTTGTATTAGCCGGTATATTTTCAGATGTCTTGAATTCTAGCCTTATGTCAACAGGTCCAGTTTTTATTGTTTCATTTTGATGTGAGCAATCAATGACAGCGATCGGAGCATCGGTTTTGAACTTCTCCCATGTGAGGAACGGCTGATACTGATGACCATAGTATGATTGTGTAAACTTTATATACATCTCATACAGCAATGCGTATCTATTCAAATCAAATTTCAAATTCAAATCATCATAGGGATATGATTCTGAGTTCAAATGAACTGTAACATCGGTGAGTTTGCAGTGATCAAACTTGCTTGCATCTTTGGTTTTATCGTTCCTTCGATCCGTTTGTAATGCTAAGATGATAAATCGAGGTTTCTCCAGTTGAGTGGAAGTCTTAACTGACCAGGTTTGATGCGTGGATTCTGGCAGTACTGGATACTCATATATGTCCCAGCTACGGAATGGTATTTGTATTGGGCGACCTCTCCCGATAATTTTTAATAGTTGCAGCTTTTCATCATCGGATACTGTAACATGTGGAATGCTCCATTGAAGTTTGGTAATTTCAATTTTCACCTCATCTGTGGCTGATATAATGGCATTATCGTCTGTCCTGCTCCGGATCAATATGAGTTCATGTTTGGAATTTATCCGAATTTTCTTGTAATCTTCAGCGAATCCCAATAAATATTTCAGAGGTACACAATAGTTAAACAGTCCATTGGCTGGTATAACGGATGAATCTGGTGACCAACTGCCGTTGAGTAGTATCCTGCTTACATTTGCATTTAGCGATACGTAGTTTTTTAATGTTGTCGCAATCCCAAGATTTCTTGTACGATCGATTTCCACTGCATTCAATTCATAGCGTATTTCATCAAAAAGAAATGGTAGAGCGTTGTTAGCTAATTTTGCAGTTGCTGAAACGGTTCCATCCAGCTTTGTTAGCGAAACCTCAATGTAAAGAAAACTCCTGCTGGGTAGAAGATTCAAGTCCTGATGTTGTACAGAGATACGGATTTCATCGCTGTTTTTAAATGATGTTAGAAATGGTGAATAGGAGTGATGTTCAAATTTAGTAACACTGTTATCAAAGTGAGCGTCTGGTGCAATATCTAGTATTCCTTTATTCATTGTTTCAGCGTCAAGCCAATTAATTGTAAATATGCTGTATTTGCAGGTGTTAATGTAGGTCTTGATCGCTTCAAGGTTGTCCGCTGACTAATGATCTTGTCTGCTCCGAACTCGTATTTATCATTATTGTATATCAACATGCTGTGGCTTCAAATGTAACCTGATGGTTATAGTCTCTCCTCTGAAGTTGATTAAGTCACCGTCTTGGTCAAGGAGCTTCAATGTTAGACAACTTATACGTTTGGTGTTCACAGGCAAATAGATTACATTTTTGGGTACCTCCACTATTTTATACCCAGGCCCAACGTTCGGGGAAAACTCGTGGAGAGTGTGTACTTGTGTGTTGTTGAAGAATGATCCTGATATAATATTACATTCGATGCGTATAGTATTTACTTTAATGATGTTGACTGGCAACTCTGATGTATGCACTATATTAGCAGTCAAATTTCTTTTACTGAATCCTAGCAGAGGAGCTATGGATCTCTGTTTTTCAAAATGTATTTCTTCAGTTGCCTTGACTTCACTCTTCAATGTATTATTGTTAGCCTTTATCGCAACCTTTATCCTTCTCCCTTCTTTATCCAAGTATCCTTGTACATATTTTGATATATCATCAATCTCATAGGATCCAACAGGTATCTCAACAACCTCATTCCCTACATGAACCAGATTATTGCTCACATCAATATTTGGTATAGAGTTGTATGTTTGAAAATCAATTAATCCACAAACATAATCCATTGCTAGCTCCAGCGGGGGAAAGTACTCAGAAGTGAGTAGAGATGAATTTCCCGTGAGAGTAAGTGTTAATGACATGGCGGTTGATAATGAACTGTCACAATTTCAATATAGATACATTTATTTATACATAATAATTAATGGCTATAACAATTATATAAAAACTCTAAACATAAGTGTCCGCAAATTACTGCATCATAGTTCTGATAAGAGCTGTAGTTGTACGTAATATTACTACCCAAGTAGTTTATGAGCTCCCTTGGTGGTTGGAGATTGCCAAAGCTATCAAAGTATTCGATGTTCTTTTTCTCATCCTCCATATGTCGTTAAGTAGATAAGCAGTCGCAATCAATTTGGCAAACTACTTCGCGGAATTTGTAGTTTCTTCTTGAATGATAAAATAAAAAAAAAAAAAAATATAATCGGCCTGCTGTATATATCGGATATAGATTTTCATTTCATGTTCTAATCTGTATGCTAAAAAAATATATTAAAGTTTCTAGATACCTGCAATATTGCTCTTGTGTCATTGTCACCCAGCTCAGCATTGTTGTTGTTGTTACTGCTGCGTGCTGTTTTTGAAGACAGCTGGCGCTATTAGTATTTAAGATTTTGTATATAAAAAGGATTGGAATCTTGATCTATAGGGTTTTATAAGAAGGTCTGGGTTGGCTATTGAGACTCAGATTTGCCAAAAGAGTACATTAAGTCTATTTTAATTGAATTATCGATTGTTACAAATTCTCAAAAATCATTAGAGTACGGCAGCGACTCAGTGGGCAAGTATCGGATAAGGAAAACGGCCTTAGGAATTAGTGTTTATATTGGCTTATATTTGTGGTAACCAAGTGGCCTCTTGGATGTTGAGATAATGTATCGGACTAGTAGCTAATTGAAACAAATTAATTATATGTAACACCAAGGTGACAAGACAATCTTTATATTTATACGTGCGGATTGCATCTCATCTAGTTTCTTGATGTTCGAGTCACAAACGATTGTTAATACTTTAAAGCGTCTCTCTTTCTCATGGAGGGCATCGACAATGAATAATCACTATTGGAAAGTTTTGGAAAACTAGTATTATAATACAATTTAATTTAATTTAAATTTGAATTTCTTCTAACAATCACAATCGCCCATATTTGAGCTCGCAATAGTTTAACAATATTATTTAATTAAGTTAATTTAATAGTTCAATAGTGTTAGATAACCACGGAAAGTAAATGAACGCAGAGTTTCAATGGTTGTCAACGGACATTCGTAGAGATAAGTCCAATTAACAATTTAAAAGTATATGGTAGTGTGAGATTCAAACGCAGGAATATTACAGAGCCCCGAAGTAAAAGCCTGGTATGACATTGGTTATTTTTATAATTTTTTTTTGGTCTGCCTATATTTGAATAGTAGTTGTTAAACCAATACTCTTTGCCATAATTTTTGTTGCATAATTGTTCCACTTTGTCCCCTTGGATCTAAATAGAAGTTAAATTATTATCATTTTGCATAATTCTTTTGAATTGCTTGCATAATTTTCTTTATTTCCACTAGTTCGGCTTTAAATTTTTTTTTATAATGGAAATAAACCGTTTGAATCAAGATGAGCTGGTCTATGAGCTCACAATACGAGGGCTACCTCTAGGGAAAGTAGATGATATGCGTGTTTCTTTGCGAGCTGCGCTAAGGGTGGAGAAAGAAGGTAAAAGTACATTAGTACAGCCATATCCTTATGAATTTAAAGAGGATATGGAAGTGTTGAATAAGAAGTCGGAAGAAATAAAATTATTGCTGGACAGTTTTGTTGGGGAAGTAGGTTCTTCGGAGTATACGAAGATTCAGACAAAGATCGAATGGGCGTTAGGTAGATTGACTAGGGCAGGAGCAGAATCCGCGGACGAAAAGAAACAAAAGTCACAAATGCGAGCTACGCTAATTCTTGCTCTAGGTACTCTGAGCATAAAAGCGGATGGAGATGAAGCTGAAGATGACTCGTCTGAAGAGGGTTTAGGTTTGTCAATGGAAGCAGCGGTCGTGTCAAATGCTCGTGCGCGTGTACCAATATACAAGTGGGACATCAAGTTTTCGGGAGAGCACGGGAAGTCAGTGAATTCATTCTTGGAGAGAGTTGGTGAGTTAGCAGAAGCCAGAGGGGTGCGAAAACAACAACTATTTCACTCCGCCCTGGATTTATTCACCGGGAAAGCTCTCATTTGGTATCTGGCAAATAAAGCTAACTTTCATTCTTGGTCTGAGTTGATAAGAGAGTTAAAAAGGGAATTTCTACCATCGGATTACGATGACCGCTTGCTAGACGAGATTAAACGGCGAACCCAGGGAAAGGACGAGACTATGGGAATGTATGTTGCTATGATGACTAACATGTTCTCGCGCTTGATGGATCCTTTATCCGAAGATCAGCAATTAAAAATCTTAAAGCGCAATATAAGTCCTTTCTATCAAACTCGGCTAGGCCTTACAGGAATAGACTCAGTGCAGAAATTAGTGGAAGTAGGTAGGATGCTTGAGTCTGTTCGTTCTTCTGTAGAAGCTTTCGTGCCTCCACCATCTAGACGAAATCACCAACTCCTCGAGCCAGACCTAGCCTATATAGGGACGGAGGCGACCAACGTTGCATCCGTTATAAATGCAAGCGGCGCAGCAAGGATGGGTATTCGGAACTGCTTCAAATGTGGACGTCCAGGACACATCGCGAGATTTTGTCCAGGCAATATTAGTTGCTATGGGTGTGGTGCGCCGGGTGTAATACGCCCTAGATGCCCGCAATGTAACCGCACTAGTGCTATTCAGACATCTACATCGGGAAACGGGAGTAGAACTCGCAATTAAGCGGCGACGCGAGTATTCCGAATTTAGCCGTACATCCGACATCTAAACAAATAAATGTACAAAGAAAAGAAGAATCCTTGCGCACATTGGTGGATTACGTATTCGCGAAAGCTGACAACGATACGCGCCCACATTTGCAAGTGTCGATTTTTGGTACAACTTTTTATAGACTACTGGATTCAGGGGCTTCTCGTACAATTGTGGGCGGGCCAGGATGGAACATATTGAAAAGTTTGGAGTTGAAAGTAAAGGTGACTGACGCGACGAGAGTTAATTTCGCAAATGGGAGTATTGTAAGGGTACTTGGGGAAGTAAGTCTCCCAATATTTTCGATGTTTTAATTATACCAGAGCTTCCAATGCATATTATACTGGGAATAGATTTCTGGCGCGAGATGAGCATTCAAGCAGATTTTACTAGAAACGAGTGGAAATTTACGCTTAAAGATAAGCAATGTCATGTTAATGCTCTTCAGAGTCAACTAAATTTGTTGCCAGCGGAGAGAGTACAATTGGAGAAAATTGTGGAAACGGCGAAAAGTAAAATGGGTACAGGCCTCGGTTGTACTAACCAAGTAGAACACGTGATTCAGACGGACTGTTCACCCATAAAGCAAAGGTATTATCCAGTATCGCCAGCCATTCAGACTATCATTAACGAAGAGTTGGATAGTATGCTTAACGCAGGCGTGGTAGAGCCTTCCAATAGTCCGTGGTCTTCACCGGTTGTTATGGTGCGGGAAAAAAGACGGCAAGTATCGATTCTGTGTGGATTTCCGCAAATTAAACAAGGTCACGAAAAAAGATGCATATCCTTTGCCCTACGTATCCGCCACATTAGACAAGCTCAGGGATAGTAAATACTTATCTTCGCTAGATATAAAGTCTGCTTTTTGGCAGGTACCTTTATCAGAAAGCTCGCAGCAATATACGGCTTTTACAGTCCCAGGAAAAGGTCTTTTTCAGTTTCGCCGCATGCCATTCGGTTTGACTAATTCGCCTGCAACATGGCAAAGATTGATTGATAGGGTACTGTCAGGAAAATTGGAAAGTAAGGTATTCGTTTACTTAGACGACGTCATTATTGTGACACAGACGTTCGAAGAACATACAACAATTTTAGAAGAGGCTCGGAAAGGCTGTACCAAGCAGGATTAGTAATAAATTTCGAAAAGTGTGAATTTTGTCGGCCAGAACTGAAGTATCTTGGATATGTAATAGGTGAGGGTGGCTTGCAAGTTGATCCAGAAAAAGTGCGATGCATTCTAAATATTCCAACACCCAAAAATGTTTCATCTGTGCGAAGATTTATAGGAATGACTGCATGGTACCGAAGATTTGTCCCCAACTTCGCAACACAAATGGCCCCAATCACAGAGCTGTTGAAAAAGAAAAAGAAGTTTGTGTGGTCCACTGAATGTGAAGAATTCTTTCGGAGAATTAAAGAATGTCTTGTGAGCGCTCCCATACTTAATTGTCCAGACTTTCAATACCCTTTCTTTATTCATACGGACGCATCGGGCTATGGTATAGGGGCTGTACTAATCCAACAAATAGAAGAGAAGGACAGGGTCATAGCATATTTGAGTAGATCTCTCAACAGGTGTGAAAGAAATTACAGTACCACCGAACGAGAATGTCTTGCAGTATTATGGGCTGTAGAAAAACTGCGGCCGTATATAGAAGGCACATACTTCACCGTCATAACGGATCATGCCTCTTTAGTCTGGCTACATAATTTAAAAGATCCAACTGGAAGGTTAGCGAGGTGGGCTATGCGCCTTCAACAATATGAGTTTGACATTGTACACCGAAAAGGTAAGGAACATCACTTACCAGATTGGTTATCTCGTTCCGTTCCCGTCGTCGATTGCATTACTGAAATTCGTGGAGCATTAGTAGAGGACAAGTGGTATGCGAAAATGAAAAATTTGACCATGACAGATCCTTTAAGATATCCTAACTGGAAAGTAGATGGAGAACTTTTATATAAGTATTATCGGCCTAACTATCCTGAGTTAACTACAACTGATGTCGGTTGGAAGCAAGTAGTACCAAAATCCGATAGGAAAGACCTTTTGTTCAAAGCTCATGACATACCAACTTCAGGTCAGCGGGGTGTTAAAAAAACTTACGAGCGATTGAAGCAAAGGTACTACTGGCCGAAAATGAAGTCAGATGTGATGGCATACATAAAACGTTGTACAATCTGCCAAGCCATAAAACCAGAATTGAAGAAGCCAGCAGGGCTTATGGCACGGCGACAACCAGTAAGTCAACCATGGGAAGCGATCAATATAGATTTAATCGGGCCGTTACCGCACTCTAATAAAGGTTATAAATATATCCTCACCGTTGTCGATCAGTTCTCGAAATTTCCAATGTTGTTTCCTCTGCGATCAGCCACGGTACTCCCAATTTGTAAGGTCTTAGAAGAATTCGTATTTTTAGTATTTGGTGTCCCTAAGCTATTAGTTTGTGATAATGGACCTCAGTTTAGGTCAAAGGAATTTAGTAAGATTTGTGCAGATTATGGGACAAAAATTTGCTTCACGGCTTTTTACCACCCGCAGGCCAATCCGGATGAAAGAACGAATCAGGAGATCAAGTCCATGCTGCGAGCGTATGTAGCAGATAACCACAGACAGTGGGATTCATATCTGGCTAAAATTGCCTGCGCCATACGCACATCTGCTCACGAAGCAACGAAATTGACTCCATACTTTGTGAACTTCGGTAGGGAAATGATTATTTGTGCCAGTGATTATAAGGAAGACAATGATCCACAGAAATTTGATGCTACAAGTCGTTCTAAAGTCTTAGGCGAAGTAAGAAATGAGGTAAAGTTAAGGTTGAATAAAGTAGCTGCATCGGCAAAACACGGATATGACCTACGTAAGAGGGATCAAAAGTTTTATAGGAATGATTTAGTATGGCGTAAAAACTATGTCTTGTCAGACGCGGCACGATATTTCATTGCTAAATTAGCACCTAAGTACACGGGACCATTTAAGGTTGTCAAGGCCGTCTCGCCATGGACGTATGAATTACAAGATACAAAGGGGAAAAGTGCCGGTATCTGGCATTCAAAAGATCTCAAGGTGTTTTCAACAGATCACCCAGAAGATTGATAGTGAAAATTGCGAAAATAATTGGTGGTGGATATTTTTCTTTATATTTCGCTAGTAATTATTTAGATATCTCTGATAGCAAGCATTATGGAATGATTTCTTGGAATGACGAGCTATAGGCGGGGCTGAATAAAGAGCAGTATTAGTCCCTTTTCTTTTTATGATCCATCGCAGATTGTATGGTATAGTAATTCGAAAAGATTTCTTCGAAATCTCTCGGAGGAAAGGGAGGTAATGTTATGAATTCTTTTTATTGTCACGGATGCTGCTGTAAATCGAGAAATGATAGTATTAGTAAAATAATGAATAAATAAATTAATAAAGATTAATAGAAATTAAGGAAATGAAACGTAGCTATCCATGAATAATCTACTGCGGAAAATTTCCCCCTTCCAGATCCCTGAAAAAAAAAAGAGAAGAGAGGTTCAAATCCAAAGGTCATCGAAAAAAAAAACGTTATCATCATGCAGCCCTAGATGAAGGGAGACACATTAATCCAGCATCATAATGGTACAAATGGCGATTACCTGCGAGAAAACTATAATTAGTTATTTTTGGATAGATTGATTAACTAGATTTGTTATTGCCCATTATTAACATTAAATTAAATTATGTAGGACTTGATCTGTACTTAACGTAGTTAATTAGGTAGGGCTTAGTATTGCTTGAATGGCTAATTATTAATATCGGATGAAATTTTATATTGTTTGATCTATAGATAAATTAAATGGTACAGTTTAATTAGATGAATTCGATTAAATTTGGAAATTTTGAAGAAGGTATAAAGTAAATTTTGGAACACGTCTAAGTATAGCTTTAAAAAGAAAAAATATGTATTAGTAGGATAGTTATAGAAATCATAGAAAACTCACCGTATTAGCATGACGCGGCACGGGCGCACCTAAAATTGCAAAACTAACTATAAATTCAAAATTTAGAAGATCGTATACTCACTCGGTTCAGACTCCCTCATCTTTGAAAGTCAACTCAACGAAAGCAATTAAAGATGAAATTCGACATTCCCGATATTAGTACACTGGATACCAGAGTAGTACCCATGGGCTGTTCCTAACCCAGTAAACTGACCTGCATAAAATTGACCCCGAAGTCCGAAAATAAAACAAACAAGAAAGAGCGATATTCCTACAATAATCAAACTTGGCGCCCAGCAAGATTCTGCGGTAACAATTTCGAAGAAAAGGAAATTTGAACCATTTTAGAAATAATTAAGCGATTGGGGAAATTCACTGAATACGAGGATATTTTGTAGGAGTCAGGCAATGCTGGTAGGTGAAGGGGACAGTTCGACTTCCGGGCAAAAGAAGAACCACTTCGGGACAGACGGCCGTACAACGTGGAAAGTGCCCAGCAAGCTGCTGGCAAAAATTAGTAGGATATAGGAAAGAAGAAAGAAATAGGAGGAAAGCAAAAGCAGTAAACAATTAAGAACGTAGAAGAAAATTCGAGAACTACAAAAAAACCAGCTGAAAGGAAGGATTACTAAAAAGTAGACAGACATCAGAGCAAAAAGAAAATTCAAGAAGGAAAAGTCGAAGAACTCGAGCAGCACAGCAGAAGGGAGCTGGACGGGGTTGTATATTTCGGGAAAAGTGGAGAGTTAAGTGGTTTTCTTTTCTTTTAACTTCGTTTGGTTATATTTTTTTTTTAAAAAGAATTATTCATCAATATAAATAACAGGTGTTAATAAAGTTAATCATTTTGAGGTGTTGTGCGCCGTCTCATGCTAGCACGCGTAAATTACGTAGAACTGCTAGTTATGTTATACGCATCCGTAGAGGAATTGTAAAATTTTTTTTTTATATTTAATTTTGTGGTTAAATTACAAAAGCTTTATTCTGAAAGTTGGTGTTCTTTAGTTAATTTAACTCTATAATTTTAAAGTTCGTGGACTTATAACCACGTGGCGCCCAAAAGGGTGTTCATCGGTGCCTCCACCCATTCCCTCCTCCATCGCTAGCTGGGAAACGTTTGCACAAAAAAGTGCGTAACAAAATATATAATAATTTTCTATAATCCCTAGGTGATTCATGGGATGAATATGTTGCGAGGGTCGCTTTACAGAAGCGAAGGTTTCTATAATGACCTATCGCTAACATTTTCTGCAATAAAAAGGACCATGAAGGCTGAAAAGGTTAGGCTGCGGGCTGCAAAAGCCGAAAAAAAATGAGCTTCGTCAAATTGAAGAGAAATTGGCGAAGCTAAAAAAAAAATATGTGTGTGGTTAAAAAATTTGGAAACTTCATTCAGGAGTAATAATAATAATTATAATAATTAATAAATAATAGTATATGTATAAAACTGCAAATTGCATTTTAAAATCCCGAATTTCTTTAGTTTAAAATTTATTTTTATTCGCAATTGCATTACTCAAGTTACGCCACATAATTTTCTCACCGATCGCCAGACGCAACATGATCCCAGGTAAATTATCAAAACTTTGCCTGAGTAGCAAGCTTGCTAGAATTTGATGGGAAAGTTGTGTGGTGTGAATTGAGTCAGCACTTTTTATGAAGTACAGGTGCTTAGATTATAACTTGTAGGTATATGTAAGTGACATTAAATTTAATAAAATATGTCATTCGTTTTTGGACAATAGCTGCGTTTTTATTTCAAATATTTGTTAGTCGCTATTGCTGCCGGTACAAGAACCGAGTAGCCCGGGACATTAATAATTAATTTACTTTCAGATTTATGAGTTTCGTGTAATCGGTGAAACACCGAATGCACAGCAACAAGGTTGAGGTGAATCACTTCAGCCTACCAATTTTAACAGGCAAACAAAAGAGTTTGCTTTAACATTTGGTGACCCCGACGTGATTCAGCACGCTCAATCACGCTCAATAGAAGACATCCTATATAAGCAAAGCGCATTCTGCTGAGCCATTATACCAGGAAGGATGCCACCGAAGATTAACAAGGCAATGGACCCTTTGGCTGCCACCCAAGGTGTTCAGGGCAAGGAGATCCAAAACATTCTAGCCAACTATAAGAAGGATCCTGTGGACAGGAAAACGTATAGCTACTACGAAGAAAGACTCGCACGACTGGATGCAGCATGCTCACGTTTTGAAGCTACTGACCAAGAGATCCGAGGCTTACCTTCACCGCCTCTAGACCATGCATATTTTGCTACGGATTTCTACCACAAGATAGAAGCAATCTACGAAGAGTTCAGGCAATATTTATCTAAAATAATAAACCAATTCCAGGAAGCCGATGACCTAAATGGGGCATCACAGCAAGTCGATACTGGGAGAGTACCATTACCAACATGCGGTACGAATATTAATGCGCCAAATGACACTAGTACAGTCAGTCAACATCAGCAGTCTAAATCGAATAAAGAACCATCATCGAGAGATCTGCCAGTTGACGCAAAGGCTGGCAAGTCAGATGCAGATAAAAGAGATGCCACTAAAGGGGCCATACCCAAAACTTATGAATCCAAAGGCCCTCCGGTATTATCAAAGGCAAATGATTCCGAAGGTAACAGAATTTGGAAAAGACAACAAGCGGTAACTCAAACCTTGCTGCGACTCCTTGATAACCTGGAGCAAACTGACTTCACTGATGTAACAAAAACATTTTATGAGATCAACATAAAGGCAGTAAATAAATACTGGGCTCAAATTGAAAACTACAACCATGACTTGTGGGAATTTGCAACTGACCCTACCTTAATGGAATATAGCCTGGAAGAATATATACAATTAGAAGAGAGGGTACAAGAATTAATTATGCGGCTCTCAATCAAGCTAGAAGAGCTACATCAACCAGGTAGCAGCTCCGCGCAATCACAGACCATGGTGGCTGCTAACCCATCTACAATGCTGAAATTACCGAAGAGAACTCTACCCAAGTTCGATGGAGATTATTCCAAGTGGCGCCAATTCGTAGATTTATTCACACAAATGGTCCACAATCAACCTATAGCCAGTTGCCAAAAGATGTGGTACCTCAAGACGTACTTAATAGGAGAGGCCGAAAAATTGTTACGACATTTCACCCTATCCGAAGACAATTATCTTGCGGCATGGAAAATGCTGAAGGAAAGGTACGAGAACCCCAGGCTATTGGCTGCATCACTAATTAATAAACTACTGCATCAACCGTCACGTGCAACAGAGGCCCCGTCAGCCACATTCATAAAAACAATGCATGACACCACCAAGGAGTATTTACTTGGGTTAGAAAACTTGGGTCTAGAAACAGCCCATTGGGACCCACTTCTACTACACATTTTATACAAAAACCTAGATAGAACTACACACTCGCTTTACGAACAAGGTCTATCGAATCCTAAGGAATTACAGACCATGAAGAATTTTCTAGCCTTCTTAGAGATGCGTTTTCAGTCGCTAGAAGCCTTGAGCAATAAGGGCAGAGGAGCGGAAGAAGGAACTAGGAAACCAGTCTTGTTCAAAACATCAACCTTCACATCGATGGTTACTCCAAGCCAAGGTTGTGTAGCCTGCACGGCCAGTCACCCACTCTTCCGGTGCCAGACCTTTTTAAAGATGACGCCGAATAATCGGTTGATGTTAATAAATGCGAACAACATATGCCAGAATTGCTTGAAAAAAGGTCACCATGTTTCTCGATGCACATTGAAGGGTTGTAATAAGTGTACCAAAAGGCATAACACATTGGTTCACATAGATCAGACTATCAGACAAGAGAATGCATCGGAAAAACCGTCGACTACTAGACTAGCAGAATCCAGCTGGTCTCCACCCAGTAAGACGGCCCCATTGAGTTTAACGGCCTTGGTGGAACCTCAATCCAAGGGATATGTCCTGCTTGGTACTGCACTAGTTGAGCTTATAGACGAAAATGGAAGAGTAGTGGAATGTCGAGCTATTCTTGACTCCGGCTCACAAGTAAACCTGATCACGGAGAAAATAGTTAAGAAACTCGGGAAGGCGACCTACCCTGCTTCCTTAGGAATTCAAGACATTGGTAAAGGTCAGCAGCAGAGCAAAAGAAGAATCAACATCCAGCTAAACTCAAGGGTCAATGGGTTCTCAACAAGACTAGAGGCATTTGTGCTTGACCGTATCATATCTTATCAGCCAAGCCAGTTACTGGATGTGTCGAGATGGAACATACCACACAACATCCAATTAGCTGATCCTGGGTTCAATCGACCAGACAGAATTGATCTACTTATTGGAGCAGAGTTCTTCTTTCAATTATTGGCCATAGGACAAATAAAGCTGGGTCCAAATTTACCCACGCTGCAAAATACCATATTGGGCTGGATTGTAGCAGGAAGGACGAATCAAACCTACTCCCCAATTGCTGCTTGCGGCATATGTTCAGAAGAAGAAGACCTCAATAAGACAGTCGAAAGGTTCTGGAAAATAGAGGAAGTAGACTCAACACGATCAAATTTGTCACAACAAGAGATGAAATGTGAATCGTTTTTTAATCAGACAGTGAAAAGAAATGCAGAGGGTCGATTTATGGTTAGACTACCATTCCAAGAAAAACCCAGTAGATTGGGAGAATCGAGTGATATTGCAATTCGTCGCCTTCTAGCCATAGAACGAAGACTTGCGAGGAATCCCGAAATACAGTCGCAGTACATCGAATTTATGAAGGAGTATTTACATTTGAACCACATGAGTGAGGTGAACCCTGCTGAATTTGCAAAGCCCAATTACTTCCTGCCGCCGCATCACTACATCTTAAAACCCAACAGCACGACGACCAAACTAAGGGTAGTCTTTGATGCCTCTGCCAAGGCATCATCGAACGTGTCATTAAACGACCTGCTAACCAACGGTCCCACCATTCAGGATGACCTGTTCACTATCCTATTAAGATTTCGCTTACCATGATACGTCTTCACGGCAGATATTGAGAAGATGTACCGGCAAGTCTTGGTGTCGGAAGAAGATCGGAAATACCAATTAGTGCTTTGTAGAGAAAGTCCTAAGGAACCAATCAGATCCTATCAGCTGAACACCGTTATTTATGGTACGACTTCCGCGCCATACTTAGCAACCAAATGTCTACAACGTCTCGCCGAACAAGGAATGGAACAGTGGCCTCGGGGAGCAACGATATTAAGGCGAGATTTTTATATGGATGATTTAATGACGGGATGCGATAGACTTCATGAAGCATTAGAAGCGCAAGGTCAATTAAACGCTCTGCTTTAAACAGCAGGCTTTAAACTGAGAAAATGGTGCGCCAATCACAAGGAACTTTTGAAAACCATCCCTTCCGAAGATCGCGCAATCCAACTGGATCTTTTCGACAATAGTGATGAGAAGATCAATACACTAGGACTGAGTTGGGCACCTCAAATGGACGAGTTACGAGTTAAAGGCCATTGGCTGGAGAGTGACAAGGTAACCAAAAGAATAGTACTGTCTGATATTGCGCATTTATTTGACCCGCTGGGCTTTATGAGTTCCGTAGTTGTAATAGCAAAAATCTTCCTACAACAATTGTGGCAAATAAAGCTAGATTGGGACGCAGCTCTTCCAATGGAGCTGCATAAGAAATGGCTGCAATTTCGGAATAACCTCAAGGCCCTTGATGTTATAAGAATCCCGAGACATATGTTCAAGGGTGAACTAGCAAAATCCATACAATTACATGCCTTTGCGGACGCCTCAGAGAAGGCTTACGGAGCCGCAGTCTATTTACGATCGATCGGTAGTGGTGGGGTAATACGAGTCAATCTCCTGTGCGCCAAATCCAGAGTCGCACCATTAAAGACACTTACTGTCCCCAGACTTGAGTTATGTGCAGCAAAACTAATGGCTGAACTGTTTCACCGGGTTCTTCGAGATCTGCAGTTACCGGAAGTAAAAACTTTTTATTGAACCGATTCAGAAATCGTACTTGCATGGATTTACTCGGCAGCAGCCTCGTACCATACCTTTGTAGCCAACAGAATTGCGACAATACAAGAATTAACCACACAAGAACAATGGAGACATGTAGGGTCTAGGCACAACCCAGCGGATATCGTGTCGAGAGGAGTCCCACCAGAAAAACTAGCGGCCAACTCATTATGGTTTTACGGTCCACTATTTCTACATGGCGCAGAAGACGGATGGCCAGCACCCTACAAACGCACGCAGACGAGCTTAGAGAAAAAGGAAATCAAGGCGATAGTGGCAACAGTTAGTGATACTCCACATTTTATGGATTTGATAGATCATCAAAATACATTCGATAGATGGCAGAGGATAATCGCATATATTCGGAGATTCATCTCAAACACTCGCAAGAAAGAGAAAAATCGATGCCTAAATCGCAAACCCACCACTATAGAATTAGATGAGGCGCTTACTGTAATGATAAAAAAGGCACAAGACGAAGAATTTCCAACTGAGCAAAGGGAACTATCACATTCAGGCCACATTAGCACCAGCAGCCCATTAAGTAGCCTTAGCCCATTTTCAGATGAAGTGGGATTGTTACACGTTGGAGGAAGACTGGAGGCCGCGAATTTGTCATATGATGCTAAGCATCCGATTTTATTACCATACGCTCATAACGTCACGCGTCTACTGATGACCAATCTTCATGTTAACCACCTTCGCCACAAGCACTGCTAGCTATAACCCGCCAAAGATTTTGGCCCATTAAGGGCAAAAGTATAGCATGAGCCATAGTTCAAAGGTGCGTGCGATGCGCGCGGGCTAAGCCGAAAATGCTATCACAATTTATGGGAAACCTTCCTGAGCATCGAGTACAGCCAGCGCGACCGTTTATAAATTCCGGAGTGGATTTTTTTGGACCCTGTTGGACGCACTACAAACTTCGAGGAAAACGACCACAAAAATCTTATGTTGCTGTGTTCTGCTGCTTTGCGACAAAGGCTATTCATTTTGAGATAGTAACAGATTTAACTACAGAAGCTTTCATAGGAGCGCTTAAACGCTTCATAGGTAGAAGAGGTAATTGTCGTAACTTATACTGTGACAATGCTACAAATTTCGTCGGTGCCAAAAACAAGCTCCAGGAATTGAGCACCAGCATATATGATCAAAAATCACAAGAGCAGATACAGGGTTTTTGCAGTACTAGGGCTATTGAGTTTCATTTCATACCGCCCAGAGCGCCACACTTTGGAGGCTTGTGGGAAGCTGCTGTTAAATCAGCCAAGCATCTACTGCGACCAAACCTCGAAACCGCCAACTTAACCTACGAAGAATTAGAAACGCTAATGGTTGAGATTGAAGCAATTTTAAATTCACGTCCTTTAACACCAATGTCATCCTACCCAGATGACTTTGCGGCACTTACACCAGGTCACTTTCTGATTGGAGAACCGACGACGGCAATTACCGACCCCCAAGCACGGCCGCTAAACATAGGACTGCACCAGAGGTGGAAGCTGGTAAACCATTTGAAAAACCAGTTCTGGTATAGATGGTCCAGAGAGTACCTCAGCGAACTACAGCATCGCTATAAGTGGAAGCAACAATGTACAAACGCACAACCCGGAATGATGGTGATAGTGAAGGAAGACAATCTCCCTCCTGCAGCATGGCATTTAGGAAGAATTGAAAGGGTCATCAAGGGTGAAGATGGTTTGGTACGAGTTGCGGATATCAAAACATCCAAGGGAGTTATAAGAAGACCTATACATAAATTGGCTCCCTTACCTCTAGAGTCTGAGACAGACTGCGCAGAATCTACAGCAACAAAAAGAGTGAGAGAAGATGATATATCGATGACATCCCCAAGTAAGCGCAACAATCAAACGAATTCGGACGCTTCAACTGCAATTAAAAGACCGTTGCGTGGTGGTACAGCTATGTGTCTGACCCTACTTACTTGTTTAATCTTGCCAATCATGGGACAAATTCAGATCAAACCATTCGATACGCCGCCAGGATTATATTTTGAAAATTTGGGGAATACTCAACTGGTGTCAAATGAATGGAACTTGGTGATCTACTACAATACTAGCACATTATGGGCCGAGTTAAATACTATTAGCCGAGGTGTAGAAAGGCTCCAAGAAGGTTGTAACTTGATGAAGGAATGGGATCAGTGTGGCCCCATCATGGAACAATTTAAAGCCGCATTGGAGGAAATCACAAATAACAATGAGTTACTCTTACACCAGAGTAGGCCACGAACTAAGAGAGGTGCTTTGAATATTGTGGGTAACGTAGCTAATGCATTATTCGGAGTGTTGGATTCTGAATATGCTAACCACATGTCACAAATCATAGAGGACCTGAAGGAAAATGATGTGCACCTTATGGCGCTGATGAAGAATCATACATCTATCTTAGATTCAACCTCGTACAACGATCACAAGAGGCTACGGTGGCTCAACTAAGGCACTTCGACAAGTACCTCAATCAATCTATTGCTCAATTGCATAACATTAACACCGAGTTGAATCAACAAAGATCAACAAATACCAGAGGATTCAATCTAACTTGTTAGATGTGATTATAGATACCCATCATGGCAAAATAAATCCACAGTTATTAAGCCAAAAACAACTATCGGAACAACTCACATTAATACAAGAAAATATCCCTACTACCCTTCGATTACCGTCACGTCCAGACAACCTGTTAAAGATATACAGCTTGATGAGTGTCGAAAGTCGAATAAGCGTGGATCAGATGATATTTCGTATAAAACTGCCGCTGCTTTCGCACGAAGAATTCGAACTACTACATATAATACCAATCCCATTTGTGGCAAACAACGAGCTCATGATGATAGGATCAATAGAAAAATTCCTAATCATTAGTCTACATCGGGATCAGTACTATCCCTTATCCAAGAATGATTTAAGGGGCTGCGTTACGTACGACGGGGCATTCATTTGTAAACAGCAACACCCCATTTACAATAAGGGAGCAAACACTAGCTCCTGTGAACTCAGTGTTCTCAGTCATGGACCATTCGAGATCGCTTGTTCCGCCACCGCTATTAGTAAGACACCACGGTGGATTCAACTGTTAACTGTCAACAAATGGATATATGTGAGACCTACTCCTGCCACAATCAACGTCATTTGTAAGGGTAATGTCGAACAGAAGACCATAGAGGGATCTGGAATTATAACATTACAGTCCAATTGTGTAATAAGGGACGAACACACCACTATTCATGGACACAATGTCTTTTCAAATAATTTAAAGGGTGGATTTACGCCACTAAAGAAACTTATCGACTTCATCCATTTGAACACTACACCTCCTCCAATAACTTACCAACCAACACCAGTAAAAAATATAAGTAAAGACATCGAAGATCTACGAGAGAGAATCAAGAATCTCAACATAAATGCTACGCTGCCACCCCATACCACCAGTCATGACGTTCATCAATATACAGTTGCATATACTGGACTAATCATCATCATCATAGCCGGAGGCTACTGGTTAATCAAGCTAATCAAAAGCAATTCTTCTAAAGGTTGTCAAACCCAACAAGAAATACCTGTACCTAAGAAGAGAACACTATTCACCAATCAGACAGAATGTAACCCATTAGCCAGAGCGGTATCGCAACCAACATTTGAAATTTTTGTATAGGTTTAAGTAACAATCTAAGCTAGTTCAGTTTGAATCATTTGATACATGTATACATGAAAACAGTACATCCATAGATCATAAGATTATTGTTTTGAGCCAGAGCTCAAGGCGGGAGGAATGTATAAAACTGCAAATTGCATTTTAAAATCCCGAATTTCTTTAGTTTAAAATTTATTTTTATTCGCAATTGCATTACTCAAGTTACGCCACATAATTTTCTCACCGATCGCCAGACGCAACATGATCCCAGGTAAATTATCAAAACTTTGCCTGAGTAGCAAGCTTGCTAGAATTTGATGGGAAAGTTGTGTGGTGTGAATTGAGTCAGCACTTTTTATGAAGTACAGGTGCTTAGATTATAACTTGTAGGTATATATAAGTGACATTAAATTTAATAAAATTTGTCATTCGTTTTTGGACAATAGCTGCGTTTTTATTTCAAATATTTGTTAGTCGCTATTGCTGCCGGTACAAGAACCGAGTAGCCCGGGACATTAATAATTAATTTACTTTCAGATTTATGAGTTTCGTGTAATCGGTGAAACACCGAATGCACAGCAACAAGGTTGAGGTGAATCACTTCAGCCTACCAATTTTAACAGGCAAACAAAAGAGTTTGCTTTAACAGTATATAATAAAAAAAATAAAACAAAAAAAAAATTAAAAAATTAAAAAAAATAAAAAAAAAATTAAATTAATAATAAGTACTAATTAGTAATAATAAGTAAAAAAAAAATATATATAATATTATATTAAATTAATAATAAGTAATAATAATAATTATAATAATTAATAAATGATAGTAATAGAAATAAATAAAAATAAATAGTATCATTATATTGTTTTATTTCATCATTCTGCATATATTTCTCTAGAAAACAACAACAAATCTAGGTACTTATCTACAACTTCCGCTCCACAAAACCAAGGTTATATCAGAAAACAACAAAAAAAAACCAAGTCGATTTCAAAACAGCAAAAAAATCGAGGTGATGTCATGCTGATTTCTACAGTTTCCTTGCTAAGAAATCTTCAAGTAAGAAAACAGCAAAACCAAGGCTACATCACGAGGTCATGCTGATATCATATCTTCCACTCTAAAGAAAACAGCAAAACTAAGGCATGTTGCTAGTACCAACCAACAAAACAATGCGACGTCATGCTGATATCTAAAACTTCCACTCTAAAGAAAACAGCAAAACCAAGGCATGCTGCTAGTACCAACCAGCAAAATCAATGCGATGTCATCCTGATATCTATAATTTCCTTGCTAAGAAATCTTCAAGTAAGAAAACAGCAAAACCAAGGTGATGTCATGCTGATATCTACATCTTCTCCGCTAAGAAATTTATGCGCAACATTTTATGTGGCGTCATGCAGATATCTACAACTTCTCCAGCTAAGAAATCTTCAAGCAAGAAAACAGCAAAACCAAGGCTACATCACGAGGTCATGCTGATATCTAAAACTTCCACTCTAAAGAAAACAGCAAAACTAAGGCATGCTGCTCGTATCGGCAAATGCAGCCCTGGCAACCTCACAATGGTGCATCCAAGACACAATGGTGCATCCAAGACATAATCCAGTACAGTCAAAAGCCGATGGTGGATCCAGTACAGTCAAGAGTCAATGGTGCATCCAAGGCATAAACCAGTACCATCAATACACAAAACCCACATTGTGGACTCAAGCCACCTAGCGACGGTGGCGCCATCTATGTGTGAGGTTATCTCGTATGCCAAAATTCGAGATGAAAAACTTAGAGGCTACGAGTCTGAGATGAAAAATAAGCGAACTCCTGAAACAAAATTGAAATCCTATGCTATTTCCCTAAGCTGGAGAGTGCTTAAAGTGGTCTCGTATCCCCAACTTGGTCACGTATCCCCAACATCCAGACATAAACCAGTACATCCAAGACACAAACCCACATTTAGTATGGAATCGAACCACCTAGCGACGGCGGCGCCATCTGTCGTGAAATCCTGGAGGCTTAAAAACGTGGTCTGGTACTCCCCTAGTTATACTACTGACAGACATTCATAACAGCAACCTTCATGCTGGCCCCCAAACCTTACTGGCACTTACACGACAAAGGTTTTGGCCAATCAGGGGGAAGACTATTGCCAGATCGATCGTGCAGAACTGTGTTCACTGCAACAAGGTCAAACCCAAACTCATGACTCAGTTAATGGGAAATCTCCCCGCAGCCAGAGTTCAACCCGCTAGACCATTTATAAACTCCGGAGTGGACTTTTGCGGCCCCATTTGGACACACTTCAAATTAAGAAGGAAACGCCCTCAAAAATCATATATCGCAGTACTCTGCTGTTTCGCTACAAAGGCGACGCATCTAGAAGTAGTGAGCGATCTGACGACAGAAGGATTTCTCGGGGCACTTAAGCGGTTTATAGCGAGACGAGGGCATTGTCTGACCTTATATTGTGACAACGCCACAAACTTCGTAGGAGCAAGAAATCAGCTGAATGAGCTTCAAGACATCATACACTCAAATAGATCTCAAGAGAAGATTACTTCAATGTGACAGGGAAAGGATATGGAGTTCCATTTCATCCCACCACGCGCCCCACATTTCGGTGGATTATGGGAAGCAGCAGTAAAATCAGCAAAATCGCTACTATACAAGGGTGTCGCTGCAGCTTCTCTGACATATGAAGAGTTAACTACACTCACATTTGAGATCGAAGCCATAATGAATTCGAGGCCAATAACCCCGTTATCGTCCAATCCGAATAATCTGACAGCATTAACACCCGGACACTTTCTTGAGGGGGAGCGCCTGACTTCAAGAATTGATCCACATTCAAGTGCACAACAAGTGGGTCCAGTGGGAAGATGGCAAATGGTCTCGCATATAAGGCACGAATTTTGGCGTCGATGATCTCACGAATACCTATGTGAGCTACAGCAAAGACACAAGTGGAAGCAGCAATCCATGAACGCTCGCCCTGGCATGATGGTGCTAATCAAAGAAGATAATATGCCTCCCCTCAAATGGCAGCTCGGCAGGATTACCCAGGAAATTCAGGGAAAGGACGGTTTGGTTCGAGTTGCTAACGTCAAAACCACGTCTGGAACTCTTAGAAGACCTATTCATTAAACTGGCACCTTTGCCAGTAGACGATAAAGATGACGTACGAGCGAATCAAACACAGGAGAGGTTTCCGAGACTCAGAGCTGACAAAGATCAAGAGAACGCAAGTCCAGGACCTGCCAAAATATCACGTTCGGCAAGCTCTGCACTCACCACGCTCCTATTCACGTGTCTCATATTGCCGATTCTAGGAAATTCACCAGTAGAAATATCGCCGTTTAAATCTCAGCCGGGCATATATTTCGAAAACTTAGGCTCTACCCATTTGATCTCTAATGAGTGGAATCTAGTGGTGTACTACGACATGGACAATTATTGGAAGAAGTTCAACAGGATTAGTAATGGCATCAACAAACTACAAAAGATCTGTAACATCTCAACAGATCATACAGAACGAACTGATCAGCAATAATGAATTACTCTTATCAAATCCAAGGAAACGTAGTGCTAGAGCCCCGTTGGATATAGTAGGGAATATAGCCAACTCTCTATTTGGAGTCATTGACTCTGAATATGCAGAAAAGATGGCCTCCACTATTAACAATATCGGAAACAACGAGGATCATTTGTTAAGCTTAATAAAAAATCAAAAATCCTTAATTGATTCTACTGCCAACATTTTGAAGAAGGACGAAGAAATCATCAGGCACCAGTTCAATGAGGTAGATTTTCGGCTACGTCAAATAATCAATAACATCAGCAACATCATAGAAGAGCTTCATCAACAAAGACTAGCACAGCTATTTATGTCATCAGCCATACAGCTTATCGACGCGTGCAAGCTACCATGCTAGACGTGATCATAGACACACATCACGACAAGATAAATCCTCAGCTACTTTCTCTGAGACAGTTAAAACAAGAACTAATTCCGATAAAGGACCATTTATCAGCGACTTTAAGGGTCCCAGGGAATCGCGAAACTTTGACTCAGATCTACAGTTTGATGACTGTACAAAGCCGAGTCGCCGACAAATACGTAATATTCAGAATCAAATTGCCACTGTTTGCATATGAAGAATACGAACTAATTCGAACTATATACAGAAGGGGAGCCAACATCAGAGCCTGTGAAATGAGTTTAGTAGTTACGCTAGGAGAGTTCTAGCCCACTCTTTCCATACAAAAAGTGCAAGGTAGATTTATGGGAATTTGGTTGTATTCCCAAAAATAACAACACTTTTAAATACGGTTTGATATATTTTTATATCTATTTTTATTGTTAAATAACACAACTTATTCTCGGCTTTATTTTAATGAAAATCAGTATACTCTTTATTTCTAAATCTTTTATTAATTTTTTATCTCTCCTTTTACAAAATCCAAACGAGAGTGACAATGGAGAAAAATTAAAAAACAATTTAAAAAAATCTTGCCTACTCACAAAACTTCGAACACGTAACGCAGTGCTTAACGAAATAATTTTTTGACGAAAATAATTTTGATTGCGAGGTAGTGCCAGAGGAATCGGAGGAGCGCATAAAACATATTTAATACGACCACGAGTCGCCACAGTACTCCCCCACCAGCGAAACCGTGACGGTTTCAGCGAAATCGAGCGGGAACTATGATGAGTCGTCCACTTCGAGAAGTTCGTTCTGCAAGTGCACCATCATCAACTCCAGTTTCGGCAAAAGTAACTGTGCGTGGCTGCTTCGTGGCGTCCTGCTGAGCAACGTGTTCTTCTGGAGTTTTACTACGAGACGAGGAAGGGGTTTGCTCAGTTGAGCTAACTTCATCGAGGACCTCTTCGTAGCAAGGTTCCAAACGATCGACGGAGATGTTGACTTCTCTATCCTTAATCCGCAGCGTGAAAAGTTTTTCGGTTCGCTTTAGAACCTTGTAAGGACCTTCATAAGGAGGTTGCAGTGAGATACGAACTGCGTCCGTGCGTACGAAAACGGAATGGCAGGAATCCAAGTCTTTGCATCTGAAAAATTTTGTTAAAGAGTGGTTTGAAGCAGGAATAGGTTTGATTTGGGCCATAGAATCACGCAGATTTGTTACAAAATCGTTTTGGGGTTTGAAAACTTTAGAATTTTGAAAGAAATTGTAAGGTAATCGAATATTCTCTCTCTGCTGCCGTAGCACCGAATTCTTCCTTGAAAACGGAACGTAGCCCAAACAAGACGAGGTGTAAAATCCTTGACCAAGATTTATTCTGTTGACACATAATTGCTGCTTTTAAGGTCCTGTGCCAACGCTCAACGCATCCGTTTGCCTGAGGATGGTATGCAGTGGTCGTAGAACGCTTGAAACCATAAAATTTAGCTAATTCGGTAAAAAGTTGCGATTCGAACTGCGAACCTTGATCAGTAATAATAATTTTAGGGATGCCAAAACGTGCTATCCAATTTTGACAGAGCGCTTCAGCAACAGTGACGGCGCTAATATCCGAAATAAGAATAGCTTCAGGCCAACGTGAATACCGATCGATGATGGTTAGGCAGTACCTAAAATTTTGTGAAGGTGGTAAAGGGCCAATAAGATCAATGTGGATTACTTCGAAACGGTTTGAACACACGGGGAATTTACTAAAAGAACTCTTAACGTGTCTAGACACTTTGCTCTTCTGACAAGCGAGGCAATTTTGAGTCCAGTTGCGGACGTCCTTCTTAATGGAGGGCCAGAAATATTGAGCAGTGGTCATCTTGGTTGTCGATCGAATACTAGGGTGAGAAAGAGAATGTACCAATTTAAAAATCTGTTTCCGAAAAATTTCAGGAATGAAAGGCCGCAAACCTTTGGGGGAATCCTCGCAGAAAATGTCTGAACCAGAAATGAGGACCTTTTTGAATTTGACCACGCCTACGGGACCATATCCTTTTCATGAAATTTTCCATAACCAAATCGCAAAGTGGCTGCCATATGTCCTCGATAGCCTCACGAGTTCCATCTTTGAGGTCTTGAATCGACGCTGGGCTGTTGGCGTAGTCCTTCTTTTTCACGTGGCCTCAAAGGAAGAAGTCGCAAGCTGTTAAGTCACAAGATCTCGGTGGCCAATTGTGATCATCTCTTCGAGAGATAACACGGTCCGGAAACTTTTCCCGTAAAAGATAAATGGTTTCGTTGCTTGTATGGCACGTAGCGCCGTCTTGTTGAAAGTAAACGTTGTCCAGATCAATACCATCCAATTCCAGCCATAAAAAATCATTAATCATCTGTCGATAGCGCAATCCATTCACCGTAACTGTTGCTCCAGCCTCATTTTCGAAAAAGTAAGGTCCAATAATCCCGCGGGACCATAAACCGCACCAAACAGTCACACGTTGAGGATATAGAGGCTTTTCAACCATAACTCTTGGGTTTTCCGAGCCCCAGATGCGACAACTTTGCTTGTTGACGAAGCCATCGAGGTGGAAATGGGCCTCATCACTCAAGATGAGTTTTCGATGGAATTCCGGATCATTTTCATGCATTTCAAGGACCCAATCAGCAAATACTCGACGTTGTTGATGATCGGCCGGCTTGAGTTCATGTGTTAACTGAACTTTATAAGCCTTAAGACCCCAATCTTTATGCAAAATACGGTGTAATGACGTTTGTGGAATGCCTAATTCCAAAAAACGACGAGGAATGGACAAACCTGGGTTTTCTTCAACACTTTCGGCTACAGCAGCAATATTCTCGGCTGTTCTTGAGCGACGTGCACCGGTTTTATTCTTCACATCACTAACTTGTCCCGACAGCTCGAATTTTTTTACCAATTTCTGTATTGCGGTCCGACAAGGTGCTTCACGACGACCCAAAAATGTTCGAGTTTTACGAACCGTCTCTGCCACATTTTCACCATTTTTATAGTGAATTTTAATAATTTCAATGCGTTGTTGAATCGTATATCGTCCCATTCTTATTAATGACGTAGTTTCTACTTGTCAAATGTCAAAAAATAACAGCTCCAAAAGTGACATCTACCAAAATAGCGGGCTAATTAAAATAACACCTCTTATTGGAAAACCCTTTAGTAGGATATGTTAACTAAGAATTCACTTGACGATGTCTTAGATGAATAGTGGAAGTTGTATGGGAGATTCGACTTAGCTGTGAGTAAGTAGTAAAAGTAAATTTTTGGTAGTCAGATGAATTCCCAACGGCATGACTAAGCTGCTGTGTTATTTAAAAGAATAAGTATTCATTTAAGCATTAATTCATTTTACAGATTGCATCACTCAAAGTAGAATTGTTCTATAATTGACACCAGCAACCATGAAACTGAAAATTGATGGGTATACTATTCCTCGATAATAGTATAATTAAAGTGATATCAACTGAAAGATTTTCGTATGGTATTAGACAAACAAAGAAATTGAGGATCTTTTCTAGCTACATGCAAAGCCAGTACTTTGCTAGAATTAGAAAACCAGCAACTATCTCTTTAGTCAGCAAACCCTAAGACATTGAATTTATCATTGAGTATGTTAAAATTGAAAGAGTAAAGCAGGGAAAATTTACTGGACGGAAGTTTCTATATAATTTGATTTTTATAGACTTATTATGTATATGTTATAAGAATTTGGTAACGGCATGTTCTGCACAAAATCCAACAGGCAGACAAACCTAGTATAAGAATTTGGTAAGAGTATATTCTATACAAAATCTAATAAGCAGAAGAAAATCTTATAAGAATCTGGTAACACTATGTTCTATACAAAATGATTAAAAAAACATTTTAAAACATATAATTTTTTATTAAACTACATATAGTGCAAAAGCATTAAGAAAGACGGGATATTAGACTACTCTTCGTGTCCGCCTCACACCATACATTTTGTTCAGAAGTCCCATCACCATTAATGTCTTTCCCTAAAAAGGAGCACCACGCAGAAAATGGACGTTGACCGATATGAGTTGCTCGAAATAAAAGGAATTATTCAAATGAAGAATTTAATTAATTTTTTTGAATTTTCTCCTTACATTTTCTTCTGATTCTTTAACTGCTGTATGATTTCAAAAACTCTTTTTGCAGTCTTTCTACATGGTAATAAGATTCGCAATTCATTCACGAGTATATTTGGCTCCGTCTATTTTGAACCTGTATCATTATCATCACCGTCACCGGTATCATAGCTTTGATCACTACCCTCAACTGATTTATTATTATCATCATCATTCTTCTTTTCCCCTTCGCTGTCTTCCTCTTTTATTTGATCGGGGAGTATGTTACCAAAATTATGATCATGCTTGGTGTGTTGTGGTATTATTTTAAAAGGTAGCCGCGCTTTTAAGGATTCTTAGGTTTTTCTCAGTGCTATCATTTTGTTCTGAATATTTTCTGTAGGGCTACAACCGCTTTCATCGGTGAACGTTGATAATAAAGTATCCTCAGGTGTATTTTTCTTTTCACGCTTTTCACTTTTAAGTGAATGTGTCCACCGTTTCTTATGTCGTAAGAGGCTATAACCACGACTAAATGATTTGTTACACTCTATACATTCAAACATATTGGCGGTTGCTAAAACACAAAGAAAGAACAGCTGAAACAGGTATTTATAACCGCTCAACAGATAATAAAAAAAAACACCAAAACAGCATCGGGTAATACCAAATAATGCCGAATTACACCAAATTATGCCAAATAACACCAAATTAACACCAAAGCAACACATGCAAACACCAAGTAATACCAAATTACACCAAGTAGCACCAAATTAACACCAAATTAACACCAAAGCAACACCCGGAAACACCAAATAGCACCAAACTAACACCAAATTAACATCAAAGCAACGCCCGGAAAGCTGTTAAGCTGTTATCAGAGCTGTTTGGAAAGCTGTTAAGCAGTTATCAGAGCTGTTTGAAAAGCTGTTAAGCTGTTATCAGAGCTGTTTGGAAAGCTGTTAAGCTGTTATCAGAGATGTTTGGAAAGTTGCTATTCAGTTAATAACGAAGATGAATGAAAATCTATTAAAAGAAATTATCAAGACTAGGAATGCAGTGCGAAGGAAATTAAAAGCCCTAAGGATGGGAAAAATTGAAGCAGAAGCTCGACTTGAAGAAACCTTTAAGTCAATCACTAAACCCTTAAAAGAATTTGTTAGAACAGTTAAATACGAGTCGCCGGATATAGTCAAATTTGAGACAAAAGATGTAAAAGAAGAAGAAGAAGAAGAAGAAGCAGAAGAAGAAGAAACATCCAATGAGGTTGTGGAACCTTTTACGCCTCCAAAACGAAAATATGTGAAAATGGAGGCTAGTAGCACACCCATAAATTATGGAGATTATTCCTTAACATCTGAGGAAGAATTCGCAACACCTGAACATTCAAGAACATTGACAGAAAGGTCTCCTGTCACCTCCCCCGATACGTCTGGATACATAGTTTCAAACTATTTAAAGCTATTCACTGATAATAGCCCTAAAATTGATCCAACCTATGGAGTTTACTATGATGATAGCGCGTGGAGAATCGGTAATTCAACGTTTGATGTTGATGATGAAGGAAATATTGTTATCAAAGGGAAGAGCTATAAAACAACTTTGGGGTTATGTGAGCTGCTATTTATGAAAGATCCTGTAAAAAGTCTATATACTAAAGAGGATTTAACTAATTATGGATCTATTTTGAGAGATACCAATGCATATAAACGTGACTATGCTGAAGATGGACAAATAAAAGGTACTAGAGCGGCTAAGTATAAAGCTATAATCAGTAAACTTATACAGCATAAAGGCATGGGACTAATGCGTCTGCCTAAAGAAAACATTGATCACATTTACTGGGATGATCCAAATGAATTAGTGCATAGACTGCGCCTTTTAATGACATCAAAGCAGGCTGGAAACAACGGTCACAACAATGAAATTGTATCTATACTGGAGGAGTTGCGAGAAGCAGATATTATAGTAGTAGTTATTCTATGACAGTTCTGGCTCACTGTTTTATCTTCCAGGATTTCGCCACAGATGGCGCCACCGTCGCTAGGTGGTTTGAGCCCTTACTAAATGTGGGTTTGTGTCTTGGTTGTATTGGTTTGTGCCTTGGGTGCGCGATTGTGTCTTGGATGCACCATTGAGTCTCGACTGCGCCCTAGCGGGATTAACCGGTACTACCGGGATGTATCATTTGGTCTTGACTGCGCCCTAGCGGCATAGCGGGTACTACCAGCATGCTCCGGTTTTCTAGCGACATCTGTTCGGGCGCAAACGCCATTTCTTGAGTTAGGTTCCCTAGCGGCCTTAGCCGGAACTACCTGGCTTTGCTGTTTTCTTTTATTGGCGGGAGAGTTCAGCATCATTCGAATTTCACAACATGACATCGCCATGAACAGTGTGACATTAGCCGATACGCAGCGACATCTGTTTGGGTGCAAACGCCATTTCTTGAGTAAGGTACCCTAGCGGCCTTAGCCGGAACTACCAGCATGCCTTGGTTTTGCTAGCGGGAGAGTTCTAGATATCGGCATGACGTCATCATGGTTTTGCTGCACCTAAATAAGTTTTCTTAGCAGGGAAGTTGTAGATATCAGCATCATTCGAATTTCACAACATGACCATGAACAGATTCTAGACGATGTCAGTGAGGGTTCTGGGGTATGTGTGTATTGAAAAGTCTTATCTTTTATAAACATTTGTTTTTATTTCTAATAAAATTTCTTATTATAAAAGTATTTCTTATAGCACATTGTCCAATATGAACTTGGCAAGATGGCGCATTTGTGTTAATCTCTATTAGTTTTCCACAGTTGTATTCATCTTCGACATTGATAATGATTTCACTCTCTCCAACTATCTTCTGCATCCATTGAACTTTTTCAGCTCCCTTTACATATATGATTTTATTTCGAAGCAGTGGTTCAACTATAGTGTACAGCTTGTGATACGGTATGTAGCCATCATCCCAGCGGAATCCATGAAAATTGTGTTGAAGCCATTTTACTTGCCTCTTTTTTGCTGAAGTCAAATCTTTGTATCTGAACGGTGGTTGAAATATAAAGTGCTGTATCTGGTTTTCATTGTTTAAAATTGCCAGTTCTTTAGTGATAAATTCATTGAGACTAGTTTTGAATCCTTGAACGTCTACGATGACAGCCATCTTCTTAATTTAACTTTCTAACTTCACTTGTCAGCGGACTGTATTCCACTATTCGATCGTGTAGAAGCAGACAATATGCTGTTGTATTAGCCGGTATATTTTCAGATGTCTTGAATTCTAGCCTTATGTCAACAGGTCCAGTTTTTATTGTTTCATTTTGATGTGAGCAATCAATGACAGCGATCGGAGCATCGGTTTTGAACTTCTCCCATGTGAGGAACGGCTGATACTGATGACCATAGTATGATTGTGTAAACTTTATATACATCTCATACAGCAATGCGTATCTATTCAAATCAAATTTCAAATTCAAATCATCATAGGGATATGATTCTGAGTTCAAATGAACTGTAACATCGGTGAGTTTGCAGTGATCAAACTTGCTTGCATCTTTGGTTTTATCGTTCCTTCGATCCGTTTGTAATGCTAAGATGATAAATCGAGGTTTCTCCAGTTGAGTGGAAGTCTTAACTGACCAGGTTTGATGCGTGGATTCTGGCAGTACTGGATACTCATATATGTCGCAGCTGCGGAATGGTATTTGTATTGGGCGACCTCTCCCGATAATTTTTAATAGTTGCAGCTTTTCATCATCGGGTACTGTAACATGTGGAATGCTCCATTGAAGTTTGGTAATTTCAATTTTCACCTCATCTGTGGCTGATATAATGGCATTATCGTCTGTCCTGCTCCGGATCAATATGAGTTCATGTTTGGAATTTATCAGAATTTTCTTGTAATCTTCAGCGAATCCCAATAAATATTTCAGAGGTACACAATAGTTAAACAGTCCATTGGCTGGTATAACGGATGAATCTGGTGACCAACTGCCGTTGAGTAGTATCCTGCTTACATTTGCATTTAGCGATACGTAGTTTTTTAATGTTGTCGCAATCCCAAGATTTCTTGTACGATCGATTTCCACTGCATTCAATTCATAGCGTATTTCATCAAAAAGAAATGGTAGAGCGTTGTTAGCTAATTTTGCAGTTGCTGAAACGGTTCCATCCAGCTTTGTTAGCGACCCCTCAATGTAAAGAAAACTCCTGCTGGGTAGAAGATTCAAGTCCTGATGTTGTACAGAGATACGGATTTCATCGCTGTTTTTAAATGATGTTAGAAATGGTGAATAGGAGTGATGTTCAAATTTAGTAACACTGTTATCAAAGTGAGCGTCTGGTGCAATATCTAGTATTCCTTTATTCATTGTTTCAGCGTTAAGCCAATTGATTGTAAATATGCTGTATTTGCAGGTGTTAATGTAGGTCTTGATCGCTTCAAGGTTGTCCGCTGACTAATGATCTTGTCTGCTCCGAACTCGTATTTATCATTATTGTATATCAACATGCTGTGGCTTCAAATGTAACCTGATGGTTATAGTCTCTCCTCTGAAGTTGATTAAGTCACCGTCTTGGTCAAGGAGCTTCAATGTTAGACAACTTATACGTTTGGTGTTCACAGGCAAATAGATTACATTTTTGGGTACCTCCACTATTTTATACCCAGGCCCAACGTTCGGGGAAAACTCGTGGAGAGTGTGTACTTGTGTGTTGTTGAAGAATGATCCTGATATAATATTACATTCGATGCGTATAGTATTTACTTTAATGATGTTGACTGGCAACTCTGATGTATGCACTATATTAGCAGTCAAATTTCTTTTACTGAATCCTAGCAGAGGAGCTATGGATCTCTGTTTTTCAAAATGTATTTCTTCAGTTGCCTTGACTTCACTCTTCAATGTATTATTGTTAGCCTTTATCGCAACCTTTATCCTTCTCCCTTCTTTATCCAAGTATCCTTGTACATATTTTGATATATCATCAATCTCATAGGATCCAACAGGTATCTCAACAACCTCATTCCCTACATGAACCAGATTATTGCTCACATCAATATTTGGTATAGAGTTGTATGTTTGAAAATCAATTAATCCACAAACATAATCCATTGCTAGCTCCAGCGGGGGAAAGTACTCAGAAGTGAGTAGAGATGAATTTCCCGTGAGAGTAAGTGTTAATGACATGGCGGTTGATAATGAACTGTCACAATTTCAATATAGATACATTTATTTATAGATAATAATTAATGGCTATAACAATTATATAAAAACTCTAAACATAAGTGTCCGCAAATTACTGCATCATAGTTCTGATAAGAACTGTAGTTGTACGTAATATTACTACCCAAGTAGTTTATGAGCTCCCTTGGTGGTTGGAGATTGCCAAAGCTATCAAAGTATTCGATGTTATCACCTTTCTTGTAGTACGCTACCCAGTGTGTACCTGGTCCAGTTAAGATGTCCAAGTTAACAATTCCGCTTTCTCGCTTCCATGGCTTTTTAGGAAGATTATCACGCATAAATACTCCTCTGAAGTGTGGCAAGTTTGTGGTATACTTGTGAAGATCCAACTCGTTTAGCGGTCTTTTGGGTAGCGTCTTTAATAGTTTTTTGGTTGAGGTTGTAGATAGAGTCCAAGTCCTTTTCTGTACGGCTTCAGGAACAGCCCGTTTCCATCTTTGCCAACCGCTATAGTTTCCATTGCTTGGTTATGACGTTTGCTTTCTTCCAATTTTGCCTTTGCGGCACTGGTATCATTTACTGCTTTAGCTATGCCTGCTGCACCTCCCGATAGTGCTCCCAATGCTGAAAGCCCAGCAAACAGCGGGATGAGGAACGGAAGTGCTCCACCAACCTTTGGTACAGGTATCACTCGTGGAGTTTTAATTGATTTCTTCTTTCTTTTCACAATATTTTTAGCTGCACTAAGAGCTATTTTTGTAGCTTCCATCAAGTCTTTCGGTTTTTTTACTTTTAAAATTTTACGTGCATTTCGTACTGCTTCTCGGAATGTGGGTTGGCGTTTATTTTTAGCCTTAAGACCCATACCTAGCTTAATTTTAGCCTTCATTGCGTTTGTTATAAGCCAAGTGTTGGCACGTTCACTCAAATTTGCATCCGTAGATTTTGCACGCTGCCAGGCCTTTTCAGCTAATATTTTATCAGCTATATGACGATCACTTGTGTCTTTATGCCGCGAGTATGCTATATCGTGTTCCTTGCAGGCTGCGTCCAGTGGATTAATGCCTGGATCTCCTCTCGCCAATCTTTGTTGTAACTTTGTTCCTGGTCCACAGTACTGGTATCCCGGTAGATGTAATTCTACAGGTAATTTGTTGATGATTGAATTTAATAGTCCTCTGCCCCCTTTCAAATATTTTCTGGAGCGTTTCGATTTGTGATCCGACATCTTATAAGGTTCCGATGATACTGTTGAAATGTAATATAAACAGGTGTATTTATAGGAATCCCGTTAGTCTTCAATATGCGGTTCATTAAACAACAACAAGCTTTTCCTGTTCGAAATGCTGATGTAGGTGTTATGAAGGTGAAAAAGAAGCATGGCCCCCTATTGCCTAATAGTATAAGGAGCATCATTGTTGGACCATCGAATTGTGGAAAAACTAATGTTATGATAAGTTTGCTGGAACATCCCAATGGTCTGAGATATGAAAATATTTACATATATTCAAAATCTTTACATCAACCAAAGTATGAATACTTGAAGCGAGTGATGACTCATATATCAGGATTGGGGTATTATACATTCTCAAACAACTGCGACGTTCTACCTCCAGAAGAAGCCAAATCACATTCAGTGTTTATTTTCGATGATGTTGATGTGAAAAGCAAAATAATGTGCGATCCTATTTTTGCATGGGTCGTCACGAAGATATAGACAGCTTCTATCTCTGTCAAACATATACGCATATACCAAAGCACTTAATACGTGACAATGCTAATTTAATCATCTTATTCAAGCAAGATGAGTTGAATTTGAAACATATCTATAATGATCATGTGAATACAGACATGAAGTTTGATAAATTTCGAAGAGCCTGTGCCGAGTGTTGGAAGGATAAATATGGTTTCTTGTTGATTGATAAGGACAGCTCATTAAACAAGGGGCGCTACCGTAAAGGAGTTGATACCTTCATTGTACTATAAAAGGATGAAACATGCGAAATATTCATAAGTCGAAGCTGTAACTCAGACGAAAGCACACCGAATCATGTGGACCTGCTGAATAGATTAAAGCTGTTCACCTATTATCAGACCTGTTTGAAAGCTGTTAAGCTGTTATCAGAGCTGTTTGAAAAGCTGTTAAGCTGTTATCAGAGCTGTTTGGAAAGCTGTTAAGCTGTTATCAGAGCTGTTTGGAAAGCTGTTAAGCTGTTATCAGAGCTGTTTGAAAAGCTGTTAAGCTGTTATCAGAGCTGTTTAATAGCTGTTAAGCTGTTATCAGAGCTGTTTGAAAAGCTGTTCACCTGTTATCAGACCTGTTTGAAAAGCTGTTAAGCTGTTATCAGAGCTGTTTAATAGCTGTTAAGCTGTTATCAGAGCTGTTTGGAAAGCTGTTAAGCTGTTATCAGAGCTGTTTGGAAAGCTGTTAAGCTGTTATCAGAGCTGTTTGAAAAGCTGTTAAGCTGTTATCAGAGCTGTTTGAAAAGCTGTTAAGCTGTTATCAGAGCTGTTTGGAAAGCTGTTAAGCTGTTATCAGAGCTGTTTGGAAAGCTGTATACCTGTTATCAGACCTGTTTGAAAAGCCGTTATTCAGTTAATATCGAAGATGAATGAAAACCTATTAAAAGAAATCATCAAGACAAGGAATGCAGTGCGAAGGAAATTTAAAGCTCTAAAGACGGGAAGGATTGAAGCAGAAGCTCAACTTGAAGAAACTTTCAAGCCAATCACCAAACCCTTAAAAGAGTTTGTAACAAGAGTCAAAAACGAGCCACCTGTCAAATTGGAACCAAAAGAAGAAGAAGAAGAACAACGAAATTGTGGAACCTTTTACTCCTCCAAAACGAAAACATGTGAAAATGGAGGCTAGTAGCACACCTATAAATTATGGAGATTATTCCTTAACATCTGAAGAAGAATTCGCAACACCTAAACATTCAAGAACATTGATAGGAAGGTCTCCTGTCAGCTCCCCCGATAAGTCTGGATACATAGTTTCAAACTATTTAAAGCTATTCACTGATAATAGCCCTAAAATTGATCCAACCTATGGAGTTTACTATGATAACAACGCGTGGAGAATCGGTAATTCAACGTTTGATGTTGATGATGTAGGAAATATTGTTATTAAGGGGAAGAGCTATAAAACAACTTTGGGGTTATGTGAACTGCTATTTATGAAAGATCCTGTAAAAAGTCTATATACTAAAGAGGATTTAACTAATTATGGATCTATTTTGAGAGAAGGTACTAGAGCGGCTAAGTATAAAGCTATAATCAGTAAACTTATACAGCATAAAGGCATGGGACTAATGCGTCTGCCTAAAGAAAACATTGATCACATTTACTGGGATGATCCAAATGAATTAGTGGATAGACTGCGCCTTCTAATGGCATCAAAGCAGGCTGGAAACACCAGTCACAACAATGAAATTGTATCTATACTGGAGGAGTTGCGAGAAGCAGATATTATAGTTTAAATACTACTCCATTGCCATACTTCTACACAATCTACAGATGAGCGTTGACAAGTTTGAACGTTTCTCTAAGCGAGGATATTTTGGGAAAGCAGGTGAACGTGGACCAACAGGAGCTCAAGGACCAGCCGGTAAACAAGGAATTCAAGGACCAGCTGGTAAACAAGGAGCTCAGGGTCCAGCTGGTGAACAAGGAGAGCGGGGTATTGGATTTAATTTAACGATAAACGGAGACTACGATCTAAACTCAAAGTGTATAAAACGACTTGGTGAACCCCTTGAAAATGATGATGCTACTACCAAGACTATGTTGACAAGAAAATTAAAATAAGTGTGGAAGAAATAAGAAAAACTATTAATATAGAGGTGGCAAATTTAACGCTATATATCAATGACGAAATCGCGAAGATTGAAAACTATCTGTTTACTTCAGTAATAATTAAGAAAGACTTGACACCAAAAGATGGTGTATATGAGTAAAAACTCTTGAGAAATCTGTTTCATTTATAATTATGATGAGTAAGAGACAAGTGGTAAATGAGCTGCATAAACCAGCGAGAAAAAATTTTAAACGGCGTCGTGTGATTATCAAAGGACTAGATGACTTGTGGCAGGCAGACTTGGTTGAAATGGATCCCTACAAGTATGTGAACAAGGGTTACCGCTATCTACTGACAGTAATTGATACCTTCTCCAAATATGCATGGGCAATTCCAATTAAAAGAAAAACTGGTGTGGAAGTAAGAGATGCCATGCAATCTATATTAAGCGAGGGACGAACACCTAAGAACCTACAAACTGATGATGGAAAGGAATTCTACAACAGCCTCTTTAAAAATCTGATGATGAAGCATGCAATTAATCATTACTCTACGTACAGTTTCCTCAAAGCATCAATAGTGGAACGATTTAACCGAACTCTAAAGGGTATGATGTGGAAGGAATTCAGCTTTAATGGAACTTATCAGTGGATTGGTATGATGAAGAAACTGCTCACTGAATACAATTCAAGAATACATCGAACTACGAAAATCAGGCCACGTGATATCAACGTCTCCAATCAAAAACAACTGCTTTCAACTGTATACAGTCATATAAAGATTGTTGTTCCTGCAAAGTATAAAGTTGGAGATTTTGTACGCATCAGCAAATACAAGCATATATTTGAGAAAGGCTAAACACCGAACTGGACAGCTGAGAATTTTAAAATTATTAAAGTTCAAAACACAAATCCCATCACATATCGGCTGGAAGATTATCAAGGAAATCCAATCACAGGAGGCTTTTATGAACTGGAGCTGCTGAAAGTTAAACACCCAAACCTATACCTCGTAGAAAAAATCTTAAAGAAGAGTGGAGATAAAGCTTACGTTAAATGGCTCGGATTTTCATCAAAACACAATTCTTGGATTAATAACAAAGATGTTTTATAATATCTTGAAAAACAACTATAACTATAATACAATTACAATACTTTTTTATTTTACAATTATACATGTAGTTATAATGCAAATTACTATAATAAATGAAACTAAAACTATAATACATTTATTATTTACATTTGACTTAGATTCTTTCTGCGGCTGCTACTTGTTGATCTGATGAAATGGAGTAATGCCCCCATGGTAGAGTATCCGTCGTTGCGCTCATAATATGTCGCTTATTATCATAAGGACTCAATGCAATCTTCTTTTGACTGACAGTGTACACGCTATGGTTATGGGATCGTATGGAGCTCTGATTGGCAGTTAATATTCGCTCGTTATTCAAGCATTCGACGTAGTCTTCGAAATTGATATGCTTCTGGACTACATTAGCCTTTACTCCTTTCGCTTTTTTTACAGTTTTACCATCGTTTATTCGCAGACTGTACATTTTCGAGCGCAAGCCAACAAATTCGCTCATGATTTTCCCATTCAGCTCATCCTTCATTAGCCCAGGAATCTTTTTATTCATGAGCGGTAAATCGAACTGGTTATCTTCTGGGTAATCACTTGTATCAAATTTGTTTATATTTTCGGCCATGAACTCATATGCATTTTTCTCTTCAAGTTCATATATTAGAGAATCTGTATCAGTATACATGACTTTACATTTATCTCCA
The DNA here is from genome assembly GCA_963924295.1 of Dioctria rufipes. Taxonomy (NCBI): domain Eukaryota; kingdom Metazoa; phylum Arthropoda; class Insecta; order Diptera; family Asilidae; genus Dioctria; species Dioctria rufipes. The sequence continues at coordinate 139,002,180 of OZ002744.1, forward strand.
TACTCACGCTGCATAAAACTGTAGTGAAAGTCGTAGAGGCATATTTTCGAAATTTCCATAACTGCCATTCCTATATAGAGCGGCTTATTGAATAATATTTTGAGTCGCCTTGATTCCACAGCAACTAAATTCTCATCAAATATCGTTGCACTGTGGAAGTTGGGTGCCGCAATCCGAGCTTTTGCACCATAGCGACCTTCCCACTTCATGCAAAGCTTGATATCGCTATACTTGCGTACATTTTCCATGGTCTTATCAAAAGCTGCATTATTCATCTTCTTATAGCTGTCCTTCTCATGATCGCTTGTAGCCTGCATCCGTTTGGTGGTATTTAAGTCAATATATGGTTTAAGCCAAGCTGATTGGTCGAATTGAAGTACCCGGTGCACTTTTTTCAGGATGAGTCCATGTGATAAGCATTGCTTCAAGTTTCGGTAGTGTATAACATATTTAGTTTTTGGATGTAATGTTGTCAGAAGCTTTTCTAATTTTGCTCCAGGTGGTGCAGCATGCTCAGAGCAAAACGGTAAGTCCTTATGCTTATCATGTAGATGTTGAGGATAATCCAAGTCGACTTCGAATATGTATCCAGTTGGAGAATCATCAGGAATTTCGGAAACGACAATATTGGGAACATCAACCCATTTGAATCCTCCGGTTGGTAAATGCTGTGACATGGCCCATCCATAAAGGTTATTCACATCATAATACATCAGGTATTTCTCTTTCTCCTCAGGCTTAAAATCATCCATATATTTGTTATTGGCTTTACTATATCTGTTTGAACATTGACTTATACCACCTCGAATGCCTCTTTCTATGAATAGCAGTATATCTACGTCGGTTATCAGCTCTAATTTCACATTAGTGTATTTTAGCATAGCATCCCATGTTAGGCCTGGCATGGTGTAATAATGTGCTGGATCTAAATTGTATGTCTTCATGCACACTTCTCGAAAGTTCTCAAACACATCAGCCAATAGGAGAACATCAGTCTTAAGGTATAGATCTGAATATTCACCAAGTGTTTGTATTTCAAATTTTTGCCAGACCTCTTCAGCATGATTGTAGTCCTCAGCAGATATAGCGCTGTCAGTCAGTTTATTGTAGAACGCTTCCTGTGTTGGCAAGTTCCGGAAATCCAATTTATCCCAGTCATCAATAAAATCATATGGGAAGACACCCTTGCGTGTAAGAAGTTTGATAGTGTCATCATCCAATCCCTGCCATACTGATCTTGTAATGTTTAATTTATCCATCGGCAGCAATGATGATAGCTTATCTAAAGATTCAGCCATAAAACGGAAGGAATCGATGAATCTGAATTTTATGTAGCTGCCGTCCATGTGCTTGGTGAACGAGATATATCTTTCCTTGTTTATTGGCAAGAGATCAACATTTCCTGGGAAAGATGTAGCTATATCCTTAATAATGAAGTGAGCATCATATCCAGATAAATTGTGAAAAATGACTGGAACTATGGAGCAATCTTGGTACATCAGATTGCATGCATTGTGCGCTGGTCCTCGGTATTTTCCTGTTAAAAGAATTTATGAAAAGAAATGAATTGAATTATGCTTCTCAGTATTTACCTGTTAAGTGGCAATGGTCCCGGACTCGTTCCTCATCGGCTGCAAACGTTTTTTCACATATATGGCAGCAAGTATTTTCCATATGTGAACGTCGTTCCTCTTTAGTCAAGGGTTGCATTGGCCTGATGTTCAGCTTCTCCTGTACAGCTATGGACGCAATTTTTTGCAATTCTAATGCAAACCATTGTTGACAGTCCTTGCCTCGATATGCTCTGTAATATGAGAGCTTAGCATCATGTTTGCAGTGGAAATAGAATCCTATGCTGTGAACTTCATGTTCCTGGATTCGCTGTGTATTTTGATCGTTTCCCTGAATCGGCTTCAATATTGATTCAAGATCAGCATACACACAAAACGGGACTGGATTCTTATGGTTATAATTCTTATATTCCAACCATTTCTTTTCCTCTGAGGGAAACATAATTCTGCAGTCGTTTTGCTTCTCGCATTCAGGAATGTGTGATGCTAATTTTTCTTCAGAGTAAAAGTAGAGCAAACATCTCTCACATATATACTTTCTACCATCATGTTTCGAAGTTTGCTTCGATATGAGACGCGAAAGATCTTTAATCCAGCAGAAATGATATCTGCTGGCATCATCATCATCATCCATATGATCTTCATCATCATCAGCTTGGTCATAGTCATCTTGCAACATTAAGAGATTTACATGTCGCTCCATCCTGTGTTTCGCAAGTCTAACTGGAACTGTGGTGAAGAAACGCTCTTTCTCTAGGATGAACACGTTTATTGATAAATCGTTCTGGCCTTCAAATTGTGTAATTTGCTTAAGCGTCATGGGAAATGTTATTCCAGTTAAATTTAGCACAGTAGAATAATGTGGATATGATGAGGTCCTATCGGAGTTAAAATTTGAAGGATATAGCGCTGATGTTATTGCCCACACGAAGCATGCTTCATCATTGTTTTTCACATTTATACATGCTTTCTTTGATGCAATCTCCTTTGGCAGAGGTACATAAAATGATCCCCGAATCGGCTCAAACTTGTTGATATGCACCGCTAAATGTATTATAGAGTGCAGTGCCCAGCCACTGTCTTTTTCCTGGAATTCTTCTAGCTGAGTGTTTATTGGATCCAAAATGTTTGATTTAAACCACTCCTCTAAATTATCATCTGCACTGATTGGAGCAGTTCTCGCTTGGAAATATTTAATGTCTTTTATAATTTCATTGTCAGCATTTTGTTTAATAAATTCGCCGCAAAGCGTTGTAGCAACTTTAATATGGTGTTGTTGTTTTAATGTATTTTTAATGCGGCGAGCAAGTAATTTGGAAGCATCTTGCATAAACAGCTTAGGATCTAGGTGGCTTATATTCACGATAACACCTGCCCTAATTCTACCTACGAATGCTGTTTTGATTTCTTCCCACTTAACAAAATCACTTCTTATTAATCGTTGTGTGAGATCTAGTCTCGAGCGTAAGGGAGGGTGCCGGTTTTAAAATGGATAACTCAGCTTTGATGTAGTTCAAATATAAATTTTATTAAAATAATTCATACACTTAACCTAATATCACAAATTCAATACTTTTAATTCAATAAATAATTCAATTCTAATAAAACTACTAATACTAATAAAAAAAAAATTCAACTAAAATTCAATAAAACTTCAACAACAAAGACGATAATTTAAAAATTCACAATAAAAAAATTCAATATAAAATCTTGCTGTGGTCCACTCTCTCTGTCCTTACTTCTGTTCCTGGAAAGAAGAAGAAGACAGTTTTTATTTCTTCGGAATCAGATAGCGACAATTTTATTAGGAATTTCTGAGAAAGAGAGCGACGATATAGAAGAATTAGACTTCGACTGCAACGTGCTGAAGCGTGTAAGCAGAATTATACTTCTGTTACAGCGAATATTGAAACGCGTAGGCAGAATTATACTTCTGCTACAACGTGCTGAGGCGTGTAAGCAGAATTAAACTTCTGTTACAGCGAATATTAAAACGTCTGCGCAGAACTATACTTCAATCGCAACGTCCTGAAGCGTGGAAACAGAATTAAACTTCTGTTACACGATCGGGGATCAAGTGTCAGATTTTTGGGAGTGTGAATTTTAATAGAATTAGACTTCTATATGAAGGATAGAGCAAAATTATACTCTTGCTCTTAGGATGGGATTCAGATTAGACTCTGATGGAGGATATTTTCAGATTAAACTCTGAAATTATAATATGCGGCAAAATTGGATGTTGGATATAAGTAGAATTATACTTCTACAATAATAGAATTAAACTTCTATATGAAGGAATAAACAAAATTATACTTTTGTTCAAAGGATAGGAAACAGATTAGACTCTGGTGGAGGATGGTTTCAGATTAGACTCTGAAAACCGAATGGTGATTTTGCTGCGGCTCGTCGCCTTTTTATAGCCGCCGTGAACAGCTATGTCCCAGCTTCATAATATGTTGCCCTGGCAACGCTTGGTTCGATGGTCCAAATTTGATTGTGGCGACACCAGCTGTTTGACGTAATGTCATTAGATGACATTAAAAAAATGTAAATACGCTGGAGGTGTATGATTAGGTGAGTTTGTAGTTAATTATATATATTTTAATTAAAATATTAATACTTTTTGATTATTTATAGATAGAATGAACTCTGGGATAACTTGTAGGAGGGATTCGAGGTGGTGAAGCTTATTGTTCAGATAAGTATATTGAGTTCATTTGCTATAAGTATGATTCTTTGTGGGGTTTGTTTGTACTTTTTAGGAAAAATATTTCATCGAGGGATATCATTTGATGGCGGAATTTCGACGAGGGATTCATAAATATGGATGTGGACTGAACATCCTCCACTCCCACAAAAAAAAAATAAATAAATAAATCAATAAAAATTATAAAATAAGAACTTACAGTGTCTTGTTTGAAAAAGTGAAGTCCTTCCCTTTTCTTTTTCATTTTGAGAGTTATTCCACCAGGGAGTTTGAAACGAAAAAAGATTTTAGATTTTCGGATTGTATTCCATGGAATAGCTGAGGATTCCAATAGCTGTTTGACGTCGGGGCTGGCTCGTATTGATGTTTTGATGTCTTCTGGTATTCCTGGTCTTAATGTCAGAGGCTCTGCGTTGGCTGGTGGAACATCTTGGATTTGTATTGGAGGAATAATTGGTGGATCCATAAACTCGGTTGAAGGATCTATAATCATGTCCTGAGATACCAAATTGCTAATATTTGTTGCTGTTTGTGGATGTGATGTGCTTTTATAGGAATCTTGTCTGCCAACTGATTCAATTTTGTTGATGGGCATTATCGGGCTCAGATCAGGCATACTTGGTGATATGGACTTGGTTGTATAATCGCTAGTCGTCCGGGAAGTTTGACCAGTGCTCGTGGATGATGATATCTTTGTTTTTGATTTTGTAGAGTTAGTAGCCGTAGGTTTTCTTTGAGGATGCTCTGTCATTTTGCTCTTTTTATTGGGAAGTATTTGAGCACTTGTTGACCGTTTGATACTATGATGTGTTTGTATTGTATTTTGTGATGCAGAGTTGTGTTTGCTAGTATTTGTGGTAATTGTTTGCTTTGAAGATGCTATGACATGCAGATCTTTTGGCGGGCTTCGTCTTGTTACCGTGGGCAAACGTGGTCGAGTTGGAATACGAATCCCTGGACGGCTTTTCTTTGACAGTGGCCTAAACTTGAAGCGATCATTTGATTTGGTTTTGATCTGAAGTTTCTTGATGTCTGGCGAAGCTGGCTTTGCTTCGAAAGGTCTAAGTAGCTCTCTCACCGGCAGAACTTCGTGTGGTGGAGGTCGTACGATTGCGGACTGTAATCTGCGTTTTTTGGTAGGAGTCGGAGGTAATGGGCTTACTGGCTTGATTTTTTTAGGTGCTACCAACAGTTCTGGAGGAGTCGGTGATAAGTCCATAACTACGGAATCTAGTGATTCTGAGTTGAAAATCTCTAATAGTTCCTCCATGGTAGATAAAATAAATAAAAAAAACCGAAGAATGAAATAATAATAAACGAAAAAACTGAAACTGAACCGCACTTGATCTTCACTTGTCACTTTTCAAATTTGAAGTGATTTTTGGCGGATTGTGGATTTATTTATATTCAAACAAAACGGTATTTTTTTGAATTTTTGTACTGCCACAGAGTAGTAGATATTGGTGGGGATTTTGAATTACTGGTGAGAGATATCTGTTGAAGGGAGAGGGCAGACCTTTGCGATAGGACGGGTGAGAGTTGTTTTCGGTGTTTTAATGGTAACTGCTCGCACTAAATCATTATGACCAGTATGAATTTCAATGATTCGTCCTAATGGCCATTTTCCTATGGGGATTTGGTCTTCTTTTATTAAAACGAGAGTTCCAATTTTTATATTTTCCCTTTCAGTCTGCCATTTATGTCGTTGATGTAAAGTATGGAGATAATCTCTCGACCACTGTTTCCAAAAGGTGTAGGAGAGTGATTGAATGTGTTGCCATCTCTTGAGAGGATGATGGAGAGGATTAAGTGGGGGAGGTTCACATGTAGTAAGGAGATGACGACTTGTTAGGAAGTGCCCAGGAGTGAGGATATTATAGTCAGTTGCATCATTGGACAGAGGGGAAAGACGTCGGGCATTTAAACATGCCTCAATTTGAACTAAGACTGTGTAGAGTTCTTCGTATGTGAGTTTTGTATCTTTAATGGTCTTGTACAGATGGCGCTTGGTGGATTTTACACCAGCTTCCCATAGGCCTCCAAAGTGAGGTGCTGCAGGAGGGTTAAAGTGCCAAGTTATACCTTGGTTAGCAATTTCATTAGCTAGATCGACTTCGATTGCTTTGATTGATTTTTCTAGATTGGACTGTAGAAGTCGATTGGCTCCAATGAAATTAGTGCCTCGGTCAGAATAAACGTGTGAGCAGAGGCCTCTTCGTGCAACAAATCGTTTGAGGGCGGCTAGGAAGGCTGGTGTGGACAAATCAGAGACGAGCTCTATATGTATAGCCTTAGTGGCTAAGCAGACGAATAAGCAGATGTATGCTTTTGTTATCTTCGTTCCTCTTAGTGTTGATGTTTTCATATCAAGCGGGCCTGCATAGTCTACCCCAGTGTGTTGGAAGGGTAAAGATATGTTGACTCTAGCTGAGGGTAGAGAGCTCATCAACTGAGTATTAGGCCTTGTATTGAACCGAAAGCAATCAACACATTTGTGGATGCGATGTCTAATAGTATTGCGGGCGTTTAGTAACCAATAGTGATTCCTTATAGTGCTTAATATTATTTGGGTGCCTCCATGTAATGTATAATGGTGGATGTGGTCTATAAGGATATTGGTTATATGATGGTTGTTAGGGAGTATTATAGGATGTTGTTGGTCGTAATTTAATTGAGATTTTGTAAGACGACCTCCAACTCGGAGAATGTTGGCAGAGTCGAGCGTGGGATTGAGAGATAGAAGTCGACTCTTTTTAGGAAGGGGAAGATTTTTTAGTAAGTGGGAGATTTCGTTGGGAAATGTAATATTTTGGAGCAATTTAATTAGACATCGTTCCGCAATTTTTAATTCGTGTACTGATAAGAATTGAGTAGTCGGATGTAGTTTGCGTACACTATTTATAAATCGGAGACAGTAGGCGGTTATTCTTATCGTTTTTTGATATGATGAATATTTGTGAAGTAAAGGAATTTGTTCATCGATTGTAGTGGTGAGAACCTTTGATTTCTTTTTATACTCTAATTGAGTGTGTATTTCTGGCGTTTGTTGCGGCCAGAATTGTTCATCTTGGTGTAACCAGTCTGGACCATTCCACCATATCGATGCTGTAGCTAAGGTATTTGGTGGAATTCCTCTAGATGCTATATCAGCTGGATTGCACTTTGAATGAACGTGTTTCCATATGGCTAGTGGAATGTTTTCATGTATTTCGGAGACACGGTTAGCCACGAACGTTTTCCAGGTGGATGGGTGTTTTTGTAGCCAAGCTAGAACGATATTGGAGTCTGTCCATGCTGTAATTTTAACCTTTTCAAGCTCTAAATCAGTGACAACTTGTTTAATAAGTCGGGAGAGCAGGACAGCACCACATAGCTCTAGTCGAGGTAGTGAGACTGGTTTGATGGGAGCTACTTTGGTTTTTGCTGTCATGATTTGTACTCGGTAGCTCTCATTAAGATGTATTTTGAGATATAAAACTGCTGAGTAGGCATGATTGGAGGCATCGCAAAAACCATGTAGTTCCATCTCACGTATGTTAGGCTGGTAGCCTAGCCAGCGTGGAATCTGAATATCCTGAATGGTAGGTAGTTGATCTTTGAAATGACTCCATTCTTTTAAAACTTCTGTGGATACAGAATCATCCCAGTTGCATTTAGAGAGCCAGAGCTTCTGAATTAAAATTTTGGCTGTAATAATGCATGGCGCTAACCAGCCTAGTGGGTCGAATAGAGACGACACTTCAGACAGTATTATTCGTTTGGTGTATGTGGTTTTTGGTTCGGGAGTGTTGACTTTGAAAGAGAAGAAATCTGTTGTTGGGTGCCAGCGGATGCCGAGAGTTTTTATCGATTCGTGTTCTGAAAATTCCAGATTCGTTTTTAACTCTCGATGCTCTAGTGGAATATTTTTTAGTAAGTCATGATGGTTCGCTGTCCATTTCCTTAGGTTAAATGTTCCTGAGGCTAGAGCTTCAATAAGTTCTTGTTGTAGTTGTTGTGCTTCGCTTAAGCTGTGTGCTCCCGAGACCAAGTCATCCACATAAAAATCTCTCATGATGCTTTTTGTTGCGAGTGGATAACTGCTAGCTTCATCCTTTGCTAACTGCTGCAAAGTTTTAATGGCGAGATATGGTGCTGGTGCTGTGCCAAAGGTGACTGTAGTTAGGACGTAGTCTTTTATTTCTTCCTTTGGTGTATTTCTCCAGATTATTCTCTGGTACTGTTGGTGTTTAGGTGCCATCAGAATCATCCTGTACATCTTCTCAATATCTGCAGTAAATGCAAATCTGTACAGTCGCCATCTCAATAAGGTGGTCCAAAGTGTTGGTTGGATTGTAGGTCCAATCAGTAATTGTTCATTCAATGATCTACCATTTGAGGTGCGTGCTGATGCATTGAATACAATTCGAAGCTTAGTGGCAGTGCTATCTTTAAACACTGCATGATGCGGTAGGTAATAGAATGGAGTGTTATCACATGATTTGTTTTCTAATAATAGTTGTATGGGTGGAATAGGCTTCATGTGTTCAAGATGAGTGTACTCATCGATACAAGCTTTATATAGTTTATACAATTCTGGATTGTTAGATAGTCTTTTCTCTAGCTGCAAGAATTGTTTGACAGCCATGTTTCTAGACTGTCCGAGCTGTGGTGTATTACAGTCTTTAAAAGGTAGATTTACCTCATATTTTCCAGAGGGTAATCGTTTTGTTGTTTCATTATAGAGATCCTCGCATAATTGATCTTCTGGTGAAAATTTGGGTCTAGTGGAGCATTCCTCTAGTTCCCAAAATTTTGTTAACTGATTATCTAAATCAGTATTTATAATGGTGTGGGTGGATAGCATTGTCGTTGTCATGCTTTTTGTTTCTGGTACTGCTCCTATTAAGATCCAGCCAAGTTTTGTATTTTGGGCAGTAGGTGTATTGCAAGGTCCTCTTTTTATGCCATTTGTGAGAATGGCGGCGTAAATATCTGCTCCAAGAAGAATGTCTATTTCTCCTGGAATAGCGAATTTAGGATCTGCTAGCGGGAGATTGTAGATGTGTTTCCATTTTGAAACTTCGATAGTTTGGGCTGGCAATAGTTCGGTGATCTTTTTAATTACAAGCATGTTGCTTGTTATATTAAAATTTGAATGTAGTGAATTAATTGTAACTGTGGCCTGTTTTAAGGCTGTATTAGTGGGTGTCGTGCCAAGTCCAATTAATTCGTGGGTAGTAGGAGATCCTTTGAGTTGTAATCGTTTAAAGGTTTTCTCGTTCATGATGGACACTTGAGACCCAGAGTCTATTAGTGCTCGGAATGCCATTGTGATTCCGGATGGTGCAGTGATGTTTATCAGAGCCGTAGAGAGAAGAGCTCTTTTCATATTTGACGTTAGGAAATTCTGAACTTGTTGTTCATCATTTCTACAGGCGGGTGTGATTTGTTTGGCTTCCATGTTGGAATTTTGGGTGGACTGATTTGGTGTTTTTGAATAATTTTGCTCGTAGTGGAGCAGAGTGTTATGATTTCTATTACAATGATAACACTTTTTGTTGCTTGTGCAGCTAGTAGTTACATGGTTGGGTGATAAGCAATTTTTGCATAAGTGTTTATTTATGACAACTTCGTGCCTTTGTTGGGTGGTCAAATTTCTAAATGTTGGGCAATGAAAAATTATATGGCTACCTTTGCAATGGCTGCAAGAGGTCTTTTTTGTAGGTGGGTGTATTGGCACTGCATTTTTAGTTTTGTTCAAGAGTCCATATGTGGGTTTGGGTGAGAATGATTTTCTCTGTGTCATATTTGATGACGTATTTTTGTTTCCTATCATTTCTAGAGTTCGGAAGCGAGACTCTAAGAATTTTGTTAATGTTTTTCATTCGGGCAATTCTGTGCTACTGTGGAGGCTCTGCTCCCATAATTGGTGCGTGTCTGGGTGCAGTTTTTGTACAGTCAAGTATATAATTATTGGATCCCAATTATCGGTGTCTATTTTCAAGTTCTGAAGTGCCAGTAAAGCTTCAGTTATGTTATCCAGTAGCCTTTTAATATTGTCGGCCGTATCATGGTTTATGGTTGGGAGAGATAATAATTTTTTTAATTGCACATTGACTAGGATTCTCTTATTTGAGTAGCGTTCTTTTAAGAGCTGCCAGGCTGGTTGATAGTTTGCGTCGCATACTTCATAATGCCTGAGCAGCTTTTCAGCTTCTCCAATTAGATTTGTCTTCAAAAAGTACAATTTATCGACGTCTCTTAAATTATTGTTATTGTGAATTACTGAGTTGAACAAGTCATGAAATGAGATCCATGTAGAATATTCTCCATTGAAGGTTGGTAGCTTGATTCTAGGGAGTCTTTCATTGTTACATGAGCTTGTGCTGGCTTGTGTTGTCTGTGGAGGATTTCTGGCAGACGGCGTTGGTGTTAGTCTGTCTATGTCCTCTTCCATGCCAGCAGCCTTTTCAATGTAGTACTCCTGAACCTCGCTAAATATTTCCTTCGTAAAATAGTCTAGCTGGAGATCTTCTTTTGTCGCTCTCTTTTTAATTGCCCTATGACGCGTTTGGAATTCTTTCCAGTATTCGGTAAACGTTTGTAAACGTTTTTCTGTCGATTTGACAGTTTTCTTTTTTCCTTCTCTTTGATGCCTTTTAAATAAATCTTCCATTAACTCTTTGACTTCTTTTTGGGACTGAACCAACTCTGACACAGAGTCAATGGTTTCGTCACCAACGTCAGATGAAATGGATTCGCCATCTTTTGACATTTTTAACTGAGAAGCTTGAATTATGTGATATTAAGTAATATTTTAATTTTATATTTGACTAACTGAGTTATCCGGACTTGAAGGACCAATGTGAGATCTAGTCTCGAGCGTAAGGGAGGGTGCCGGTTTTAAAATGGATAACTCAGCTTTGATGTAGTTCAAATATAAATTTTATTAAAATAATTCATACACTTAACCTAATATCACAAATTCAATACTTTTAATTCAATAAATAATTCAATTCTAATAAAACTACTAATACTATTAAAAAAAAATTCAACTAAAATTCAATAAAACTTCAACAACAAAGACGATAATTTAAAAATTCACAATAAAAAAATTCAATATAAAATCTTGCTGTGGTCCACTCTCTCTGTCCTTACTTCTGTTCCTGGAAAGAAGAAGAAGACAGTTTTTATTTCTTCGGAATCAGATAGCGACAATTTTATTAGGAATTTCTGAGAAAGAGAGCGACGATATAGAAGAATTAGACTTCGACTGCAACGTGCTGAAGCGTGTAAGCAGAATTATACTTCTGTTACAGCGAATATTGAAACGCGTAGGCAGAATTATACTTCTGCTACAACGTGCTGAGGCGTGTAAGCAGAATTAAACTTCTGTTACAGCGAATATTAAAACGTCTGCGCAGAACTATACTTCAATCGCAACGTCCTGAAGCGTGGAAACAGAATTAAACTTCTGTTACACGATCGGGGATCAAGTGTCAGATTTTTGGGAGTGTGAATTTTAATAGAATTAGACTTCTATATGAAGGATAGAGCAAAATTATACTCTTGCTCTTAGGATGGGATTCAGATTAGACTCTGATGGAGGATATTTTCAGATTAAACTCTGAAATTATAATATGCGGCAAAATTGGATGTTGGATATAAGTAGAATTATACTTCTACAATAATAGAATTAAACTTCTATATGAAGGAATAAACAAAATTATACTTTTGTTCAAAGGATAGGAAACAGATTAGACTCTGGTGGAGGATGCTTTCAGATTAGACTCTGAAAACCGAATGGTGATTTTGCTGCGGCTCGTCGCCTTTTTATAGCCGCCGTGAACAGCTATGTCCCAGCTTCATAATATGTTGCCCTGGCAACGCTTGGTTCGATGGTCCAAATTTGATTGTGGCGACACCAGCTGTTTGACGTAATGTCATTAGATGACATTAAAAAAATGTAAATACGCTGGAGGTGTATGATTAGGTGAGTTTGTAGTTAATTATATATATTTTAATTAAAATATTAATACTTTTTGATTATTTATAGATAGAATGAACTCTGGGATAACTTGTAGGAGGGATTCGAGGTGGTGAAGCTTATTGTTCAGATAAGTATATTGAGTTCATTTGCTATAAGTATGATTCTTTGTGGGGTTTGTTTGTACTTTTTAGGAAAAATATTTCATCGAGGGATATCATTTGATGGCGGAATTTCGACGAGGGATTCATAAATATGGATGTGGACTGAACACGTTGATTAATTCCTCTACCTCGATGGGGAGCTTTTATTAGCACTTTCAACGATTTAATTTGAGCAATACAGCTGTGCAAATGTTGTTTCATAGCATACTTATTACACTTTCGAAATGCTGCTTGATATTTACGAATGTTTCTGTTGCACTCTTTAACAATATTGTTTTTATTCACAAAATGTGCATCACTTAAACACTTCAACACATCTTCTCGCAATTTCTTAATTAATGAAAAACTTTCATTTATTACTGTGATAGGCATTTTTAATTTTTTTCTTATTCGGCACTAACACTTTGAATTACCTAGATTGACTGGTGCTCCCCAAGAGTTTGCTTGCGCTTTTATAGCAACGGTTTGTAAACATGAATGATCCTGCTGCTAAAATAATCATTGCACAGGATGAATTCCAACGAATTTGCTTATAGGCTGAGATGATATCGAATTACACGATAAGAAAATCACTCAAATTAATTTTGATTACTTTATTCTGCTGGTTGAATTTGCAAATAAGATTGTTGCATACATGAAAATGTGAAAATTTGTTTACATTCCAATGAAACGTTTCGATCAGCAAAATTCTTGGAACAATAAAATTTTTGGCTGCCTACAGGAAGTGCGGTATCAAATTACTTGAAAAGAGTAAACATGAATCATTTGCTGATATTGCTTAAATTTGTTTACAACAGGATGTTTACGAATTCCAATGAAACGTTTCGATCAGTAAAATTCTTAGAATTGGGTTGCTTAAAGGAAGTGTGGTTTCAAATTACATGAATCATTCAGCTTAATGTGCTGATATTGCAAATTTGCTTTAAGCAGGATTAAACTTGTTTTGGAACCATGACTATAAATTGAGGAGCTGAATCAGATTTGCAATCAGTTTCATTTTGGAGTTCAAACGATAAACAACCAAGGAGAAAGTAATCTGAAATGGCAAACGCAATGGAGGAACTGAAGAAGCTGGAGCAGTACCCACCTTCTCTAAAGACAGCTGAAATGGAATTTAATAAGGAATACAAGATTCTGGGCGCCAGAAGATGTAAGACTGCATTTGGATCTCGTATCATCCTGGACTTGGAAGACTGTCAACTTTTCCTTCCTGCACGGTACAGCACAATTACTGATGAAACTATACTGGAGATAAATACTGCAGGAGATTTTTATATTATAAATAGAGGTCCTATCGGCCGAACGTTTAAAATAGAGTTTATTCGCCATGATGTTAATTTGTATCCAATTAATTATTATATTCATTAAATAAAAAAAAATCAATAATGTGAAACTAGTTTTTTTATTAATAATATTTCTAAATTATTAGTGATAATGAAAGTTCCATTTAGTACTAGTGCTCCACAAGTTTATATAATTGAATATGAGCCCAGAAAAGCACCTTGGGAGACATATGCTCTGGATCGCTTTCGTTTCCAAGATAGGATTCATAGAACTTCACTTATATTGCTATCAATTTTGAATATAGAACATAGGAAAAAAGTTTATAACTTAAGATTTAGAAATAAATAATTAATTTGATGTGAATAAATATTGAAATTTAATTTTGGTTTGACAACATTATTTTCGGCAAAAGAAATTGTATCAATACACCTCCCAGCAACCATATTTTTACCTTAAACTTGAAGTTTTCTATTAAATATTTACAGCAAGTGGTGATATTACTTAAATTTGTTTATTTTATGAGAATTCCAGTAAAGTGCATCACACCACATTACTAATTGCCAATTAGCTAATTGCCAATTAGCTAATGACCAACCAAGCTGCTAATTGCCAATTAGCTAATTGCCAATTAGTAATCATATAATTGCCAATTAACTAATTGTTTGAACAAATGCCGCTAATATCTCGAAAACCAAAGCCCGTAAAGGATTTCTAATGAAAATTTCGTTCCCCCTCCCACCCCACAACGCCAAGAATCCATTTCCATGAGCAAAAATAACTTGAATTATTAATACGCTAATATCTCGAAAACCAGAGCCCGTAGAGGATTTCTGATGAAAATTTCATTACCCCCCTCCCTATCCTTGTTATCCCCCCCCCCACCACAAACCCACCATCTAGAATCCATTGGCATGAACAAAAATTTCCTACTATTAACTTTAATTATTAGTTCAAAACCAAAAGCCTACATTTAGGCGCTCAAGAAAAATCAATTATTACTAATATTAATTCAGAACCAGGCGCAAAACTTGAAAACAACAAAAGCCTACATTTAGGCGCACCACACATCCAAAAAAAACTGAAGCAAAAAACTTCCCAAAACCGTAGCATGCTGCCACGTGTGGGACAAAAGTGAAGCAAAAAACTTCCCAAAACCGTAGCATGCTGCCACGTGTGGGCCAAAAGTGAAGCAAAAAACTTCCAAGGGAACCGTAGTACCGGAGCATGCTGGTAGCATCGGCTAATGTCTCACTGACATCGTCTAGAGTTCATGGTGATGTCATGTTGTGAAATTCGAATGATGCTGATATCTACAACTTCCCTGCTAAGAAAACTTATTTAGGTGCAGCAAAACCATGACGTCATGCCGATATCTAGAACTCTCCCGCTAGCAAAACCAAGGCATGCTGGTAGTTCCGGCTAAGGCCGCTAGGGTACCTTACTCAAGAAATGGCGTTTGCACCCAAACAGATGTCGCTGCGTATCGGCTAATGTCTCACTTCTAGAATCTGTTCATGGTGATGTCATGTTGTGAAATTCGAATGATGCTGAACTCTCCCGCCAATAAAAGAAAACAGCAAAGCCAGGTAGTTCCGGCTAAGGCCGCTAGGGAACCTTACTCAAGAAATGGCGTTTGCGCCCGAACAGATGTCGCTAGAAAACCGGAGCATGCTGGTAGTACCCGCTATGCCGCTAAGGCGCAGTCAAGACCAAATGATACATCCCGGTAGTACCGGTTAATCCCGCTAGGGCGCAGTCGAGACTCAATGGTGCATCCAAGACACAATGGCGCACCCAAGGCACAAACCAATACAACCAAGACACAACCCCACATTTAGTAAGGGCTCAAACCACCTAGCGACGGTGGTGCCATCTGTGGCGAAATCCTGGAAGCTAAAACAGTGAGCCAGAACTGTCATAGAATAACTACTTATAGTTTAAATACTACTCCATTGCCATACTTCTACACAATCTACAAATGAGCGTTGACAAGTTTGGAAGGCTAGAATTCAAGACATCTGAAAATATACCGGCTAATACAACAGCATATTGCCTGCTTCTACACGATCGAATAGTGGAATACAGTCCGCTGACAGGTGAAGTTAGAAAGTTAAATTACGAAGATGGCTGTCATCGTAGACATCCAAGGATTCAAAACAAACCTCAATGAATTTATCACTAAAGAACTGGCAATTTTAAACAATGAAAACCAGATGCAGCACTTTATATTTCAACCACCGTTCAGATACAAGGATTTGACTTCAGCAAAAAAGAGGCAAGTAAAATGGCTTCAACACAATTTTCATGGATTCCGCTGGGATGATGGCTACATACCGTATCACAAGCTGTACACTATAGTTGAACCACTGCTTCGAAACAAAACCATATATGTAAAGGGAGCTGAAAAAGTTCATTGGATGCAGAAGATAGTTGGAGAGGGTGAAATCATTATCAACGTCGAAGATGAATACAACTATGGAAAACTAATAGAGATTAACACAAATGCACCATCTTGCCAAGTTCATATTGGACAATGTGCTATAAGAAACACTTTTATAATAAGAAATTTTATTGGAAATAAAAACAAATGTTTATAAAACATAAGACTTTTCAATACACACATACCCCAGAACCCTCACTGACATCTTCTAGAATCTGTTCATGGTGATGTCATGTTGTGAAATTCGAATGATGCTGATATCTACAACTTCCCTGCTAAGAAAACTTATTTAGGTGCAGCAAAACCATGATGACGTCATGCCGATATCTAGAACTCTCCCGCTAATAACAGAAAACAGCAAAACCAAGGCATGGTGGTAGTTCCGGCTAAGGCCGCTAGGGTACCTTACTCAAGAAATGTCGTTTTGCGCTCAAACAGATGTCGCTAATATCTCGAAAACCAAAGCCCGTAGAGGATTTCTGATGAAAACTCCCACTCCACACCGCCAAGAATCCATTTCCGTGAGCAAAAATAACTTGAATTATTAATACGCTAATATCTCGAAAACCAGAGCCCGTAGAGCATTTCTGGTGAAAATTTCATTACCCCCCCCCCCCCCTCCCTATCTTTATTATCCCCCCCCCCTCACTATCTTTATTATCCCCCCACATACCCACCATCTAGCATCCATTGGCATGAACAAAAATTTCCTACTATTAACTTTAATTATTAGTTCAAAACCAAAAGCCTACATTTAGGCGCTCTAGAAAAATCAATTATTACTAATAATAATTGAAAACCAGGCGCAACACTTGAAAACAACAAAAGCCTACATTTAGGCGCACCACACATCCAAAAAAGTGAAGCAAAAAACTTCCCAAAACTGTAGCATGCTGCCACGTGTGGGCCAAAAGTGAAGCAAAAAACTTCCAAGAGAACCGTACCACACATCCAAGAAAGCCGTAGTACCGGAGCATGCTGGCAGTATCGGCTAATGTCTCACTGACATCTTCTAGAATCTGTTCATGGTGATGTCATGTTGTGAAATTCGAATGATACCGAACTCTCCCGCCAATAAAAGAAAACAGCAAAGCCAGGTAGTTCCGGCTAAGGCCGCTAGGGAACCTTACTCAAGAAATGGCGTTTGCGCCCGAACAGATATCGCTAGAAAACCGGAGCATGCTGGTAGTACCCGCTATGCCGCTAAGGCGCAGTCAAGACCAAATGATACATCCCGGTAGTACCGGTTAATCCCGCTAGGGCGCAGTCGAAACTCAATGGTGCAAGCCAAGGTGATATCATGTTGTGAAATTCGAATGATGCTGATATCTACAACAGCACTTGAAAACAACAAAACCAAGATGACGTCATGCTGATATCTAGAACTTCCCAGCTAATAAAAGAAAACAGCAAAACCAAGGCATGCTAGTAGTTCCGCCTAATGCCGCTAGGTAACCTTACTCAAGAAATGGCGAGCCCGTAGATAGAGGATTTCTGATGAGAATTTCGTCCCCCCTCCCACCCTACACCACCTAGAATTCATTTCCATGAGCAAAAAATAACTTGAATAATTAATACGCTAATATCTCGAAAACCATAGCCCGTAGAGGATTTTTGATAAAAATTTCGTTCCCCCTCTAACCCCCCGCCCCTATAACACCTTCTAGAATCTATTGGCATGAACAAAACTATCATAGGTAGCTTGAATTATTAATAATATTAACTATATCTGAAAACGTAAAATCGCTAATATCTCGAAAACCAGAGCCCGTAGAGGATTTCTGATGAAAATTTCGCCCCCCCTAGTACACCCACCCCAACCATCTAGAATCCATTGGCATGAACAAAAATTTCCTAGCGTTAACTTTAATTATTACTAATATTAGTTCAAAACCAAAAGCCTACATTTAGGCGCACCACATATCTATCCAAGAACACCGTAGTACCGACTAATGCCGCTAGGGCGCCGTCAAGACCAAATCCATCAATAAAGCTTCCCACCCCTCCACAAATATATAGAACTGAAAGTGATCTCGTATCCCAAAACTCGAGATGAAAAACTTAGAGGCTACGAGTCTGAGATGAAAAATAAGCGAACTCCTGAAACAAAATCGAAAACCTATGCTATTTCCCTATGCTGGAGAGAGCTAAAAGTGGTCTCGTATCCCCAAAGTGGTCTCGTATCCCCACGATTCGAGATGAAAAATAAGCGAACTTCAGAAACATAATCGAAATCCTATGCTATTTCGCTATGCTGGAGAGCGCTAAAAGTGGTCTCGTATCCCCCAAAGTGGTCTCGTATCCCCCAAAGTGGTCTCGTATCCCCAAGATTCGAGATGAAAAATAAGCGAACTTCAGAAACAAAATCGAAATCCTATGCTATTTCCCTATGCTGGAGAGTGCTAAAACACAACAATGTATCCAAGGCACAAACCAATACAGCCAAGACACAAACCTACATTTAGTATGGGATCAAGCCATCTAGCGGCGGTGGCGCCATATGTAGCGAAATCCTGGAAGCTAAAACAGTGGGCCAGAATCCGCATAGCTTATCTACTTTATTTGTCTAATAAAATCTGACGCCATAAATAACATTCAGAATCAAAATAAGAATATCCTCCCAAAAACATACATATCAACTGTAGCAGAAGAAAACATGCAAACTTTTGGGAAAATTAACGGAATCCTTAAATTTCCCACAGATAACTACAATTTCCAAGTAGAACATCCCTTCTACTTAATACCGTCAACAGTAAACTTACGATTCGACGGAATTATTGGAAACGATTTCTTAAAAAAATACAGATGTACTTTAGATTATAGAGAAAAAGAAATTCAGATTCGTCCCCACTTTAGTGAGACACTTGCAACAGATGACAAATGTTTTACGCGGGAGTCCAGGGAAAGCAAAAAGGAAAAACTTTCATATCCTGAGGCTCAATCTGCGAAAACATATTCTAACATGGCAAGGAGACCCGATCCTCAGTCCGCTGAGCTCCGTAGAAAGGTAAAACTCACACAGTTGGATACCACGAAAAACGAACCTGATATTATTGACAAGTGTCCTCCCGAAATATAAGTAAACTCTTCCAAAGAAATGCCTTCAATGAAAAAGGTAGTATTACAAGCTAGAACCGAGCTAATTGTAAACGTCCCTTTTAAATGTAAAAATGATGTAGTGGTTAGAAAAAGAGATCTTGTACCAGGGGTATATTTAGCGGCAACAGTAGCCAGACCAACAAAAAATGCAATACCAGTTTTGGTCATGAACATAAATGAAGAAGACGTGGAGTTAGATATCGTGTCCCAATGATCAAACTCACGAATCAATAAAACAATAAATCTTTAAACCGAAGAAAACACACGACTTGCATTTAAAACAATACTTTATTTATCCGAGAACTGACCTAACTTAATGACAATATAACTAAGCTACCTGGCGCTTAGGTAACCTGAACCGACTCTAATCACGATAAGACTGTACACTTTACGGCACTCGCCAGTCCAGTCATTGGTCTTTTATGCACAAATATTCGGAAGTAGACTTTACTTAACAAGGCGGATGTAAACAAACAACGACCTTGCCGTTTGTTCTACCGGTTGCAGCACCTGAGTCGCTCAGTAGTAAACAATCGCTTTACATAATAATTACCATGCGAGGTTACTTATTATTGTAATCGTCAATTGCTCCACTAAGCGCTCATCGCAGCCAGCTGTTGAGCTAATCAGCAAAATAACAGACAGTTGCAGAACAGTACCATGCGAGGTTGCTGTTTAGCAATTGTTAATTAATAATATTATAATTATTTATTATAATCCGTATATTGGGCCATAACATCCCTCCCCCCTTGGAAAAAGTAGTTTCCGCCGGGAACTAGATCTGGAGAGTGCAACAATCTTAATTGAAAACTGAAAATGTCTTTTTCCTCATTCGGTTCAGATTCTTTACATTTTCCATTATATACCTACTATCTAAATTGTCTTATTTTTCTTTTTCAAACCGTACATTTTACATTTTTTCATCTTTTTACATCATTTCTCTTTTTATTTTATTTTACATTTAACTTCTTTCATTTCATTTTCATATTTAATTCCTTTCTTTCATTTTTACATCTTTTTACATCATTTCTTTTATTTATTCTGATTTTACAACATATCTATTTACTTTTTTTTTTACTTCACATGTCCTTTTATTTATTCTGATTTTACAACATATCTATTTACTTTTTTTTTTACTTCACACGTCCGTTCTTGGAAACTTCCTCCACTTCTTAAATACCTTATTATACTAATAATTTCCTACATTTGAATCTTATAACAATTAATCTATTTCTTTCCATTGAACATGATTGAATATTATAAACCATATATACATATTTTTATTTCTATATAACTTTACACGTTAATCTCTAACTATGGGTTGCCCTTAAATTACTTCTACGTTATACAAGTGCAAAAAATATATACATAAACTTAACTAAACCTATGGCGGTTACTCTAGCTGCACAAGTTGTTTCCCCACAATAGTTGGCAGATTGGTGGTTGGCAAGTTCGCTGTCGTGGGCGAGACTGTCTCAATGGTTATGTTTGCATTTTGGGCCTTGGGTTGCTGCTCTGACTTATGAACTATAAGTCGAATCACTCTGTTAGTGCCGGCTTGAGTATAGTTCCTCTTCCAGCGCTTCAAATGGCATAATACTCCTATCAGGATTATTAAGCTGATGATGGCTAAACATGCGGTAGTAGTTGTCGCTGCTAAATGTACTGGATGTGGAATGGCACGTCTACTTGCCTCCTCCGTGCTGATTTTGTCTCCAACCCTATTTATAGCTGCATCCTGCTCTCTCCATGCTTGATTAAAGTTGTCACTAGCCAGCAATCATATTTCGTCCTTTTTTCCTTCTACTACCTCCTCTCTCTGCCTGTCTGTCTGTGTTGCGATGATGCTCCAGGCTGGTAACTCCATTCGTCTGGGCTGCCATATTTCGCTGCGCGGTATTTTCAGCTTGTATTCCTAGGTCACCGATTTGTAGGTTACAATGTTCTTCGATGAATAATACCCCTGTTTGCTGCAGCTCACCGATGGAAGTTGGTGAATGTTGGCAGTTCACTTCCAGCTTGGTCTTCTCGGACATCACAAATAACCAGTGGTTTCTCGTTACCATTCTCACTAATCTGCTCCACTTTGATGTAACTCTTTCATTACAGGCCTTCGCATTTACGTTCAAGCTCCGGAAAAGGTTCAGCACACAATTTTCTCCAACAGCAGTAATAGTTGGGGCTAATTGTGGGCTTACGATTTGCGGGTAGTCTGATGCGGTTAACAACCTCTGGCACTTCTGGTACTGTTGGTAACTCAGCAAGACATACTGCCGTTCATGATTGTTGGCTGCCCCAAATTCAGCGCCCAGATCATATACATGATACCCAAATTCATCTATAGCAATCGGGATCGTGTATACCTTATGTAAGTCAAATGAAACTCGTTGGGGCTGGGGGATATCTACCCTGACTAGTATTTCTTGGCCTAACTGGAGTGCTTGTACCTTTGCAATTTGTACCAGCAATTCGAAATTCTGGAATTTTTCATCTAAATCCAGTTTACTAGTGGCATTCTTCATTCTCTCGGTAGTAGTATAGCTATGGCGTTTTTGGACCACTTTTTCCATACAAAAAGTGCAAGGTAGATTCCAACTATTTTGGAGGCTCTGGACGGGGGTCTGGGCCACTGAGGGCGATTCCGTTTAGTGGTATACGTCACAGGGCATGCCTGGGGAATTCCTTTCCTATCGTCTGGCTGACCAGGTGATGACGTCATCTGGTTGCCGATTCCCGTCAGCTGATCAAGCTCTGTCATAGCTGATTTGAAAATTCAAACTGTTTTTGTCTACGCCTGCATGAGGGAATTCCTTCCTACCGTCTGGCTGACCAGGGGGATGACGTCATCTGGTTGGCTGATTCCCATAAGTTGTTCAAGCTCTTGTCTTAGCTGATTTTTAATAAAATAATGCTGGCTTTTGCTGGAATCGAACCGAGAACGTTTGGTTTTGTAAATTCCAAGGCGCTCTACCATCAGGGCATGGAGGTGTTGTGTGAATGTTCTTTAAACTTGCTATATACGCTTAGAGTTGTGGGAACAGAGACATCGGGACACTTGTGCGAGGCTGGACACACACACACACACACACACACACGCACACACACTACGTCATACCAAAAGGTTTTCTACCAGGTGATATTCCGTATTGCACCATGTTATTAAATTAGCAACAACAACAATTAACGTAGGTAGGTATGTTGGCTTAAATAAGAAATTGCCTAATTTTTGATCTTCAGGTGCAATGCTTCTAATTTGATTCATTGCATAAACAATTCGTACAGCCGAATAATGAAAACAAAATCGCAGTCGAATAATGTAAACAAAATCGCAGTCGAATAATGTAAACAAAATTCGCACAGAGCCGAGTAAAGTAAACAAATTGAACGATTGCCGATTTCTTTAGCTGAAAAAAATAACAACTGATAAGTTGTCTTAGATGAGTAGTGGAAGTTATAATTGAAAATTTCATCATGATATTCGATATCTAAAAAGAGATCACGGCTGCTTGGGATGGTAAGAATGAAAATTAAAGCCTAGAAAATTTTCGCTGTAGGGGTATGCGTGTACTGAAAAGTCTTATCAGAAATCCTCTACGGGCTATGGATATTAGCGATCATACCTTTTATGATGTAATTCATATTACTTATAATTCAAGTCTAGGCTATTTTTTTTGTAAGCATTAAGTTGAGAATTGGTTAAATTAAAATCTTTGTGAGCTATAATATTAATGTAGGATGATGTGGCGACTTAGATGAGTAATGAAAATTGTATAGCTGCAGCCTTGTTAGAAAATTTTTAGTCTTCAAGTGTAATGGGATGACTGGTAATTTTATATCAAACAAACTCGCACAGCCGAGAAAAGTAAACAAGTTGAGCGATTTTTTTGTGTCTATTGGAAAGTCTTTCGCTCAGTAAAAATCTTATACATAATTCTAGTAGGATATAGAAGCTTTGGTGAAGACGGGGGCGATGGTCGAGAGTGGTTAGTGTTATTTACTTATTTTTAAATCTTGTCATGAAAGCATTAGGTTGGTTAGGGTGGATTAAGTTAAAAGTTTTGATGAAAGAAGGTGGCATGATTATATTAATTTAGTTTTGGATGAGTAGTGGAGTGCTGTAATATGCCTCGCTCCAACACATTAGGAAGCTTTAGTGAATACCGTACCTTGAAACCATCTCGCTCTCTCAAAACATCTTTCTCTCTCTAGCACACATGTTTGAGGTGGACTTGATCATATACATGCCAGCTTGGAGCTTGCTTGTCTGCTTTGTATACTATGAGTATAGTATGGTTGCCTGAAATTATCAGGCTTGTTATTGAATGGGGCTACATAACTTGTTGGCTGATATCATTAGCGGCGGGGTGGGGCCGCTTTAATGATCTAACTTCTATTCGTACAGAAATGTGGTTTTTTGATAATCCTAAGCCTACTTTCTTATCTTCCGAACCAAAATAAATTGTTAACCAAATGACTACGATTCCTCAATCAAGAACTCCCTTTTGAGTAATAATTGTATATGGCGCCGTACCTTGGGCTGATGATATCGAATGTAGCTGCCTACAGATTCGGGCTCCGGCTGCAAATAGACACACATTCAGCTGGGAGTTAGTGGGCGTAATATGTAAGGTTACATTTTAATCAAAACTATTTTATTATTTTGATAAGTAAGGTATATAGTAAGTGTAGCCTTTGGGAAGGTAAGTAACCAAGCTGTAAATTACTAGAAGACTATTTTCCTGTATAGATAGTAAGTTAGGCTCTATAGCATATATACATAAATATAAATATAAATTCAATGTTTGGCAGTTTTCTATAAGTATCAATATAGAACATTTTAGATAGCGGACTCTCAATGAACACAAATAGATTTCTGTTTCATGGTGTTCAAACCAACATTAAATAGCCACCTGAAAATTAAATCATTCAAAAGATTTTAATTCCACGTATTTCTTATTATTGAAACTAGGTTGGGAACGAAACTACATAAACGTACCTATAAGCTCGTCGATAAAGCAGTTTTTTAGTGGAGACAACAATCGACACATGATCGCTACATTCCACATTACAAAATTTCGACACGATCGACAGAATTCAACAGGCTTTTAGTTGAAATTAAAATGTATATTATTAGCAAATTATTACTTAGCTTTAAAAGCATAAAACATTTTAGTATTAACTAAAAATAATTTAGAAATAGCCATATTGTGTATGTATAGGTATATTCTATTAGTTCAGTTAATACGTTGTACGTACTAAGCATAGCTGCTAAGGTCAATGCACTCGTCTGACCTACGCACAGCTGTTAAGGTCAACGGACTTTCTGCTGCTACCTACGCACAGCTGCTAAGGTCAATGTACTTTGGTTGTTATGCGCAAGGTAAAATAATTTGTTGGTGCCGTGCGCAGTTCAGAGGCAATATAAGTCGCAGGCCAACTTGAATCTTTCTCTTTTAGTATCCAGCTTCTATAGAGTGCGCATCATTTTGGAATTCGACTTGGCTAGTGTAATCAAATATAATTATTAACAAATTAACTTTATCTTGGGTAACGACTGAGATAAAGATATTTATTCTGGGTCTCGACTGGAATAAATTCTAATAACATAACAACTTTATCTTGGGTACCGACTGAGATAAAGATATTTATTCTGGATACCGACTAGAATAAACACGACTAATACAACTTTGCTTTGGGTCTCGACCGAAGTAAAGTATCTTGTTCCGGGGAACGACTAGAACAAGATAATCACTAACTATTTAATTACCAACGCCATAAAGTCGATTCCATAGTTTTATACTGGTGAGTACATCTTTGATTAATCATATATTATATTTCATATTGATTAATATATTTATATACCTATATATATACATATAGTGCCATTGGTCAAAGTAGCCACAACTTTGACATTATTATATTGAAATTATTATTGTGTAGTGAGTAAGCGATTTTTTTGAATATATTGAAGTTTAGTTCTTAAGTGTGAAATTGAATTCTGTTAATTTTAGTTCTAGTTGTAATGTTGTACTTAAGTTTTACGTGCGTCCAATAAACCACTGGCTATAAAATATTCCCCGGCGTTATTATTTACAGTCCACATCCTTCTCTATATTTTTTCTTGAGTGTTCTCATTGGGCAGAACATTTAATGATCCTTCGTAGCCGAATTTAAAGTCTAGTGGTTTATAATCTCACACGTCTTAACATGAGTACACTTCAAAAATGTTTGGCTAACCAAGCCACCTCCGCAAAAATCATCGAAAAATCTCTTAAGAACTACAACAATACTGCTGTAGAGAAACGAACAAAAGGGCTTGTTTCTGAGCGCTTAATCGCTTTAAGCGAAATCTGGTCAGATTACAAGTCTACTCATTACGCAATTATCCAAGCTACGCAGGCATTGGATGACAGTGAACTTGAAAAGTACGACTATTTCGTACATGATCAATTTGCAGAGGTGGAAAATAAGTACTATGCATTCCGAGGTATTCTTAGGGATGCATTAGATGCTTTTGAGCCAAAAGCAGAACAAAGAATTGCTGCAGAAACTAGAACTGATCAGCAATCTTCGTCTTTTTTGAAGTTGCCCAGAATTACACTGCCAACATTTTCTGGTTCTTATGATTCATGGAGATCATTTCACGATTTGTTTAATTCTCTAGTTCATAAAAATCATTCTTTACCTCCAGTACAAAAACTACATTTTCTTAAAACAAGTGTTACTGGCGAGGCTGAACACTTGCTGCGACAGTTTCCAGCAACAGATGCAAGCTACGAAAATGCATGGAAAACGTTAAAGGATAGATACGACAATAAGCGAGTATTAGTGAACGCTCAGCTGAAAACTCTGTGTAATCTATCTAAAATAACAAATGAATCTGCCAAGGCGATACGATCCTTATTAGACAGACCCAATTCTCATATACAAGTTGGTGCAATGCCTACCAACGGAAACCCATCGCTTGTGGGAGCAGGAGGTAAATAATGAAGAAGGTTTACCTACGTTTGATTCTCTAAAGACCTTCCTAGAGACCAGATTCCGAACTCTGGAAGCAATTTTAGATTCAAAGTCAGTTCATCCAGAAAAAACAAATAACTCAAATAATTTCATTAAAAAGATATCAACACATTACTCAGCATCTACAGGCAAATGCGCAATATGCAAAGAGCCACATAGATTGTTTAAATGTCCACAATTTATCAAATGTGACATTGACAAAAGGCTTAAGATCGTTACATCTAACCGTCTATGTGTAAACTGCCTATCAAGGCACCATAACACGAAATCTTGCCCAAGCAAATTTACGTGTCGGCAATGCGGTAGAAAACACCATTCTTTGCTTCACAAGAATAGTGGTACATCCAATCAAAGTACTCACTTTTCAACTAAGCAAAGCAATAATTCTATTAAACAAGCACAGAAACTCAATTCTCCCTCTACATCTGAGGTCATACCAGATAGTTCTTTACGAACATTCTACACCAATCGCCCACGGCGTATTACACAAGCACTGCTTGCAACAGCATTGCTAAATATTGCCTCCTCAAAGGGCGTCATATTGACATTACGAGCCTTAATAGATTCTGGGTCTCAAGTGTCATTCATTACCCAAGCAGCAGCACGCAAACTGCAATTACCTACCACCCGCGTAGAAATTCAGATAACAGGCTTGAGGAACACACAAGCTACAAATGTAAAAGGAAAAACATCCTTTGAAATACGCTCGTTCTCAGATTCACATAAGGCCACTTCAGTGACAGCACTAATCGTGAACAAGATCACTGAATTCCTACCTCCTTCCACCATTCAAATACAAGAATGGGAACATATAAAGAATCTAGATCTAGCAGATCAATCTTTCCATAAACCCGGAAAAATTGATATACTTTTAGGAGCAGATGTTTACGGGGAAATTTTATTGGAAGGATTAAGAAAAGGTCCTCCAGGAACCCCTATTGCCCAAAATAGCACCCTAGGATGGATCCTCTTTGGAAATTTATCTCAAGCAGACTCTAGTTCCAAGGTTTCATCCTTAACAATCAATGCGCAAGCTGAACAAGACGCATTTATAGACAAAATCCTGCGAAAGTTTTGGGAAACTGAGGAAATCACTCCTCACGTACGGAAGTTCTCAAAACCCGAACAAGAGTGTGAACGGTTGTATCAAAATACTCATCGTCGCAATGCGAGTGGTCGTTATGAAGTATGTTTACCATTCATCGAAGAAAAACCAGTGCTAGGCGATTCCCGAAATATGGCCCTACGCAGGTTTTATAGTCTCGAGAAGAAACTACTTCAGAATGCTGATCTTTACAAAGACTATAAAGATTGCATAAACGAATATCATGCCTTAGGGCATATGAAACCAGCTGAAAAGGAAGTTAGCAGAGAACAAAGCTACTACCTTCCGCATCACGCTGTTATAAAATCAGATAGTACGACCACAAAGGTTCGAGTCGTCTTTGACGCTTCAGCCAAGTCTACTAATGGGAAAAGCTTAAACGAGCAGCTCCATACTGGACCAGTCTTGCAATCTGAACTTTTTTCTATCTTACTACGATGGAGAAAATACAAATACGCTATGTCCGCCGACATAGAAAAGATGTATAGAATGATTAACATTCAATCAGCAGATCAAAGGTATCAGAGAATAATTTGGAGAAATAGTCCTAGTGAACCCATAAAGGACTATCAACTAACAACAGTAACGTTTGGTACTACTCCAGCTCCTTATCTCGCTATCAAAACACTTCATCAGCTTGCACAGGATGAAGCTGAGAAGTATCCAATTGCTGCTAAAATTGTTACTCGCGACTTCTACGTAGACGATTTAATTACAGATGCAGAATCTATCGATGAAGCTGTCAAGATACAAACGCAGCTCGTTAGTCTATTATCTTTAGCTGGGTTTAATCTAAGGAAATGGGTGAGCAACTCCTCGGATCTTCTAGCAGATATTCCAGAGGAGCAAAGGGAATTACAACTTCCCTTACGGTTTGCAAGTGATGAGTCAGTAAAAACTCTTGGTATCCACTGGTATCCAGGAGCTGATTACTTTATCTTGCAATATCGACAAATAGCAGACCGTCTATCTACTAAACGATCTATTTTATCAGAAATTGCTACATTGTTTGATCCACTAGGCTGGATCTCACCAATAGTAATCACTGCAAAGGTTCTGATGCAAACTTTGTGGCTTTCTGGATGTTCGTGGGATGATCCGATTCCTGCACCCATTGACACCCAATGGCGGCATTTTAAGGCAGAGTTGTATCATATCAGCCAGCTTAAAATCCCACGCTGGCTACATACGACAAACAATTTAACAAATTGTCAGATACACGGATTCTCAGATGCCTCCAATCAAGCTTATTCTGCTGCTGTGTATATCAAGGTTGTTGACGTCGAAGGAAAAATCCATATCAATTTGCTAATGGCAAAATCAAAAGTAGCTCCTGTGAAACCTGTATCACTTCATCGGCTGGAGTTATGTGGAGCAGTTTTATTAACTCGTCTTATAAATCGAGTAAAGATAGACTTGGAACTTAATCGAGTCCCCATCTATGCATGGACAGACTCTTCTATAGTCTTATCTTGGATACACAATCATCCAAACAAATATAAGACTTATGTAGCGAATAGGGTTTCTGAAATCCAGGAACAACTAGATATCAAAGCCTGGCGTCACGTGCGTTCCGCAGATAATCCCGCAGATTGCAACTGCAGAGGAATCAAACCTGCGAATCTAATCAATCTTGAACTCTGGTGGCACGGACTCAGTTGGCTTCAGCAGCCCGAGGAACATTGGCCTAAGTCAAAACCCTCAGCTAACATGCAGATAGATTCTGAACAAAAGCGCGTGACACATACTGCTGTAGCCCAAACAATGATAAACGAATTATTTGATAAATATTCTTCTTTCATAAAATTAAATCGTGTCACAGCATATTGCCTCAGATTTTTGAACAATATCCGAGCAAGCCAAAATCTGACAATAGGTTTAATTAAACAAACCGAACAGCTTTCCCCAACAGAGCTGCTGGAAGCAAAATATCTGTTAATAAAATTAGCGCAAGGCATTACTTACGATACCGAGATAAGACAATTAAAAGCAGGATTATCGCTTCCAGCTAAAAGCAATTTGATAACCCTTAATCCATTTCTTGACAATAACAAGTTATTGCGGGTAGGAGGTCGCTTACAAAACGCTCATATCCCATATGATCAACAACATCCGATCATTCTACCAAAAGCAAGTAAATTAACAAACCTAATTATAGATCATATTCATCTAAAAACTTTGCATGGTGGTGTACAGCTTGTATTAAATACTCTAAGACACGAATATTGGGTTTTACAAGGACGACGAACAGTAAAAAACATCCTACATAGATGCATTCCCTGCTTCAAGCAAGCTGCCCGAACTAGGACTCAAATAATGGGAAATTTGCCAACTCCAAGAGTGCATATCTCAAGACCATTTCAACAAACAGGTGTCGATTATGCCGGTCCTATTAATTTAAAAATATCAAAGCACAGGGGCAATCGATATTACAAAGGCTATATATGTATCTTCGTCTGTATGGCCACGAAAGCTATCCATATTGAGCCAGTTTCTGACTTATCTACAGCTAGTTTCATCGCAGCTTTCAAAAGGTTTTCTAGTCGCCGAGGTTTGTGCACTGATATTTATTCTGACTGCGGAACCAATTTTGTTGGTGCCAACAAGGTTTTCCAGAAAGAATTCAAATCTGCCCTCAAAAACGCAAGCAACGAAATTGCTGAAAAAATTGCGCACGACGGCATTCACTGGCACTTCAATCCACCTTCGACTCCACATTTTGGAGGCCTGTGGGAAGCTGGAGTGAAATCTATTAAATTTCATTTAAAACGAGTCTTAGGAAACGCCCTTCTAACTTTTGAGGAATTTGCAACAGTCCTGGCACAAATCGAGGCCTGTTTAAACTCGCGACCCTTGTGTCCCATGACTGAAGATAAAGATGACCTCAATGCATTAACTCCAGGACATTTTTTTGATAGGAAAATCTTTAATCGCACCACCAGAGCCTGTGATGCCCATTAGAATATCATCAGTTACTAGATTGAATCATGTACAACTCCTGAAGCAACACTTTTGGAACAAATGGTCAACCGATTACCTGAATTCATTGCAAAATAGGCCTAAATGGCAACAACCAACATTAAATCCTTGTGTCGGAGATTTAGTTCTGATTAAAGAAACAAATTTACCTGCATGTCATTGGATATTAGGAAGAATACAAGAAGTGTTTAAAGGAAATGATAACTACATAAGAGTAGTTACAATAAAAACCAGCAAGGGCATCTTAGAAAGACCTATTACGAAAGTATGTCTCTTTCCAAAATCTGCAGAAAGCCCAAATCTGTAACGATAAGGGCATCTGTCCTAAAAAAAAAAAAAAAAAAAACCAAATCATTTTTAACATATGTACCTACATATAGGTACACAACAGCAAGCCTGCATACAAAATAAAATCTGTTTTTTTTTCTCTATCTCTTAAGTCTGGCACTAAGTACAATAGTCAAAATTTTCAAATCGTTGCACTCAAATTCGAAGACATAGTTCCATTGTTATTGGACATTGCTATGAGACACAGTGGGAAATTATCACACGGGCATCATTAAAAAAAAAAAAAAAATATAAAAAAAAAATCATATGAAAGATAACAAAAACTTATCTAAAATCTGGATTAAGCTGCAGGCTGTAGGTACATACACACATACGTACAATCGTACGCCCGTTTCAATAATTAAAGCAAAATCTGTTTCAATTCAGAGAACTTTTCCCATGCTGCAATTTCTGCATTATAAACTACAAAACCCTTTTCATCTATTAGCAGGGGGCATAATTACAATTATGCAAAGTGCAGATCTTTGCTATTGTTCTTCATAACAAAGATTTTTTTTCAGACAAAAAAAAAAACAGCTTAAAAAAAAAACAGGTTATTTCGCCACACTCGAACCTTCGACCTGGGACGTGATACCTTATCAGCGCTCAGCGAAGTTCTCCTATGCTGCCAACGAGAGGCTCTTTCATTACATGTCAATTAAAATCCGTCCAACACGAAGTGATCGTCAATGAAACAGACGTCAACCAAAGGAATGCGCTACTCTGGCTCCGCTAATCAATTCATTGCAACAGACATCACAATTTAGTTTTCCGATTCCGATCGCTGGAACATTTAGGAAAGTAAGATATAATTATTTATATATATATAGCAAAGAAACAACCAAGGTATGCTTTACGTCGTCATTTTAAAATTAATTACTTGAAAGATTGAATTTTCAAATAAAATTCAACCTTTCAACAGGGGGCAGTATGTTCAAACCAACATTAAATAGCCACCTGAAAATTAAATCTTTCAAAAGATTTTAATTCCACGTATTTCTTATTATTGAAACTAGGTTGGGAACGAAACTACATATACCTACCTACAAGCTCGTCGATAAAGCAGATTTTTAGTGGAGACAACAATCGACACATGATCGCTACATTCCACATTAAAAAATTTCGACACGATCGACAGAATTCAACAGGCTTTTAATTGAAATTAAAATGTATATTATTAGCAAATTATTACTTAGCTTTAAAAGCATAAAACATTTTAGTATTAACTAAAAATAATTTAGAAATAGCCATATTGTGTATGTATAGGTATATTCTATTAGTTTAGTTAATACGTTGTACGTACTAAGCATAGCTGCTAAGGTCAATGCACTCGTCTGACCTACGCACAGCTGTTAAGGTCAACGGACTTTCTGTTGATACCTACGCACAGCTGCTAAGGTCAATGTACTTTGGTTGTTATGCGCAAGGTAAAATAATTTGTTGGTGCCGTGCGCAGTTCAGAGGCAATATAAGTCGCAGGCCAACTTGAATCTTTCTCTTTTAGTATCCAGCTTCTATAGAGTGCGCATCATTTTGGAATTCGACTTGGCTAGTGTAATCAAATATAATTATTAACAAATTAACTTTATCTTGGGTAACGACTGAGATAAAGATATTTATTCTGGGTCTCGACTGGAATCAATTCTAATAACATAACAACTTTATCTTGGGTAACGACTGAGAAAAAGATATTTATTCTGGGTCTCGACTGGAATAAATTCTACTAACATAACAACTTTATCTTGGGTAACGACTGAGATAAAAATATTTATTCTGGGTCTCGACTGGAATAAATTCTACTAACATAACAACTTTATCTTGGGTAACGACTGAGATAAAGATATTTATTCTGGGTCTCGACTGGAATAAATTCTACTAACATAATAACTTTATCTTGGGTACCGACTGAGATAAAGATATTTATTCTGGGTCTCGACTGGAATAAAATTTACTAACCTAATAACTTTATCTTGGGTAGCGACTGAGATAAAGATATTTATTCTGGGTCTCGACTGGAATAAATCTTACTAATAACAACTTTATCTTGGGTACCGACTGAGATAAAGATATTTATTCTGGGTCTCGACTGGAATAAAATTTACTAACCTAATAACTTTATCTTGGGTAACGACTGAGATAAAGATATTTATTCTGGGTCTCGACTGGAATAAATTTTACTAACTCAACAACTTTAACTTGGGTACCGACTGAGATATAGATAGTTATTCTGGGTAGCGACTAGAATAACATAGACTAACTCAAACCTTTATCTTGGGTCTCGACTGAGATAAAGATAGTTATTCCGGGTAGAGACTAGAATAACACTCACTAATCTCAAACCTTTATCTTGGGTCTCGACTGAGATAAAGATATTTATTCTGGGTACCGACTAGAATAAACACGACTAATACAACTTTGCTTTGGGTCTCGACCGAAGTAAAGTATCTTGTTCCGGGGAACGACTAGAACAAGATAATCACTAACTATTTAATTACCAACGCCATAAAGTCGATTCCATAGTTTTATACTGGTGAGTACATCTTTGATTAATCATATATTATATTTCATATTGATTAATATATTTATATACCTATATATATACATATAGTGCCATTGGTCAAAGTAGCCACAACTTTGACAGTATTATATTGAAATTATTATTGTGTAGTGAGTAAGCGATTTTTTTGAATATATTGAAGTTTAGTTCTTAAGTGTGAAATTGAATTCTGTTAATTTTAGTTCTAGTTGTAATGTTGTACTTAAGTTTTACGTGCGTCCAATAAACCACTGGCTATAAAATATTCCCCGGCGTTATTATTTACAATCCACATCCTTCTTTATATTTTTTCGTGAGTGTTCTCATTGGGCAGAACACATGGCTTGGGAAGTATTCTCGGGGTTTTGGTATGAGGGATTGAATCGATGTATGTATATGTTTTTATTTGATTGGAGCAAAGTATTCTCACGGCTTCATGATCCAAAGCTTAAATATAACTGAAATTCTTAAAAAAATGTTGAATCGAAGAGTAATTCTATCGTAATATTCAGAAGGATTTAAGGGTTTAAGAAAAGAAGGTGGTAGTATGATATGTTGATTTGAGGAATATCTTGGATGAGCAGTGGTAGTTGTATGGGTGCAGTAAAAGAAAGCCTTATTAACAATTGTTTTTATGATCAGGTGTAATGGCACGGTCAATGTTACCACTTGAAATCTTTCTAGAATAGCTTTTTAGCATAGTCCGAAAGTGGCCACACCTTTGTAGGAAGATATTGCTATGATATTAACATAGTATGATATGTTGACTTAGATGAGTAGTGGAAGTCGTATGGGTGAAGTAAAACCCTAATTTTTGGTGATCTGGTATAATGGAATGACCAGTGTTGTAATACGAAATCTTTCTAGAGTAACTTTTTCGAAAAGTGATCCTTTTCTGCTTAAGCGATGAGAGTTCGACATCAAAAATCTCATGTTATTTCTTATGGAAGTCCAAATTTACTTTTGCTATTATCTCGCTTTAACACATCATCTGTCTCTCTCTAATACATATGCTTAAGGTGGATTTGGTCATATACTAGCCTACTTGGAGCTTGGTATTATCAGTTGTTTGCTTTATATGCTATGAGTATATACATGTTGGCTTTAGGTTGAGAGTGGGTTAAATTAAAAGCTTCGACGATAGAAGATAGTGCTATGATATTAAGTAATGGAAATTGTATGGGAGCAGTAAAAGAATAATTTTTGGTTGTCAGGTGGCTTAGCAGGTAATTTGATATTACCTTTTGCCATACTTTTCAACCATCTGACTCTATGAAACACATCTGTGTCGCTCTAACATTAATCTGTTCATACTTGAGGCGGTTATGATAGCTTGAAATTATCTTATTCATATTGGTCAATGAGGAATTCCACAGGTTTTGTTTACAATTCGTTATATTTTTCGGGTCTGGGATTAACAAATATTTTGAGAATAAATTAAGTTTGGTGATGCTTGAACTTTCCTTTATGTGCGGTGGGTGCATATAATCTAGTAGGAAGTTTTAGTGAATACCATACCTTTCAACCATCTCGCTCTAACACACAACATCTGCCTAGCTCTAACATACATGCTTGAGGTCGACATGATCGTTTACATGCCAGCTTGGAGCTGTGTGTGTGTTATCAGTAGTTTGATTTATATGCTATGCCTGCCTGGAATTATCATGCTTGTGTTGGTTTGGTCTGTATACTTGCTGGATGAGAGCTTTAGCGACAATAAGCCATTGTTTACTTGCCAGCTTGGAACTTGGTGATATGAGTTTTTGCTTTATATGCTCTGGTTGTCAGGGGTTATCATGTGTTTAGCTGGGCTTGGTGAATATATATCTGAAAATAGATCATGTGAAACTGCTGCGATATTAGAGTATTTTCTTATCAGGTTGAGAGGGGCATTTTTAGCGATGAGCATAAGAAATAAATTCAAGATTACTATAACATTTTAAAATTATATAAAAATATTGAGAAAGTCGAATCAAAATGTTATGAGCATCATGTAAGCTGGGCTTGGGCAAGAGATGATTCAACGGATTCAACAGTATAAGTTTATAGCCGAAAATATAAACAAATTTGATACAAATGATTACCCAGAAGATAATCAATTCAATTTACCGCTCATGAATAAAAAGATTCCTGGTCTAATGAAGGATGAGCTGAATGGGAAAATCATGAGCAAATTTGTAGGCTTGCGCTTGAAAATGTACAGTCTGCGTATAAACGTGAAAGCAAAAAGAGTAAAGAATAATGTAGTCCAGAGGCATATAAATTTCGTCGACTACGTCGAATATTTGAATAACAACCGAGTATTAACTTCTAATCACAGCTCCATACGATCGCATAACCATAATGTCTACACGATCAGCCAAAAGAAGATTGCATTGAGTCCATATGATAAGAAGCGGTATATTATGAGTGGGACGACGGATACTCTACCATGGGGACATTACTCTATTCAATCAGAACAGCAAGGAGCAGACGGAGAAAACATAGTCTAAGCATAGTCTCAGATATATATTTTAAATAAAACTTGTATTATAGCTAAAATACCATTTAATGAAATACCTTGTTTTAATTGTATTTTAGTCTAATATATACATTATAGTAAAATAAAAAAGTTAGAGGGAAATCGATTAAAGGAAGCCCAACCATTGAATGATACACTAAGAATTAAATGTTAATATTTTTCAATTTATAATAAATTATATTTTATATATGGTATCCTTTTTATTCAATTTCCCTACTAAGTCCACAGCTCCCGAATTACATTTGCCCACTACAGCGAGCTCCTAATCGGACGGTTGAGCATTTTACCCAGAATGTTAGGGCGGCTTGAAAAAAAACGTATACACGTCGGCTCGACCTTGACCCCTAACATAACATTTGAAACCGGAAGGGCCTTATCTGACCTGTTTGAAAAGCTGTTAAGCTGTTATCTGACTGTTTGAAAAGCTGTTAAGCTGTTGTCAGACCTGTTTAAAAGCTGTTAAGCTGGTTTGGAAAGCTGTTAAGCTGTTATCAGACCTGTTTAAAAAGCTGTTAAGCTGTTATCAGACCTGTTTGAAAAGCTGTTAAGCTGTTATCAGACCTGTTTAAAAGCTGTTAAGCTGTTATCAGACCTGTTTAAAAAGCTGTTCCGGATGAAGGTCAAGGACTTGATGCCCTTCGTGTAATTATGGATCTATTTTGATGGATACCAATGCATATAAAAGTGACTATGCTGAAGATGGACAAATAACAGGTACTAGAACGGCTAAGTATAAAGCTATAATCAGTAAACTTATACAGCATAAAGGCATGGGACTATCTTGAGAGATACCAATGAATATAAACGTGACTATGCTTAAGATGGACAAATAAAAGGTAATGGAGCGGCTTTAAATCTATAATCAGTAAACTTATACAGCATAAACGCATGGGACTAGTGCATTGGTATTTCTCAAAATAGATCCATAATTACAGGAAGGGCATCAAGTCCTTGACCTTCATCCGGATGTGTATCCTGGAGTCTACAACCTTGATTCCCTATAATCAAGCATGTCACAGGGGGTTCCACAGTGCTTTTCAAAACAGGGCTGATAACTGCTTAACAGCTTTTGAACGGGTCACATAACAGATACACAGCTTTTCGAACAGGTCATATAACAGCTTAACAGCTTTTCAAACAGGTCGTATAACAGCTTATCAACTTTCTAAACCAGCTTAACAGCTTTTAAACAGGTCTGATAACAGCTTAACAGCTTTTCAAACAGGTCTGATAACAGCTTAACAGCTTTTAAACAGGTCTGACAACAGCTTAACAGCTTTTCAAACAGGTCAGATAACAGCTTAACAGCTTTTCAAACAGGTCAGATAAGGCCCTTCCGGTTTCAAATGTGATGTTAGGGGTCAAGGTCGAGCCGACGTGTATACGTTTTTTTTCAAGCCGCCCTAACATTCTGGGTAAAATGCTCAACCGTCCGATTAGGAGCTCGCTGTAGTGGGCAAATGTAATTCGGGAGCTGTGGACTTAGTAGGGAAATTGAATAAAAAGGATACCATATATAAAATATAATTTATTTTAAATTGAAAAATATTAACATTTAATTCTTAGTGTATCATTCAATGGTTGGGCTTCCTTTAATCGATTTCCCTCTAACTTTTTTATTTTACTATAATGTATATATTAGACTAAAATACAATTAAAACAAGGTATTTCATTAAATTGTATTTTAGCTATAATACAAGTTTTATTTAAAATATATATCTGAGACTATGCTTATACTATGCTTTCTCCGTCTGCTCCTTGCTGTTCTGATTGAATAGAGTAATGTCCCCATGGTAGAGTATCCGTCGTCCCACTCATAATATACCGCTTCTTATCATATGGACTCAATGCAATCTTCTTTTGTCTGATCGTGTAGACATTATGGTTATGCGATCGTATGGAGCTGTGATTAGAAGTTAATACTCGGTTGTTATTCAAATATTCGACGTAGTCGACGAAATTTATATGCCTCTGGACTACATTATTCTTTACTCTTTTTGCTTTCACGTTTATACGCAGACTGTACATTTTCAAGCGCAAGCCTACAAATTTGCTCATGATTTTCCCATTCAGCTCATCCTTCATTAGACCAGGAATATTTTTATTCATGAGCGGTAAATTGAATTTATTATCTTCTGGGTAATCATTTGTATCAAATTTGTTTATATTTTCGGCTATAAACTCACACTGTTGAATCCGTTGAATCATCTCTTGCCCAAGCCCAGCTTACATGATGCTCATAACATTTTGATTCGACTTTCTCAATATTTTTATATAATTTTAAAAAGTTATAGTAATCTTGAATTTATTTCTTATGCTCATCGCTACAAATGCCCCTCTCAACCTGATAAGAAAATACTCTAATATCACAGCAGTTTCACATGATCTATTTTCAGATATATATTCACCAAGCCCAGCTAAACACATGATAACCCCTGACAACCAGAGCATATAAAGCAAAAACTCATATCACCAAGTTCCAAGCTGGCAAGTAAACAATGGCTTATTGTCGCTAAAGCTCTCATCCAGCAAGTATACAGACCAACCCAACACAAGCATGATAATTCCAGGCAGGCATAGCATATAAATCAAACTACTGATAACACACACACAGCTCCAAGCTGGCATGTAAACGATCATGTCGACCTCAAGCATGTATGTTAGAGCTAGGCAGATGTTGTGTGTTAGAGCGAGATGGTTGAAAGGTATGGTATTCACTAAAACTTCCTACTAGATTATATGCACCCACCGCACATAAAGGAAAGTTCAAGCATCACCAAACTTAATTTATTCTCAAAATATTTGTTAATCCCAGACCCGAAAAATATAACGAATTGTAAACAAAACCTGTGGAATTCCTCATTGACCAATATGAATAAGATAATTTCAAGCTATCATAACCGCCTCAAGTATGAACAGATTAATGTTAGAGCGACACAGATGTGTTTCATAGAGTCAGATGGTTGAAAAGTATGGCAAAAGGTAATATCAAATTACCTGCTAAGCCAGCTGACAACCAAAAATTATTCTTTTACTGCTCCCATACAATTTCCATTACTTAATATCATAGCACTATCTTCTATCGTCGAAGCTTTTAATTTAACCCACTCTCAACCTAAAGCCAACATGTATATACTCATAGCATATAAAGCAAACAACTGATAATACCAAGCTCCAAGTAGGCTAGTATATGACCAAATCCACCTCAAGCATATGTATTAGAGAGAGACAGATGATGTGTTAAAGCGAGATAATTGCAAAAGTAAATTTGGACTTCCATAAGAAATAACATGAGATTTTTGATGTCGAACTCTCATCGCTTAAGCAGAAAAGGATCACTTTTCGAAAAAGTTACTCTAGAAAGATTTCGTATTGCAACACTGGTCATTCCATTATACCAGATCACCAAAAATTTGGTTTTTACTTCACCCATACGACTTCCACTACTCATCTGAGTCAACATATCATACTATGTTAATATCATAGCAATATCTTCCTACAAAGGTGTGGCCACTTTCGGACTATGCTAAAAAGCTATTCTAGAAAGATTTCAAGTGGTAACATTGACCGTGCCATTACACCTGATCATAAAAACAATTGTTAATAAGGCTTTCTTTTACTGCACCCATACAACTACCACTGCTCATCCAAGATATTCCTCAAATCAACATATCATACTACCACCTTCTTTTCTTAAACCCTTAAATCCTTCTGAATATTACGATAGAATTAGTCTTCGATTCAACATTTTTTTAAGAATTTCAGTTATATTTAAGCTTTGGATCATGAAGCCGTGAGAATACTTTGCTCCAATCAAATAAAAACATCTACATACATCGATTCAATCCCTCATACCAAAACCCCGAGAATACTTCGCAAGCCATGAAACAGAAATCTAT
Source organism: Dioctria rufipes (assembly GCA_963924295.1). Classification (NCBI taxonomy): domain Eukaryota; kingdom Metazoa; phylum Arthropoda; class Insecta; order Diptera; family Asilidae; genus Dioctria; species Dioctria rufipes. The sequence continues at coordinate 139,041,801 of OZ002744.1, forward strand.
TTGTGTTCATTGAGAGTCCGCTATCTAAAATGTTCTATATTGATACTTATACAAAACTGCCAAACATTGAATTTATATATATATGCTATAGAGCCTAACTTACTATCTATACAGGAAAATAGTCTTCTAGTAATTTACAGCTTGGTTACTTACCTTCCCAAAGGCTACACTTACTATATACCTTACTTATCAAAATAATAAAATAGTTTTGATTAAAATGTAACCTTACATATTACGCCCACTAACTCCCAGCTGAATGTGTGTCTATTTGCAGCCGGAGCCCGAATCTGTAGGCAGCTACATTCGATATCATCAGCCCAAGGTACGGCGCCATATACAATTATTACTCAAAAGGGAGTTCTTGATTGAGGAATCGTAGTCATTTGGTTAACAATTTATTTTGGTTCGGAAGATAAGAAAGTAGGCTTAGGATTATCAAAACACCACATTTCTGTACGAATAGAAGTTAGATCATTAAAGCGGCCCCACCCCGCCGCTAATGATCTCAGCCAACAAGTTATGTAGCCCCATTCAACAACAAGCCTGATAATTCCAGGCAACCATACTATACTCATAGTATACAAAGCAGACAAGCAAACTCCAAGCTGGCATGTATATGATCAAGTCCCCCTCAAACATGTGTGCTAGAGAGAGAAAGATGTTTTGAGAGAGCGAGATGGTTTCAAGGTACGGTATTCACTAAAGCTTCCTAATGTGTTGGAGCGAGGCATATTACAGCACTCCACTACTCATCCAAAACTAAATTAATATAATCATGCCACCTTCTTTCATCAAAACTTTTAATTTAATCCACCCTAACCAACCTAATGCTTTCATGACAAGATTTAAAAATAAGTAAATAACACTAACCACTCTCGACCATCGCCCCGGTCTTCACCAAAGCTTCTATATCCTACTAGAATTATGTATAAGATTTTTACTGAGCGAAAGACTTTCCAATAGACACAAAAAAATCGCTCAACTTGTTTACTTTTCTCGGCTGTGCGAGTTTGTTTGATATAAAATTACCAGTCATCCCATTACACTTGAAGACTAAAAATTTTCTAACAAGGCTGCAGCTATACAATTTTCATTACTCATCTAAGTCGCCACATCATCCTACATTAATATTATAGCTCACAAAGATTTTAATTTAACCAATTCTCAACTTAATGCTTACAAAAAAAATAGCCTAGACTTGAATTATAAGTAATATGAATTACATCATAAAAGGTATGATCGCTAATATCCATAGCCCGTAGAGGATTTCTGATAAGACTTTTCAGTACACGCATACCCCTACAGCGAAAATTTTCTAGGCTTTAATTTCCATTCTTACCATCCCAAGCAGCTGTAATGAGCCCACAGCCTCATCACTTTCTCCATTTCCACCAATAGGCTAAACGCCAAAGCCCTATCAATAACTTATCAAATTTCACATTTGCATCATCATCGAATATCAATAACATCCGGAAATTTCAATTCCCACGGTAGAGGAATTCTAAATTCTCAGGGAAGATATTTCAAAAGAACCTTCAAAAATCATCCTAAAACCAAATGTATACTTACATGCATTAGTTTCGCTTTCTAAGGGCAAATATTTCCGCGTAAACAATGCGACACATTTCCACATTAGTTCCGCATGACCAATTGTTCAAAAAACAAACATTCCCCATATGTGAAAATGCAGTCGCATCACACTGGAAACAATGTCGTTTAACTCATAAAATGTCGCAACCCATTTTCAAGTACACGACGCTTATGCTCTTGAAAATTGACCGTCATATACACCCCACAGCGCTGGGTCTTGCATCATGAAAATAAACAAACATGCACCATATGTTTACCTTTGCCATGATGCAAGCCACTGCACTGCTGGTTGTGACAATATATCGGTATACATACAAATTATGTGTTCACTATTGACCAATAGCAGGCATTTTCTTCGCATTCTCTTTGCTCATGCTTAAACGGCTTATACATGTTATGTATAACATTGCCCAATAGAAGCTATTCAGCCAATTCGGCTTATGTGCCTGAACGGCGTGCTGCTGCAATGATATTATGCAGCTGGGCGTGTTTCATTTTTTAAAAATGAGGAAGTAAATTTCCTCCACGCGGATTTCCGTGTTTTGAATGGCAAGTACTGAAACTGCCTAAATAAATAGTCGCGTTCTAACCAAGAACAGGCAGTGAGTTTTTGGATCTTTCCAGAGTGCGTTTTCGAGTGAGTTTTCAATCCTTTCTCAGTAAGTTTGAGTTCTGGACAAGTCAAAAGAATAAGGTTGACCCCCCACCAGCGGTAAGGCAACCTATTCGATATCAAATCAAGAAATATAGTCCGTGTTCGCTATTCTCAGACATCGAGAATCTTAATCGTCATAACTTTAATAATCGTGTTTGTAATAATCCACTGGAGATCTTTGTTTTTATATAAGTGTTGAATACTCTTTTAGAAAAGTGAGCCTTGTGAATAAGCGCATAGAATAGTTGTACAGTGTATTGAAATTATATTACAACAGCCACGATAAGCGCATAGAATAGTTGTACAGTGTATTGAAATTATATTACAACAGCCACGATTCCACAAATTTAAAATAAAGAACAATAAAGATCAAATACTAGATCTCCTGTGTTTTATTGGAAGTAGTTAAAGGGCCAGCGACCTTCTCTTCGGAAAGTACATCGCAGTCCTTGTCGCGACGAATTTAAAAGAGGAACCCGCGACAGAACGACTGGTGGCAGCGGTGGGATTTTTTTTACGCCAACCAAGGAAGTGGACAACTAAAAAAAAAACTAGCAAAGAGGATCTTCCGATAAGCAGCAAGCCAAACAACAAAAAAGAGAAAAACAGAAAAACACCAATGTGCTACCCAAGGAAGTAAGACGATACCATTGAAGTCCCGGAAGAAATTATTATAATACCGGAAGAGGATCCAGAAGAAATCGAAGCAGCAGAAGAATACGACTACGAGTTCGAGATAGACATCGATCCCGAGGAAGAAACCCCCACAGTGGAAGAAGTTTATCTGGAGATACACCGACAAATTACTCCAGAAAGTGACGAAGAGGCAACGTGGGATTTTGATACATACCAACAAGTAAAGAATCTACTAGAAAATAGACCAATGTAAGTCATAAAATCACATTAGCATAATAGTCATTATATTATATTATTATAACATTACCATTACATTTAGTGAACTAAAATTATTTAAGAAGTGAGTGGAATTGGAATATTTTTTCTTCTAATTAATATTTAAAAAAAAAGGAATACCTATAATACTTTCGTAAAGTAATTTTTTTTCTTTCTCTGACCCAAGTGACCTTTTAATATCGTCTCGTAAGGCAACAAATTCTTTTTGAGAGTTTCGTTCAAATTTTTTGTCCACAAGTGATTAAAGAAGTGACGTAAAAAAAAAAATTTTTTGTTTGTTTTGTCAGTGCATCTAAGTTCTATCACATTATCAGCGTTGAATCCTAGTTCCTTATTGTGATACTCTCTAGTATCCCAAGATTGTCATTACAAGAGCTAAGGATTACTCATCTCATCTAGGCCACAAGCAGAACGCTAACCGCCTAGCTAGAGTTTCGCGTTATATACGCCTCCCCAAAATGGCAAACCCTCAAGGCAATGGCGGCGGAGGTAGACCTGTTGTTCCTGTTGGACAGGGTGTACCACCACAGCCTGCACCACCTGCACTTCTTGCACCTCCTGCACTACCAGCAATAAACAGACTCTCGACTAGTGAGGCACGAAATCTCATACCCGAGTATGACGGCAATACGGAGGAGCTTCACAGGTTTTTAGCTTGTTGTGATATATTGTTCTCACAAGCCCAAACTGAGGCAGACAAACTGTTGTACCTCAGCCTGTTAAAGACAAAGCTGACGGGTCCCGCCTATGATCTATTCAAGTATGGAGATTATCCTACTTGGGCAGAACTGAAGGCAGAGCTCAAGTCTCATTTTCAGGAGCATCGCCCGCGAATAGCTATACAGGGTGAACTGCTACGCTTAAGACAAGCTCCAAGAGAAAATGTACAAGACTTTGCTCGCCGAGTAACCAAACAGTTAGCAGATTTAAATAATGCGACTTTAAATGAAGCCCCCCAGTTAGAATCAAGAGCGTTCCTACTTAGCGAAAATGAGCAAAATGCTATCAGGGTATTTGAAGATGGCATCAAAAATGACCAATTAAAAGTCATAATTAAAGCTCGCGCAGAAACTAGACTACGAGCACTGATCACTTTCGCTATAGAGCACGATCAGAGAATAGAAGAGGCTCAACAAACCAATCTCCGCTCACCTCAAAATACTCCAATCATTACATGCGAGTATTGTGGAAAAAGGGGCCACCGTAAAGAAAGTTGTTTTAAACGAAAACGACTTCCCCCATTTCCCTCATTTTCAAATATTAAGAATGAGGTCCATAGAATAATATGTGGTTATTGCCACAAGGCAAATCATCGCACCCATGAGTGCAGAAAAAAGATATATGATGAACGCTTTACACGGAGCCCCCAACAAGGCCACCAACGTACAGCGTCATCTTCACAACTACCTTCAAGGTCCTTTACACAAAGGCAACCACAACCAGAACAACCACGACAATTTCGGCAAGTTAGGTGGTCAACACCTACAAATGAGTTCACGGGAAACGAGTTTGCGCGGGAAGAATCGGACGGCGAAACTCCCCGCCAAGTTATCTCTCAGGCCGTCATTCATCAGCAGCCGCTGAACTAGTAACCCAAAAAATAAGGCTACCTATAAATTTAGAGCAAAACACCCTTCTGATTTCATTACCCTTAAACGTATCTATCAAACCCAGTACTACCTTTATAATAGATACTGGAGCAGAAATTAGTCTTCACAAAGCAGAATCTACCCATGATTTAGCCCTCGTATACGAAAACGAGCGCTGTACAATTTCAACTCTTGCTGGAGCTTATACGCCCACAATTGGCATAACCTACGCCAAAATTAATTTAGTTGACGATGTTACAATCGAACATCCATTTCATTTAATCCCAGGAGGTAGTAAATTAACTTACGATGGAATCCTAGGCATAGACTTTCTTACTAAATACAAATGCAACCTTAATTGTTCAGAGGGTTACATAGAATTAATGACGCCATCAACAGGCATAATTAAAAATTACTCAAAACTATGCGGTGAAAATAAAATTACCAGAGTTAGAGTATATACAGAGTAATAAAGCTGAGAAATCCACTAAAGAGGTAGATAAAACACAAAATGAAAAATCAAATAAAGAATATACAGAGGTATTTAAAAAGGCTAAAATACAAAATATAAAAGAGGAAGATAAAAAAAAGGTGCATTACCAAATAAATATAAAAGAAAATAATTTAAAAGAGGAACCAATAAAAGGTCCCGAAGAATTACAAAATTGGAACTTATATCAAGTAAGCACATTGGCATGGACACGCAACGCTACGACTGCGGTTCAGGTCAAGTCATTTCATGTGATAGAGAATTAGGTACGCGACGCTACGACTGCGGCCTAACTCAATCTAGTTCATGTGACAGCAATCCCTTACAAAAGGAAGAACCAGAAAAAACTGGTAAAACATATAAAGAAAATACAGCACTGATCTTCTTACAAATCATATATTACCTCTTTTTAATAATTATAAAAAATTCAAAGCTTTCTTTAGAGAAAACCATCAGTTTAAATTCCAGTGTTCATCGAATAGAGGAGAATAAAATTCGAAAGTTGTCAGGCCAGAAAAATCTGATAAAAGGGCCAGTAGACAAAAATTGCAATACAACTGGTATTAAGGAAGAAAATAACGATGACGAAATCCATCCAAAGGAACCACCTCTTACTCAAAACCAAATTATATTACCTCCTAGGTCGGAAGTCATAGTCAACATACCTAACAATGAGACTAGGGAATTATACTGCAAAAAGGAAGAGATTCTACCAGGAATTTTCATAGGGAATACTCTAACCAAACCTGAAAATCAGGTCATCAAAATTCTGATGCTGAACAAGTAGATAAGCTATGTTCATTCTGGCTCACTGTTTTAGCTTCCAGAATTTCACGACAGATGGCGCCACCGTCGCTAGGTGGTGTAAATCCATACTAAATGTGTGTTTGTGCCTTGGATGTCCTGGTTTGTGTCTTGGATGTTGGGGATACGAGACCACTTTGGGAGATACGAGACCACTTTTAGCACTCTCCAGCATAGGGAAATAGCATAGGATTTCGATTTTGTTTCTGAAGTTCGCTTATTTTTCATCTCGAATCTTGGGGATACGAGACCACTTTTAGCTCTCTCTAGCATAGGGAAATAGCATAGGTTTTCGATTTTGTTTCTGGAGTTCGCTTATTTTTCATCTCAGACTCGTAGCCTCTAAGTTTTTCATCTCGAGTTTTGGGATACGAGATCACTTTCAGTTGTGAAGGGGTGGGAAGCTTTATTGATGGATTTGGTCTTGACTGCGCCCTAGCGGCATTAGTCGGTACTACGGTTTTCTTGGATAGATATGTGGTGCGCCTAAATGTAGGCTTTTGGTTTTGAACTAATATTAGTAATAATTAAAGTTAACGGTAGGAAATTTTTGTTCATGCCAATGGATTCTAGATGGGTGGTTTGTGAGGGGGTATTATAGTATAGGATAGGGAGGGGGGTAATGAAATTTTCATCAGAAATCCCCTACGGGCTCTGGTTTTCGAGATATTAGCGTATAAGTTATTTTTGTTCATGCCAATGGATTCTAGGTGGTGTAGGGTGGGAGGGGGGACGAAATTCTCATCAGAAATCCTCTACGGGCTCGCCATTTCTTGAGTAAGGTTACCTAGCGGCATTAGCCGGAACTACTAGCATGCCTTGGTTTTGCTGTTTTCTTTTATTAGCGGGGAAGTTCTAGATATCATCATGACGTCATGTTGGTTTTGTTGTTTTCAAGTGCTGTTGTAGATATCAGCATCATTCGAATTTCACAACATGATATCACCTTGGCTTGATGTTTTCTTATTATTATTGGGTCCTGGGGGGTGCGTGTATTGAAAAGTAAGTAAGTCGGTACTTACATATGTTGTTCATCTCGGGCTTGGGGATACGAGATTACTTTCAGCACTTTCCAGCCCTAGGATATTTTTTGTCCATGCCAATAGTATTAGTACTAGTGGGGTAAAATTTTCATCAGAAATCCTCTACGGGCTATGGTTCGAGGATATTAGCGATCTTACCTTCTCAGGTGTAATTAATATTAGTAGCTCAAAAACAAAAAAGCAACAACAACTATAACCTAAGTTGTGGATTAAAGATTTGATGATATTAATCTGTCGGTGTTTTTTATAAACAAGATTGCACCATATGATTGGGGCGAATGTAGGTAGATATGTTCACTTAGATAAGTAATGGAAATTAGTAAGTGTGTAATTTTGCTCTTCAGGTGGAATGCTTCTGATTTTATTCCTTGCATAAACAAGACCTGTTTAAAAGCTGTTTACCTGTTATCAGAGCTGTTTGAAAGCTGTTTATCTGTTATCAAATTTGTTTTGAAAAGCTGTATAGAGTCCCCTGTGACGTAATTGATTGAGGTTATAGCCGCCAAGACACACACTTCTGGATCAAGGTCAAGGACAAAATACCCTTCCGGTTTCAAAGGTGATGCCAGAGGCCAAGGTCAAGCCCACGTGTCAACGTGTTTTCTCACGCTCACGCTCAACCTAGCATTCTGGGTAAAAGGTTCAACCGTCCGATTAAGAGCCCTCTGTAGTAGACAAATATTATTACAGAATACTTTCAGGAGTTCTGGACTTAGTAGGAAAATTGAATAAAAGGAATAACATATATAAAACATCATTATCGATTTATTATAAATTAAAAAAATATTAACATTTAATTATTAGTGTGTCATTCTATTGTTGGGCTTCCTTATTTGAATATGCCTATAACTATAATATATTCTTTATTTTCCAATAATGTATATCTTAGACTATAATACAATTAAAACAAATTACTTAAATAAATGGAACTATAACTATATGTAATACATTTTTTTTTATTTACAATACACTAGAATTAGGTCATATGTTTTCTGCGGCTGCTCCTTGTTGCTCTGATGGAATTCAGTAATGTTTGTCAATGGTAGAGTATCCGTTGTGCTACTAACATTTAATTTTACGGTTGGGCTTCCTTAATTCAAGATAAATTTTTTGTTTCTCACATTCAGAAATATGTGATGCTAATGCTTTAGCCGAATAAAAATAGAACAAACATCTATCGCATATATACAATCTAGCATTATGTTTTGAAGCTTGTTTCCATGCAAGCCGTGAAAGATATTTAATCCAGCAGAAATGAAACCTGGTACTTTCATCATCATTATCATCATAATCATCATCAGCAGCAGCATCATCATCAACATCATCATCCTGCTCATAGTTATTTTGTATCATTAATAGATTCACATGTCGCTTCATATTATGTTTCGTTGGTCTAACTAGAACAGTGGTGAAGGAACGCTCTTTCTTTAGGATGAATACGTTTATTGATATATCGTTCTGGTCTTCAAATTGTTTAATTTGCTTAAGCGTCATAGGAAATGTTATTCCAGTTAAATTTAGCACAGTAGAATAATGTGGATATGATGAGGTCCTATCGGAGTGAACATTTACAGGATATAGCGCTGATGTTATGGCCCAAGCGAAGCATGCTTCATCACTATTTTTTACATTGATGCAAGCTTGCTTTAAAGCAATCTCCTTCGGTAGAGATATATACGAAGATCCTCGGTGCTGTTCAAATTTGTTGATATGTACTGCTAAATGTATAATGGAGTCCAATGTCCAGCCACTATCTTTTTTCTGAAACTCATCCAGCTGAGTGAGTATTGAATCCAATATGTTAACTTTATACCACTCATTTAAATTATCGTCCACATTGATTGGAGCAGTTCTTGCTTCTAAATATTTAATATCTTTTATAACCTCATTGTCACCGATATTCTTGACAAAATCAGCACACAACTTTATATTAACTTTAATATTGAGATGGCATTTTAAAATATTCTTAATACGGCGTATAAATAAATCACCAGCATCCTGAATAAATAGCTTAGGATCTGTATGGTTTATATTTACAATAATTCCAGCTCTAATTCTGTCTGTGAATACTGAACTCATTTCCTCCCACTTTACAAAATCACTTTTTCTTACACGCTGAGTAATTTCTCCACCTCGACTGGTGGCTTTCAATAACACTCTCGGTGATTTAGTCTGTCCAATACAGCTCCCCATATGCCGTTTTGTACCACTCTTTTTACTAGAAAAACTTTCATTTATTAACGCGGTTGACCTTTTTTTTTTTATTTGACCTATCGCTGAGGCTCACCAAAACTGACTGATGCCGCCTTCTTTCACCAAAGCCTTAAATTGAAGCCATTCTCAACCTAATGCTTTCATGTTTTTTTACCACCCCAATAACCTTCATGTGGTCTATTTTTAGATATCGAATTTCATAACATGCTGCAATGATCACGATTTCCTCTGCTCATAGTATTAACATGTTCTTGACATCGATTCAACGTTTTTATGAATATATTTAAGTCTTGGTAAGGAAGCCGTGAAACTATTTTACTTCAATCAAATAAGCACATATACCACCAATCTAGTGCATAACATACATCGATTCAATCCCCATATCGCCCATGAAAGTTTTTCTTTTACACTACACAACATATTACATTAATTCATTTCAGTGTTGCATACATACATATCCACAGCTGGCAAGTATATGACCAAATCCCGAGTGAGATGGTTTCAAATTGTGGTGTTCACTAAAGCTTCCTAATGTGTTAGAGCAAGACAGATGATAAGAAATAACATGGGATTTTGCTGCCGAACTCTCATAGCCTAACACAGAAAAGGATCATGGGAGACATTTGCTCTGGATCGCTTTTTGGATGTGAAACACAGAGAAAAAAGTTTATAACTTAAGATATAAAAATAAATAATGAATTTGATGTGAATAAATATTTTGTGAAAAAACTGATTTGCTATAGTTGTTGTTGTTGTTTTTCAGTAAAGGAATTGGGAATCTTACATTTTCAGCTTTCACTACTCATCTACAACATATTCCACATATTACTCACAGCTCTCAATATACTCATCTAAGATAACATATTATACTATATTAATATAATAACTCCACCTTCTTTCGTCAAAACATTTAATTTAATGCACTCCCAACCTAATACTTTCATGGTAAGATTTAAAGATGAATAAATAATGCTTCCATATCCTAATAGACTTATACCATTCCAAATACCCACTCTCCACATCGCGGTCTTCACTATTGAACTTGAAGCACAGCTAATTATAATCTCCCATACAACTTGCACTACTCATCATCATCCAAGTGAACCCAAGAGCAGACACTTTCGGTTTCAAAGGTTAAGGTGACGCCAGAGGTCAAGGACAAATTGTTGCCTTCAAGCCCATGTGTCAAATACATATAAATAGTAGTTTCATAACTTGTTTTTTCAGTTGATATTTTGCTCTTTACCCAAACAGATCACTGTTTCTTGGCAAGCTAATTACGCAATAATTTCAACATGAGTTCTAAGGACACTACAAACCTTCTAAAGCCTACGGAAGAAAGGAGTAAAGAATATTCATATAAAGCTAAGTCTACATCTATGAAATCGATGCTTTCCAGAAATAAAGAAGAAAGTTATTCATCCAAAAACGAGTCGACTGTCCCCTACCAACAGGTCGAAAAATCAGGATATTCCAACAAAGATTGCAAAAAGTAAATACGGAGAGATGTTATTTGTGAAAATGGTGCACAAGGAACCTTCTAAAGTCATGTTGGTCTAAAGGCATAAGGAATATTCATTATAAGGATCAGTCTATATCTATGAAATCCTGGCTTTCCTGAGCTAAAGAAAAAAGACCTTAGACTTAAGCTATAATGTAATTAAAACAAATTATTTCAATAAATGGCATTATAACCATAATACAATTTTTATTTACAATACATATTTTAGACTAGACTAGACTAGACTTAATATATTTTCTGCGACAAATGTCGCTTAATAGTGATAATTGAAGCAAAAAAAAATGATTATTGCTCACACCGTGTGTCGCTTTCAGCCAAATTTGTTGTTTGCAGATGAACATACTTTCCTCATACAACACCATTTCGAGGAGATAAATGCCAAATTCCATCCAGCAAAACTTTTAACTTAATACATAACTTACAGTACCTACTCTCAACCCACCACCACGATCTTCACTATGGACATGGAGAATTATCACATATCCAGCGAGATTGCTGATTAGGATTTTACTGCTTATTCATAGCTCCCATACAACTTCCACTACTCACCTCAGACAACATATCATACCACATTAATATCATAACACAGCGTTCGTCTATTAAAGCTTTTAATTTAACCCACTCTCAACTTAATGGTAAGTGAACAATGTACCTGCCTCCAATAGTATGAAGATAAAATTATCATATTCTTATCAGCTTCATGTGAACTATGATATCGGGGAATCAATCAAATCTCATAACAGTGTGACTGATTGAGAAATTTTATTGAAAATAAAAAACAATTCGTCATAAAGACTTTTCAATACAAACTCCTAGATACAAAAAAAAAAAACATTAATCGCTCAATTTGCCTGCTTTACTCGGCTATATTTGTTTACGCAAGATATCAAATTACCAGCGACCTGGCCACCTTTTCTAATGCTTTAATTTCCATTACTTCTAATGATTTCATGTGTCTTACCATCCCAAGCAGCCGTGATCAATTTTTACACATCGAATATCATAACATGATCACTCTTGTTTATAAAAGACACCTACAGACCACAACTTGTGTAATAGTTGTTGTTGTTGTTTTTTTCAGCAAAAGAAATTTTCAAGTATATCTTCCACTACTCATCTAAGACATCATATCCCACAGATTAATATCGGTTGTTGTTGTTTTCAGTTAAAGAAATTGGGAATCTTACATAAATCGCTCAATTTGTTTATTTTACTCGGCTGCTGTGCGAATTTGTTTACATTATTCGACTGCGAATTTGTTTACTTTGCTGGACTGTGCGAATTTGTTTATGCAAGGAATAAAATCAGAAGCATTCCACCTGAAGAGCAAAATTACACATTTACTAATTTCCATTACTTATCTAAGTGAACATATCTACCTACATTCGCCCCAATCAGCTTCGCCTGATCTATTTTTAGATATATGATCATATGGTGCAATCTTGTTTATAAAAAACACCGACAGATTAATATCATCAAATCTTTAATCCACAACTTAGGTTATAGTTGTTGTTGCTTTTTTGTTTTTGAGCTACTAATATTAATTACACCTGAGAAGGTAAGATCGCTAATATCCTCGAACCATAGCCCGTAGAGGATTTCTGATGAAAATTTTACCCCACTAGTACTAATACTATTGGCATGGACAAAAAATATCCTAGGGCTGGAAAGTGCTGAAAGTAATCTCGTATCCCCAAGCCCGAGATGAACAACATATGTAAGTACCGACTTACTTACTTTTCAATACACGCACCCCCAGGACCCAATAATAATAAGAAAACATCAAGCCAAGGTGATATCATGTTGTGAAATTCGAATGATGCTGATATCTACAACAGCACTTGAAAACAACAAAACCAAGATGACGTCATGCTGATATCTAGAACTTCCCCGCTAATAAAAGAAAACAGCAAAACCAAGGCATGCTAGTAGTTCCGGCTAATGCCGCTAGGTAACCTTACTCAAGAAATGGCGAGCCCGTAGAGGATTTCTGATGAGAATTTCGTCCCCCCTCCCACCCTACACCACCTAGAATCCATTGGCATGAACAAAAATAACTTATACGCTAATATCTCGAAAACCAGAGCCCGTAGGGGATTTCTGATGAAAATTTCATTACCCCCCTCCCTATCCTATACTATAATACCCCCTCACAAACCACCCATCTAGAATCCATTGGCATGAACAAAAATTTCCTACCGTTAACTTTAATTATTACTAATATTAGTTCAAAACCAAAAGCCTACATTTAGGCGCACCACATATCTATCCAAGAAAACCGTAGTACCGACTAATGCCGCTAGGGCGCAGTCAAGACCAAATCCATCAATAAGGCTTCCCACCCCTTCACAACTGAAAGTGATCTCGTATCCCAAAACTCGAGATGAAAAACTTAGAGGCTACGAGTCTGAGATGAAAAATAAGCGAACTCCAGAAACAAAATCGAAAACCTATGCTATTTCCCTATGCTGGAGAGAGCTAAAAGTGGTCTCGTATCCCCAAAGTGGTCTCGTATCCCCAAGATTCGAGATGAAAAATAAGCGAACTTCAGAAACAAAATCGAAATCCTATGCTATTTCCCTATGCTGGAGAGTGCTAAAAGTGGTCTCGTATCCCCCAAAGTGGTCTCGTATCCCCAACATCCAAGACACAAACCAGGACATCCAAGGCACAAGCCCACATTTAGTATGGATTTACACCACCTAGCGACGGTGGCGCCATCTGTCGTGAAATTCTGGAAGCTAAAACAGTTAGCCAGAATGAACATAGCTTATCTACTTGAACACAAACGAAGAGGAAGTAGCTCTACCGATGAAAGAAATTAATCCATCTTGGGAATATTTAGGTGATTACGATATCATACAAGCTCAATATGATAATGACCCCGTAGAGAATAGGTTGAAAAAACTTGAAAACACCCTGAGGTTGGATCATTGTAATAAGGAAGAAAGAAAAACCATACTAGACGTATGTCGACAATACAATGAGCTGTTCTATCTGGAGGATGACTCCCTTACTTGTACAGATGCAGCAACGCATACAATACCAGTGAAAGTAGATACAACACCGATATACGTAAAACCATATCGTTTACCAGAATCCCAGAGAGACGAAATCAACAGGCAGATAGGCGAAATGCTGGATCAAGGAATCATAAGTCCAAGCCGAAGCCCTTGGAACTCGCCTTTACTAATAGTCCCAAAAAAGCCAAACGAAACTGGAAAGAAACGATGGCGAATCGTAGTGGACGTCTAAACGAGGCTACTCTAGGAGATGCCTACCCATTACCAAACATAACTGATATATTAGATCAATTGGGACGATCTAGATATTTTACAACCCTAGATTTGGCAAGCGGATTTCATCAGATTCCCATGGACGAAAAAGACAAAGAAAAAACAGCCTTCAGTACACCATTTGGGCACTACCATTACAATCGTATGCCATTTGGGCTGAAAGGCGCCCCAGCCACTTTCCAGCGGCTCATGAACAATGTCTTGACTGGATTACAAGGATTACACTGCTTTGTGTATCTCGATGACATTGTGATCTATGGATATACTCTAAAAGACCACAATGGAAAATTAGTACAGGTATTCGAAAGATTAAAAAGTCATTTATTAAAATTACAGCCAGATAAATGCCACTTTCTTAAGAAAGAGATTGCTTACTTAGGGCATGTCGTAAGCGCAGATGGAGTTCAACCAGATCCTTCAAAAATAACTGTAGTCAAAACTTATCCCAAACCTAAAAAACCAAAGGATGTCAAAGCATTCCTTGGATTTGTAGGATACTATAGGCGTTTCATACAAAACTTTTCAAAACTAGCAAAACCGTTAACAAAACTGCTAAAAAAGGATGTGCCGTTCCTATGGGACAGCTTTTGTGACGAGTCTTTTAGAACTCTAAAAGAAAAACTGATCACTTCTCCCATACTTGCATACCCAGAATTTGATAAACAATTTATCATTACAACTGACGCAAGTGACATAGCAGTTGGTGCAGTTCTATCACAAGGCGAAATTGGTAAGGATCGACCCATATGCTATGCTAGTGGAACCTTAAATCCAGCAGAAACAAGGTATTCTACTATCGAGAAGGAATTACTAGCCATTGTATATGCAGTTGGTTAATGAAATTAAAGGATTCCACTTCTCGACTCATGAGATGGCGAATCAAGTTAGAAGAGTATGACTACACTATTATACACAAACCAGGCACATTGAACGCCAACGCAGACGCCTTAAGCAGAATAATCCCTACAGAAGTAGATGAAGAGAAAGCTGTAAATATAATGACCAGAAATCAAGCTAAAAATCAAACCAATATGACAAGCTTACCGAAACCAGATGACTTATACAGTAAATACATTTCAGCTGTTCATCCAGCTAGTAATTTAATAACAGAAAGCAGCGATAACTTGTTGAACCAAAAAGGCATCAACCATAAATTCTTCTTATTACCAAAATCTGAAGATGAAACCGAGTCCTATTTGTAAGACCTCTTTCCTGCTATGGAAAATGAGCTTACTACAGACCTTATAAAATGCTATCAAATGAAGAAACATAGTTACATAATAGCTAAAAGTGAAATACCTATGAGAACTATAGACGATCACAAACAGGTGTTAAACGTATTAACCCAATTTAAAAATCATTGTATTCACAATAAATTTAATGAAATAAACTTATCACTTCCGAACATAGATTTATTAGCGCTCTCAGAACTAAAAAATATGGTTCATTTCATATTAGGAAGCCAAGTTTCTGTTAAAATTTTCTTATCTCGCGTAAAAGTAGTAACAAGCACTGAAGAACAAAAACAAATAATAGAGACGTTTCATTTGTCTCCAATCGGAGGACATCAGGGAATTACACGTACAATTAAGAGGATCCAAACAATGTATAATTGGCCCAGACTCAGTCAGGACGTAGAAAGTTTCATTAAGAAATGCTCATCCTGTCAGGCCAATAAGCTCTCAAAGAATCCGAAAATCCCGATGAAAATAACCACAACCAGTTACAGACCTTTTGAGAAGGTATCACTAGATATAGTGGGACCACTCCCGGTTAGTCACGAGGACAACAGATTCCTCTTGACCTTCCAGGATGATCTTACTAAATATACGGAAGCGATACCTTTGCGCAATGCCGAAGCTCGAACAGTCGCCGAAGCATTCACTACAAAAATAGTCTGTAAACATGGCATACCTGAGTCAATATTAACCGATCAAGGATCTAATTTCCTGAGCGAAATATGTACTCAAATGTGCAAATTATTAAAAATTTCCAAACTACAAACTACCCCATATCATCCCCAAACCAACGGAGCCTTAGAGCGGAGTCACAGGACTCTGGCCGAATATTTACGCCACTACGTAAACCGCGATCCGCTTACATGGGACACATGGATCCCTTACGCAATGTTCGTATACAACACTAGCATACACTCCAGTACTGGATATTCCCCTTATAAACTCTTATACGGATTTCCCCCAAAAATACCTTCCACTATTAAAACTTCTCCAGTCATAAACTACAACTATGACAATTACGCGAATGAACTCCGAGCAAGACTTCAACACAGTCACCAAATTGCTGGAGAAAGTCTGATAAACGCGAAGGAAAAATCCAAACTTACGTATGATAAAAGTACTAAAACCAAATCATATAATATTGGAGACAAGGTACTATTGAAAAATCATGCAAAGAAGAATAAATTATCTCCCTTATGGATTGGACCGTATGAAATAGTTGGAATTAATTCCACCGAGAACTCTACGATTAAGATAGGAAATAAGACTAAAACAGCGCATAACAATAATTTAAAATTATATATAGATTAACTTATAATCAAACATCCTCACTACAGGATTATGTTTTTGGCAATTGTTTTCTGGCAAGCAACACTGGCAACAGCAGGTAATGTGGAACCATTAAGCATTACCCAATTAAGCGCTAACCCCGGAATATATTTCGAGGAAGTAGGACGAGTGGGATTGTTCAGCAACGATTGGCAAGTAATTATCTACTACGAGCTTAGAGACTTCAACTTTGAATTAGAAAAATTAAGTAACTGTACAGAAAACGCTCGTATTCTTTGTGATTTAATAGAACGATATCATGATAGGTTACCTTTGTGCGACGATATCACACACCAATTACACACTATCAATAGGGCACTAAGACAAAATTCACTCTTATTAAAACCTGAAACGGGACGGTTTAAGAGAGGCTTGTTTAACGCGGTAGGCATGTTGAGTAAAACTTTATTCGGAACACTAGATGCTGATGACGCACTAGAGCTAAACGCACATATTGAAAAATTAAATGATGATCACGAATACTTATCACATTTAATTAAAAACCAAACCCTCATAATAGACACTACAGTAAACATTTTTAACAAAACCCGTTTAGCAATTAAGGAACAATTTATACACATAGAAAATAAACTGACGACCTTAAGATCAGCAGCAAACAAAATCAACACACAGATACTCCACCAAAACATAACCACGGACTTAGAAACCATGGTCTCTTTAATAGCATTGATGATGCTACGTTTTCAATCAACTCAAAATCTTCTAATCGATCTAGTAACTGACGTACGTCACGGAAAACCCCATCCATCAATTATCACACCTGACCAAATGAGAATGATTTTAGAAACAATACAGAAAGAAATCCCCGATACCCTCACATTACCCATAAATAAAGACAAAAACAGTTTATTACAATTATATCAAATTAGTTCCGTTCGTACAGCCATAGTCGACAAAAGAATAATATTTCATCTCAAAATTCCACTACCCTTCAAGGAAAAATATCAATTAATAAAAGCATATCCACTACCCACTTCATACAAAGATCAGTTTGCATACATTAAACCTTCCTTAGAATAGCTTGTCGTTGATTACAATAGAGAACACTATTACCCCTTGAATACAATAGACCTTCAAAATTGTCAGGCACATGATCTAGTATCATATCTGTGTCGAATAATCCATCCTATCTTCAATGTTCATTCAAGCAACAACCTGTGTGAAATAGATTTATTAAAGCATAGCAGCAAAGTGCCATCTCACTGTAAAATTCAAACAGTACCTCAGTTAGATTTTTGGATTCAACTTTCCCAACCAAACAAATGGCTATTTTCCATGCAAAATCCAGTCACTACTGATACTGTTTGTGGAGATGAAATCAGCTGTAAAATGCTACAAAACACTGGAGTAACTCAAATAGCTTCAGGCTGTTACCTAAGAACTAAAGATCTAGTCATACAAGCACACAATATAAAACAAACAGAGCTCAATAATCATTACCTACCTTCTCTTAACCTCACATATACAATACCACAAATAAAACAAGAAAGCCCTATAGCAAAACAAGTACATGTAATTAGATTTCACGACAACCAGGAATTACAAGAACTTAATGTCGCTATAAAACAACAAGAGAAAGACCTAGAATCACATAGATTAAAAAACTTGTCATTTCATGACATACATCATTACACGCTATCTTACTCAATAATTATCATTGTAATTATTGTCTTTGGAGCAATACTCTCGAGAAAGAAGTTTTTGAAAAATGAAAAAAAAAGAAGAAGATAATAGCGAGCACTTGGAGGAAGTTAAGCATGACACTTCCAACCAACTGGTCATGCAAACCGAACACTTACATACCTACAGTAGCTAAAGCAAAAATGCGCAGAAACCAATTTCCACAAGCTTTAAATTTTTACTCAGATACACATAAAAAGCTTACAAAAGCCATATGTAAAAAAAAAAGAAGAAGAAGAAAGTAAGCTAAATTAAACTTAAAGTTATATATGTAACTCCTAGCATTAGTGAAAATTTTCTTTTAATAATGATTAACGCCTAATTATATACAAATAATTTTAAACCTTGTGAACTTTTATTTCTTAACTTAATATTACTTACCACTTAAATAAAAGAAAAACGAGAATTGTAAAACTATATATTAATAACACAAGGAAAAGAGGAAGACCTTATATTTTATACTTTTTTAACTGTTATATCCCATAGACTAGATACAATTAGATAAGTTAATTAAGGCCTAAAAATATGCAAATGTTTTACTTTCAACAAGCAAATTAATGTAACTAGAATAATCCTAAAGATATGCAATAATATAACCAACAACTATTGATGAAATTAATGTATCTAGAATAACCCTAACAATATGCAATAAGACGACTGACAACTAACTTAGAGATATAAAACTAAAGAATTAATTAATATAAGAAAAGATTAGCACACTGTGGAACCAGAACTCACTTATCAAACAGAAAGTTCCCTCCTGAACTTTCTTTTTCTAAGGGGGATGGTGTAATGAGCCCACAGCCTCATCACTTTCTCCATTTCCCCCAATAGGCTAAACGCCAAAGCCCTATCAATAACTTATCAAATTTCACATTTGCATCATCATCGAATATCATTCTCGAATATCAATAACATCCGGAAATTTCAATTCCCACGGTAGAGGAATTCTAAATTCTCAGGGAAGATATTTCAAAAGAACCTTCAAAAATTCATCCTAAAACCAAATGTATACTTACATGCATTAGTTTCGCTTTCTAAGAGCAAATATTTCCGCGTAAACAATGCGACACATTTCCACATTAGTTCCGCATGACCAATTGTTCAAAAAACAAACATTCCCCATATGTGAAAATGCAGTCGCATCACACTGGAAACAATGTCGTTTAACTCATAAAATGTCGCAACCCATTTTCAAGTACACGACGCTTATGCTCTTGAAAATTGACCGTCATATACACCCCACAGCGCTGGGTCTTGCATCATGAAAATAAACAAACATGCACCATATGTTTACCTTTGCCATGATGCAAGCCACTGCACTGCTGGTTGTGACAATATATCGGTATACATACAAATTATGTGTTCACTATTGACCAATAGCAGGCATTTTCTTCGCATTCTCTTTGCTCATGCTTAAACGGCTTATACATGTTATGTATAACATTGCCCAATAGAAGCTATTCAGCCAATTCGGCTTATGTGCCTGAACGGCGTGCTGCTGCAATGATATTATGCAGCTGGGCGTGTTTCATTTTTTAAAAATGAGGAAGTAAATTTCCTCCACGCGGATTTCCGTGTTTTGAATGGCAAGTACTGAAACTGCCTAAATAAATAGTCGCGTTCTAACCAAGAACAGGCAGTGAGTTTTTGGATCTTTCCAGAGTGCGTTTTCGAGTGAGTTTTCAATCCTTTCACAGTAAGTTTGAGTTCTGGACAAGTCAAAAGAATAAGGTTGACCCCCCACCAGCGGTAAGGCAACCTATTCGATATCAAATCAAGAAATATAGTCCGTGTTCGCTATTCTCAGACATCGAGAATCTTAATCGTCATAACTTTAATAATCGTGTTTGTAATAATCCACTGGAGATCTTTGTTTTTATATAAGTGTTGAATACTCTTTTAGAAAAGTGAGCCTTGTGAATAAGCGCATAGAATAGTTGTACAGTGTATTGAAATTATATTACAACAGCCACGATAAGCGCATAGAATAGTTGTACAGTGTATTGAAATTATATTACAACAGCCACGATTCCACAAATTTAAAATAAAGAACAATAAAGATCAAATACTAGATCTCCTGTGTTTTATTGGAAGTAGTTAAAGGGCCAGCGACCTTCTCTTCGGAAAGTACATCGCAGTCCTTGTCGCGACGAATTTAAAAGAGGAACCCGCGACAGAACACAGCCGTGAACTCTTTTTAGATATCGAATATCATGATCACTTTTGTTTATAAAAGATACATACAGCCAACAACTTACGCTATAGTTGTTGTTGATTTTTTATCTACAAAAGAAATTTTCAATTATAACTTCCACTACTCATCTAAGACAACTTACCAGTTGTTATTTTTTTCAGCTAAAGAAATCGGGAATCGTTCAATTTGTTTACTTTACTCGGCTCTGTGCGAATTTTGTTTACATTATTCGACTGCGATTTTGTTTACATTATTCGACTGCGATTTTGTTTACATTATTCGGCTGTACGAATTGTTTATGCAATGAATCAAATTAGAAGCATTGCACCTGAAGATCAAAAATTAGGCAATTTCTTATTTAAGCCAACATACCTACCTACGTTAATTGTTGTTGTTGCTAATTTAATAACAGTGCAATACGGAATATCACCTGGTAGAAAACCTTTTGGTATGACGTAGTGTGTGTGTGTGTGCGTGTGTGTATGTGGTACGTGTGTGTGTGTGTGTGTGTGTGTGTGCGTGTGTGTATGTGGTACGTGTGTGTGTGTGTGTGTGTGTGTGTGTGTGTGTGTGTGTGTGTGTGTGTGTGTGTGTGTGTGTGTGTGTGTGTGTGTGTGTGTGTGTGTCCAGCCTCGCACAAGTGTCCCGATGTCTCTGTTCCCACAACTCTAAGCGTATATAGCAAGTTTAAAGAACATTCACACAACACCTCCATGCCCTGATGGTAGAGCGCCTTGGAATTTACAAAACCAAACGTTCTCGGTTCGATTCCAGCAAAAGCCAGCATTATTTTATTAAAAATCAGCTAAGACAAGAGCTTGAACAACTTATGGGAATCAGCCAACCAGATGACGTCATCCCCCTGGTCAGCCAGACGGTAGGAAGGAATTCCCTCATGCAGGCGTAGACTAAAACAGTTTGAATTTTCAAATCAGCTATGACAGAGCTTGATCAGCTGACGGGTTCGGCAACCAGATGACGTCATCACCTGGTCAGCCAGACGATAGGAAAGGAATTCCCCAGGCATGCCCTGTGACGTATACCACTAGAGGGAATCGCCCTCAGTGGCCCAGATCCCCGTCCAGAGCCACCAAAATAGTTGGAATCTACCTTGCACTTTTTGTATGGAAAAAGTGGTCCAGAAACGCCATAGCTATACTACTCTCGGTCATCTCTCGTGCATGAATTATCAGCGGGTGTAGCTTTCCTACGCTTATGGAGATTAATATGCTCATCATTGTTTCTTGCGTTTCGCTGATTTCTCTTAAGTGAAGGCTCATTAGCGTAATTACCTCACTCAATTCCATTCTTAGTTTTAATGACGATAATTCCCGATATTGACCCTGCTGCTCTTTAACGATGGTTGAAAGTTTATTTTGTAGTTCTTCTCTCTCTTCTGCTGCCTGTAGCCTTGAAGCATTAAACAAATCGAACCTAAATTTGACTACTGTAATTTGGTCCTTCAGTAGATTTAATGTTCGGCTCTCCTTCTCATCCTCATCCTTCTCATTAAGGTCATTTATAGCTGCATGTATTTCTTCCGAGTCGGCATGGTCCATGGTTCCGAACAGTGTCTTAGCCAGAGATCCCACTCCATCAAAAATTGAACGCTTATTTTTTCCGGGCGTCTCATTTTGGGTATGATGCGAGAGTTCCTCATCCTGACGCTTAATTTTTTCCACCCAGCCTCTTATCTCTTTGACTGCTGCCTTACACCTTGCAACGCCTCCAGTATCGGTTACGTTTGTGCATAATCCACTTATCAAACCGCTGCATTTGCTGACGAATTTTAAGTCTTCAGTGAGATCTGGTGGAACTTAGACAGAACAGTCCAATGTTTCGTGTAGAAATTAACCACCCCGAGACGCTCGAACAACACTCCCGACTGTGGTATCGGCTCGATGCTATAATCTGCCTGCTCTGCTTGTATCCCAGCTGCCAGAGCGAAGATTAAAATTATTGCCGTCTTCATCGCGAAGCTAAACCTTACTTTATAACTATATAAATTTAGGGCAATCCTAGTATCCTTAGACAAAGTGACTTTTGTTTTTCCTTAATATAACTCCTAACTTATTCTACTATATATCAATTCTCACTTTTGTTTTACAATCTTTATTTCTCTTACACCTTCTTTCTTTAACAATTCTCTTTTCTCTTTGCACAATTTGTATAAAAACTTCTCTTTCCTTTAAATTTCGGAACCCTTTTTTTTAATCTTTTATTTTTAACCTCTTATTTATGTTTTCTTTCAACAGCTCTTCTTATTTATTTTCCATTATTTCTTTCAAAATCCCTTATCTCTTTTTTTTAAACCTTTAAATCTTGTTTTTTATTCCTCTTTTCTTTCTCTTTTTTTTTTAATTATTATTTCCTTTAAATTCTCTATTTCTTCTTTTTCATTCAATTAATCTTTGTTTTGTTATGGTCGTAGCATATTGCATATAGCAATATGCCACCACGGACTGAAGCGTGTATGCCCGGCTTGTTGTCGACTACAGCATGAAACCAAAACGCGCCCCGACCGAGAGAAATGCTTTCTCAAGCTCGGTGTCATGTTCAGTGACAGAAAGAAGAAGAAGACCATCGATATCGGTCTGTCATAGTTTGCTAGCAGGAAAGTAAGGTCGTTAAGATTAAAATCCCGCAAGATCAAATATTTCTCGCCGCAATCCGACGAAGAAAAAAAAAACCCTCACGTAAGTTCGAAGAATACTTATAGTTATTAATAAATTTACATCCCCACCTGGTACATTATTCGCACAGTAACCAAAGATTAATCCGCCAACGGCACCCCATAAAACTTGGCGTCTCCCTCCGGAGCCCCATTTATGAAATAAGAAAAAGGATCTGTTGGAATTCGAATCTGGTGTGGCGTACGTCAGGAAAAACCTCGAAAAGGTAGTTAAAAGAACTAATTTATATTTCGTTTTGTGTTAAATAATATCTCTTATTAGAGAGACGTATGAAAAGCAAATGTTTGAGGGATATTTTCATAATAAGGCATATTATTTCCACTTGCTGGGCAAGTTCTAATTTGATAAAGTTTTGAGCTTGGTACCGGACCTGGTGCATTTACATTTTCTAAAAGAGGGAAAAGAAGTAGGAGGGCACATTCCTCCCATATTGGAGGCCCCCGAACTCGAGCTAACCTTCAACCCGCGCAGCAGGAGATTCATTCCTACGGCACGCAGAAAAAGCGGGGAAAATTTTATTGAAACAATATTAACTTCACCAGGATCCATCTGATCACCGAGAAATATGTTTTAGTATAAGGAAAAAAATTTTTCATATAACAAGCGACATAACCCTAGTACCATCCCCCAAAAAGTGTTCTGGCGATAGAGCAGGGTAATCAAATTATTAAAATTCCAGTTAATTCTTATCCAGGAGGCAATGCTGAAGCGCTTCATCGTGCCGAGGATTCACATGTGAGTAATTTTGAAATATTACACTTTGTTTTTTTAACATACATATGTATTACACTTCGGTTCCGGCAGTGACTTGCACTGCAGAACCTTTTGATATGGTTAGTTAATTTTTGCACGTTTTATATATATCTATCTTAAACTTAAGATTATAAGTACATACATATACGTATAGCATTGCAGAACCTTTTTGATATGGTCAAGTTTTGTGCGTTTTATATATATATATCTTGAACTTAAACTTATAATTACATACATATACGTCTAACTTCATGGGTACGCCTAGCTACTTATGTAATTTGGAATCCTGACTTGATTTTGTTAATTAGATTTAGGAGCATAGTTTTGAACTGTAAGATATGCATGTGCCTAGTAGATATGACCGACAAGTGCACTAACAATCCTCGATCTCGAAATTATCGCCAAGTAAGGCTGTCAGAGGAAAGTATTTATGGATTAAGTGTCAAATACTATGATTATTGTAGGATATAAGCCCGTATCTTAAGCATTCGAATTCTCCAACTTTCGGGAGACCTAAAATGCGCTTGTTCCGTAAAGGTGTCCTTCCTAGTCACGCCTTTAAGAGTACCTTCTGAAGAATGTTTTATTATTTCTATTCAAACTTATCAGCGCCACGAAAAGTCAAGTTCAATGTGTAGTGCCATTGAATTTTTGTCGTTAGGATCTTTTTTTTTTAAAAATGTGACTTGGATATAGTGTCTGTAGTAAATAGTCATGTAAGAAATCAATGCATCATAAACAATGATTTAGAATTATGTAACGACTGAAGCAGTCGGTTAAAGTATTCTTTTATTTTTCTATTCGGGGTTTGTCGCAACGTTCAAGTGTAGTAATAAATTCTTCTCATAATACTTTGAATTATAACAAAAAAAAAAAAAACAAAAAAAAAAAAAAAAGAAAGAAAAACGGCAGTAAAGCTTTTAAAAACATTTATTTTCGGCAATGCAGGTATAAATATTATTATATAAAGAAAGAACAACCATTGAAAAACCCGCGCATCTCCTTTGAGATGGCTCGCGTACATATATCAATACCATTTCATATACAAAACGAAAAGTAAGCCATAACTGAAGAGAAAAGAAAACATTATTTATATATTATATACTATTAATACCTCGGGATATATATCATTGAGCGTAGTAAGCCATACGGTGCATAAAAGGTTGTGTCCATAAAATCTACTATGTACATAAGGTCAGAAAATTTTTGTGAATTTAGAAAAGAAATAATCAAGTACGCTGTGGACGATCACTTTAGTAACCCAAAGTATGTACTTATGGAATTGAATTAATAATAGAGAATGTATCTATTTGTAGGTTAATAACAATGTTTATATATGAGCCTATTTTGATCATTATAACGTAAATATGGATTGAATATTTTCTTTCTTCCTTCACATCCTGGAGCCTTTTCAATTCGGGGTCGCATAGGTCCGCTCTAATTTCTTCCACAGGTCAGCCAAAGGGACTTTGCAGATAGTGCCGAGCAGAGTCATAGGGAGGATGGGGCAAGGCCATGAAGGCAGAACATCTGCGCCTTCCACAGTAAGTAGGTAAGTGACGTAAGGGTCCCTTCAGGACCGAGTGTGTGCCGGCTCTTTTGTATGCAGGCATGAAATTTTTTTGATTATGGATGATGACAGCGGCAGGTATTTTCGGGAACTCCCCCACACTCTCCGCCACCCTTAGCCGAGGTGCTAGCATGCCGCCCTGTGCTATCGTTGTCATCAGGCGATCTGTCAGCCCATGCTGGCAGTTTGGACTTAACGTCCTGGTCAAGTCGCTTCACATACTTCCATAACAAAATGGCGCCCAACGTGGGGCCACCTCAGTTAGACTTCGGTGGTCTAAATATAAATTTTACTGGGGACTGAGACTTTGAGAGAGATGATCATCTGGTGTCTGCCAGTTGATTGACCTCAGGTCTCACATCCAGTAGAAGATATGGGTGGACCTGAGTCTAATTGGTTTTGTTGAAAATTTTTTTTTGTAAAGTAACGTAATATTTTGAAAGTTTTATTGGAAGTCTTTGATATTTTGAATTTTTGGATTAAAGTAAAGTAACGTTTTTTGAATTTAATGAAAGTTTTTTGGAAGTTGAAATCCGGCTTTAGGTTTGACTTCGGTCAAGCCTCAAGCCTGAACAGTTGTTGATTTTTTTTGAAAGTTTTTGGAAATGTTTTTGGATGATCTTTCCCGCTGGCCTTCTGCCATGGAAATGGTAGGTGGCCTCACGAAATTTTCGTTTGAGCTCTTGTGGGGACATGTCTCTGTTGGGCAACTGGCTAGACAGAGTTATGAATCTGCGAGACAACTTCTTGGCTTCCAGCTAATTAGTTGACCAGACTCATGACTCTGCCCGGCTAGCGAACTAGCTGGACACGACGATTCGGTGAGGAGAAGAGAACGAGTTCTCGGAGGATGGGATTGATGCTGGAGATCTTCAGTGATCAGGAGTTGGCATACTGCTAACTGCCTGGCTGAAGAATCTCTGGCAGCATTCTCAGTCTTTGATACCTCCGACTTTACTCTTCCCAGATTTCTGCAAGAGCTCTGACTTTTTCAATGCACACACTCACGTCACTTGCCTGTATCCTGTTTTTGACCTTGGGGGAGAGAGAGCGACCTGACCTCTTATGTGGGAGTTAGCTTCGGGAGGTGAGGGAGAAATTGTATGATCTCTGTTGAAGGATTTTTTTTGAAACGCTTGAACTGTTTTCGTGATCTGTTGGATCCTTAGTAATCTTCAGATTTTTTTAATATTTCTATTCGACGAGGCTGTTAACGCTTCCCGAAATTGGTTTTTGTCTTGGAATTCATTCTTTACACTATCTCGATTTGAGAAGCCTTAATTAACTTTTCGAATCCTTGTTTTTCTAATTTTTTTTATTTCTTCGAACGTTTGGGAAAACTTTTGTCTGAATTTGAGTATCTCGCCCAAGGCCTTCGACTTTAAAATAGTATTTAGCCATCATCACATTGGAAGGAGCGTGTCTCTTCCAAACGTGCAACTTCTAGAATTTTTTTGGGATAACCATCCTAAACCCTGATTTGACAATTTTTACCTGACTTACGTCTAAATTCATTATGGCTACAGTGAGGACACCACCTCCAGCGACAAACGGTATGACAATGCTGCCTGAACCATGTTCTATCTGCCGGGACGCAAGCTGGTCAGTAGATCGGAAGCCGGTCATGACTGTATGCGAGCACATTTTCCACCAGGCATGCCTGCAGCATTGGATAGGTGAACATTCTAGTTGTCCTAACTGCCGTCGTCACATTACGCAACAGGACTTCAGTGAATATTCTGGTGCAATCCCAAAGAGACCGAAGAAGGTGAAGCCCGCGAAATCGACAAGGCGCGACTCATTGCCAACCTTTGATTTGCCTAACTTTGACTTACCACCTTCGAATCGACGATCCTTGTCTCCAGGAATGCCTGACTTACATTCAAGGACTTTTGTAAACCCGAGTCCTCGACGTGATATTCCAGCGCGTACAGCTCAAGACCACAACACCTCAGCTGCTACGGATGCGCTGATAGCAGGCTTGAGCATAAAGATGGAAGACCTAATAAACCGAGGTCTCCAGCAGGGTTTAAATGTTTTGCGGTCTGAGTTAGGAAACGATATCAGACAACAAGTAGCAGCAGCAATGCCGCCAGCAGACTTCACACGACCTCCTTCGTCCAGAAGCAATCAGAGGCCGTCAAACGACTTTCCTACACGGGGAAGGCAATCATTTAGGAGACCATCACCACCGTCTGGTCAACCTTTTGGTCAACCTTTTGGTCAGCCTACAAATCAGTCCAGACCGAACTTTATACCACCTCAACCCCCTCCACCACCTATGCGTGTTCCTGCTAATGTAGGATACCGACGATCAGGCAGTCCAATCAGGAGATGGAACCTGACATATAACGGGAATAACTTGGACCTCTCTGTCGACGAGTTCATCTTCAGAGTCGAAGCGCTCACGCACTCCGCTCTTGAAGGAGATTTTGGATTACTAGTCAGAAATATGCTTACGCTATTGACAGGACCAGCGAAGGACTGGTATTGGTCAGTACTAAGGCAAAATCCATTTCCAACTTGGGACGTCATCAAGATGGGATTGTATAACGAATGGGGGACGCCTAAAGATGATCTGAAGACTAGACTCCAACTGATGTCTAGAAAACAAAAGCCTGGTGAACTGTTCGCAATGTACCACCACCATTTGGGGTTGCTGCGCGATCAGCTACAGAATGCTATGCCAGACCAAGAATTTCTGGAGATTGTCAAATCGAATCTCTTGCCGGAGATTCAAGAAAAAATATGTCTGCATCCTACTGATACGATAGGACAGCTGAGATCGCTGGTCACGCGTATTCAAGCTACGCAGACACGTATCGCAACAGCTGGTAGTTGGAACTTTCACCGGAACCAACGGGTGCACGAAGTTGACAATTTTCCAACCTTAGATCCGGAACTGGCAGCAGCAATAGGCAGTGACAACAGCCTAGGTGAGCTATCGAGTATGTCACACAAAAATGCTATTGTATGCTGGAATTGTGACCAGTCGGGTCACTTTTATCAAGAGTGTAGACAAGAAAGACAAGTTGTGTTCTGCTATGGATGCGGACGCAAGAATGTCTTCAAGCCTGATTGCCGCTATTGCAGACAGAAAAACGAGAGACGGGTCGGGAATACCACCACCTTTTTCCGACCAGCATCGACGTCGCAAGCAGCAACGACAACGAACCCTCCAGTGCAAGCCTCGAGCAAGGAGGAAAGTCCGCTCCATTAGCAGACACTGACGAAAAACCTCTGATATCATTCAGTGATTCTGGTGATATTGGCGGGACACCGGATGGTACAAGTGCTTCATTATTAGGGGCGGAGAACTTAGTAGACTTCTCCGCAGATCTTCAAGCTCCCATTTCCATTTCTGGGGAGCCCATGACAATACTAGACACTTCCTTAGAAGAGTCTTTACTCTTCGATGTCCCGTTGACACCTATAGCACGTGTAGCTGACAAGGTTACTGAGCAGGAGATTTGGCCTCCTGTTACTTCTGTATTGAAACGGCCACCAAACTCTGTTATGACGAGCGGGCGTAAGCCAGTTTTACATCCGCTGACGCCGTATCATACGCGTCTGCAGAGATATAACACAGCAAAAGACCGAATTTTCTCCTCAGTAGCGGAGTTAGCGGAGATTATGTTTCCCGACCGGGATATGAGACCGAAAAGGAAAAGATCAACCGTTCGTTGGCGAGAATACTGTCGACGAATGAAACTGGAAAGGAAAAAACTAGCACAGATTTCCGTGTCGATGCCAGACGACATTCGACCGTACGCAGAAGTAAAGCTGCTCGGGCGAACTGAGACTGGATTACTTGATAGTGGTGCCACTGTCAGTATTCTAGGCCAGGGAGCTCTCGAGAAGCTTGCTGAAGCAGAGGTTGAATGGAAGAAATATCGGACACAGGTCCAAGTAGCTAATGGTGCCATGACGACTGTTCATGGTCATGTGAACTTGGACGTCACTTTCCGTGATAAGACCCAAAACGTGCGTTTTTACGTGGTTCCTGGGCTCACACAGGCACTATATCTGGGAATAGACTTCTGGCGCCTCTTTGGGTTAGCTCCGGATGTCCTAGGTATAGTCGCAGAAGTGAATCCAAGTGGAATAGCTACCTCTGACACCGATGGGCATATCCTTTCTAGTTTAGAACACCAACGCTTAGAGAGCACAAAACAGCTTTTCCCCTCTTTCGCCTCTTTAGGCCTGGGAAAAACATCATTGGTCACTCACAAGATTGATACGAATGACGCCGCCCCGATAAAACAGCGCTTTTATCCGATTTCCCCGGCAGTGCAAAGTTTGATGGATGCAGAATTAGAGCGAATGCTATCGCTGGGTGTGATAGAGGAGAGCCAGAGTCCTTGGAGCTCTCCAGTCGTTCTGGTAAGGAAGCCTGGAAAGGTCCGGCTTTGTTTTGACGCCAGGAAGGTCAACTCGGTTACGAAGAAGGACGCCTATCCGCTACCGCAGATAGACGCACTTCTGAGTCGACTTCCTCCGGCAAACTACATAACGAGCCTGGACCTGAAAGATGCATTCTGGCAGATCCCACTGGACACTGATTCCAGAGAGAAGACCGCTTTCACAGTACCTGGTCATCCTCTCTATCAGTACACAGTGATGCCATTCGGCCTATGCAACGCTCCCCAAACGATGTGCCGCCTCATGGATAAAGTCATTCCTTTCGATCTTCGTGAGAACGTTCTCGTCTATTTAGACGATTTATTAATTCTATCATCTGACTTTGACACTCATCTCATGCTGCTAGCCAGGGTAGCGGATTGTTTGAGGAAAGCTGGCCTTACTATAAACGTCGAGAAGAGCAAGTTTTGTATCAAGGAGACTAAATACCTGGGATTCATTGTAGGAAGGGGAGGTATGAGAACTGACCCTGACAAAATATCAGCCATAGTTGACTATCCGTCACCTAAAACTGTTCGGCAAGCCCGACGCCTACTAGGTATGGCAGGATGGTACAGACGGTTTATTCCGAACTATGCTGATTTGACTGCATCCATTACAGACACTTTGAAAAACCCGAGTCAGTTCAAATGGACATCTGAAGCCCAGACGTCTCTTGATCTACTCAAACAAAAACTTACTTCGGCTCCGTTGCTAGTGAGTCCAGACTTCACCAAACCGTTCGTCATTCAGTGCGATGCGAGCCAACAAGGTATTGGAGGAGTGTTGCTTCAGCTAGATGACGATGGCCACGAGAAGCCAATAGCCTACGTCTCGAAAAAGTTGAACTCCGCTCAACGAAATTACACCGTCACAGAGCAAGAATGCCTAGCTGCAGTCTTGAGCGTACAGAAGTTCCGGCCCTTCATAGAGCTTATGCCGTTCAAGATAGTGACGGATCACGCGAGCTTGAAATGGCTGATGTCTCAAAAGGACCTCAGCGGAAGACTTGCTCGGTGGAGTTTGAAGCTTCAGGGCTTCGACTTCACTATTGAACACAGGAAAGGAAGCCTGAACGTAGTCCCTGATGCGCTGTCACGCATTCATTGTGACAGCATGAACACAAACGAAGATCCTGGCCCGGAAGTTGACCTTAGTTCGCCATATTTCAATTCGTTGGAATATGAAGAACTGAGGCATAAGGTTAAAACGACTTCTGGCAAACTACCAGATCTTTGCGTCAGGGATGGCTTCGTTTATATTCGGACTGTTCCGAGAACAGGCGATCCGATCCAGGAGGAAGAAGCGTGGAAGCTTTGGATTCCACGTGGGCTTGTCACCGACGTCATTTCGAGAGCGCATGATCCGCCGCTAGCTTCACACGGAGGAATAGGGAAAACCCTAGAACGTCTGCGAAGACATCTGTACTGGCCACGAATGACAGTTGATGTCAGAAATTACGTAGCCGCCTGTGACGTGTGTAAAGAAACGAAGGCTCCTAATACTATTTTGCGACCACCGATGAAAGTCCAGTCTGTGATAGAACGACCATGGCAAAAGCTGTACGTCGATTTCTTAGGTCCATATCCTCGGTCAGTTAAAGGAAACGCCTGCATTCTGATAGTTCTTGACCACTTTTCTAAATTCCCACTTCTCAAACCTATGAGAAAAGCGTCTACGCTCAATGTATGCCAATTCATTGAGACTGAAGTGTTTCACGTGTTCGGAGTTCCGGAGACCATAGTCTCTGACAATGGAGTCCAGTTTTGCTCGGCTCAGTTCGCCAGACTACTGGAAAAGTATGGGGTAAAGCATATGCGAACGGCAGCTTACTCGCCGCAAGCAAACGCCTCAGAGCGAGTAAACCGGTCTCTGTTGTCAGGGATTAGGGCCTATATCCAGAAGGAACACACCAGATGGGATGAGAAACTGAGCCAAATAGCTAGTTCCCTCCGGAGCTCTTTCCATCAAGCTACTGGTTTCTCTCCCTATCGAACACTCTTCGGTCAACAAATGATAGAACATGGCAGCTCCTATTCCATCTTGAGGAGCATTGGAACTCTTAATGAGCCACTGAGAGTGGACGCAGAAGATAAAATGAGATTGATCCGTGCGAGAGTGCAGGAAAATTTACAACACGCATTCGAACAGGGTTCAAAAGCCTACAATCTCAGGGCAAAACCCGTCGAGTTCAAAGTTGGTCAGGAGGTATTTAGAAGGACTTTTGCCCAAAGCAATTTCCAACAGCAGACTAGTGCTAAACTGGGACGAAAATTTGTTAAATGTCGGGTTAGAGCCAAGAAAGGAAACTCACTATACGAACTTGAAGATCTGCGGGGAAAACTATTAGGTGTCTATCACGCTAAAGACATCAAGCAGTGATCATCAGTATGAAAACATCGTCGATACTTATTGTCGTTTATTCCTGGTAGCCCTAAGAAGGCATCCAGCCAGCTTAACTGGTAAACTATAGGATATCACGAAGCCCTCCTATTGCCCCGTCAATGGTGGGTGATATACCTGTTGAAAGTCAATCTCATTATAGCACCCCTACCGCTTGTGAGTAGATAACCTTTTATAGTCCCTTCCGGATCGGCCTCATTAGGAGGAAAATTTTTCCTTGTCTGTCCAGCTGCAACGTTTCGTTAATCGTCGGACATAGTAGTACTAGATCTATACCTGGTAGCCCTAAGAAGGCATCCAGCCAGCTTAACTGGTAAACTATAGGATATCACGAAGCCCTCCTATTGCCCCGTCAATGGTGGGTGATATACCTGTTGGAATCCATTCCCATATTCGGCTGTCAACATGTCACTACTTCGACGACGCCTTGGAGACACACCCTTGAACAATCGCAGTCTGAGATCAGGGTGAGAGGTTGCGCCGGGAAAGCTTAGCGATCAGTTCTTTAGGTTACTGATCGCGGGGCTTCCTCAGCATCTCGGTGAAGGAAGGCAGAGAGGCATCGACCGGCTGGATTTTTTGGGTTACCAGCTTGTCGATGTAGCTTTGGCTTCCCCACACGGAGAAGGATGTCGAAGTCTGATCGAAGA
Source organism: Dioctria rufipes (assembly GCA_963924295.1). Taxonomy (NCBI): domain Eukaryota; kingdom Metazoa; phylum Arthropoda; class Insecta; order Diptera; family Asilidae; genus Dioctria; species Dioctria rufipes. The sequence goes on from OZ002744.1 coordinate 139,074,851, forward strand.
CTGACGAGACTTCAAGGATGTGTCCTCGACGTGTCATCGGAAGTAGAGTCTGAGGATGAGGAAAACATAGGGTCGTGGGTCGTGACACACATTGAGCGCCCGCAGTGATGAGGCCTATGTGTAAGACCGGCTAGCTCAGTCGACCATTTTTCAGCGTCGTCTGAACCACGGGTGGCGCAGACCACTCTGCCCTGTTATGGTCGTAGCATATTGCATATAGCAATATGCCACCACGGACTGAAGCGTGTATGCCCGGCTTGTTGTCGACTACAGCATGAAACCAAAACGCGCCCCGACCGAGAGAAATGCTTTCTCAAGCTCGGTGTCATGTTCAGTGACAGAAAGAAGAAGAAGACCATCGATATCGGTCTGTCATAGTTTGCTAGCAGGAAAGTAAGGTCGTTAAGATTAAAATCCCGCAAGATCAAATATTTCTCGCCGCAATCCGACGAAGAAAAAAAAAACCCTCACGTAAGTTCGAAGAATACTTATAGTTATTAATAAATTTACATCCCCACCTGGTACATTATTCGCACAGTAACCAAAGATTAATCCGCCAACGGCACCCCATAAAACTTGGCGTCTCCCTCCGGAGCCCCATTTATGAAATAAGAAAAAGGATCTGTTGGAATTCGAATCTGGTGTGGCGTACGTCAGGAAAAACCTCGAAAAGGTAGTTAAAAGAACTAATTTATATTTCGTTTTGTGTTAAATAATATCTCTTATTAGAGAGACGTATGAAAAGCAAATGTTTGAGGGATATTTTCATAATAAGGCATATTATTTCCACTTGCTGGGCAAGTTCTAATTTGATAAAGTTTTGAGCTTGGTACCGGACCTGGTGCATTTACATTTTCTAAAAGAGGGAAAAGAAGTAGGAGGGCACATTCCTCCCATATTGGAGGCCCCCGAACTCGAGCTAACCTTCAACCCGCGCAGCAGGAGATTCATTCCTACGGCACGCAGAAAAAGCGGGGAAAATTTTATTGAAACAATATTAACTTCACCAGGATCCATCTGATCACCGAGAAATATGTTTTAGTATAAGGAAAAAAATTTTTCATATAACAAGCGACATAACCCTAGTACCATCCCCCAAAAAGTGTTCTGGCGATAGAGCAGGGTAATCAAATTATTAAAATTCCAGTTAATTCTTATCCAGGAGGCAATGCTGAAGCGCTTCATCGTGCCGAGGATTCACATGTGAGTAATTTTGAAATATTACACTTTGTTTTTTTAACATACATATGTATTACACTTCGGTTCCGGCAGTGACTTGCACTGCAGAACCTTTTGATATGGTTAGTTAATTTTTGCACGTTTTATATATATCTATCTTAAACTTAAGATTATAAGTACATACATATACGTATAGCATTGCAGAACCTTTTTGATATGGTCAAGTTTTGTGCGTTTTATATATATATATCTTGAACTTAAACTTATAATTACATACATATACGTCTAACTTCATGGGTACGCCTAGCTACTTATGTAATTTGGAATCCTGACTTGATTTTGTTAATTAGATTTAGGAGCATAGTTTTGAACTGTAAGATATGCATGTGCCTAGTAGATATGACCGACAAGTGCACTAACAATCCTCGATCTCGAAATTATCGCCAAGTAAGGCTGTCAGAGGAAAGTATTTATGGATTAAGTGTCAAATACTATGATTATTGTAGGATATAAGCCCGTATCTTAAGCATTCGAATTCTCCAACTTTCGGGAGACCTAAAATGCGCTTGTTCCGTAAAGGTGTCCTTCCTAGTCACGCCTTTAAGAGTACCTTCTGAAGAATGTTTTATTATTTCTATTCAAACTTATCAGCGCCACGAAAAGTCAAGTTCAATGTGTAGTGCCATTGAATTTTTGTCGTTAGGATCTTTTTTTTTTAAAAATGTGACTTGGATATAGTGTCTGTAGTAAATAGTCATGTAAGAAATCAATGCATCATAAACAATGATTTAGAATTATGTAACGACTGAAGCAGTCGGTTAAAGTATTCTTTTATTTTTCTATTCGGGGTTTGTCGCAACGTTCAAGTGTAGTAATAAATTCTTCTCATAATACTTTGAATTATAACAAAAAAAAAAAAAACAAAAAAAAAAAAAAAAAGAAAGAAAAACGGCAGTAAAGCTTTTAAAAACATTTATTTTCGGCAATGCAGGTATAAATATTATTATATAAAGAAAGAACAACCATTGAAAAACCCGCGCATCTCCTTTGAGATGGCTCGCGTACATATATCAATACCATTTCATATACAAAACGAAAAGTAAGCCATAACTGAAGAGAAAAGAAAACATTATTTATATATTATATACTATTAATACCTCGGGATATATATCATTGAGCGTAGTAAGCCATACGGTGCATAAAAGGTTGTGTCCATAAAATCTACTATGTACATAAGGTCAGAAAATTTTTGTGAATTTAGAAAAGAAATAATCAAGTACGCTGTGGACGATCACTTTAGTAACCCAAAGTATGTACTTATGGAATTGAATTAATAATAGAGAATGTATCTATTTGTAGGTTAATAACAATGTTTATATATGAGCCTATTTTGATCATTATACGTAAATATGGATTGAATATTTTCTTTCTTCCTTCACATCCTGGAGCCTTTTCAATTCGGGGTCGCATAGGTCCGCTCTAATTTCTTCCACAGGTCAGCCAAAGGGACTTTGCAGATAGTGCCGAGCAGAGTCATAGGGAGGATGGGGCAAGGCCATGAAGGCAGAACATCTGCGCCTTCCACAGTAAGTAGGTAAGTGACGTAAGGGTCCCTTCAGGACCGAGTGTGTGCCGGCTCTTTTGTATGCAGGCATGAAATTTTTTTGATTATGGATGATGACAGCGGCAGGTATTTTCGGGAACTCCCCCACACTCTCCGCCACCCTTAGCCGAGGTGCTAGCATGCCGCCCTGTGCTATCGTTGTCATCAGGCGATCTGTCAGCCCATGCTGGCAGTTTGGACTTAACGTCCTGGTCAAGTCGCTTCACATACTTCCATAACAGTTTTTGTTTTTTTTAAAAAAAATCTTCAATCATTCTTCTCGCTTTTTTTTACATATACTTACTTACTTCCCTCTATTGGCAATCTTTTCGCATCCGCATAATCTTCTTTTTCCTTTCCTCTGAGCCTAAATGCTTTAATGAAACTTCTTCTGCAAGAAAAACAAAGAAACTAAGAAAAAGACTAAATAAAATAAAATATTCAAATTGTAAAACTATTCTCTCGTGCTTCATTACACTTAGGTTATCGTCCTTATATGACGAACAAACTCTAATCTTACAATTAATCATGATACCTTTTCAAACGATTCGTATGAATCCGTTTTAGATTTTCCCTTGAAGTGTAGTTACATTCTCAGGACTGTGAACGAAAATTACTTCATATGGACCTTTAAAAATAGATGCTAATTTCCCTGCCCTAGCTAAGTCTTTAACCAGAACTTTATCACCAATACGTAAGTCTTCCGGCCTAGCTGAATTGTCATGGTACTTCCTTGCCACTAGTTTGCTTTTAAGCAGGTTCTCCCTAGCTAGTTGAAACGCCCTCTGCAATTTGAACCGCAATACCGAATGGTACTTATCCATATTATATACCGGTTCAGGCTGACGCTGTACGCTACTGGGGATTTCCGCTACAAATCCAAACAACGTTTCCATGGGCGTAAATTTTGTGCCTGTATGCACGGTGTTGTTGTACGCATGCGCTGCGGTTCTCGTGGCTCCCGATCAACGAAACTCCTCAGATAGTTGGCTAGCGTAGAATGCTGCCTCTCCACAGCGTTGGACTGCGGATGGTAGGCCGTTGTTTGCAGCTTCTTTATCTTCAACATTTTACAAAGAGCCTTTAAAACTTCTCCAGTGAAGTTTGCTCCCTGATCCGTTACTAGCTGTTTCGGTAGCGAGTACCGTCTGAGGATTTGCTCAAACAAGGCCTGGGCTACCGTGTTCGCTTCTTGGTCTGGTATCGCCATGAAATCTACAAATCTAGTCAGATCATCCATCATAGACAAGATGTACTTGTTACCTTTGTGACTGACTGGCAAAGGTCCAACTAAGTCAACATAGACTTTCTCAAAAGGTCTTTCCGCGATTTCCGCCACTACTAATGGCATCTCCCAAAGTGTCCTCCAAACCTAGAGTCATGATAATCTCTTAGAATTAGCTCAATCTCTTCTGGATTGGTCACCAGTTTTGTTTCTGGTTTCTTCAGTTTTTCTTCGGTGATTATCTCAGTCCCTTCAATACTGTTACCTTCGTTTTCAGAATCTCGCAATGGTGTTTGTTTTGGTTGTTCCCTTTCTTTCTGTTCCCCAGCTTGATCACGAGTTATTGAAAGGCATGGGTACTCCTTGTTATGATAGAACTCAGGTTCTTCAACGTGCCTTGGAATTCTGCTTAGGGCATCGGCATTACCATTTTACTGTCCAGTTTTATATATAATTTCAAATTCATACTCCGATAGTTTTTGGTGAAATCTGAGCATGCGTGAAGTAGTGTCCTTCACCTTTAAAACCCCCCGTAGCGGTTGGTGATCCGTCTCACGCTCTGTAGTGGAGTAGTTTCTTTCTGCCATGTTCAAAGTACGACTAGCGTTACTAATTGGCTTGCCCTCTTGCTCCAGAACTTCCCCTAAAGGTTCTCCACTTGCATCAGTGATTACCGTAAATTCCTTTGTGAAATCCGGATATATCAAGAGTGGTGGTGTAGTAAGAATTTCCTTGACACGACTGAAAGCCTTTTCGCACTCGAGTCCCCATGTGAACTTAACGCTTTTCTTTAATAAACTATTAATGGGTGCCAATATTTTTTAAAAATTCGGAACAAATTTCCGATAATAATTGGCTAGCCCTAAAAAAGATTGAACCTGACGAACAGTGTTTGGTTTTGGGAAACTTTGCACTACTTCGACTAATCGTTTATCAGGCTTTACCACTTGTTCTGAACAAATATGGCCCAGATACACTACCTCTTTCTTTAAAAACTGACATTTTGAAGGCTGCAACTGAAGGTTGTGTTCTCTGAAGCGCTGAAAAACTTCTCGTAGTTTGCTGTTATGTTCGTCCGAACTCTTAGCAAATATCACTACATCGAGATACACGAAGCACTTAATCCCTTGAAGTCCCGTTAGAATTCCGTGCAGTAGGGATTGAAAAAATGGTAATTGTTTATAATGGAAATGATTAAAATTGGTACTAAACGCCGTTTTTTCTCAGTCTTTTGGGTCGATTAATACTTGGTGGTACCCGTTAGCTAAATATCACGTGGTTAAGTATCTAGAATGACCCAAACGATCTAAGATGTCCTCAATTTGGGGAAGGGGATAAGAAAGGGGTATGCAGACTTTGTGTAGTTCTCTGAAGTCTACACATAGCCGAGACTTTCTTTTACCGTTATCATCTACTCCATTCTTAGGAATTAGAAGTACGGGGAAATTAAATGGACTGTCACTAGGTTCGATGATATCGCCCTCGAGTAATTTTTTGAGTTGTTCCTGACACTCTTCTCGATGGGCTTCTGGCATGCGATATTGCTTTTTGTGTATGGGGGCCGTATTAGCCATTAACAGTAATTTAAAGGTCTTCGTCGGGGTGTATGACAATTTATCGCCTGGCAAATGAAAGATATCACTGTATTCGTAGCAAACATGGGTTACTGCTTCCCTTTCTTCGAAGTTAAGGTCTTCTCCCAGCACCAGTGATTCCTTCATTAGCTTGAGCCGTTGTTGGCGATTATCAATCTTACCCTTATCCCGTCCTAGTGGATGTACAGTATACTTACACAATTCTTCAAGCCTCGGCCTGAAATTCACTAGTTCAACGGGCTCCCTTCCTGCGTTAATAATACCTACCCACGCTTTACCCTTCCTTGGCTTAATTATAGCATTCCCACAATACACTCCTGGCCTAATTTCTTCCGCCATGCACACTAAATCTTCCTCACCTGTGACAGGAATTTCCAATAGCCGCTCTGTTCTTGGGTTCTACTTAATTCTTGTCCCCTGAGTGCTTTTACTCTTTCCTAAGTAATACTTTTCCTTTCGCTGTGTAAGATGTACCTTTTCGCTCTGAGCCTCTGTGTAAGCTGTAGCTTTAGAGGGGTCGCGCTGGACTTCCATGCGAGGAATTTCCAGCTCCTTTTCCCTTCTTCCTGCTACACCTTCTTGTTCTCTGCTCCCCATCGGTTTAGTCCTAGTGATGGGTGCTTCTTGAGAATCTTTTTGATGCGTTCCCGTGCTAAGGGACTCGACCAATTGTACGAAAGGCCACTTCCCAGCTGTTAGATCTGGCTGTACATCATCTTCTTTTGGAAAAGTCATCTTTCTTTCTTTTATTTCACCATCTTGGTAAGATTCTACTTCTGAAAGATACTTTGTGAGGCTATCTGATACCACGCCCGCTTTGGATATAATGTCGCGCAAGGCTGCGACTCGATTCATCATTCGTTGCTGAATCTCTTTTGGGGAAGAATACACTGACTCTTCTTTCTGAATAAACTGGTGATGATTGTCCTGGGTGCTTTCCTTCAACTCTATTATCTCGATTTTCTCCTTTCCAGTAATGCATCCAAAAAGAGGTTTTTCTTCCTTTATTTTCTCCATGCCTTTCACTGACAGTTTTCCATTTATACAATCAATGACTGCTTTGTCCTTCAGGAACTCGATCCCCAGAATACCGTCAGCTGGAATCGAATTAGTGTCATAAATGGTGTTAAACTCGCATGGCTGTTCTACTCCACCTATGCGTAGTGTGGCTTTGCAAGTTCCAATTAAGCTTTCTTGTGCCCCAAACAACCCTCCAATCATTATTTTCTAGAGTGTTTGTATAGGCGTGTTTCCTTTAATACGATTTACCTTAATTATATTACATGTTGTACCTGTATCTACTAATAATGTTAATTTACCCGTTATACCTATATCCGATTCTACTGAGATAATGCAGTTATTTAACAAACTTAACTCTATGACACTGGCTTCTTTCTGTGAGGTCTTCATGGTCTTGAATTCCATTAATTGAAGGCAGCTGCGGATAATTCCCCCAGCTGCCGCTCCCCGTTTCCCTTGTTTAGGGCTTCTTGTTCCGCTAGATATTTCTTCAAGCAGTTTGCGGTATAATGATCTCAGGTTCTACAAAATTGGCAGTAAAGGATTTCTGGGTCTGTTTGCAGCTATCCTAGAGGACCAATTGAAGTATCCGCGCACCTTATGCTTTGTCTTCGGCAACTAGTAGTATCGTGAACATAGTTTCGGCATTTTACACAGTATGGTGGCTGTTTTCTTGATTGGAATTCCCTAGCAATATGCCCTCTTTGTCCAAACTGGAAGAACTGGATGGGCCTAGGCCTGGTCTGCTGATATTATTGTTGAAACGATTAGTCCCCCAGCTATCTCGCATCGTTTCGGAATTCAGTTTTCGCCCACTTTCCCAGACTTCTGGCTCTCTACTCTGGAGCCTCGTTGCATCCTTCTCGAAATAACTAGCTTCTTCTTGTACTTCATCTAGAGATTGGAATCTCCTTCCCGTCAGATGCACTTGCGTTGCCTTATATCCTACGCCTGCTTTAAAAGTAGCCACTGTATCAGCTTCCAATTCTGCTATTAGTCCACCTTCCTTATTTGGGTACTTAGCTGTGACTGCTGTTTTAATTTTGTCCAGAAGATCTTTCATTCTGTCAGCGAATTCACGAATGTCATCTCCAGGTCGTTGTTTACACTCCAGCATTTCCGTACGTAGCTCACTGACCGTTTTTCGTGGCGTATATGCAGTTATAATAACCTGCTGCAGAGTTTCAAAATCCTTCGGCTCCTGGGAACACACTAGATAATAAGCGTCATCTGTAAGCCGAAATTTCACACATTTGATAAAGATAGCTTTTTCTTCAGTAGTCAATTGATCGTAGAGTTCCTTGCTGCAATTCAGGAAACGGTACAGTTCTTTGCCCAGCTTTGGTGACCTTTCCCCAGAAAATAATGGTATATGTTTGGATACCATATCCATAACTTTCCCATGTGCTTCCACCATACTGTTCTTGAGCAATCCGTATGATTTACTGCTTCCTGGTTCTTTTGTCTTTCCCTTCGATGAGCTGGAATATCTTGCCTATCTTTCGTTTCTCGTGGTTTATCCCAGAACACTAATTTCCTTGGTGTCCACTTCTTACTGACTTCTTGCCTGTATACTTTCTCTTGCGGCAGTGGACCCTCGGCTCTTAATTCTGTCTCCAGTTCCTCCGCTACCTCTTCTGCTTCCTTCAGTTGCTGTTCCAAAGACAATATTTTCTTTACTAGTCTCTTGTTCTTTCTTTGACCCTCTTCTAACAATTGTTCTGCTTGGATCTCACCCCTTTGGATCACCTCGAGTGTAGCCGTTACCAGCAAGTCTAAAGCTTCGCCTTTCGTACAGGACTTGGCAGCTCTATTCACTCCTGAATCAATTTTCTCGATTCTTCACTTGATGTTCGTTTTTGCAACTCTGCCGTGAGATGCTCTCCGATATACTGCCAGTCTTGCTCGAAGCTTTCTAACTTCCCCTTATACTCTTTTAGCTCCTGCGATCTTTCCTCTAGTTCCTTCTCTTGAGTTTCGAACCGTACCAGTTGCTCTGTTGTCAGTACATTCCTTCTACCCACCGACATTGAAGTCTGAGCCAGAAGATCATCTAATTCTTCTCTCTTTTCCTTCCAATCCAAGCCTAATTACCAATGACTCCCGATACCTTACTTTATTAGAACTTAACCAAAACTTTGTAACATAAATTCTCCCTAGATTAACACTTTAATCATAATCGTTACAGTCGACTTGACTTTTTGTGTGAATCACGAAGACATAAACCCAACACTCAGCAGATATCAATATCGAGACTCATAATCTCTGTTTAAAATGTTGACGACTCAAACGAATATAGTATACTCTATCAAAATTACTACAAAAACGAGAGAGCTTCGATCAAACAGGAGTGAAACTCAACTTTTAAGCGGCATAAAAGAAAATAACGTTATAATTACAAAAAGTTCCCTTTCTTAACAACTACTTTTACATTATTTAACGTATAAGAAAAATTCACAGTTTCTCCTATCCCTATTCATTCACCAACAGAAACGCTAAAAAAACACTTATTACAAACAAAACAAAATTCCAAGAGCCACCGATGAATTAAGTACTTAACCTATACGTTGAAATTTTTAACTTACACACGGTATTCCGAAAAAAACAAAAAAAAAACAAAACTTTCAAACGCGCATAACTATTAACACTTAACCCAAACATTCACAGTCAGCATTATCATAACTCAATCAATCTCTATAGGTTGAAAAATTATATTTACCACTTATTCTAACACTTCTTAAATTTACCCTTAAAAGTAAATGGAGTAGCTAAAAGAAGCAGACATCCCACAATTAACAAAATGGAGCAGCTAAAAAAGCATAACTCCCAAAAAATAAAAAAAATGGAGCAGCTAAAAAAGCATAATTCCCAGAAAATAAAAAAAAATGGAGCAGCTAAAAAAGCATAACTCCCAATATACATCAATTTTAAAAACACAATACCTTTTTAAAACGGCTGCGCCAAATTGTCGTGTCCCAATGATAAAACTCAGGAATCAATAAAACAATAAATCTTTAAACCACATAAAACACACGACTAGCATTTAAAACAATACTTTATTTATATGAGAAGTGAGCCAACTTAATGACAATATAACTAAGCTACCTGGCGCTTAGGTAACCTGAACCGACTCTAATCACGATAAGACTGTACACTTTACGGCACTCGCCAGTCCAGTCATTGGTCTTTTATGCACCAATATTCGGAAGTAGACTTTACTTAACAACGCGGATGTAAACAAACAACAACCTTGCCGTTTGTTCTACCGGTTGCAGCACCTGAGTCGCTCAGTAGTAAACAATCGCTGTACATAATAATTACAAATAAATAAAAAGAGATTACTCTTTTGGACTTTTTACCGGGTTAAACTTAATTTTCTTCAAGAAAGAATTTTTTGGGATATCTCCGGTATATAGCAAAAGCTAAAAAATGTTCTAATTTGTTATTTCATCACACAATCCATTAATTTTTGGTGACAAGTTTCAAGTCTTGGTTTGACTCATCAACAGGTCCCAAATAGCGAAATTGGGTGATTAGAAAAACAAATGAAAAAATGAAAAAAGAAGAAAGAAATGCAAAGTTTAAGAAAAATAGAAAAAAACAATTTTTTTTATTTATTAAAAAAATTTAAAAAATTTTAAAGAAACAGATTCATTCGAAGCGAATCGAACCTGTATACGCCACGCAGTGGGCTGAAAAATGCGTGGCGTATACAGGTTCGATTCGCTTCGAATGAATCTGTTTCTTTAAAATTTTTTAAATTTTTTTAATAAATAAAAAAAATTGTTTTTTTCTATTTTTCTTAAACTTTGCATTTCTTTCTTCTTTTTTCATTTTTTCATTTGTTTTTCTAATCACCCAATTTCGCTATTTGGGACCTGTTGATGAGTCAAACCAAGACTTGAAACTTGTCACCAAAAATTAATGGATTGTGTGATGAAATAACAAATTAGAACATTTTTTAGCTTTTGCTATATACCGGAGATATCCCAAAAAATTCTTTCTTGAAGAAAATTAAGTTTAACCCGGTAAAAAGTCCAAAAGAGTAATCTCTTTTTATTTATTTTCCTCCTGGGATTGTATAGGAGTGTTTTTTCCTCATATAATTCACACCCAGAATTTATTCTGAGTTTATATGAGAAGAGATCGGTTTGATCTATTTTCAAGCGTCTGCAGCAGGCAGAAAACCAAGCTGCACCGATGAGTGGAAGGTTTTCTGCTGACACGAAACGCTTCTTCTTCTTCCTTTTTCTTCTTCATTTTTCAGCCCACTGCGTGGCGTATACAGGTTCGATTCGCTTCGAATGAATCTGTTTCTTTAAAATTTTTTAAATTTTTTTAATAAATAAAAAAAATTGTTTTTTTCTATTTTTCTTAAACTTTGCATTTCTTTCTTCTTTTTTCATTTTTTCATTTGTTTTTCTAATCACCCAATTTCGCTATTTGGGACCTGTTGATGAGTCAAACCAAGACTTGAAACTTGTCACCAAAAATTAATGGATTGTGTGATGAAATAACAAATTAGAACATTTTTTAGCTTTTGCTATATACCGGAGATATCCCAAAAAATTCTTTCTTGAAGAAAATTAAGTTTAACCCGGTAAAAAGTCCAAAAGAGTAATCTCTTTTTATTTATTTTCCTCCTGGGATTGTATAGGAGTGTTTTTTCCTCATATAATTCACACCCAGAATTTATTCTGAGTTTATATGAGAAGAGATCGGTTTGATCTATTTTCAAGCGTCTGCAGCAGGCAGAAAACCAAGCTGCACCGATGAGTGGAAGGTTTTCTGCTGACACGAAACGCTCTTCTTCTTCCTTTTTCTTCTTCATTTTTCAGCCCACTGCGTGGCGTATACAGGTTCGATTCGCTTCGAATGAATCTGTTTCTTTAAAATTTTTTAAATTTTTTTAATAAATAAAAAAAAATTGTTTTTTTCTATTTTTCTTAAACTTTGCATTTCTTTCTTCTTTTTTCATTTTTTCATTTGTTTTTCTAATCACCCAATTTCGCTATTTGGGACCTGTTGATGAGTCAAACCAAGACTTGAAACTTGTCACCAAAAATTAATGGATTGTGTGATGAAATAACAAATTAGAACATTTTTTAGCTTTTGCTATATACCGGAGATATCCCAAAAAATTCTTTCTTGAAGAAAATTAAGTTTAACCCGGTAAAAAGTCCAAAAGAGTAATCTCTTTTTATTTATTTTCCTCCTGGGATTGTATAGAAGTGTTTTTTCCTCATATAATTCACACCCAGAATTTATTCTGAGTTTATATGAGAAGAGATCGGTTTGATCTATTTTCAAGCGTCTGCAGCAGGCAGAAAACCAAGCTGCACCGATGAGTGGAAGGTTTTCTGCTGACACGAAACGCTTCTTCTTCTTCCTTTTTCTTCTTCATTTTTCAGCCCACTGCGTGGCGTATACAGGTTCGATTCGCTTCGAATGAATCTGTTTCTTTAAAAATTTTTAAATTTTTTTAATAAATAAAAAAATTGTTTTTTTCTATTTTTCTTAAACTTTGCATTTCTTTCTTCTTTTTTCATTTTTTCATTTGTTTTTCTAATCACCCAATTTCGCTATTTGGGACCTGTTGATGAGTCAAACCAAGACTTGAAACTTGTCACCAAAAATTAATGGATTGTGTGATGAAATAACAAATTAGAACATTTTTTAGCTTTTGCTATATACCGGAGATATCCCAAAAAATTCTTTCTTGAAGAAAATTAAGTTTAACCCGGTAAAAAGTCCAAAAGAGTAATCTCTTTTTATTTATTTTCCTCCTGGGATTGTATAGGAGTGTTTTTTCCTCATATAATTCACACCCAGAATTTATTCTGAGTTTATATGAGAAGAGATCGGTTTGATCTATTTTCAAGCGTCTGCAGCAGGCAGAAAACCAAGCTGCACCGATGAGTGGAAGGTTTTCTGCTGACACGAAACGCTTCTTCTTCTTCCTTTTTCTTCTTCATTTTTCAGCCCACTGCGTGGCGTATACAGGTTCGATTCGCTTCGAATGAATCTGTTTCTTTAAAATTTTTTAAATTTTTTTAATAAATAAAAAAAATTGTTTTTTTCTATTTTTCTTAAACTTTGCATTTCTTTCTTCTTTTTTCATTTTTTCATTTGTTTTTCTAATCACCCAATTTCGCTATTTGGGACCTGTTGATGAGTCAAACCAAGACTTGAAACTTGTCACCAAAAATTAATGGATTGTGTGATGAAATAACAAATTAGAACATTTTTTAGCTTTTGCTATATACCGGAGATATCCCAAAAAATTCTTTCTTGAAGAAAATTAAGTTTAACCCGGTAAAAAGTCCAAAAGAGTAATCTCTTTTTATTTATTTTCCTCCTGGGATTGTATAGGAGTGTTTTTTCCTCATATAATTCACACCCAGAATTTATTCTGAGTTTATATGAGAAGAGATCGGTTTGATCTATTTTCAAGCGTCTGCAGCAGGCAGAAAACCAAGCTGCACCGATGAGTGGAAGGTTTTCTGCTGACACGAAACGCTTCTTCTTCTTCTTTTTTCTTCTTCATTTTTCAGCCCACTGCGTGGCGTATACAGGTTCGATTCGCTTCGAATGAATCTGTTTCTTTAAAATTTTTTAAATTTTTTTAATAAATAAAAAAAATTGTTTTTTTCTATTTTTCTTAAACTTTGCATTTCTTTCTTCTTTTTTCATTTTTTCATTTGTTTTTCTAATCACCCAATTTCGCTATTTGGGACCTGTTGATGAGTCAAACCAAGACTTGAAACTTGTCACCAAAAATTAATGGATTGTGTGATGAAATAACAAATTAGAACATTTTTTAGCTTTTGCTATATACCGGAGATATCCCAAAAAATTCTTTCTTGAAGAAAATTAAGTTTAACCCGGTAAAAAGTCCAAAAGAGTAATCTCTTTTTATTTATTTTCCTCCTGGGATTGTATAGGAGTGTTTTTTCCTCATATAATTCACACCCAGAATTTATTCTGAGTTTATATGAGAAGAGATCGGTTTGATCTATTTTCAAGCGTCTGCAGCAGGCAGAAAACCAAGCTGCACCGATGAGTGGAAGGTTTTCTGCTGACACGAAACGCTTCTTCTTCTTCCTTTTTCTTCTTAATTTTTCAGCCCACTGCGTGGCGTATACAGGTTCGATTCGCTTCGAATGAATCTGTTTCTTTAAAATTTTTTAAATTTTTTTAATAAATAAAAAATTGTTTTTTTCTATTTTTCTTAAACTTTGCATTTCTTTCTTCTTTTTTCATTTTTTCATTTGTTTTTCTAATCACCCAATTTCGCTATTTGGGACCTGTTGATGAGTCAAACCAAGACTTGAAACTTGTCACCAAAAATTAATGGATTGTGTGATGAAATAACAAATTAGAACATTTTTTAGCTTTTGCTATATACCGGAGATATCCCAAAAAATTCTTTCTTGAAGAAAATAATAATTACAATGCGAGTTTAATTATTATTGTAATCGTCAATTTCTCCACTAAGCGCCCATCGCAGCCAGCTGTTGAGCTAATCAGCAAAATAACCGACAGTTGCAGAACAGTACCATGCGAGGTTACTGTTTAGCAATTGCTAATTATTTCACTAAAATGCGCCCTTGGCTGCTGGAAGAATCTTCCATATATTGGGCCATAACATAGAATTAAATAAATTAAATCTAGAATGGGATGAATTAAATAATTTCGATACAATAGAAAATAATTTTAAAATGGATCCAGTAAGAAATTGTTTAAAAAAACTGGAATCCTTATTGAGCTTAGCGCATTGTAACTCTGAGGAGAAGACCTCTATTATGCATTGTTTTGTAATGTAGCTGCAATCGATAACTACAGCTATATTACGGCATTTAGGTGGACAGTGTAGCGGTATGAAAAAAAGATATGTATGCTTATGTTTACTGTTGTATTTATTAAATAACTCTAATGTGAAACACTTCAATTTATAAATTCACTACAAATTAATTTTTTCACTAATTGCTCGATGGCATATGTAGTTATTATGCCGTATTTTGGGATGTATTTGACTAAATGCAATTTGTAGCCCTTTCTAATTTTACGCGTTATACACTTATTCACTTTGCGCTTATTTTAACTTACTTAACTAATTTGTTTCTTTGCATGTATCATTAAAATGCCGAAAGTCGGCATGTATTTAATTTTTATGCAAGAAACTTATTTACTAAATTAATTGACACAATACTTATCTGTAGAATACAATAACCCACAACTTCCTGTCCTCTGCCAACACCCACTGCACACAAATTTCAAGCATGTAAAAATATTGTACCTTTAATATGGCACGTTTATTTTATGCTTATTTGCTGAAAAAATGAAACAAATATTATCTGCTGAGGAACTGTCAAAAAAACTGAGAAAAAACTTGCTTGAAATTATACTGCTTTGAATTACACTTGATGATCGCTGTCGAAAAACTGAGAAAGATCTTAGAAATTGCCCCCTTTTTATAGGCTCTAAGCGGCCATTTTGACATATGTTCCACAAGAAAAATGCAAATTAAGCATATTTTTCGACTTTGCTTGACTTGTATGCTTATGTCAAAATGTGCCAATTTCCTTCAACTAATTTATTTTAAATTATCCATGAATTTTCGTAATTTATTTTATTAAATATTTTAATTTTTCTGAAAATTATCAAGATGGCGACTTCCTGCCATATTATGACAATTTCCAATGTGGAACGCAAATATTTCTCATTTTTCATCTCGTTTTCGCATCTTTCTCTTTCCCACTTATTATGGGAATTTAATTTACCTTTTTTCGCAAATATTTGCTTACCTGGTAACTTTCGCGGTTTTTAAGCATTACCAACAGGTAGCGCGTAGCCAACTTCGTCTAATTGACTTTCTCGCGAGTCAATTTGACAGTCGCGATCGCGGTGTTTTAATTCGAAAGTGCCGTGTTGTTTTTTGTGTTTTCTCGAACAATTAAAGATTAATTATCTAGGTAAGTTTATAATACCATTCTGTTAAGTGTCTAGTTTTAATAATTGTGAGTTCCAGCATGAACAATTTGCAAGAAATATGCAAATTATGCAAAATTGTTCATGTTGGCAAAGTGATTTTTGAAATGTCAACAATAGTACAAATTGTTGCATTTCACTAATTATAAAGTATGTACATGTTGCAAGTTTTTATATTTTGCATATTTAAACATATTTGCATGTTTTGCAAATGTTCATTATGCGGAGCATATGAATTTTGCGACGAAATCTCAATGTTTATATTTGCATGTGTTTGTTGTTGTACTGCCAAGAAATTGGTTTCTTGGCAGTTTTGCATGTAATTTGCTTGTACTTGTAGTGTTTTGTATACTACTTTGTTTAATTAGTTACTTTAAACTAATATCTATGTCTAATATTTATTTCAGATGCGTTCCTGACATGGAGGACCTACATGCAGAGGTAACTGGAGGAATCGAAAGAAATTGAGGGAAGTATGAAATATTTAGTAGATTTGTTTTAATGTTTTTATTTTTATTTCAGGTGTGCTCAACATACTCCCCCCCCCCCCCCGTTGAACAGTTTGTTCAACTAAAGCATCTTTTATTTTGCGTATACCCCTCTTATAGTAGTGATGGAAGGTCAACTTGCCATCCTTATTAACTCGTAGTCGAACCTGATATTTATCTGGGAGGTTAATGGTTTTCTCCCTGTTTCGTCGCCGTTGTATTGCTCTGACGTCAATGCGCTGCAAAACGTATCGAGGCAAATACATATCTTCGCGTTCTCGAGTTGTGAATCTTTGAAAGCTGTTATTTGCTCTCATTTCGTATTCATTGATGGTTGTAGTCGGCAGAAGCTTTGTCAAAGCAGTAATGCGGCTGCCATTGACTACTGCTGTTTGTTGTGGATGTGGATCCATGTAGGGAGTCGGAACCACAAACGGTCGAGTTGTCACCCTGGTCGCTTGACTCGTCGTTGCTTGGCTTGTTGATGCTCTGCTTGTTAATGCTCGGCTCGTTGATGCACGGCTCGTTGATGCTCGGCTCGTTGATGCACGGCTCGTTGATGGTTCTCCTCTGGCCCGCGGTATCAATTCATGTGCCAATTCTGGTCGAGGCATGCCGAAGACATCGCACCCTGGGTCACGAAGCATCCTGCGTTCTGGACTTCCTGGTGGGCTAAACTGGATATCCTCTAAAATGCATAGCATATCCTCTTGCTCATATGTGGATGACATCTGAAATAGTAGCTTGTTAGTATGGTGTATCAAAATTATGATGACCCTCAGCCAACAATGTGACAATTTGGACACACACATGACGACACTAATAACAGGCAGTTAGTCTTATGCTAGTGGTAGAGGACTAATTTTAGCGATTGGTCGTAAGAAACTACCATTTCGCGTTTTGACTCGTACTACCCGCACTAGCTCATCGGCACCTGGATGTATTTGCTCTATTATACCCATTGCCCAGCTAGTGGGTGGCATGTTTTCGCTTTTAACAAGGACAACATCTCCAACATGCATGTTCGGTTGTCTTGTGTACCATTTGGGTCTGTTCTGCAATTGGTTAAGGTAGTCCTTTGACCACTTATCCCAAAATTGTTTATTCAATTGTTGAATGTACTGCCATCTTTTAGACAATAGTACAGGTTCATTTGTATAATCAAGCTCTGGAATCGCGTTTAGTGCTTGGATAATCAAGAAATGTCCAGGTGTAAGGATAAATAAATCCGCTGGATCATTTCTAACATAGCATAGTGGCCTAGAATTTAAACACGCTTCGACCTGAGCTAATAAATAGGGTTGCATATTCTTCAAACGTACATTTGGAGTATTGTAGTGTTCTTCGAAGATGATATTTTACTGACTTTACTCCCGCTTCCCAGATTCCTCCGAAATGTGGAGAGGCTGGAGGGTTAAAGTGCCAGTTGATTTGCTTGGAGGACAAATATTTTGCTGCTTCTGGTGTTGAGTCATGAATGGCTTGTCGTAAATCCTTTTCCAGAAGCGATTTTCTACCAATGAAGTTGGTGCCACAATCTGAATATATGTCAGTACACAATCCTCTTCTAGCTACAAACCTTTTTAATGCGGCGAGGAATGCTTCAGATGTGAGATCTGACACCAATTCTAAATGTACAGCATTTGTAGCCATACAAACAAAAATACAGAAATATGCCTTTTGTAACTTGGCGTTGCGTAACTTTGAGCTTCTTATCGTTACAGGTCCGGCATAATCAATTCTCACTTTAGTAAATGGCTTCGTCTCATTTACTCGCGGGGTTGGTAAATTTCCCATCAACTGACTTCTAGTCGTAGTGCGATATTTGAAACATGTAATGCACTTATGTAATCGACTGGTAATGCAACGTCTAGCATCTAATATCCAGAATCGATTTCGACTAGTGCTGAGAACCAATGAGGGACCGCCATGTAGAGTTTCTACATGTAGTTTTTCGATTAATATTAATGTGACATGATGATCACGTGGTAAGATGACTGGGTGTTTCCTATTGTATGGAATTGAAGCATTATCGAGTCTACCACCCACTCGTAACAAGCCATTGCCGTCCATAAAAGGATTAAATTTAATTAACTTGCTATTTTGCGACAACGGATTCTTGTTCAATATACTTTTGTACTCATCTGCTAACGCAGTTTGTTGTACCAGTTTAAATATTGTTATTTCTGCCTGGCTCCATTCGAGCGAATCGATGTACTGTGAGCGTTTATTATTAGGATGCCGACAATTGTGTATGAATCGTTGCATCATAGCTACTATACGAACGAGGCGAGTATATGATGAATATCGTAGAAGGAACTGGTTATCTACTTTTGCTAAAAGATTTATCGCAATAGGTTCTTTAGCTTCTAGATTGGTTTGTTCCGAAATATCCTTAAATTTTGGCCAGGCATCTTGTTCCGCCGATAGCCATGATGGGCCGTGCCACCATAGCTGATTATTTATTACATCCGCAGCAGGCACTCCTCTTGAGGCCACATCTGCAGGATTATGATTCGTTGACACATGACGCCATTGCTCAAAGCGTACGATGTCCTGAATCTCTACTACACGATTTGCAACGTACGTTTTTCATCGTGAGGGATGCTCCTTTATCCATTGCAGGACGATCGTAGAATCTGTCCAAGCAAAAACTGGAACGTGTTGTAAGCGCATGTCCTTTATTGTAGCTTGAAGCAGTCTGGCTAATAATAGAGCTCCATTTAGCTCCAAACGTGGTATGGTCGTTGGCTTTATGGGAGCTACCCTCGTTTTGGCAGTAAGCAAAGTAGTTGTAAACATGCCATTCTCATCTCCTACACGTAGATAGACTACTGCAGCGAATGCCTTTGTTGATGCATCGCAGAAGCCATGTATTTGGATGCGTGCATTTGATGAATAGTTAATCCATCTAGGAATTTGTAAGTTGTCAATAGACTTCAAATTATGTTTGAAACTATCCCATTGATGTTCAATAGCTTCAGAAACCTTATTGTCCCATGCGCATCCCGTGACCCACAATGATTGCATAAGCACCTTTGCTGTAATTACAACTGGTGCTAACCAACCCAAAGGATCGTACAGTGATGCAATATCTGACAAAATGGTTCGTTTGGTTACCTTTGCATGCGTTTTCCAAGGTTTGGTCAAGAACGAAAATTTATCTGATTTAGGATGCCAACGAATTCCTAACGTTTTTACGGATTCCGTGTCCGAAATCATCAACGTATCCTTGAATTCGCGCTCTTCTGGGGGAAGATCTTTCAACAAGTACGAATTATTACTTGTCCATTTCCTCAGATTGAATCCTCCTGCTTTCAACATGCTAATTAGTTCATCTAATAGATCCTTCGCATTTTCTATGCTCTCAGCTCCAGTGAGTAGGTCGTCCACATAGAAATCTGTGGCTGCGACCCTTGAAGCTAGAGGCCATCTTTGTTGTTCGTCACATGCTAGTTGTTGAAGCGTCTGAATGGCTAAGTATGGCGCAGAAGACGTTCCAAAGGTCACTGTATTCAGCTGAAAATCTTGGATCTCCTTGGTTTTAGGATGTCTCCAAATGATTCGCTGAAAGGTACGATGAACCGGATGCATGGTTATCATACGGTACATCTTTTCAATATCCGCGTTCATAGCAATCTTGCATTTACGCCAGTTGAGCAGCGTGGCGAATAATTTAGGTTGTAAAACTGGTCCTTTTAATAGGAACTCATTGAGTGAGTTGCCATTTGACGTTTTCGCTGAAGCGTCAAATACTACTCTCACTTCTTTGACAACTGCATGGTGAGGTATGTGGTAGTGTGGCTCGTTGTTGTTGGGTGGAGGTATTTCCTCCATGTGACCCAACTCGAGGTATTCATCTAAACATTTCTCATATTCGGACTTTAAAGCTTGATTCCTTTCAAGTTGACGTTGTATTCCTTGAAAGCGTTTAATTGCTTGTTGTCTTGATTGCCCTAGGTCAGGCACTTCATCATTCACAAATGGTAATTTCACCTGGTAAGTACCATTGTGAAGACGTGGATGAGTGAGTTGATATCTCTGTTGACATTCTCTGTCTTCTTTGTTGAGAACCGGATTTGTGGGAAACTCTTCTGTTTCCCAAAACATTTTTTAAGTTGTTCAGCTAAGTCATCAGTTGTGACGGTAAACGCTGATGTATTGTTTTCTACAACATTTGTTGTTGACCCTAGTAAAATCCAACCAAATATTGTCTTAATGGCTGTAGGGGTAGTATTAGATCCTTGTTTAATGCCGTTTAAGACTATCTGAGCATAAACTCTTGCTCCTAGTAAAGCATCTACCTTTCCAGGCTTCCAAAATGTGGGATCAGCTAGTGGCAGTTTATTGAGATGTAAACATTCCCTTTTAGAGATTATTCTGGAAGGTAAAGGATCTGTGATTTTGTTCAATATTAGAAAATTTTCTTCTAATATTCTTGTAGAGTTCGCTTTTCGGGACCGAAGTGTAAGTGTGGTTTGCTGTGTTGAAATTGCTGTATGGCTAGTGTTTAAACCAGTAATTGATTCCCGCAGGCTTCCTCTGTAATAAAGGATGATTGCGAGCCACTATCTATGAGACATTTTAGAATATGTGAGTTCCCGCTTTTTGTTTGTGCCACTACTAACGCTGTTGATAGTAGTGCATTATGGTCCTCTCTAGTTACAAAGTTTTGACTAGTGTTTAAGTCGTCAGTGTTGTTCACGGACTGTAACCGTGGAGAGTGTTTATGCATAGTATTGCTAGCTTGATTGACTTGACTTGAGTTCGAGCTAACGTTGTTAGTATTTGACCTATGCTCAGTTCCGACCGCTGCATGATTGGGTTTGTCCCTGTTATAGTCTTCATGCAAGGTGCTATGATGCTTTTTGTTGCATCTTTGACAGCTATATTTGCTAGTGCACTTGTTGACATGATACAAGCCTAAACAATTGGTACAACGGCTTGATGGTTTGATTATCTGATATCTTGATGGTATGTCCATCCTACGATAGTTCGGGCATCTTTTTAAAAAGTGACTTGCACTGCATGCTGGGCATTTGATTCCCTTTGTAATATGGTATGATTTGGTTCTTTCAGGTGTGCAGCTTGATTTGGGTTGTGTGGACTTAACTAGACTATCTGCTAACGATTCTAAAATTCTTAAACGCGTACTTAAAAACTGCTTAAATGACTTGAATGTTGGGAGTTCTTGTGTACCTCCCTGCTCTTCTTCCCACAGTTTGAGGGTAATGAAAGGTAATTTCTGTACTAACAGATGTATTAGAAGTACATCCCACGATGTCGTATCAACTTCTAAACTTTGTAATTGTTGGATACATTCGTCTGTTGTATCAATTATTGACTTGAGTCCTTTAGCAGACTCTGAAGTTAGTTTGGCTTGGTTTACCAAAACCTTTAATTGATGAATAACTAAAATTCTCTTGTTCTCATATCTAGCCTTCAACTTGTTCCATGCTGGCATGTAATCTTCATTTGTTACTGGGGTGTGCCGCAACAATTTCTCGGCATCACCCACTAAACAAGATTTCAGATGATGCAGCTTTTGAACTGGTGTTAGCTTTGTATTGTCATGAACAAGAGAGATGAATAGATCATGAAATGATCGCCATAAATCGTAGTTGCCGTTATACTTGGGCAACTGAATGCGCGGAAGGAATGATTCCTGTTGAACAACAGTTGTCGAATGAATTGGTACTTGTCCCGAGCTTGATGCTTCAGTAGCTGGGACGAATTTCCGCAATCCTTCTACTAATTATCCCATATATTCGGAATATTTTAACTCTGTTGAGCTATGATTATCTTGGGCTAAATACTCATGTTGCTTTTCATCAGAACTTTCTAATAAAGCCTGATTTATTGCCATATCTGTATCGCTATATATTTCCCATAATTTCTTCAACTCTGTCATTTTAGTTTCATAGAAGCCTTGTGTTCGTTTAACAAGGTTCGTTTTCTTTCCATTTTCGATTAACCTTTCAATTCGTGCACGCAATATGCTTTCCGTAAGGATTAGTTTATCTACTGAATCCATGTTGATTGATATTCTACTATTAGTTAATTAACCGTGTGGGTTAAATGATGAAAATAATTGAAGGAAGCAATTTAATGCCACGTGTGGGATAAATGGAAATTTAGTCGAAGAACGTAAATTGATAGCGTGTATGACAAATTGACGTGAAAAATATTTAACTAAATTTTTGTTACTAATTTTAATTAATTTAATTAACCAACTATTTATTAAGAGTTACTGACATGTCAGTTCAGCAATTATAACAGAAATTTCGATAATATTCGAGCTGCCTCGTCTGGGCACCCTGAAGTTTTACGTCTAAGCACGTTTATAAATTAATTTTTGTAGTTTTTAATGAGAACTGCCACGTCTAAGCACAGTTATAACTTTATTTGCGATGTTTTTTAATTAGAACTGCCACGTCTAAGCACAGTTATAACTTAGTTTTCGATGGTTTTTAACTCGAAAAAATAATTTTTAAATATGTTTATTACTAAATTGAGTGTACTAGAATTATTTGTAATCACAACAGTAAACAGGCACACAATCCTGGATGGAACCACCAATAAATGTTTTGTAATGTAGCTGCAATCGATAACTACAGCTATATTACGGCATTTAGGTGGACAGTGTAGCGTTATGAAAAAAAGATATGTATGCTTATGTTTACTGTTGTATTTATTAAATAACTCTAATGTGAAACACTTCAATTTATAAATTCACTACAAATTAATTTTTTCACTAATTGCTCGATTGCATATGTAGTTATTATGCCGTATTTTGGGATGTATTTGACTAAATGCAATTTGTAGCCCTTTCTAATTTTACGCGTTATACACTTATTCACTTTGCGCTTATTTTAACTTACTTAACTAATTTGTTTCTTTGCATGTATCATTAAAATGCCGAAAGCTGGCATGTATTTAATTTTTATGCAAGAAACTTATTTACTAAATTAATTGACACAATACTTATCTGTAGAATACAATAACCCACAACTTCCTGTCCTCTGCCAACACCCACTGCACACAAATTTCAAGCATGTAAAAATATTGTACCTTTAATATGGCACGTTTATTTTATGCTTATTTGCTGAAAAAATGAAACAAATATTATCTGCTGAGGAACTGTCAAAAAAACTGAGAAAAAACTTGCTTGAAATTATACTGCTTTGAATTACACTTGATGATCGCTGTCAAAAAACTGAGAGAGATCTTAGAAATTGCCCCCTTTTTATAGGCTCTAAGCGGCCATTTTGACATATGTTCCACAAGAAAAATGCAAATTAAGCATATTTTTCGACTTTGCTTGTGTCAAAATGTGCCAATTTCCTTCAACTAATTTATTTTAAATTATCCATGAATTTTCGTAATTTATTTTATTAAATATTTTAATTTTTCTGAAATTTATGAAGATGGCGACTTCCTGCCATATTATGACAATTTCCAATGTGGAACGCAAATATTTCTCATTTTTCTTGCATCTCGTTTTCGCATCTATCTCTTTCCCACTTATTATGGGAATTTAATTTACCTTTTTTCGTGAATATTTGCTTACCTGGTAACTTTCGCGGTTTTTAAACATTAGCAACACTGACATATATAACATGGACTGCCTGATTTTCTATTTCATATGGGTCAACTTTCGTTGGCAGGGTGTGACAATTATCTTAGTTTCAAGTTTTACTTTCGTTTTAATATTCATATTAAAAGTTCAGCAAATTACAGATGCATTCGAAATTGTTTCTATTCTTGGAAGCTTATCTTCTACAACACCAAATATTTTTTAAACTTGAGTTTTAAAGAAATAAGTTTACGCAATTTTTGTCTGCCTGTCCATAAAAGTAGCTATGGGGGACAGAGAAAGGATTACAAACACTGTATTGCCATCTATTTCTATTCTATATATTCATTTGGAAAACCACTAAACTGAAACTGGACTATGGTGGATTTCGTATAGAACTTATTATTTCAAGTTCAGTGGAATCCAGTCGATAAACCAAAAAGAGACAACCATAGAAAAGTGATCCCATAATAATATCAATTAATGTAAGCAATTTTGTAGCGTCAGCAGTCCATTGTATATATGTCAGTGATTACCAACAGGTAGCGCGTAGCCAACTTCGTTTAATTGACTTTCTCGCGAGTCAATTTGACAGTCGCGATCGCGGTGTTTTAATTCGAAAGTGCCGTGTTGTTTTTTGTGTTTTCTCGGACAATTAAAGGATTAATTATCTAGGTAAGTTTATAATACCATTCTGTTAAGTGTCTAGTTTTAATAATTGTGAGTTCCAACATGAACAATTTGCAAGAAATATGCAAATTATGCAAAATTGTTCATGTTGGCAAAGTGATTTTTGAAATGTCAACAATAGTACAAATTGTTGCATTTCACTAATTATAAAGTATGTACATGTTGCAAGTTTTTATGTTTTGCATATTTAAACATATTTGCATGTTTTGCAAATGTTTATTATGCGGAGCATATGAATTTTGCGACGAAATCTCAATGTTTATATTTGCATGTGTTTGTTGTTGTACTGCCAAGAAATTGGTTTCTTGGCAGTTTTGCATGTAATTTGCTTATACTTGTAGTGTTTTGTATACTACTTTGTTTAATTAGTTACTTTAAACTAATATCTATGTCTAATTTTTATTTCAGATGCGTTCCTGACATGGAGGACCTACATGCAGAGGTAACTGGAGGAATCGAAAGAAATTGAGGGAAGTATGACATATTTAGTAGATTTGTTTTAATGTTTTTATTTTTATTTCAGGTGTGCTCAACTTGCATATCTGCAGATTATACAATGATTTGTTTTACTTAGAAGGTGATCATCTAACGTTTACAAATACAATCAGTCATTCTATACTAACGGAGGCAGGGAAACCAGCACTGTATACGCGTCCGTATAGACTACCTGAATTACAGAAGGAAGAGATCCATAAACAAGTCAATGAAATGCTAGAAAATGGGGTCGTGAGACCAAGCTTCAGCGCCTGGAATGCGCCACTGCTGCTTGTACCAAAAAAAATCAGATAATTCTGGTGAAAGCGAGCGGCTTTCATCAGATAGTAGTTGATGAAAAAGACCGAGAGAAAACGGCATTCAGCACACCTTTTGGCCACTTCGAATATAATCGAATCCCATTTGGGCTGAAAAATGCTCCTGCAACCTTTCAGCGCCTTATGAATAATGTTACGATCTACGTGATCATAATCAAAAACTAATTAATGTTATGGATAGACTCAGAAGGTACAATTTAAAATTGCAACCTGAAAAGTGCTACTTTGTAAAAAGAGAACTTACCTACATAGGCCATATTATTTACGATAAATATCTGAAACCTGATCCCGAAAAAATTAGAGTAGTTCAAACGTATCCAGTTCCAAGGAAAACAAAAGACGTCAAGTCATTTCTCGGCCTGGCTGGTTATTATCGGCATTTTATACCCGAGCTTGCTAAAATCACTAAGCCTCTAATGAAGCTATTGAAGAAAAACGTAGAGTTCGTCTGGGATGCACACTGCGACGAAGCATTTTTAAGTCTGAAGGAGAAACTCGTTACGCAACCGGTATAAGTATATCCGGACTTCAGTAATGAATTTCTGGTGACTACTGGCGCAAGTGACATAGCAGTAGGAGCCGTTTTGCCTCAAGGTCCGATAGGACAGGATAGACCGGTATGCTACGCAAGTCGGACACTTTACAACGCAGAAGTAAAATATACTACGACAGAAAAGGAGTTGCTAGCCATCGAATTTGCGGTAAAACAGTTTAGACCCTATATATATGGAAAGAAGTTCACCATTCTGACTGATCACAGACCATTGTAGTGGATTATTAATCTAAAAGAACCGTCCTCAAGATTGGCCAAATGGAGGATCTTAATAGAGGAGTATGAGTACAAAATTCAGTACAAACCAGGAAAATGTAATTCAAATGCAGACGCCCTTAGTCGAACAATGACTACATTGCCAAACGGGGATGATACCGATTTGAATACAAAAAATATTAGAGTCACCACAAGAAATCAAGCAAGAGAGATAGAAGGAAGTAGAGTAATGCAAATCGAAACTGAGGACGACTCCCAAAGTAATAAAAATCCTACGCCGCGAAATGAAATAAAAAAATCAGTAGAAATAATCGAGAAGAGCGAATCAATATTTAAGGAATGTGGAACTAAGGTCAAGGTCACATTTTTACCATTAACGAAAGGTATGGAAGAGAACACCTTAAAAGAAATTATAGACAACTATAATAAGCCAGAAATTGGAAATTTTATCGTTTACAAGACGAAACCTACAGACTATATAATAGCAACATTACCAGTACCTCTAAGATGTGATAATGACAGCATTATCCACAGCAAGTGTAATGCAATCGGAATAAGCATCCCTCACTACCACATAAAAGCTTACAATGAAATTAAATCTACTATTATGAAAATATTTATAAATATCAAGATACATTTATACAAGAATACCAATATATATTTAGACAACCCTAACGAAATTGCCAAGACTCTATACGACTTTCAATCATCACCATTAGGTGGACACCAAGGGATCTCGCGTACCTTGAAAAGAATAAAAACGAAGTATTACTGGCCCGCAATGATCATGGACATCAAAGATTTTATTCGAAAATGCGGGTCCTTCCAAAAGAATAAGCTCATTAAAAGCCCTCCAATACCGTTAAAAATAACAACAACAAGTTCGAGACCATTCGAGCGTATTGCTCTAGATATTGTAGGTCCTTTACCTGTCACTTATGAAAACAACAAATACTTACTAGCTCATAAAGACGACCTTGCTAAATACTCCGAAGCAATTCCGCTGCCGAATGCAGAAGCCCACACCGTGGCCGAAGCCTTCGCAAAAATCTTGTTTGCCGACATGGCATACCAGAGTTCTTACTTACTGACCAAAGAACTAACTTCCTCAGTAAGCTATTCACGGAAGTTTGTAAATTATTAAAGATCAAAAAGATCAATACAAGTCCCTTTCACCCTCAAACACTCACTATATTAATAACGATGAGCTTACATGGGGCCAATGGATCCCTTATGCTATGTATGTATACAACACTACACCACATATCAGTACGGAATATTGTCCGTATGAACTACTATACGGATTTCCCCCTAAAATTCCAAATACCCTCAAACAAACGCCACTAGTTAACTATAATTACGACGACTACGCGAACGAGTTGAAAGCAAAATTGCAACACTGCCATATCGTGGCAAGAAATCCTTTAATAGAAAAAAAGGAACAGTCAAGTACATTCTATGACAGAAATGTACAAATAAAACAATTTAATATAGAAGATCGCGTGTTGCTCCGTAATCATACACAAAAAAATAAACTGGCATCCCTATGGGAAGGACCATACGAGATTATTCGAACAAACTCTGACCAAACGTCCACAATAAAGATGGAGAAAAGGTCAAAAATTGTTCATAATAATGATTTGAAACACTTTTATGATTAACAAAAGACAGCACACCAACTCTACATAAGACTCTCCTTTCAGGTAATGACTGGCTTACTACCGATCATCTGCGCAATCGCAGTAGGTGCAAGAGAATCATTAAAAAGTACCCCAATAAACTACCATTCAGGGATATACTTCGAAGAACTAGGTCGAGTCGAGTTCTATTCGAGGGAATGGAAAGTTGTAGTTTTCTACGATCTGGAAAGTCTGTCTACTGTTCTGAAACACGCCACACAATACGTAGATAAAGTAAGTAACTACTGCTCTTACTTAAAGGATGACCCAGATTTCTCCGTAATCTGCGACAGCACCGTAACTGAACTAAATCATCTAGTGACGGATATCACTCATAAGTACAATCTGCTTACAGGCAATTCTAGATTTAAGAGATCTCTCTTCGGCGCTATAGATGTAGTCAGTAGAACTTTATTCGGAACTCTTAATGAGACATCAGACAGTGATAACCATTCTGGAACGTCATCTATCTATTGTCACGTTTATTCCTGGTGGCCCTATGAAGGCATCCAGCCAGCTTTACTGGTAAACTATAGGATATCGCGAAGCCCTCCTATTGCCCCGTCAATGGTGGGTGATATACCTGTTGGAATTCAATCTCATCAGCACACCTCAACCTCGTATGAGTAGATAACCCTGTATAGTCCCTTGAATATCGGCCTCATTAGGAGGATTTTTCTTTGTCTGTCCGTCTATAACATTTCGTTACTCGGAAAGTTTCGGGCATAGTAGTACTAAATCTGTTCCTGGTAGCCCTAAGAAGGCATCCAGCCAGCTTCACTGGTAAACTATAGGATATCGCGAAGCCCTCCTATTGCCCCGTCAATGGTGGGGGATATACCTGTTGGAATCCATTCTTATATAAGGCTGTCAGCGTGTCACTACGTCGACGACGCCTTGGGGACACACCCTTGAACAATCGCGGGCGGAGATCGGAGCGAGATGTTGTGCGGAGAAAGCTTAGCGATCAGTTCTTTGGGTTACTGATCGCGGAGCTGGATTTTTTGGGTTACCAGCTTGTCGATGCAACTTTGGCTTCCCACACAGAGAAGGATGTCGAGGTCTGATCAAAGACCGACGAGACTTCAGGGATGTATCCTCGATACGTCATCGGTCAAGTGAAGCAACGTGAATACAGCACGAGTGATGAGGAATACGCATTGGGTCGTGGGTCGAGACACACATTGAGCGCCCGCAGCGATAGGCCTATGTTTAAGACCGGCTAGCTCATTCGACCATTCTTCAGCGTTGTCTGAACCATGGGTGGCGCAGACGACTCTGCCCTGTTATGGTCGTAGCGTATTGCATATAGCAATATGCTACCCGAAATACTGAAGCGAATAAGCCAACTGCGTCCAGCATAAAAGTTGAACGCACCCCGACCGAGAGTAATGCGTCTCCTCAAGCTCGGTATAACATGTTGAAAAAAAAAGAAAAAAAATAAGAAGGAGAACACGGTCGACATCTGTTCTGTCATTCTTTTCCAACATCTCAATCGTGGAGTGCTACCGAATCTCAGAAAAATCCAAATTTTTCAACGCCATCAAGATTATCAGGATACACCCTAACGTAAGTCTGAACGAAATATATACCCTATAACTAAATAGCATATTAATTGGTGAATATTCCCACAATCCAGGTAAAAAAATTGTTGTGCGATTCAGATTTAGCTGTGTGACTTCTCGCGACGAAGAAAATTCCAGCAACTAAAATCGTTGCATGGCGGGACTACAGTGATGTTGATGAAATACAGCATTGTAAATGGTGCCAGTATATATCCTGCAGTGGATATCGAAGTCTCCCAGAGTGAGCCCAGATAATATTGAGAGCTCAATTTCAACGAGAACTTTCGGCCCGATTGACAAGACGTACGCCTATGCTGAAACCACATCCAGAAAATGGTCCCTCTTGATAATTCAAAGGTTTATGCCATATCCATCGATCAACCAAGAGAGGTAGATTTGTCTTAGAGTTATCTACATAGGATCACTACCTAATCATTATGTAAGTAGACGTCACATTCAGACATTGTTATAGGAGCTTCCCATTGCCACATAGTAAGCGGAGATATAATTTGATGGCATATATCATCCTGTTCTTAAGAATACGGACGCTGGACATGTTAGCTTATAAGGTTTAGTTAAACATTTCGTTTAAAAGATACATTTTTTTACCCATGCATTTATACATAATTTCTTTTATAATTATAAATATCTATATTCACTGATCTGACAAGTTCACGTCTGCTATAATTCAGTGTCTCAAATGACGTTCTTAAGTATCGCAGGTGTCGTATAAGAGCAATACCAAAAGTGTACGATTTTTCTTTGAACACATGAACATTACAGTGTGATTTGTCAATCTGTCAAGTAAACACCGCGAAATAATTTAGAATAACGATCTAGGCTAGTTGATTCAAAAAAAAAAATTAATTGACAAGTAAATCAAAACTTGTAAAAATCTACTCTGTGAATTGTAAGTAGGCGGCAGACAATTAGCCACGACACTTAAATGTGTGTATTTTTGTGCCTTGAGCGTTTGTTCTTCTATTTGTGCGCACTGGACACTTTATTTTGTTTCGTTTAGACCTGAAAGGATGTTAAAATCAAAAGGTAAGACTTGCTTATATGTATTTATGGAGCACTCGTAAGATTTTGTCAAAAGGTTAGTGATCAGATTGTGACATTCCAATTAGACTCTCGTCCAGTATACAGTTGCTATAAATCTAATTCATAATAAAGAGAATCAGTCTGAATTTTATGGCGGCGATTAACAAAATGTTTAGTAAAAATCATACTAGTCTTTAAAGCACGCAATCATGATTGGTTTGCTTTTAACTTTATCGTTCTTACGTGCTCCTTTCTGTGGAATATTGATGCAATATTCTGATGATCTTCCCAGACTAAGTAAAATTAATCTCCTCGACATTCATAGTTATAAGTGACCCTTGAATACTAAATCGAAAGTTGACAACATATTAGCAATTGACAAAAACATTAGGAACCTTAGCTGAGCATCCAGGTTCTTTTTATGTAGAATCGCTAAATTTATTTTTGTCTATAAATTTTAGTCAGTTTAGATAAGTACTATTATTTGAAAACTTAAGTCAGAACGATTAAAAACAGATTACCAGACTTTTGAAGTAATTTGCGGCTCTGCTACAAACATAAAACAGGATCTTTGATTTCATAAATTCTTTTTAGTTCACGTCATCAATATAAAATTTCCTATCTATCTCGGCACATTGAACTTTATTGGTTGTCCGGAGAGAATACGATTGATTAAGGAAGTATATGACTCATACTTTCTAATTGTATAACATTTTCTAATTTTATAATATTTTCTTAAAGTATTAACTGTTTTGTTCTAAGTTACTTTGAGAAAACGCTCAATAATATCTTTCTCTTTAACTGAATTATGGCCGAAATATCATAGCCGTGAATAAAATCTTTGTATTGTACTTTCTCATATTCAGAGCAAGTAACTTAGCGTTCAAAGGAAATGAAATTCGACAAGTTAAATTTAGTTATTGGGATTTTAAATTGAAATTGAATTGGATGGAAATTATTATGATTTGATTTAACGTCTCACACATGATATCGCCGATATATATATTATTCCCATACTTAGTTGTATGTCAGCAGAACATATTATTTTCTTTCCTAAGTCTAGATTAGATTCTTATATTTTAATGTAATAAGTAATACTGTGCCCGATATATAAACGAAGCATAATATTGTACAGGGTACCTTAGAACAAAGTAAGAGAGAATTGTAAGGAAGAACAAGGGGATTTTCTTTATAGGAATGAAATTTTTGAATACATTAATGAACTATTATTACCGTAAAGATGTTCTAAACGTTTTTATTTTTCCCTTCACATCCCGGAGCCCTCTCACATAGGATGAAGGTAGTCTAGGTTCGCCTAGTCTCTCTCTCTCTCTCTCTCTACAGGTCAACTAGGGACTAGGGAATTATGCCCCTCAGAATCAGATGGGAGGATGGGGCATGATATACAAGTAAGTGACGTAAAGGTCCCTTCAGGACCGAATGTGTGCCGGCTTTTGTGTTGATAGGCACGAACTTTTTTTTTATTATGGCTGACGGCAGCGGCAGTTTCTTTTTTGTGGAACCTCCCCACACTCTCCGCCAATAGCTGAGGCGAACTAGCGTGCCGCCCTGCACACAACGCTGTCCGTCGAGTGATCTGTCAGCTCATGCTGGCAGTCGGGACTTTACGTACCAAGCAAACCACTAACTATAATTCCATAACAATCCCAACTCATTTTCTCACGATACAAAGTATCGTGTTTCGAGTGCGCAACGAGCACTTAAAAATTCTCTAATTCTTTTCCCAACGCAATAAATTTCAAATTTTATTTCGAAGTAAGCAATTTTTGTTTACTTCTACGATCTCCACTTGTCGTTCATATTCAAATTAGTTCCTGTTGACCGATGTAGCGTCAACGATAATTTGCTGACAAGGCGCGATCGCGAGTCGAGTAAGACTTTAGAAAAATACGAATCGAGGAGTCCAGCGTCAACAGCGAGCACAGTCGGTCGAGCCTCGCAATTTAATCCGTAGCCTAATTCGATAAAATTTATAGTTGTATAAAATCGGAGTAAAA
Organism: Dioctria rufipes; assembly: GCA_963924295.1. NCBI lineage: Eukaryota > Metazoa > Arthropoda > Insecta > Diptera > Asilidae > Dioctria > Dioctria rufipes. The sequence goes on from OZ002744.1 coordinate 139,107,105, forward strand.
TTAATAAAATAAAGTATAGATTGTGTAAAAGAAAAGTATTTTTATTTAACAGTTGTGTAAAAGAAAAGTTTAATCAAATATACACGAAATACGCGTGAAATCGGTGTTTTTGTTCTCCATATGCAAAGATTCTTTGCATATTTCTTTGGATCTTTCTTTACATATTTCTTTGCAGGTAACTCTGGACTACGCCGGGGTGTTCTTCTCCTAAAAGGAAAGCACGACGCTTACAGGCTTACAATACTGGTGGCAGCGAATGGGATCGATGCGTAAAGCATCTTTACTCAAATCCGATTGGAATTGGTGCATAAATCATATTTATATAAACCCGAAACTGAGAATTGGTGCATAAATCATCTTTATTCAAATCCGAAACTGATGCGTAAAGCATATTCATTTCAAATCTGGAAAACGAAAAACTGAACAAGAAGTATCTGCATAGCTGACTTTTCAAAAAATACTTAATTCTCGATCAACGAAAATTAAACAAGTAAGCAACAGAATTCAGAAAAATTTTACTTTCTTTATTTTTAAAATATATTTCTAAGACTTGAATAAACATTTATTTCCTTATTCATATCGCTAAAATAAAAAAATAAAAAATAAGAAAATTTTCTTGATCGATATACGCACTGATAAAATAATTTTACTGATTTAGTTCGAATATACTTGAAAATTAAAGTGAATAAAATTAATAAAGAAAAAGAGGAGCAGAAAAAGAATCTTGTCCTTGAAAGAAAGAAATAATCGATATACGCACTGATAAAATAATTTAGTAATTTAGTTCGTATATACTTGAAAATTAAAGTGAATAAAATTAATAAAGAAAAAGAGGAGCAGAAAAAGAATCTTGTTCTTGAAATAAATAAATAGTTATATATCAAAACAACAAATTAAAGTGAAAATAATAATTTCATTAAAGTAGAGGTGAATTTTGAATGAAAATTGTGATATAGTTTAAGAATCTCTAAATCAAAATCCAAACTGTGTTCTTCCCTCAATTCTTATAAAATAAGTCTTATTCAAAATAATGCGAAAATAAGTGAAAGGGGAAAATAATAATCCCTGTAAAGTAGAGGTGATTTTTATTGAAAATTACAATACGGTTTATGAGTGATTAAAGCAAAATTAAACTGCGTTCTCTCCGAATTCTTGCAGACAAAATTTTTCTTCACATATATATACATATATCCTTTACATGTGATAATTAAATACTTGCTAGGTGAGAGTACGTTCTTCATTCTTGACAGTACAAAAAATAGAAATAAAATTATTCATTTTGCTAAGGAACTTGTGATCAAAGTGATAAATTAGAAAAATCTGTGACCAAGATTTGCAAAATACCTCTTTCGTGAGAATTATAAATCAATGTTTTGTTTGTGCTCATAATACTCCGAGCTTGTCAATTCGTGCATAGTCTTTGCTGCTGTACATATACAAAATTAGTTAATCAAAACACTCATGAGATCACATCTTCGGGTAGTTAGTCTCTTTGAGGAACTACCCTTCCATCCTATTGAGCCGTTCATTTCGACGATATGGCTACAAAAATTAAAATTGGCCCTGCAGACGTACATAGTCTGGTCCCTGAATTCGATGGCAACCCGAGAGATCTTAACAGATTCATCTCCTGTGTCTATATTATACTTTGTTCCACTAAATCTGAAACAGAAAAAAAATTCTTCTTGGAGATTATAAGAACTAAGCTCCGTGGTCCCACGTTCGAATTAGTCCAGTATAAAAACTGGGAAAAATGGGATGATTTAGCCCAAGAATTAAAAAAACATTTCAAAGATGAAAAAACTCGAACCTCACTTCAAAATGAAATCATGATAGCACAACAAAATACCAAAGAATCCGCTAGAGAGTTCGGAGACAGGCTTTCATTGCTCTTGACGTCCTTAAACTCTGCTACATACTCAAGCATTGAAGATTCCAAAATACGAGAGTTTCTCTTCGAAGAAAATAGTAAATTAGCTTTACGATCTTTTGAGGATGGTCTCAGAAGTAATAATTTGAAAATACTTGTAAAAGCCTTGGGTGAAACAGACTTGTAAAAGGCCGTAGTCTATGCAGCGAGCCAATCTTTGCGTTTGGATCGAAATGTTAATACTCTTCCTCAACCTGCGAAATATCTCCCACAACCACCTGTATGCCAGGTATGTCATAAAATAGGGCATACAGAGGAAAATTGTTATTATCGAAAAAACTTACCTACCTTCCCTCAAAGACCAGTACAACGGGAAATTCAATAAATAGCATGCAATCGCTGTGGAAATTACAACCATACAGCAAATAATTGCCGGTTTAACACAAATCGAAATGAACCTAATAACTGGCAGAAAACCAATCACGAACATTTTCACCGAAATAACCCCAGAAACTATAATCAAAACTCTTACTGGAATACAAGAAAACAGTTTAACAAAACAACTGCGGATCATCCTCAGTCAACTAGTAAGGGCAAGCAATATTATACAAATCGACTAAATCTCAGCGAAGAAAACAGGGGTATCCCAAATCATAGCATGAAATCGGAAAACTCTGCTACTCGAGAGGGGGGAATCGGCACTCCCTCTCGAATAACATGTGTGGCCGATGTCCACAAAAATTAATACCTACTCGACTTAATGTCTCCTTCAGTTCTCAGAGTGAGCCAGTAATTCAAATTCCCTTCTACCCTACCAATAAAAGCTATATCACCTTGCTTATTGATTCAGGTGCGGATATTTGTCTAATAAAATCTGACGCCATAAATAACATTCAGAATCAAAATAAGAATATCCTCCCAAAAACATACATATCAACTATTGCAGAAGAAAACATGCAAACTTTTGGGAAAATTAACGGAATCCTTAAATTTCCCACAGATAACTACAATTTCCAAGTAGAACATCCCTTCTACTTAATACCGTCAACAGTAAACTTACGATTCGACGGAATTATTGGAAACGATTTCTTAAAAAAATACAGATGTACTTTAGATTATAGAGAAAAAGAAATTCAGATTCGTCCCCACTTTAGTGAGACACTTGCAACAGATGACAAATGTTTTACGCGGGAGTCCAGGGAAAGCAAAAAGGAAAAACTTTCATATCCTGAGGCTCAATCTGCGAAAACATATTCTAACATGGCAAGGAGACCCGTTTCTCAGTCCGCTGAGCTCCGTAGAAAGGTAAAACTCACACAGTTGGATACCACGAAAAACGAACCTGATATTATTGACAAGTGTCCTCCCGAAATATAAGTAAACTCTTCCAAAGAAATGCCTTCAATGAAAAAGGTAGTATTACAAGCTAGAAGCGAGCTAATTGTAAACGTCCCTTTTAAATGTAAAAATGATGTAGTGGTTAGAAAAAGAGAACTCGTACCAGGGGTATATTTAGCGGCAACAGTAGCCAGACCAACAAAAAATGCAATACCAGTTTTGGTCATGAACATAAATGAAGAAGACGTGGAGTTAGATGTCGTGTCCCAATGATAAAACTCACGAATCAATAAAACAATAAATCTTTAAACCGAAGAAAACACACGACTTGCATTTAAAACAATACTTTATTTATCCGAGAACTGACCTAACTTAATGACAATATAACTAAGCTACCTGGCGCTTAGGTAACCTGAACCGACTCTAACCACGATAAGACTGTACACTTTACGGCACTCGCCAGTCCAGTCATTGGTCTTTTATGCACAAATATTCGGAAGTAGACTTTACTTAACAACGCGGATGTAAACAAACAACGACCTTGCCGTTTATTCTACCGGTTGCAGCACCTGAGTCGCTCAGTAGTAAACAATCACTTTACATAATAATTACCATGCCAGGTTAATTATTATTGTAATCGTCGATTGCTCCACTAAGCGCTCATCGCAGCCAGCTGTTGAGCTAAACAGCAAAATAACCGACAGTTGCAGAACAGTACCATGCGAGGTTGCTGTTTAGCAATTGTTAATTATTTCACTAAAATGCGCCCTTGGCTGCTGGAAGAATCTTCCGTATATTGGGCCATAACATCCCTCCCCCCTTGGAAAAACTAGTTTCCGGCGGGAACTAGATCTGGAGAGTGCAACAATCTTAATTGAAAACTGAAAATGTCTTTATCCTCATTCGGTTCAGATTCTTTACATTTTCCATTATATACCTACTATCTAAATTGTCTTATTTTTCTTTTTCAAACCGTACATTTTACATTTTTACATCTTTTTACATCATTTCTCTTTTTATTTTATTTTACATTTAACTTCTTTAAATTCAATATTTCATTTTCACATTTAATTCCTTTCTTTCATTTTTACATCTTTTTACATCATTTCTTTTATTTATTCTGATTTTACAACATATCTATTTACTTTTTTTTTACTTCACATGTCCTTTTATTTATTCTGATTTTACAACATATCTATTTACTTTTTTTTTACTTCACATGTCCGTTCTTGGAAACTTCCTCCACTTCTTAAATACCTTATTATATTAATAATTTCCTACATTTGAATCTTATAACAATTAATCTACTTCTTTCCATTGAACATGATTGAATATTATAAACCATATATACATATTTTTATTTCTATATAACTTTACACGTTAATCTCTAACTATAGGTTGCCCTTAAATTACTTCTACGTTATACAAGTGCAAGAAATATATATATGTACTTAACTAAACCTATGGCGGTTACTCTAGCTGCACAAGTTGTTTCCCCAAAATAGCTGGCAGATTGGTGGTTGCAAGTTCGCTGTCGTGGGCGAGATTGTCTCAATGGTTATGTTTGCATTTTGGGCCTTGGGTTGCTGCTCTGACTTATGAACTATAAGTCGAATCACTCTGTTAGTGCCGGCTTGAGTATAGTTCCTCTTCCAGCGCTTCAAATGGCATAATACTCCTATCAGGATTATTAAGCTGATAATGGCTAAACATGCGGTAGTAGTTGTCGCTGCTAAATGTGCTGGATGTGGAATGGCACGTCTACTTGCCTCCTCCGTGCTGATTTTGTCTTCAACCCTCTTTATAGCTGCATCCTGCTCTCTCCATGCTTGATTAAAGTTGTCACTAGCCAGCAATCATATTTCGTCCTTTTTTCCTTCTACTACCTCCTCTCTCTGCCTGTCTGTCTGTGTTGCGATGCTGCTCCAGGCTGGTAACTCCATTCGTCTGGGCTGCCATAGATATATATTTCGCTGCGCGGTATCTTCAGCTTGTATTCGTAGGTCACCGATTTGAAGGTGACAATGTTCTTCGATGAATAATAACCCTGTTTGCTCCAGCTCACCGATGGAAGTTGGTGAATGTTGGCAATTCACTTCCAGCTTGGTATTCACGGACATCACAAATAACCAGTGGTTTCTCGTTAGCATTCTCTCTAAGCTGCTCCACTTTGCTGTAACTCTTTCCTTACAGGACTTCGCATTTACGTTGAAGCTCCGGAAAAGGTTCAGCACACAGTTTTCTCCAATAGCAGTAATAGTTGGGGCTAATTGTGGGCATGCGATTTGCGGGTAGTCTGATGCGGTTAATAACCTCTGGCACTGTTGGTAACTCAGCAAGACATACTGTCATTCATGATTGTTGGCTGCCCCAAGTTCAGCGTCCAGATCATATACATGATACCCAAATTTATCTATAGCTATCGGGATCGTGTATACCTTATGTAAGTCAAATGAAACTCGTTGGGGCTGTGGGATATCTACCCTGACTAGGATTTCTTGGCCTACCTGGGGTGCTTGTCCCTTTGCAATTTATACCAGCAATTCGAAATTCTGGAATTTTTCATCTAATTCCAGTTTACTAGTGGCATTCTTCATTATCTCGGTCATCTCTCGTGCATGAATTATCAGCGGGTGTAGCTTTCCTATGCTTAGGGAGATTAATATGCTCATCATTGTTTCTTGCGTTTCGCTGATTTCTCTTAAGTGAAGGCTCATTAGCGTAATTACCTCACTCAATTCCATTCTTAGTTTTAATGACGATAATTCCCGATATTGACCCTGCTGCTCTTTAACGATGGTTGAAAGTTTATTTTGTAGTTCTTCTCTCTCTTCTGCTGCCTGTAGCCTTGAAGCATTAAACAAATCGAACCTAAATTTGACTACTGTAATTTGGTCCTTCAGTATATTTAATGTTCGGCTCTCCTTCTCATCCTCATCCTTCTCATTAAGGTCATTTATAGCTGCATGTATTTCTTCCGAGTCGGCATGGTCCATGGTTCCGAACAGTGTCTTAGCCAGAGATCCCACTCCATCAAAAATTGAACGCTTATTTTTTCCGGGCGTCTCATTTTGGGTATGATGCGAGAGTTCCTCATCCTGACGCTTAATTTTTTCCACCCAGCCTCTTATCTCTTTGACTGCTGCCTTACACCTTGCAACGCCTCCAGTATCGGTTACGTTTGTGCATAATCCACTTATCAAACCGCTGCATTTGCTGACGAATTTTAAGTCTTCAGTGAGATCTGGTGGAACTTAGACAGAACAGTCCAATGTTTCGTGTAGAAATTAACCACCCCGAGACGCTCGAACAACACTCCCGACTGTGGTATCGGCTCGATGCTATAATCTGCCTGCTCTGCTTGTATCCCAGCTGCCAAAGCGAAGATTAAAATTATTGCCGTCTTCATCGCGAAGCTAAACCTTACTTTATAACTATATAAATTTAGGGCAATCCTAGTATGCTTAGACAAAGTGAATTTTGTTTTTCCTTAATATAACTCCTAATTTATTCTACTATATTTCAATTCTCACTTTTGTTTTACAATCTTTATTTCTCTTACACCTTCTTTCTTTAACAATTCTCTTTTCTCCTTGCACAATAGTAGTGTAACTATGTATGTTCAGGCCCACTGTTTTAGCTTCCAGGATTTCGCCACAGATGGCGCCACCGTCGCTAGGTGGTGTAAATCCATACTAAATGTGGGTTTGTGTCTTGGATGTCCTGGTTTATGTCTTGGATATTGTGGATACGAGACCACTTTGGGGGATGCGAGACCACTTTTAGTACTCTCCAGCATAGGGAAATAGCATAGGATTTCGATTTTGTTTCTGAAGTTCGCTTATTTTTCATCTCGAATCTTGGGGATACGAGACCACTTTTAGCTCTCTCCAGCATAGGGAAATAGCATAGGTTTTCGATTTTGTTTCTGGAGTTCGCTTATTTTTCATCTCAGACTCGTAGCCTCTAAGTTTTTCATCTCGAGTTTTGGGATACGAGATCACTTTCAGTTCTATATATTTGTGAAGGGGTGGGGTGGGAAGCTTTATTGATGGATTTGGTCTTGACTGCACCCTAGCGGCATTAGTCGGTACTACCAGCATGCTCCGGTTTTTTTGGATAGATATGTGGTGCGCCTAAATGTAGGCTTTTGGTTTTGAACTAATATTAGTAATAATTAAAGTTAACGGTAGGAAATTTTTGTTCATGCCAATGGATTCTAGATGGGTGGTTTGTGAGGGGGTATTATAGTATAGGATAGGGAGGGCGGGTAATGAAATTTTCATCAGAAATCCTCTATGGGCTCTGGTTTTCGAGATATTAGCGTATTAATAATTCAAGTTATTTTTGTTCATGCCAATGGATTCTAGGTGGTGTAGGGTGGGAGGGGGGACGAAATTCTCATCAGAAATCCTCTACGGGCTCGTCATTTCTTGACTAAGGTTACCTAGCGGCATTAGCCGGAACTACTAGCATGCCTTAGTTTTGCTGTTTTCTTTTATTAGCGGGGAAGTTCTAGATATCAGCATGACGTCATTTTGGTTTTGTTGTTTTCAAGTGCTGTTCAGCATCATTCGAATTTCACAACATGATATCACCTTGGCTTGATGTTTTCTTATTATTATTGGGTCCTGGGGGTGCGTGTATTGAAAAGTAACAGTTGCTCTTTCGGGTGCAAGCACCATTTCTTGAGCAAGGTCCCCTAGCGGCATTAGTCGGTACTCCAATATGTTGTTCATCTCGGGCTTGGGGATACGAGATTACTTTCAGCACTCTCCAGCCCTAGGATATTTTTTGTCCATGCCAATAGTATTAGTACTAGTGGGGTAAAATTTTCATCAGAAATCCTCTACGGGCTATGGTTCGAGGATATTAGCGATCTTACCTTCTCAGGTGTAATTAATATTAGTAGCTCAAAAACAAAAAAGCAACAAGAACTATAACCTAAGTTGTGGATTAAAAATTTGATGATAATAATCTGTCGGTGTTTTTTATAAACAAGATTGCACCATATGATCATATATCTAAAAGTAGATCAGGCGAAGCTGATTGGGGCGAATGTAGGTAGATATGTTCACTTAGATAAGTAATGGAAATTAGTAAATGTGTAATTTTGCTCTTCAGGTGGAATGCTTCTGATTTTATTCCTTGCATAAACAAATTCGTACAGTCCAGAAAAGTAAACAAATTCGCAGGCGAATAATGTAAACAAATTCGCACAGCAGCCGAGTAAAGTAAACAAATTGAGCGATTTATGTAAGATTCCCAATTTCTTTAACTGAAAACAAAAACAACCGTCTGTCTTTTATTAACAAAAGTGATCATGTTATGATATTCGATGTGTAAAAATTGATCACGGCTGCTTGGGATGGTAAGACACATGAAATCATTAGAAGTAATGGAAATTAAAGCATTAGAAAAGGTGGCCAGGTCGCTGGTAATTTGATATCTTGCGTAAACAAATATAGCCGAGTAAAGCAGGCAAATTGAGCGATTAATGTTTTTTTTTTTGTATCTAGGAGTTTGTATTGAAAAGTCTTTATGACGAATTGTTTTTATTTTCAATAAAATTTCTCAATCAGTCACACTGTTATGAGATTTGACTGATTCCCCGATATCATAGTTCACATGAAGCTGATAAGAATATGATAATTTTATCTTCATACTATTGGGGGCAGGTACATTGTTTACTTACCATTAAGTTGAGAGTGGGTTAAATTAAAAGCTTTGATAGACGAACGTTGTGTTATGATATTAATGTGGTATGATATGTTGTCTGAGGTCAGTAGTGGAAGTTGTATGGGAGCTATGAATAAGCAGTAAAATCCTAATCAGCAATCTCGCTGGATATGTGATAATTCTCCATATCCATAGTGAAGATCGTGGTGGTGGGTTGAGAGTAGGTACTGTAAGTTATGTATTAAGTTAAAAGTTTTGCTGGATGGTATTTGGTATTTATCTCCTCGAAATGGTGTTGTATGAGTATCAGGAAGGTTGAAAAAAAGTTGATAATGCTTCAAGTTCAGTAGTGAAGACCGCGATGTTGAGAGTGGGTATTTGGAATGATATAACTCTAGTAGGATATCTTACCATATCTGAAAAAAATTACATAATATGATTAAGAAAGCTTCATGATATATATCAAAAGTGATCCCAATGGATTACATAAGGAAAGTATGTTCACTTCATCTGCAAACAACAAATTTGGCTGAAAGCGACACACGGTGTGAGCAATAATCATTTTTTTGCTTCAATTATCACTATTAAGCGACATGTGTCGCAGAAAATATATTAAGTCTAGTCTAGTCTAAAATATGTATTGTAAATAAAAATTGTATTATGGTTATAATGCCATTTATTGAAATGATTTGTTTTAATTACATTATAGCTTAAGTCTAAGGTCTTTTTTCTTTAGCTCAGGAAAGCCAGGATTTCATAGATATAGACTGATCCTTATAATGAATATTCCTTATGCCTTTAGACCAACATGACTATAGGCGGTTCCTTGTGCACCATTTTCACAAATAACATCTCTCCGTCTTTACTTTTTGCAATCTTTGTTGGAATATCCTGATTTTTCGACCTGTTGGTAGGGACAGTCGACTCGATTTTGGATGAAAAACTTTCTTCTTTATTTCTGGAAAGCATCGATTTCATAAATGTAGACTTAGCTTTATATGAATATTCTTTACTCCTTTCTTCCGTAGGCTTTAGAAGGTTTGTAGTGTCCTTAGAACTCATGTTGAAATTATTGCGTAATTAGCTTGCCAAGAAACAGTGATCTGTTTGGGTAAAGAGCAAAATATCAACTGAAAAAAACAAGTTATGAAACTACTATTTCTATGTATTTGACACATGGGCTTGAAGGCAGCAATTTGTCCTTGACCTCTGACGTCACCTTAACCTTTGAAACCGAAAGCGTCTGCTCTTGGGTTCACTTGGATGATGATGAGTAGTGCAAGTTGTATGGGAGATTATAATTAGCTGTGCTTCAAGTTCAATGGTGAAGACCGCGATGTGGAGAGTGGGTATTTTGAATGATTTAAGTCTAGTAGGATATGGAAGTATTATTTATTCATCTTTAAATCTTACCATGCAAGTATTAGGTTGGGAGTGGATTAAATTAAATGTTTTGACGAAAGACGGTGGAGCTATTATATTAATATAGTATAATATGTTATCTTAGATGAGTATATTGAGAGCTGTGAGTAATATGTGGAATATGTTGTAGATGAGTAGTGAAAGCTGAAAATGTAAGATTCCCAATTCCTTTACTGAAAAACAACAACAACAACTATAGCAAATCAATTTTTTCACAAAATATTTATTCACATCAAATTCATTATTTATTTTTATATCTTAAGTTATAAACTTTTTCCTCTGTGTTTCACATCCAAAAAGCGATCCAGAGCAAATGTCTCCCATGATCCTTTTCTGTGTTAGGCTATGAGAGTTCGGCAGCAAAATCCCATGTTATTTCTTATCATCTGTCTTGCTCTAACACATTAGGAAGCTTTAGTGAACACCATAGTTTGAAACCATCTCACTCGGGATGTGGTCATACACTTGCCAGCTGTGGATATGTATGTACGCAACACTGAAATGAATTAATGTAATATGTTTTGTAGTGTAAAAGAAAACTTTCATGGGCGATATGGGGATTGAATCGATGTATGTTATGCACTAAATTGGTGGTATATGTGCTTATTTGATTGAAGTAAAATAGTTTCACGGCTTCCTTACCAAGACTTAAATATATTCATAAAAACGTTGAATCGATGTCAAGAACATGTTAATACTATGAGCAGAGGAAATCGTGATCATTGCAGCATGTTATGAAATTCGATATCTAAAAATAGACCACATGAAGGTTATTGGGGTGGTAATAAAACATGAAAGCATTAGGTAAAAAAACATGAAAGTGGGAGGAAATGAGTTCAGTATTCACAGACAGAATTAGAGCTGGAATTATTATAAATATAAACCAGACCGATCCTAAGATATTTATACAGGTTGCTGGTGATTTATTTATACGCCGTATTAAGAATATTTTAAAATGCCATCTCAATATTAAAGTTAATATAAAGTTGTGTGCTGATTTTGTCAAGAATATCGGTGACAATGAGGTTATAAAAGATATTAAATATTTAGAAGCAAGAACTGCTCCAATCAATGTGGACGATAATTTAAATGAGTGGTATAAAGTTAACATATTGGATTCAATACTCACTCAGCTGGATGAGTTTCAGAAAAAAGATAGTGGCTGGACCTTTAAAGCAACCTTGCATCAATGTAAAAAATAGTGATGAAGCATGCTTCGCTTGGGCGGTAACATTAGCGCTATATCCTGCAAATGTTCACTCCGATAGGACCTCATCATATCCACATTATTCTACTGTGCTAAATTTAACTGGAATAACATTTCCTATGACGCTTAAGCAAATTAAACAATTTGAAGACCAGAACGAGATATCAATAAACGTATTCATCCTAAAGAAAGAGCGTTCCTTCACCACTGTTCTAGTTAGACCAACGAAACATAATATGAAGCGACATGTGAATCTATTAATGATACAAAATAACTATGAGCAGGATGATGATGATGATGATGCTGGTGCTGATGATGATTGTGATGATAATGATGATGAAAGTACCAGGTTTCATTTCTGCTGGATTAAATATCTTTCACGGCTTGCATGGAAACAAGCTTCAAAACATAAGGCTAGATTGTATATATGCGATAGATGTTTGTTCTGTTTTTATTCTGCTAAAGCATTAGCATCACATATTCCTGAATGTGAGAAACAATAAATTTATCTTGAATTAAGGAAGCCCAACCGTAAAATTAAATGTTAGTAGCACAACGGATACTCTACCATTGACAAAAATTACTGAATTCCATCAGAGCAACAAGAAGCAGCCGCAGAAAACATATGACCTAATTCTAGTGTATTGTAAATAAAAAAAAATGTATTACATATAGTTATAGTTCCATTTATTTAAGTAATTTGTTTTAATTGTATTATAGTCTAAGATATACATTATTGGAAAATAAAGAATATATTATAGTTATAGGTATATTCAAATAAGGAAGCCCAACAATAGAATGACACACTAAGAATTAAATGTTAATATTTTTTTAATTTATAATAAATCGATAATGATATTTTATATATGTTATTCTTTTATTCAATTTCCCTCTCTCTTGCCAATCGTGCCAGAATTCAATGAACTCATTGATGAACTGCTCTGAGTTGATGAATAGCCAGTACGCAGTTCTCCTTTCAACTGGAGTGATGGTTGCCCCTACAAGAAGATGATCACGACCGGACACAATTCATGAGTGAAGCCAACGAAATGTTCTAGTATTCCAGGGGGGACGTAAAGTCTATCAATTCTCGAGCCCGCGAGACTTCCATGGATATTTCGCGAGACCCTCGTGTATGATCTAGTCATAGGATGCATCAAACGATAGATATCCATAAGTCTGAAAACACTAACAAAATTCCTCAATCGAGCAGCATTGAGCTGTTAAGCTGTAATCAGAGCTGTTTGAAAAGCTGTTAAGCTGTTATCAGACCTGTATAAAAAGCTGTTTAGCTGTTATTTGACCTATTTAAATGCTGTTAAGCGGTTATCAGAGCTGTTTGCAAAGCTGTTAAGCTGTTATCAGACCTGTTTAAAAAGCTGTTAAGCTGTTATCAGAGCTGTTATCAGAGCTGTTAAGCTGTTATCAGACCTGTTTAAAAGCTGTTTACCTGTTAGCAGAGCTGTTTGAAAAGCTGCTAAGCTGTTATCATCATTATCATCATAATCATCATCAGCAGCAGCATCATCATCATCATCATCCTGCTCATAGTTATTTTGTATCATTAATAGATTCACATGTCGCTTCATATTATGTTTCGTTGGTCTAACTAGAGCAGTGGTGAAGGAACGCTCTTTCTTTAGGATGAATACGTTTATTGATATCTCGTTCTGGTCTTCAAATTGTTTAATTTGCTTAAGCGTCATAGGAAATGTTATTCCAGTTAAATTTAGCACAGTAGAATAATGTGGATATGATGAGGTCCTATCGGAGTGAACATTTACAGGATATAGCGCTGATGTTATGGCCCAAGCGAAGCATGCTTCATCACTATTTTTTACATTGATGCAAGCTTGCTTTAAAGCAATCTCCTTCGGTAGAGATATATACGAAGATCCTCGGTGCTGTTCAAATTTGTTGATATGTACTGCTAAATGTATAATGGAGTCCAATGCCCAGCCACTATCTTTTTTCTGAAACTCATCCAGCTGAGTGAGTATTGAATCCAATATGTTAACTTTATACCACTCATTTAAATTATCGTCCACATTGATTGGAGCAGTTCTTGCTTGTAAATATATAATATCTTTTATAACCTCATTCTGACCGATATCCTTAACAAAATCAGCACACAACTTTATATTAACTTTAATATTGAGATGGCATTTTAAAATATTCTTAATACGGCGAATAAATAAATCACCAGCATCCTGTACGTATCAATATCTTAGGAACTGTCTGGTTTATATTTACAATAATTCCAGCTCTAATTCTGTCTGTGAATACTGAAATCATTTCCTCCCACTTTACAAAATCACTTTTTCTTACACGCTGAGTAATTTCTCCACCTCGACTGGTGGCTTTCAATAACACTCTCGGTGATTTAGTCTGTCCAATACAGCTCCCCATATGCCGTTTTGTACCACTCTTTTTACTAGAAAAACTTTCATTTATTAGCGCCGTTGACATTTTTTTTATTTGACCTATCTCTGAGGCTCACCCAAACTGACTGATGTCGCCTTCTTTCACCAAAGCCTTAAATTGAAGCAATTCTCAACCTAATGCTTTCATGTTTTTTTACCACCCCAATAACCTTCATGTGGTCTATTTTTAGATATCGAATTTCATAACATGCTGCAATGATCACGATTTCCTCTGCTCATAGTATTAACATGTTCTTGACATCGATTCAACGTTTTTATGAATATATTTAAGTCTTGGTAAGGAACCCGTGAAACTATTTTACTTCAATCAAATAAGCACATATACCACCAATTTAGTGCATAACATACATCGATTCAATCCCCATATCGCCCATGAAAGTTTTCTTTTACACTACACAACATATTACATTAATTCATTTCAGTGTTGCGTACATACATATCCACAGCTGGCAAGTATATGACCAAATCCCGAGTGAGATGGTTTCAAACTATGGTGTTCACTAAAGCTTCCTAATGTGTTAGAGCAAGACAGATGATAAGAAATAACATGGGATTTTGCTGCCAAACTCTCATAGCCTAACACAGAAAAGGATCATGGGAGACATTTGCTCTGGATCGCTTTTTGGATGTGAAACATAGAGAAAAAGTCTATAACTTAAGATATAAAAATAAATAATGAATTTGATGTGAATAAAAAACATCGCGGTCTTCACTATTGAACTTGAAGCACAACTAATTATAATCTCCCATACAACTTGCACTACTCATCATCATCCAAGTGAACCCAAGAGCAGACACTTTCGGTTTCAAAGGTTAAGGTAACGTCAGAGGTCAAGGACAAATTGCTGCCTTCAAGCCCATGTGTCAAATACATATAAATAGTAGTTTCATAACTTGTTTTTTCAGTTGATATTTTGCTCTTTACCCAAACAGATCACTGTTTCTTGGCAAGCTAATTACGCAATAATTTCAACATGAGTTCTAAGGACAATACAAACCTTCTAAAGCCTACGGAAGAAAGGAGTAAAGAATATTCATATAAAGCTAAGTCTACATCTATGAAATCGATGCTTTCCAGAAATAAAGAAGAAAGTTATTCATCCAAAATCGAGTCGACTGTCCCCTACCAACAGGTCGAAAAATCAGGATATTCCAACAAAGATTGCAAAAAGTAAAGACGGAGAGATGTTATTTGTGAAATTGGTGCACAAGGAACCTTCTAAAGTCATGTTGGTCTAAAGGCATAAGAAATATTCATTATAAGGATCAGTCTATATCTATGAAATCCTGGCTTTCCTGAGCTAAAGAAAAAAGACCTTAGACTTAAGCTATAATGTAATTAAAACAAATCATTTCAATAAATGGCATTATAACCATAATACAATTTTTATTTACAATACATATTTTAGACTAGACTAGACTTAATATATTTTCTGCGACAAATGTCGCTTAATAGTGATAATTGAAGCAAAAAAATGATTATTGCTCACACCGTGTGTCGCTTTCAGCCAAATTTGTTGTTTGCAGATGAAGTGAACATACTTTCCTTATGTAATCCATTGGGGTCACTTTTGATATATATCATGAAGCTTTCTTAATCATATTATGTAATTTTTTTCAGATATGGTAAGATATCCTACTAGAGTTATATCATTCCAAATACCCACTCTCAACATCGCGGTCTTCACAATTGAACTTGAAGCATTATCAACTTTTTTTCAACCTTCCTGATACTCATACAACACCATTTCGAGGAGATAAATACCAAATACCATCCAGCAAAACTTTTAACTTAATACATGGAAAATTATCACATATCCAGCGAGATTGCTGATTAGGATTTTACTGCTTATTCATAGCTCCCATACAACTTCCACTACTGACCTCAGACAACATATCATAACACATTAATATCATAACACAACGTTCGTCTATCAAAGCTTTTAATTTAACCCACTCTCAACTTAATGGTAAGTAAACAATGTACCTGCCCCCAATAGTATGAAGATAAAATTATCATATTCTTATCAGCTTCATGTGAACTATGATATCGGGGAATCAATCAAATCTCATAACAGTGTGACTGATTGAGAAATTTTATGGAAAATAAAAAACAATTCGTCATAAAGACTTTTCAATACAAACTCCTAGATACAAAAAACATTAATCGCTCAATTTGCCTGCTTTACTCGGCTATATTTGTTTACGCAAGATATCAAATTACCAGCGACCTGGCCACCTTTTCTAATGCTTTAATTTCTATTACTTCTAATGATTTCATGTGTCTTACCATCCCAAGCAGCCGTGATCAATTTTTACACATCGAATATCATAACATGATCACTCTTGTTTATAAAAGACACCTACAGGCCACAACTTACGTAATAGTTGTTGTTGTTGTTTTTTTCAGCAAAAGAAATTTTCAAGTATATCTTCCACTACTCATCTAAGACATCATATCCCACAGATTAATATCGGTTGTTGTTGTTTTCAGTTAAAGAAATTGGGAATCTTACATAAATCGCTCAATTTGTTTACTTTACTCGGCTGCTGTACGAATTTGTTTACATTATTCGCCTGCGAATTTGTTTACTTTGCTGGACTGTGCGAATTTGTTTATGCAAGGAATAAAATCAGAAGCATTCCACCTGAAGAGCAAAATTACACATTTACTAATTTCCATTACTTACCTAAGTGAACATTCTACCTACATTCGCCCCAATCAGCTTCGCCTGATCTATTTTTAGATATATGATCATATGGTGCAATCTTGTTTATAAAAAACACCGACAGATTAATATCATCAAATCTTTAATCCACAACTTAGGTTATAGTTGTTGTTGCTTTTTTGTTTTTGAGCTAATTAATTACACCTGAGAAGGTAAGATCGCTAATATCCTCTAACCATAGCCTGAGAGGATTTCTGATGAAAATTTTACCCCACTAGTACTAATACTATTGGCATGGACAAAAAATATCCTAGGGCTGGAGAGTGCTGAAAGTAATCTCGTATCCTCAAGCCCGAGATGAACAACATATGTAAGTACCGACTAATGCCGCTAGGGGACCTTGCTCAAGAAATGGTGCTTGCACTCGAAATAGCAACTGTTACTTTTCAATACACGCACCCCCAGGACCCAATAATAATAAGAAAACATCAAGCCAAGGTGCTATCATGTTGCGAAATTCGAATGATGCTGATATCTACAACAGCACTTGAAAACAACAAAACCAAGATGACGTCATGCTGATATCCAGAACTCCCCGCTAATAAAAGAAAACAGCAAAACCAAGGCATGCTAGTAGTTCCGGCTAATGCCGCTAGGTAACCTTACTCAAGAAATGACGAGCCCGTAGAGGATTTCTGATGAGAATTTCGTCCCCCCTCCGACCCTACACCACCTAGAATCCATTGGCATGAACAAAAATAACTTGAATTATTAATACGCTAATATCTCGAAAACCAGAGCCTATAGAGGATTTCTGATGAAAATTTCATTACCCCCCTGCCTATCCTATACTATAATACCCCCTCACAAAGCACCCATCTAGAATCCATTGGCATGAACAAAAATTTCCTACCGTTAACTTTAATTATTACTAATATTAGTTCAAAACCAAAAGCCTACATTTAGGCGCACCACATATCTATCCAAAAAAACTGGAGCATGCTGGTAGTACCGACTAATGCCGCTAGGGCGCAGTCAAGACCAAATCCATCAATAAAGCTTCCCACCCCTTCACAAATATATAGAACTGAAAGTGATCTCGTATCCCAAAACTCGAGATGAAAAACTTAGAGGCTGCGAGTCTGAGATGTAAAATAAGCGAACTCCAGAAACAAAATCGAAAACCTAAGCTATTTCCCTATGCTGGAGAGAGCTAAAAGTGGTCTCGTATCCCCAAAGTGGTCTCGTATCCCCAAGATTCGAGATGAAAAATAAGCGAACTTCAGAAACAAAATCGAAATCCTATGCTATTTCCCTATGCTGGAGAGTGCTAAAAGTCGTCTCGTATCCCCCAAAGTGGTCTCGTATCCCCAACAACCAAGACATAAACCAGGACATCCAAGACACAAACCCACATTTAGTATGGATTTGCACCACCTAGCGACGGTGGAGCCATCTGTGGCGAAATCCTGGAAGCTAAAACAGTGGGCCAGAACATACACAGTTACACTACTCACAATTTGTATAACAACTTCTCTTTCCTTTAAATTTCTGAACCCTTTTTTTTAATCTTTTATTTTTAACCTCTTATTGTTTTCTTTCAACAGCTCTTCTTCTTTATTTTCCATTATTTCTTTCAAAATCTCTTATCTCTTTTTTTTTAAACCTTTATATCTTGTTTACTATTCCTCTTTTCTTTCTCTTTCTTTTTAAATTATTATTTCCTTTAAATTCTCTATTTCTTCTTTTTCATTCAATTAATCTTTGTTTTTGTTTTTTTTTAAAAACAAATCTTCAATCATTCTTCTCCCTTTTTTTTACATATACTTACTTACTTCCCTCTATTGGCAATCTTTTCGCGTCGGCATAATCTTCTTTTTCCTTTCCTCTCAGCCTAAACGCTTTAATGAAACTTCTTCTGCAAGAAAAACAAAGAAACTAAGAAAAAGACTAAATAAAATAAAATATTCAAATTGTAAAACTATTCTCTCGTGCTTCATTACACTTAGGTTATCGTCCTTATATGACGAACAAACTCTAGTCTTAAAATTAATCCTGATACCTTTTCAAACGATTCGTATGAATCCGTTTTAGCTTTTTCCCTTGAAGTATAGTTACACTCTCAGGACTGTGAACGTAAATTACTTCATATAGACCTTTAAAAATAGATGCTAATTTCCCTGCCCTTGCTAAGTCTTTAACTAGAACTTTATAACCAACATATAAGACTTCCAGCCTAGCTGAATTGTCATGGTACTTCTTTGCCACTAGTTTGCTTTTAAGTAGGTTCTCCCTAGCTAGTTGAAACGCCCTCTGCAATTTGAACCGCAATACCGAATGGTACTTATCCATATTATATACCGGTTCAGGCTGACGCTGTACGCTACTGGGGATTTCCGCTACAAATACAAACAACGTTTCCATGGGCGTAAATTTTGTGCCTGCGGTTGTCAACAGCTCGTCCCAGTTTCGTGGCTTCCGATCAACGAAACTCCTCAGATAGTTGGCTTGCTTAGAATGCTGCCTCTCCACACCGTTGGACTGGGGATGGTAGGCCGTTGTTTGCAGCTTCTTTATCTTCAACATTTTACAAAGAGCCTTTAAGACTTCTCCAGTGAAGTTTGCTCCCTGATCCGTTACTAGCTGTTTCGGTAGAGAGTACCGGCTGAGGATTTGCTGAAACAAGGCCTGGGCTACCGTGTTGGCTTCTTGGTCTGGTATCGCCATGAAATCTACAAATCTAGTGAGATCATCCATCATAGACAAGATGTACTTGTTACCCTTGTGACTGACTGGCAAAGGTCCAACTAAGTCAACATAGACTTTCTCAAAAGGTCTTTCCGCGATTTCCGTCAGTTGAAACGCCCTCTGCAATTTGAACCGCAATACCGAATGGTACTTATCCATATTATATACCGGTTCAGGCTGACGCTGTACGCTACTGGGGATTTCCGCTACAAATCCAAACAACGTTTCCATGGGCGTAAATTTTGTGCCTGTATGCACGGTGTTGTTGTACGCATGCGCTGCGGTTCTCGTGGCTCCCGATCAACGAAACTCCTCAGATAGTTGGCTAGCGTAGAATGCTGCCTCTCCACAGCGTTGGACTGCGGATGGTAGGCCGTTGTTTGCAGCTTCTTTATCACATTTCACAAAGAGCCTTTAAAACTTCTCCAGTGAAGTTTGCTCCCTGATCCGTTACTAGCTGTTTCGGTAGCGAGTACCGTCTGAGGATTTGCTCAAACAAGGCCTGGGCTACCGTGTTCGCTTCTTGGTCTGGTATCGCCATGAAATCTACAAATCTAGTCAGATCATCCATCATAGACAAGATGTACTTGTTACCTTTGTGACTGACTGGCAAAGGTCCAACTAAGTCAACATAGACTTTCTCAAAAGGTCTTTCCGCGATTTCCGCCACTACTAATGGCATCTCCCAAAGTGTCCTCCAAACCTAGAGTCATGATAATCTCTTAGAATTAGCTCAATCTCTTCTGGATTGGTCACCAGTTTTGGTTCTAGTTTCTTCAGTTTTTCTTCGGTGATTATCTCAGTCCCTTCAATACTGTTACCTTCGTTTTCAGAATCTCGCAATGGTGTTTGTTTTGGTTGTTCCCTTTCTTTCTGTTCCCTAACTTGCGCACGAGTTATTGCAGGGCATGGGTACTCCTTGTTATGATAGGACTCAGGTTCTTCAACGTGCCTTGGAATTCTGCATAGGGCATCGGCATTACCACTTTCCTTTCCAGTTTTATATATAATCTCAAATTCATACTCCGATAGTTTTTGGTGAAATCTGAGCATGCGTGAAGTAGTGTCTTTCACCTTGAAAACTCCCCGTAGCGGTTGGTGATCCGTTATTATTTTGAAAGGTTTGCCCAGAAGGTAGCACCTATAGTTCCGTACTGCCCACACAATGGCCAACATCTCACGCTCTCTAGTGGAGTAGTTTCTTTCTGCCATGTTCAAAGTACGACTAGCGTAACTAATTGGCTTGCCCTCTTGCTCCAGAACTGCCCTTAAAGGTTCTCCACTTGCATCAGTGATTACCGTAAATTCCTTTGTGAAATCCGGGTATATCAAGACTGGTGGTGTAGTAAGAATTTCCTTGACACGACTGAAAGCCTTTTCGCACTCGAGTCCCCATGTGAACTTAACGCTTTTCTTTAATAAACTATTAATGGGTGCCAATATTTTTGAAAAATTCGGAACAAATTTCCGATAATAATTGGCTAGCCCTAAAAAAGATTGAACCTGACGAACAGTGTTTGGTTTTGGGAAACTTTGCACTACTTCGACTAATCGTTTATCAGGCTTTACCACTTGTTCTGAACAAATATGGCCCAGATACACTACCACTTTCCTTAAAAACTGACATTTTGAAGGCTGCAACTGAAGGTTGTGTTCTCTGAAGCGCTGAAAAACTTCTCGTAGTTTGCTATTATGTTCGTTCAAACTCTTAGCAAGTATAACTACATCGTCGAGATACACGAAGCACTTAATCCCTTGAAGTCCCGTTAGAATTCCGTTCAGAAGGGATTGAAAAAATGCGGGGGCCCTTTTTAAACCAAATGGTAATCGTTTGTAATGGAATGATTAAAATTGGTACTAAACGCCGTTTTTTCTCTGTCTTTTGGGTCGGTTAATACTTGGTGGTACCCGTTAGCAAAATCTAACGTGGTGAAGTATCTAGAATGACCCAAACGATCTAAGATGTCCTCAATTTGGGGAAGGGGATAAGAAAGGGATATGCAGACTTTGTTTAGTTCACTGAAGTCTACACATAGCCGATACTTTCTTTTACCGTTATCATCTACTCCATTCTTAGGAATTAGAAGTACGGGGAAATTAAATGGACTGTCACTAGGTTCGATGATATCGTCCTCGAGTAATTTTTTTGGTTGTTCCTGACACTCTTCTCGATGGGCTTCTGGCATGCGATATTCCTTTTTGTGTATGGGGGCCGTATTAGCCATTAACGGTAATTTAAAGGTCTTCGTCTGGGTGTATGACAATTTATCGCCTGGCAAATGAAAGATATCACTGTATTCGTAGCAAACATGGGTTACTGCTTCCCTTTCTTCGAAGTTAAGGTCTTCTCCCAGCACCAGTGATTCCTTCATTAGCTTGAGCCGTTGTTGGCGATTATCAATCTTACCCTTATCCCGTCCTAGTGGATGTACAGTATACTTACACAATTCTTCAAGCCTCGGCCTGAAATTCACTAGTTCAACGGGCTCCCTTCCTGCGTTAATAATACCTACCCACGCTTTACCCTTCCTTGGCTTAATTATAGCATTCCCACAATACACTCCTGGCCTAATTTCTTCCGCCATGCACACTAAATCTTCCTCACCTGTGACAGGAATTTCCAATAGCCGCTCTGTTCTTGGGTTCTACTTAATTCTTGTCCCCTGAGTGCTTTTACTCTTTCCTAAGTAATACTTTTCCTTTCGCTGTGTAAGATGTACCTTTTCGCTCTGAGCCTCTGTGTAAGCTGTAGCTTTAGAGGGGTCGCGCTGGACTTCCATGCGAGGAATTTCCAGCTCCTTTTCCCTTCTTCCTGCTACACCTTCTTGTTCTCTGCTCCCCATCGGTTTAGTCCTAGTGATGGGTGCTTCTTGAGAATCTTTTTGATGCGTTCCCGTGCTAAGGGACTCGACCAATTGTACGAAAGGCCACTTCCCAGCTGTTAGATCTGGCTGTACATCATCTTCTTTTGGAAAAGTCATCTTTCTTTCTTTTATTTCACCATCTTGGTAAGATTCTACTTCTGAAAGATACTTTGTGAGGCTATCTGATACCACGCCCGCTTTGGATATAATGTCGCGCAAGGCTGCGACTCGATTCATCATTCGTTGCTGAATCTCTTTTGGGGAAGAATACACTGACTCTTCTTTCTGAATAAACTGGTGATGATTGTCCTGGGTGCTTTCCTTCAACTCTATTATCTCGATTTTCTCCTTTCCAGTAATGCATCCAAAAAGAGGTTTTTCTTCCTTTATTTTCTCCATGCCTTTCACTGACAGTTTTCCATTTATACAATCAATGACTGCTTTGTCCTTCAGGAACTCGATCCCCAGAATACCGTCAGCTGGAATCGAATTAGTGTCATAAATGGTGTTAAACTCGCATGGCTGTTCTACTCCACCTATGCGTAGTGTGGCTTTGCAAGTTCCAATTAAGCTTTCTTGTGCCCCAAACAACCCTCCAATCATTATTTTCTAGAGTGTTTGTATAGGCGTGTTTCCTTTAATACGATTTACCTTAATTATATTACATGTTGTACCTGTATCTACTAATAATGTTAATTTACCCGTTATACCTATATCCGATTCTACTGAGATAATGCAGTTATTTAACAAACTTAACTCTATGACACTGGCTTCTTTCTGTGAGGTCTTCATGGTCTTGAATTCCATTAATTGAAGGCAGCTGCGGATAATTCCCCCAGCTGCCGCTCCCCGTTTCCCTTGTTTAGGGCTTCTTGTTCCGCTAGATATTTCTTCAAGCAGTTTGCGGTATAATGATCTCAGGTTCTACAAAATTGGCAGTAAAGGATTTCTGGGTCTGTTTGCAGCTATCCTAGAGGACCAATTGAAGTATCCGCGCACCTTATGCTTTGTCTTCGGCAACTAGTAGTATCGTGAACATAGTTTCGGCATTTTACACAGTATGGTGGCTGTTTTCTTGATTGGAATTCCCTAGCAATATGCCCTCTTTGTCCAAACTGGAAGAACTGGATGGGCCTAGGCCTGGTCTGCTGATATTATTGTTGAAACGATTAGTCCCCCAGCTATCTCGCATCGTTTCGGAATTCAGTTTTCGCCCACTTTCCCAGACTTCTGGCTCTCTACTCTGGAGCCTCGTTGCATCCTTCTCGAAATAACTAGCTTCTTCTTGTACTTCATCTAGAGATTGGAATCTCCTTCCCGTCAGATGCACTTGCGTTGCCTTATATCCTACGCCTGCTTTAAAAGTAGCCACTGTATCAGCTTCCAATTCTGCTATTAGTCCACCTTCCTTATTTGGGTACTTAGCTGTGACTGCTGTTTTAATTTTGTCCAGAAGATCTTTCATTCTGTCAGCGAATTCACGAATGTCATCTCCAGGTCGTTGTTTACACTCCAGCATTTCCGTACGTAGCTCACTGACCGTTTTTCGTGGCGTATATGCAGTTATAATAACCTGCTGCAGAGTTTCAAAATCCTTCGGCTCCTGGGAACACACTAGATAATAAGCGTCATCTGTAAGCCGAAATTTCACACATTTGATAAAGATAGCTTTTTCTTCAGTAGTCAATTGATCGTAGAGTTCCTTGCTGCAATTCAGGAAACGGTACAGTTCTTTGCCCAGCTTTGGTGACCTTTCCCCAGAAAATAATGGTATATGTTTGGATACCATATCCATAACTTTCACATGTGCTTCCACCATACTGTTCTTGAGCAATCCGTATGATTTACTGCTTCCTGGTTCTTTTGTCTTTCCCTTCGATGAGCTGGAATATCTTGCCTATCTTTCGTTTCTCGTGGTTTATCCCAGAACACTAATTTCCTTGGTGTCCACTTCTTACTGACTTCTTGCCTGTATACTTTCTCTTGCGGCAGTGGACCCTCGGCTCTTAATTCTGTCTCCAGTTCCTCCGCTACCTCTTCTGCTTCCTTCAGTTGCTGTTCCAAAGACAATATTTTCTTTACTAGTCTCTTGTTCTTTCTTTGACCCTCTTCTAACAATTGTTCTGCTTGGATCTCACCCCTTTGGATCACCTCGAGTGTAGCCGTTACCAGCAAGTCTAAAGCTTCGCCTTTCGTACAGGACTTGGCAGCTCTATTCACTCCTGAATCAATTTTCTCGATTCTTCACTTGATGTTCGTTTTTGCAACTCTACCGTGAGATGCTCTCCGATATACTGCCAGTCTTGCTCGAAGCTTTCTAACTTCCCCTTATACTCTTTTAGCTCCTGCGATCTTTCCTCTAGTTCCTTCTCTTGAGTTTCGAACCGTACCAGTTGCTCTGTTGTCAGTACATTACTTCTACCCACCGACATTAAAGTCTGAGCCAGAAGATCATCTAATTCTTCTCTCTTTTCCTTCCAATCCAAGCCTAATTACCAATGACTCCCGATACCTTACTTTATTAGAACTTAACCAAAACTTTGTAACATAAATGCTCCCTAGATTAACACTTTAATCATAATCGTTACAGTCGACTTGACTTTTTGTGTGAATCACGAAGACATAAACCCAACACTCAGCAGATATCAATATCGAGACTCATAATCTCTGTTTAAAATGTTGACGACTCAAACGAATATAGTATACTCTATCAAAATTACTACAAAAACGAGAGAGCTTCGATCAAACAGGAGTGAAACTCAACTTTTAAGCGGCATAAAAGAAAATAACGTTATAATTACAAAAAGTTCCCTTTCTTAACAACTACTTTTATTTAACGTTTAAGAAAAATTCACAGTTTCTCCTATCCCTGTTCATTCACCAACACAAACGCTAAAAAAAATTATTACAAACAAAACAAAATTCCAAGAGCCCCCGATGAATTAAATACTTAACCTATACGTTGAAATTTTTAACTTACACACGGTATTCCGAAAAAAAAAACAAAAAAACTTTCAAACGCGCATAACTATTAACACTTAACCCAAACACTCACAGTCAGCATTATCATAACTCAATCAATCTCTATAGGTTGAAAAATTATATAGGGTCCGCCATCTAACGTTTTTTTTTTAACTATTGCTTATTTCGTGAATGGTAACACTTAGCTCATGTCTGATTAGACAGATAATTAGTTTTATTCTTCCGCTGAACGAATATGGTTGTGTATACGCTTGAACAACGCTCGGAAATATTGCCTGCGATCGAATTACAGAAGATGCCGATTTTGCCAAAAAAAACATCTTTTCGGATGAAGCTCATTTTGATCTTGGCGGGTATGTAAACAAGCAAAATTGTCGCATTTGGGGCACAGAAAACCCGCACGCATACATTGAAAAGCCGATACACCCAAAACGAGTCACTGTTTGGTGCGGATTTTGGTCCAGAGGCATAATTGGGCCATTTTTCTTCGAAAATGAGCAAGGAGTGGCCGTTACAGTCAATGGCAATAGTTATCGGGCCATGTTGAATGAAAATTGAAGAGGAGGATATTGGCAACATTTGGTTTCAACAGGACTGCGCTACGTGCCACACAGCCGAAGCTACACTCGATGTTTTGCGCCCTGTTTAAAAAAAAAAAGTTATATGGCGGACCCTATATTTACCACTTATTCTAACACTTCTTAAATTTACCCTGAAAAGTAAATGGAGCAGATAAAAGAAGCAGACCTCCCACAATTAACAAAATGGAGCAGCTAAAAAAGCATAACTCCCAAAAAATAAAAAAAAAATGGAGCAGCTAAAAAAGCATAACTCCCAGAAAATAAAAAAAAAAATGGAGCAGCTAAAAAAGCATAACTCCCAATATATATCAATTTTAAAGACATAATACCTTTTTAAACCAGCTGCGCCAAATTGTCGTGTCCCAATGATAAAACTCAGGAATCAATAAAACAATAAATGTTTAAACCGCCGAAAACACACGACTTGGCTTTAAAACAATACTTACAATATAACTAAGCTACCTGGCGCTTAGGTAACCTGAACCGACTCTAATCACGATAAGACTGTACACTTTACGGCACTCACCAGTCCAGTCATTAGTCTTTTATGCACCAATATTCGGAAGTAGACTTTACTTTACAACGCGGATGTAAACAAACAACAACCTTGCCGTTTGTTCTACCGGTTGCAGCACTTGAGTCGGTCACTTGTAAACAATCGCTTTACATAATAATTACCATGCGAGGTTAATTATTATTGTAATCGTCGATTGCTCCACTAAGCGCTCATCGCAGCCAGCTGTTGAGCTAATCAGCAAAATAACCGACAGTTGCAGAACAGTACCATGCGAGGTTACTGTTTAGCAATTGCTAATTATTTCACTAAAATGCACCCTTGGCTGTTGGAAGAATCTTCCATATATTGGGCCATAACATAGAATTAAATAAATTAAATTTAGAATGTGATGAATTAAATAATTTCGATACAATAGAAAATAATTTTAAAATGGATCCAGTAAGAAATTGTTTAAAAAAACTGGAATCCTTATTGAGCTTAGAGCCTTGTTACTCTGAGGAGAAGACCTCTATTATGCATATCTGCAGATTATACAATGATTTGTTTTACTTAGAAGGTGATCATCTAACATTTAGAAATACAATCAGTCATTGTATACTAACGGAGGCAGGTATAGACTCCCGGTATTACAGAAGGAAGAGATTCATAAACAAGTCAATGAAATGCTAGAAAATGGGGTCGTGAGACCAAGATTCAGCCCCTGGAATGCGCCACTGCTGCTTGTACCAAAAAAATCAGATAATTCTGGTGAAAAGCGCTGGCGCGTAGTGGTAAACTTCCGACGCTTGAACGACGTAACCATTGGCGACGCGTATCCTTTACCCAATATAATCGATATATTGGACAAATTGGGTAGGTCCAAATACTTCAGCACTCTTGATTTAGCGAGCGGCTTTCATCAGATAATAGTTGATGAAAAAGACCGAGAGAAAACGGCATTCAGCACACCTTTTGACCACTTCGAATATAATCGAATGCCATTTGGGCTGAAAAATGCTCCTGCAACCTTTCAGCGCCTGATGAATAATGTTCTGATGGGTTTACAGGTCATACAATGTTTCGTTTACGTTGACGATATAGTTGTTTATGGTTACGATCTACGTGATCATAATAAAAAACTAATTAATGTTATGGATAGACTCAGAAGGTACAATTTAAAATTGCAACCTGAAAAGTGCTACTTTGTAAAAAGAGAACTTACCTACTTAGGTCATATTATTTACGATAAAGGTCTGAAACCTGATCCCGAAAAAATTAGAGTAGTTCAAACGTATCCGGTTGCAAGGAAAACAAAAGACGTCAAGTCATTTCTCGGCCTGGCTGGTTATTATCGACGTTTTATACCCGAGTTTGCTAAAATCATTAAGCCTCTAACGAAGCTATTGAAGAAAAACGTAGAGTTCGTCTGGGATGCACACTGCGACGAAGCAGTTTTAAGTCTGAAGGAGAAACTCGTTACGCAACCGGTATTAGTATATCCGGACTTCAGTAATGAATTTCTGGTGACTACTGACGCAAGTAACGTAGCAGTAGGAGCCGTTTTGTCTCAAGGTCCGATAGGACAGGATAGACGGGCATGCTACGCAAGTCGGACACTTAACAACGCAGAAATAAAATATACTACGACAGAAAGGGAGTTGCTAGCCATCGTCTTTGCGGTAAAACAGTTTAGACCCTATATATATGGAAAGAAGTTCACCATTCTGACTAATCACAGACCATTGTAGTGGCTTATTAATCTAAAGGAAGCCTCCTCAAGATTGACCAGATGGAGGATCTTACTAGAGGAGTATGAATACAAAATTCAGTACAAACCTGTTTGGTCACCAAACAAACTATTTTCATCACCGCCACCACTGTCCAAATAACATATTTTTTGTCACCACCGCCACTGGAGTTTAACTAGATAATGACTAGTTGTCACAGATGGCGCGCATGGCTCTATTAGGATATTTCGGATTAACGGATATCCACAGCTGTGCTTTCATGAGCTTTTGAGCTTTCGTGCTATAAAAACGCGAGCACGGAGCTGAAGACCAGTCAGTTTTCCTCTGAGCAACCAACAAACAAGTCTAGGAAATTGACCTAGACTTCACCTATCGAAACTGAGCATACTGAACCAGCTTCAAATTTCCTTCCTCCAAAACCCCACCAGGATATTGACCTGGACACTTCCCCAATCCATAATAGCCTGAACATTGATCAGGTCTCCCACACTCCCGTGAAGTTCCCACAAATATTGATTTGGGAATTTCACTAATAGTATAAATTAAAATAAATTTAAGCCAATCCTGTGCGGTAGTTGAGAAAAGTGATATCGCTAACCACAACTTTTATTCCTTCTTACTAAATGTTTTTCTTCTCTAATTCCAGCTCTGCCTAGATACCAGAGAACGGACTGAATTCTTTATAATTTTATTACATATTTGAATTGTATTAAGTTGATTCTTTTGTTAGCATTAAGGTTTGAATTTTGCTTTTGAATAAAAAATATTGAACTTTGCTTGGTATTATTCTTCCGGCACCTATTTCTTTTTTTATGTATTTAACATAAAGGTCCTTCGAGCCGGATATACAAGCCAATAGTTCATTATGGAAAAACTTGTTCAGAAACAATTAGCTCTTCACGAGCAAATTTCCGAAGCCGCCGAGAATCATTCAAAGGCTAGCAAAGAAACTAGACAAACAAAAATGTACTACGCGGCTAGAATTCAGTCAGTCGAATCCCTGTGGCAAGCGTTTACAGATACGCACATACAAATCTGGACAGCCGAGGGCGGCTCTAAAAGCGAATATGCCAAGGGTACCTTATACGAGGAATCTGAGTTGAAATACATCAAACTTCTTTCCACCTTAAGTGAAGAGCTGGAGAATTCTTTCCCAGCTCTGTCCTCAAACCAGACTGAGCCAATTACACAGGCATTACGTCTCCCAAAGTCTGAAGTTAGACTTCCACCCATACATATTCCCACGTTTGATGGGAATTACAAGTCATGGCGTTCATTTCACGACTTATTTACTTCACTTATCCACAAAGATCCTAGCCTATCAAAGGTACAAAAATTGCATTACCTAAAACTCAGCGTCACTGGGGAAGCAGAGCGCTTGTTACGCCATTTTGATATAATTGAGACCAATTATACAAAGGCATGGGAACTCTTACAGAAGAGGTTCAACAATAAACGAGTTTTAGTAGACACCCACTTAAAGACGATATTAAGTCAAACACCAGTAAAGGTGGAATCAGCTTCTGCTATTCGCTCTCTCCTGGATCAAATAGCAGAAAGCCTTCATGAGCTCAAAAACCTAGAGCTACCTATTGAGCAATGGGATACCATTCTGGTATACAATCTCGTTCAACGTCTTCCACCAGAAACTCACCACCAATGGTAGCACGAATGCAGTAAAACCGACGAACTTCCAGATTATAAGGCATTACAAATCTTCCTAGAAGCCAGGTGTAGAGCACTAGAAGCGATTGACAGCAGTCAAAACCAAGCACCCAATAAAACCTTAGCAAAATATCCTATGTCATTTTTCAATAAACTACAGCCCTGTGTCAAGTGCAAATTAAATCACCCCCTATTTCATTGTCCCGAGTTTCGTAGTCTCACTATTGAGCAACGGAACACATTCATTACAAAATATGACATTTGTTCTAACTGCCTAACCTTAGGACATAAAAGAGGGAACTGTCGGAGCAAAAAGGGCTGTTTAAAATGTCAAAAGAGACATAACACTCTGCTACATATCGACTCTAGCTCAAGTCCTAAACAAATGTCCACCACTGCTGAAATTTCAAATCCATCTGAAGTATCGCACAAGGCGTCAACAAACACAGAACCATTGTCAATACAAACATTTCTCACTTCCAATATCAAAAGAGCTCTGCTATCAACAATAATGATTAATATAGAAACCGCTCAAGGAAAAACTTTAACTGTACGCGCACTATTGGACTCAGGCTCACAAGTCTCCTTTGCCAGAGATCGCATTTGTAAAATACTCAATATTAGAGGCCAGCCAACTAACGTTGTGGTAACCGGGCTTGAAAAAATTCCAACAGCTACTGCGACAAAGCAGATCAACATAAAAATCAAGTCTCTTATTAATCAATTCTCCATGAACGTAGACGCCCTTGTACTGGAAAAAATTACAGAGGCTCTACCAGCAGAGCCAATACAAACTACTGAATGGAGTCAGATCATGACATTAAAACTAGCAGATCCCAAATTCTCGAAGCCAGGGCCAATTGACCTCTTACTAGGTGCTGACGTTTACGCAGAAATAATTCTGGATGGCATTATTAAAAGCCAACCAATTGCACAAAACACACAGTTAGGATGGGTTTTAAAGGGAAGCATTCCTCGCACAAATCAAATACCAAAGGTCGACACATTCACGACAAGAATTGAGAATTTAGATGCACAACATAAAAAATGGAGGAAAGTCCAAATACTTCCAACTTATGCGAGAACCACTACATTCAAACGTATCAACCATTAAATAGGGGCCAATACCAGGTCCAATTGCCATTCAGAGGTCTAAGGTCCAAGCCAAGAGCGACATCATCACGAACTAAAAGAAAAAACCCGGCAGCAACATCATCCAGCTTACTGCAAGTACACCGAAAATGGACACACCCACAAGCAGTTCCTACTGCCACAAAAGAAAAGCCACAATTAATTAGACTCCCAGAACCATCAAAAATATCCACAGGCGACGAAGTTCCTTGGGACAAAGTTCTAAAAACCAACAAAATGTTCCGCCACACAACTCCGAGTGGCCAAGTTATCAAATTTAAGCGCCTCAAGGATGGGGCCATCAGAGCATTTACCAAATAAATGCATGTATTCCCTGAACTTTGCTCGGTGGGAGAATGTTTGGTCACCAAACAAACTATTTTCATCACCGCCACCACTGTCCAAATAACATATTTTTTGTCACCACCGCCACTGGAGTTTAACTAGATATTAACTAGTTGTCACAGATGGCGCGCATGGCTCTATTAGGATATTTCGGATAAACGGATATCCACAGCTGTGCTTTCATGAGCTTTTGAGCTTTTGTGCTATAAAAACGCGAGCACGGAGCTGAAGACCAGTCAGTTTTCCTCTGACCAACCAACAAACAAGTCTAGGAAATTGACCTAGACTTCACCTATCGAAACTGAGCATACTGAACCAGCTTCAAATTTCCTTCCTCCAAAAACCCACCAGGATATTGACCTGGACACTTCCCCAATCCATAAAAGCCTGAACCATTGATCAGGTCTCCCACACTCCCGTGAAGTTCCCACAAATATTGATTTGGGAATTTCACTAATAGTACAAATTAAAATAAATTTAAGCCAATCCTGTGCGGTAGTTGAGAAAAGTGATCTCGCTACCCACAACTTTTATTCCTTCTTACTAAATGTTTTTCTTCTCTAATCCAAGCTCTGCCTAGATACCAGAGGGCGGACTGAATTCTTTATAATTTTATTACATATTTGAATTGTATTAAGTTGATTCTTTTGTTAGCATTAAGGTTTGAATTTTGCTTTTGAATAAAAAATATTGAACTTTGCTTGGTGTTATTCTTCCGGCACCTATTTCTTTTTTTATGTATTTAACAAACCAGTAAAATGTAATTCAAATGCAGACGCACTTAGTCGAACAATGACTACATTGCCAAACGGGGATGATACCGATATGAATGCAAAAAATATTAGAGTCACCACAAGAAATCAAGCAAGGGAGATAGGAGGAAGTAGAGTAATGCAAATCGAAACTGAGGACGACTCCCAAAGTAATAAAAATCCTACGCCGCGAAATGAAATAAAAAAATCAGTAGAAATAATCGAGAAGAGCGACTCAATATTTAAGAAATGTGGAACTATATATATTTTTACCATTAACGAAAGGTATGGAAGAGAACACCTTAAAAGAAATTATAGACAACTATAATAAGCCAGAAATTGGAAATTTTATCGTTTACAAGACGAAACCTACAGACTATATAATAGCAACATTACCAGTACCTCTAAGATGTGATAATGACAGCATTATCGCTAAAGATGTGATAAGAAACATCCACAAATATCTTTTGCAAAGCAAGTGTAATGCAATCGGAATAAACATCCCTCACTTCCACATAAAAACTTACAATAAAATTAAATCTACTATTATGAAAATATTTAAAAATATCAAGATACATTTATACAAAAATACCAAAATATATTTAGACAACCCTAACGAAATTGCCAAGACTCTATACGACTTTCACTCATCACCATTAGGTGGACACCAAGGGATCTCGCGTACCTTGAAAAGAATGAAAACGAAGTATTACTGGCCCGCAATGATCATGGACATCAAAGATTTTATTCGAAAATGCGAGTCCTTCCAAAAGAATAAGCTCATTAAAAGCCCTCCAATACCGTTAAAAATAACAACAACAAGTTCGAGACCATTCGAGCGTATTGCTCTAGATTTTGTAGGTCCTTTACCCGTCACTTATGAAAACAACAAATACTTACTAACTCATCAAGACGACCACACCGTGGCCGAAGCCTTCGCAAAAATCTTGTTTGCCGACATGGCATACCAGAGTTCTTACTTACTGACCAAAGAACTAACTTCCTCAGTAAGCTATTCACGGAAGTTTGTAAATTATTAAAGATCAAAAAGATCAATACAAGTCCCTATCACCCTCAAACACTCACTATATTAATAACGATGAGCTTACATGGGGCCAATGGATCCCTTATGCTATGTATGTATACAACACTACACCACATAGCAGTACGGAATATTGTCCGGATTTCCCCCTAAAATTCCAAATACCCTCAAACAAACGCCACTAGTTAACTATAATTACGACGACTACGCGAACGAGTTGAAAGCAAAATTGCAACACTGCCATATCGTGGCAAGAAATCGTTTAATAGAAAAAAAGGAACAGTCAAGTACATTCTATGACAGAAATGTACAAATAAAACAATTTAATATAGAAGATCGCGTGTTGCTCCGTAATCATACACAGAAAAATAAACTGGCATCCCTATGGGAAGGACCATACGAGATTATTCGAACAAACTCTGACCAAACGTCCACAATAAAGATGGAGAAAAGGTCAAAATTTGTTCATAATAATGATTTAAAACACTTTTATGATTAACAAAAGATAGCACACCAACTCTAAATAAGACTCTCCTTTCAGATAATGACTGGCTTACTACCGATCTTCTGCGCAATCGCAGTAGGCGCAAGAGAACCATTAAAAAGTACCCCAATAAACTACCATCCAGGAATATACTTCGAAGAACTAGGTCGAGTCGAGTTCTATTCGAGAGAATGGAAAGTTGTAGTTTTCTACGATCTGGAAAGTCTGTCTACTGCTCTGAAACACGCCACACAATACGTAGATAAAGTAAGTAACTACTGCTCTTACTTAAAGGATGACCCAGATTTCTCCGTAATCTGCGACAGCACCGTAACTGAACTAAATCATCTAGTGACGGATATCACTCATAAGTACAATCTGCTTACAGGCAATTCTAGATTTAAGAGATCTCTCTTCAGAACTCTTAATGAGGAGGATGCCAAATATTATGATGGGCAAATAGAAAAATTACAAATAAATGAAAATCATCTTCTAAATTTAATTAAAAATCAAACATTAATCATAGACACAACTGCAAATATTTTTAATAAGTCCCGAAACGTACTTGCAAACCAAATGTCTGCTCTCAACGCTAAGTTTACACGAGTTCAGTTAATCATTAAAGAACTAAACACACAAAATCATGACCAAAAGGTCTTATCGGAATTTGAATCATTAATATCTTTGTCTATACTCATCTTTATCCGATATCAAGGTATAGTGCATACTTTAGTTGACCTCGTCACGGACGTTCGACATGGCAAACCCCATCCATCCATTATAACCCCCAGCCAACTAGAAAGAACACCACCATTCGAAAGAAGATTTCAGGCGAAAACCGCTTACCGATCAGTTTAAAAAATAATGACCTACTTCCACTTTATCGATTAAGTACCATGAGCACTACCGTTCGAAATAATAAGGTAATTTATGAATTGAGACTCTCTCTGCCGTACAAAGAGAATTACCAATTATTCAAGGTAGTCCCATTACCATCCATCTACGAAGAAAGGTTTATATTTATAAAACCAACTATAAATTACTGGGTCATTGACTATAGTAAAGAACATTACTATGACCTATCAGCAGAGGAGCTTGCTAGTTGCACTACAGAAGATAATCTTCAGTATCTATGTCACTTGATTCACGCTATTCTCAATATCAATGCAATTTCGAACTACAAATGATAAGACGAGAAAACGCACAACCAACTTCATGCAATATCCAGCAATACAATCAATCGAATGTATGGATACAACTATCCCAAGCCAATAAATGGCTTTATTCAACAAAAAATAATCTGACTATAGACGTCATTTGTGATGATCAATTAACTCCATATATGATTTCAGGGGTAGGTCAGCTCGAAATTCCCGAAACCTGTTACCTACGTACGCCCGATATGGTTATACGTGGCTATAATATCAAAACCACTGATATCCAAAACTCATACATCCCTCCTCTAAACGTTTCCACACTTCTTAATAGGTCTGTTCGCATACTTCTCGTGCAAAAACTTTCTGAGTAAAAACCACTGACATATATAATATGGACTGACTACGTTAATGGAAATGCACTACAAAAAGTGGGCTCACTTCTATATTGCTGACTCTTTCGGTCTAAGCACCAAGTACCAACTGAGGAGAACTGTAAACAACAAATAAATAATGGGTCTGTCGAAATAAATCTTTTTAAATTAATTATTTAGGGTTATTACTGATAAACTTGTTTTACCAAAGGCAATATATTCATAAGATATGAAGCAGAAGTTCGAAACGTTTTATTATAATCACTTTTCGAGCTACGCGCTGTTACACTTATTTTCGTACTTAGGGGCCTAGCTCAGCTTAGGTGTGGGAAATAAGCTTCTAGATGTAACACAAGTACCATTGCGGAGTCCAGCTCAACACACACACAAAAAGTTTATTGAGCGCCACGTGGTTTTTTTTCTTTTGTGGAGGTACCACGAAACTCGGTGCAAATTAACGAAAAACCATGATTTTTGTTTGTCTTTCTAATGCTCCTTAATCAGCTATATTTCAATATATAATTGCCATAATAATATATATATAAGATATAATATAATATATTTAAAGATTATAAAAAACACATTAGATCTGTGAACTATACCTGTACTTACGGGACATCCATGGTACCGCTTTTGCAATCATCTAAATCACGTGACCTGCGTCCCGTCCAGTCACACAAAACCCTTGTAATTCTTTCGTTAGTTTTCTTCTTTTCTAATTTCTTCCTCGGCTCGATTTCTTTTCTGTTTCTCCTTCCTTGTAATTCTGGCTACTCCCTTTTGTAAGTTTTGCGTTTAAAAACTTTGTTATTTTTACTTTTCACCACTTGACGAACAAGAAAACAACCCCGGGTATCCTGCTTGTATGGAGCTCTAGTAACAAGTGTCTCTTCACCTACCGGATGATGCTGATTGCCCTTCGTTCCTTTTTCTTCGTTCCACCAATGCACTGAACATTAAACTTTGGGTCCGATTGCAAGATTATTACTGCTGGCGGTAATATGCCAACTTTTAAACTCGCCCATATGCACATTTTTGTTGACATGTTTGATTATTTGAGTTGATGACCATTTTCTTTCTCTTTTTTTTTTGTTTATAAATGTACTTTTTGGAACTGCAATAATTTTTTTTCTTACTAGTTTGATTATTTAAGTTGATGACCATTTTTCATTTATAAATGTACTCTCCTTGAACTGGGCTTTACTCTATCCGGGCTGAGGCACTTGCTATGATGTAGTTTCTCGTTGCGAACTGTTGTGCTTTGAGGTGATCATGATTATCTTCATATAAGGATTCTGTATGACCAAAAGTTATTTAAATTACGGCTTCTAAAGAGCTGATATACCATGGAAGTCGCGAAGTTGTTTAATTACAATATATTGCTTCAAATTCTAAAGATTCATTACTTACGTTGAATGAAATACAGTGACAAAATAAACCTTGGCTATGTAAATAGCGCGATAATTAAAAATTCCCTAGACCTACAATTAATATCATACTACATACATATATATACATTACAAATTCTATATCTATTCATTGACCATATTTAATCCGATATTCAGTAACTATGCTAAATGGAATAATGCTAAAATGAGCTTTGGCTATGCACCTAGGTACGAAGGTTATTGTTAGTATGAAAATTAAACTAACGAAAGGTAGTAACCCTAGCTAGAAATACATAGCAAATAATTAAACTCTGAGAGAGTTGTGATTACACATACCTAAAAGAAATCCTTATTCTAGGGGTTAGTAGGACGATGCTGCATTATGTTGAGGTTTGTGTACCTCCGGATGACAATAAATGCGTGTCATAGGTGTCATTGAGTTTTGTGCGCGTATGGCTGATTTTTGTGCATCTGTAGTTCCGAGAATGCTGTAGGTAACCAAGCGTGCTGACTTCAAAGTTGTGTGACGTGTGGACCAAGGCAAAGAATGGGAGCGAGTAGTATTTGCGTATGGTGAATTTCTTGCATTATGAGCTTGTGTGTTTGAATGTGATTCCTCGACGGGTCTTTTCCATTATTTTTGCGGTAAGAGGTGAGTTCATGTAAACTTTGCCTGCAATAAAGTAAAACTTAAGCAGCATCAATAGTTCTACCAATACGCTTTCACGGTACGACATATACACAGAACATTCATAACATTCGCCCCCTTTTCTTCTAAAAGATTTCGGCTTTCTTGCCGAAATCTTGCACCTTTTCCCAGTTAATGTAGCCATCAGAGTGATTTATCAACCTTGGATTATAACCAGAGACCAACAATTAAATTAAATAAGAAAAACAAATTTTCCGAGTCTAAATATGTGTTCTAATTGTTTAATACAACCACTACGTGTGCGCTGTATGACATCTAGCGTGAGTACTGTGACCTGCGCTTAATTAAACTCCCTATCATAAGTTCCAACGTTTGGTAAGCTTCGTAAATTGACACAATTTTAATTAGAATTCTACTAGTAACAGCGCTCCGAAGTTGACCCTCGCACTGCTTTCACTCACCAGCTATACTTACATGAGCGATTACAGGCACCCATACACGGATTTTCGAAATACGACATACTTAGTCTCGCTATTACCAACTTGGGAAAGTCCTAACTTCCTTTGAAAGGTACATCAAAAAGGCTGTTATAAATGCTACAAAAACAAAAGAAACAAAAAAAAAATCCCTCTAACTGGGAGTGCTGCAGCGACAACAAAAGCAGGTTATTTACCTAACCCTCTATCCGGAATAGTCCGGGTCGCTCATAGAATTGGAGTTAACTATCAAGAACTATATGACGGGATGAACTCGACCTCGCCGATAACTTTTCTCAATCTCGACAAGACATTCCAACAATTTAGGAAAACAATTAAGGATCAACGCATATCGAATGAATATGAGACTTACGCCATAATCTGGCGACATGGCTGATCCCTATTACGATATGGATACGAAAGGACAAATGAAATCCGGACCACGTTAATGGTTCTCAGTACTAAGCCAGTGCGTATAAAAATAAATTTGATAATTTTTTTCAATTGGAGCGTAGATACTACTCACAGAGGGTCTCCTTAGTTTTGGATACCTATGATGGCTCTCTATACTATAATTAAAGACGAAATTGTTTCAAAATCGTAAAAGTACGTAAAGGTACACTCACCGCGAATTAATTGTAATCTAAGCGGTATTACAGTGTCCTGCAGTTAACCAGTTAGGCTGGCGGGATGGCTTGTTACTCCTACCCAAAATATATATAAGTACGTTAGTCACCTGGGACTACAGAACTATAAGGCCGCAGGTCTTTCGTGCTCCAGATCCCCTGTTTCTTACCCGTAGTGTCTTCTAGCTCATACGTCCATGGAGATACTTTACGACTTATCATGAAAGGTCCTACATATTTTGGCGCAAGTTTAGCAGAAAAATATTTCGCTGCATCCGACAGAACGAAATTTCTCCTCCACACTAAGTCTTTCACCATGTACCCTACGTCCCTTCTTCGTAGATCATAACGTTTCTTGCTCGACTTGGTTGCTTTAACTAAACGAAGAAAGACTTCTTATCGTACCTCTTCGAGCGCTTTAGCATGAACTTGAGCATCAAAGCTTGGGTCTTGCGATCTCTGTCGATTCTTCATTGTCGCATATTATATTTCGAGGTGCACCGAAAAGGAGAAATACATTATCCTCCATTGCTTTGCAAACTGATTTTCCCGTAGCAGAACGCAATGGAAAAAGCAACACAAACTTTGAAATTTGATCGACAACTGTTAAGATGAATGTGTAACCCTGGTTAGAACGGGGCAACGGACCTATAAAGTCGATGCACAACGTTTCCCATGGCTGACTTGCGGGTCTTCGCGTAGCCATCAACCCCGCGGGCTTCTGTCTATCTGGTTTGATTCGCTGACATACTATACAACGTTTTATGTAGTTCATAACATCTTTCCTCATTCCTGGCCAGTAAAAAGATTTCTGTACACGATCGTAAGTTTTTTGTATTCCTCCGTGGCCTGAGGTTGGCCTGTCATGGGCTTCGGATATAATATCTCTTCGCTTCTCCTTGGGGACAACTTCTCGCCAATAATCCGACTCTGACGCCAAAGAAGGATATCTTACTCTGCAGTGTCTCAATAGTTTACTATTATGGACACGAAAATCTGGGAAAAGAGAGGGATTTGAACGAACACCTTCTACTATATTGTTGAACCACTTGTCGTTTGAAAGCACTACAGTATCGATTGATCCAAGAATGGGAACAGATCGAGACAGATAGTCCGGCAGAAGATGCTCTTTTCCTTTGCGATGGATTATATCGAAGTCGAACTGCTGTAGCTTGACAGCCCATCGCGCCAGGCGACCTGTTGGGTCCTTCAAATTGTTTAACCAAATAAGAGAAGCATGATCGGTAACTACCGTAAACTTCGAACCCTCTAGGTAAGCACACGATCTATTAGCCTCTGCCAAGTTGCAGGCGAATTAGTTAGACCAAAGCGCATTCTTTTGAACTGGAAAAGACCTCTCCCTGGTACAGTGAAAGCTGTAAATTGTCTTGATTCTTCTGCTACAGGTACCTGCCAGAAAGCTGATTTGATGTCGAGTGAAGTAATATACTTCGCGTCTCTAAGCTTATCTAGTGTAGAGGACACGTATGGTATAGGATAGGCATCCTTTTTTGTTACTTTATTTAGTTTCCTAAAATCTACACAGAACCGATAACTCCCATCTTTTTTTTTAACCATTACGATTGGAGAGAACCACGCACTATCTGAGGTTTCAACTATCCCTTCCTTGAGCATTTCGTCAAGTTCTGTGTTTATAATTTTCTGCAGAGCAGGGGACACTGGATAGTAGCGCTGTTTAATTGGCTCTGATTCTGTTTTAATTGGCGATGTGGCAATTACTCGTCATATCGACTCGCTCGAGCACCGTCGCAATGTTGGATGCCTTTCGCTCCTTTATCGCTATATGCATGGCCAATGTTCTGATGAAATATCTAGTCTGATCCCTTGTAGAATAGTTCCTGCACGCAATACCCGCGCTGCATCCCGCGCTCATCCTTTTACCCTTCAAATTACCTTCGGCCGTACACTTAAATTCCGTGATGCTTTCTTATCCCGAACTGTGCGAATGTGGAACAGTCTACCATCTTCTGTCTTTTCTCCGGCATACAACCTGCAAAAGTTTAAGAGCGACATACATCGGCACCTCCGCCACTCTCCTCATATCCCTTAATCCTTTCCCTATCTCCTTCCTGCCACGCTGTGCTTTGCATCATAGGGTATCCCCTGAGCTTGGCTTAATAATATAAAAAAAAAAAAAAAAATTATATGTTCAACAGCATTCGTACAACCTAACCCTGAACCCATTACCTGTTTTGTTCTCTCAATTAATTTGAGGAGTTGCTTTTCTTGCTCCGCGGAAAGTGAAGAGCGACTCTCTAAAGCGCACACAAAATTTTCTTCGGCAGAGTTTGAAAAATGCCAAGAATCTTCACTTAGGTTACAAATTATGGGCATACGTCTCCAAAAATCAACTCCAAGTATGAGCTCCTGTGGTAACGAGGGGATCACCAAAACATCAAACGTCTTAACTAGTCCTTCCAATTCTATTGGAATAGTAACTTCACCCATGGCACCTACACTTGCTCCATTCGCCAAATTTACTGAATCTACCCTTGGTTTATTTAATTTAATACCCATACTCTTTAATTTTCGCCAGCCAGGATTACCAATTATACTACGCGATGCACCTGAGTCAAATAAACCCGTAAGAATCACTTTAAAAACTGATACCCTTAAATAAGGCCTTCCATCACCCTTCATGTATGTAAAGATGAAATCCAGCTTAGCTGTTTTTGAAAGATCACAATCGTCCCCAAGACTCTCCATAAAAATTCTTACTTTTTCCGGTGCTGCGACTACATTGGGTATGACAGAGCTCAGACCGCAGCGCACTACTGAGCTCTCGACTCGTTTCCCGAACTTGAGCTTTTACCATTATTAATCGGGTTTTGTGCTACATTCGAGCAGTTGGAACACCTACTGCGTATAACTCCGATTCTACCACATCCAAAACATCGACGTCTTTGACGACAGAATCTCGCTGTGTGCCCTTCTCGATTGCAATTATAACATCGGTAGATAGGTCTGTTTGGTTGGTTACTGACCGTTGCAATTTCTGGGTTCTGACACGATACGTAGGCTAGGTCAGGTTCCAGTAAATAAGTTTGACGCCTTGATGGAGGTGGAGCAAACGATTCCACGGAGGACCTAACAGCTTCAAGTCTTCTACAGAGTCCCACTAATTCTTGAATTGACGGCACTTCACTCAACCCTAGTTGGCTCTGATAGAAGGGACTGATATTTCTTTTCAGAATACGCAACTTTTTTTCTTCAGTGATTGGTTCCGTGAGTCTAGAAAATAAACTGCTCATAATAGCAACGTAAGTGCCTATAGACTCGTCCCTACCCTGTGTACGTTTTTTGATCGCTTCCATTAGGCGGTCATCATAATCGATAGGAAGGAACTCCA
Source organism: Dioctria rufipes (assembly GCA_963924295.1). Taxonomy (NCBI): domain Eukaryota; kingdom Metazoa; phylum Arthropoda; class Insecta; order Diptera; family Asilidae; genus Dioctria; species Dioctria rufipes. Next base: position 139,148,609 of record OZ002744.1, read on the forward strand.
TTCGTAGCTCCACTACTAAATCTTTCCAACTTTTAAACTTTTTCTTATTTGCCCTATACCATATTAATGCACGACCTGAGAACAAATCAAGGGCAGATATGAATAGCTGAGATTCTGATACGCCTCGAGCTTCACTTAACTCAGCTACCCTTTCCAAGAAAGAGCTTAGGGATTGGCTTGCCGCCCCCGAAAATTTTACATCCCATTTGTGTATGGGTACTATAGAAGCTACCCGCGGACTGGCTATGAATGTGCTAAGCTCTAGCTCCTCAGTGGTTGAACCACTTAAATCAACTTCCTCGACTACTGGCTGTAGGGAGCCTAGGGCAGCTATAATTTGACCCCTCAACTCTTCTTTTACTTCAATATCAGAGTCCTCCTTAGCTTGCATCCTTTTTAATCTATCGAAAGCCCAGTTGATCTTTGTTGTGATCTTTCGGTAGGCGCTGCTCGTAGTATCACCCGTGAAATTTACTATAAATTCTGATATTTCTTTTAATTTATTCCTTAAGATCTCTACATCTTCCTCAAATTTGAAAGGATACTTAACAGCCTTCATTATTTCCCCGGACTTTTCCATTTTTAACGAGCCCCTCAAAACCTTCCGCATCTCTTCAACAGTGCCTGTCCGCAACCCTCGAACAAGTACTTGATAGCTCAATTCGTCTTGAGTTAGACGATTCACCTCCATGGCTTATTGACCAAAAAGATTGTCGAATAAACTACAAAAGAAACACTCAAAAATTCTAAATAGTCTCACGTGACCTAAGTATTATCTTCCAGAGGTATTAATAGGAAACACCCGAGAATCTGGCCCCTAACCCTAATTGGTTGAAGGATCACTATAATTCAGATATAAATGCTCTGCTGTTTGTGTCGGAAAAATACGAAATGAACTGAATATTTACTAAAATCAGTATGCTCATATACTCAAACTACCCATAGTAGATGCAAAAAAAAATCATTAGCGTTGGGCCCTTACTGGTTTTTCCTTTCCACCAAAATTTCTGACCTATACTCGCTATTCCAATCAACACAGTCTCACTATTTAAAATTTAAAATACATCTCTGCTCTTAAACATAATTTCTTGAAACATTAAATAGGAGAGATAACGTAGTTTTCAAAAAAAAAAAATCAAATATAGTCTCATTCATCAAGATATTGACATCACATTCCTTAGACAAAGTTTTGATACTGAATCCGCTGGTAGCTAAGTTGTAATTTGTTTTCCTTTAATTTCGTTTCCACCTAATCAATACGGCATATAAATTCCAGTTTTATTCGAATTATGTCTAGAATTTTCTGACTTCCATACCAACACGAAACACAGGATATCTAAATTTCCGTTTTAAGTTCATTAAATTGTAACTCTTAAATCCAAACTTCAATATAAACTCCATTCATAGAAGGAAAAAAAATTGGCTAAAACGGTCACTAAGTAGTATAATTCCGACTTCATTTTAAAGTATAATATATTGTTACAAGATTTATCTTCCTTCCTTCACAAGCTTACACGTGTTTTCTCGAAATGGCGTTAGAGTATGTAGCGTGCGGCCCGTTAGAAGGTCCGTTATCTCACCCGCTGGCCGAGCGGTCACCAATAAAAGCCGGTGAGATCCCCGTAACTTGTAGCCCATGCGTCGACTATAAGTCGATGAGAAAAAAACAAAAGAAATAGAGGCCCTGTTACCTTTGGTTACTTGGGTCTCCTTCAAAAATGCCTGGCAAAGCGGCGCCTTCTGGGTCCAGTAGGCTGATTCAGCAACCTTTTACTTTTTTGCGGGTTATAAACTGTCGTTCTGGTCTTCGTGGACAAAATTAAAAACCACGCTTATTCGGCTTTCGTTAAACTTTTGGTTTATTTTACTTTTTTTTTTTTTAAAAACTAATTTCTAGTTCGACAGCGTACATTTACTTTTTTTCTTCTGACCAAGCTTATCTCAGACTATCTCGAAACAAGAACCAGTTCTTTCTTCCTTGACTCACTTAAAAAAACTCTGCCTTTTTTTTTTGGCGGGGCCCTGAACTTCAGATCTACTACTACTTTCGTTTCTGCTACTTTTTGTTCACATTAACCGATGATTAAGTTTAATTATTTTTTGTTTTCTACTACAAATTCCTGATCTACTTTTACTCATTTTACTTCACTTGGTCAGAAATAATTTTAATTGCTTTTTACAAAGGTTTTTAACTAACTCTACTTTACGGCTGTCAAAATTTATTTCCATTACTTTTTACAAAGGTTTTTAACTAATTTTACATTACAGCTGTCAGGATTCATTTTCATTAATTTTTACAAAGATTTTAACTAATTTTACTTTACAGCTGTCAGAATTCATTTTCGTTACTTTCACAAAGGTTCTTAACTAATTCTACTTTACAGCTGTCAAAATTCATTTTAATTAATTTTTACAAAGATTTTTAACTAATTTTACTTTACAGCTGTCAGGGTTCCTTTTCATTAATTTTTTTCAAAGATTTTTAACTAATTTTACTTTACAGCTGTCAGAATTCATTTTCATTACTTTTACAAAGGTTCTTAACTAATTCTACTTTATTAATCCTGACTGTTTTTATTTCTAATGTCAGTTACAATATATCCATTGACTCGAAATTTATTCCAACCTTTCAGTTCCTGATAAAAGTAATTATTTATTTCGTGTAATTTTCTTTCCAAGGTTTGAAACGTTCGTTCCTTCTCTAGCCTATACAAATTTCTTATTCACTTTTGCTTTTGAGACGGGAATGTCAGTTCACTTTCACGATTCTTATAACCTGTCCTATTCTTTCTCTATTGCTTTGTTTTTTTTTTTGTTTACTGACTGGACAGCACTGTCTAGTGACTACTTTGTCAGAGCTGACTCGTCAGTAAATGGTCTAGTGAAATTAAGCTGGTGGGACTCCAAAATGACAAGTAGATGCTAGTGGGAGTTCGTGTTTATATTTCTCATTTTCTCCGCTTTGATTGAGGAATGCATGAAGAGTGTTTCACTTACGTGGTAATCTTTATTTTCTAAAGAGGACTGAGAAAGAAATTCTTAGATCCTGCCTACAGAAGGAGAATGCCTGTACAGCTTGACGACGCCTATCAGTTGAGCTGACTAGTCAGTTAATCGAACGCGAAGCGCTTGTAGTCTGTGGAATTGACAGAGGACGACACGGAGCATTAAAATGCTGGCAACATTATGACATTTCTTGGTCTTCGACAATTTTTAGATTAAATCCTTTTTTGAATTTATTGGAGGATTTTAATATTTCTTAACAATTTTCCGATTAATTGAGTTCATTTTTTAATTGTAAAGACGTTTACCTAAACCTGATAACAATTTGAAGTTCTTCAGCGATAACAGTTTTAAACATCTGTCACTTTGCTTCCTCAAAATTAACATACTTCAAATTTGTTTTCCAGCGTTTTAAATGTGAACAATTTGGAGCCTACGTCAAATTTGACTTTGCTCGAATCTCATACCATGCTAAAGGAGCTGACACCGGTCAGAGTTATTCGTGTTCTTAAGTTGGTTTACCTGACTTTATTCTTACAGCAGAATTCATTCTCAAGTCTAGTACGGATTTCGAGAAGATTTGTAGTAGGTTCTTCGGATTAGAATTGTAGCTGGCTCCTAGATCGATTTAACATTTCTCGATATTTTCGATGTTTATCTTTCGATACGGAGTATCTTTCATACGCGGATTGTCAAAATTATTTTTGTTGATTTCCTCACTGTTTTTGAAGGTTTGCTTACCTATTACTATTGGTTTTAAAGTAGGCGCAACTATTGTCAATGGAATTAATAGCTAGTACTCGTACATTATATCCGTTGAAACAATAAATAAATATTTGGACAAATATGCTACATTTTATTCGATCACTGTTTACTGACAATAGAACGGTGCCGGAGTGTTTCGATTCACAATTGACTTTGCTGAGTTCTTTTACACAAAATTACCTTGCGTTATGTTCTCAATTTTCTTTTATTGCATAGAATCAATTGGACTTCGTGATCTTTTATTACCGTTTCGAGCAATGCCTTCCACTCTCAACCATTTTAATGCGAAACGCTCTGCGGAAGAGCTTATTTTAAGTGAAGATCACAAACTTGTTGGACATGCGACACCATACCTACAAATTTCCAGCTTGAAGGGATCCGATTACTTTTTTGGCGTTTCGAAAACAATCCATCATGCATTTTAGACGATGAAAGTGGTCTTGGGAAAACTGCTATGATCTGTGCCTTCTCGGCGAGTGTTCTGCCCCTTGACTCGTCCAGAGATTGCTTAATTTTTGTTAAAAATGATGAATGGATTTAGAATTGGAAATTTCATTTGGACACGCTAACTAGGTTCTCAACTAAAATAATATTTACGGATTAAGATGTTGATAAAGGAATTATTTATCTCACAAACTGGAGCTCGTTGCATACGTCTGGTTCCTTAGCAAACTATGACTTGATTGTACAGTCATCGGCAATAGAGTTTGTTCAGGGTATTTACTTCGCAATTATGAAAGCAAAATATCTCTTGTTGTTTCAACTTCTGGTGTTGCTGTGGATTTAAGGCAGTTTCCTACCATGTTGGAATTATGTTTGCACCTTGCTAAAACTTGGAAGGTTTGAAACCTTTTGAAGACAAATTCTGTCCACCAAAAGAATGGAACTCTATAGGAGACTCGAATGTGCTTGAAGCTTACTTTTTAAGAAGAGAAAAGATGGTAGATTTTTGCAGAGATTTCCGCACGCGCTGCTATCGACATCGCTTCGAGGATGAGCTTTCCTTGGTCCAAAAAGACGTTTACTTGGATAGTTTAAATGCCCAGGTATGCTCTTTTGTTACACTACTCCTCCCTTCGCAAGCTTGTAGCTCCGTCCAAGCTGGGAACTCGGTATGAGCCTTGCCTTTGGGAGCACCCAGCAAGAGTAGTACGTAAGTTCTAATGTAAATAATAATTATTCTGCCAGGAGAGAAATGCATCAAAAGATAACTTTCTCTATAGTATTCGAGGAGAAGCTAGGAGGGTCATTGCGAATAGTTGGATGCCTGAAACTACTTTATTGTGTGTAATTTTCCCAATTATACTTAGAGAAAGGAATTATGTACGAATGCTATATCACGATTACTGTCCTGGTCCAAGTCCTTTGGGGAGCAGTTCTAATCCTAAAAATAGACGGAACCGAGTTGAATAATTCAATTTGCTCTAGTAAATGGATCATTTGTGTATACGTAAGTAGTTTCCACAAAGTTTATTCAGCGGGTACGCACGCAGGCGAATCAAACTATAAATCTTGGGTGTTGAATTTAATTTAACAAATAATTGCATATCGCCTAGGTACCTCTTTTGTTTCAGCCGACTGAATTGTGACCGGCTCTTATTGTTATTTTTATTCTTTAGCCAATGTCACACTAGTTACACAAATTTCATAAGAAATTCTTATTTTCAGCTCTCTTTCGCAAGGATTATTTCATTATTTTGACTTTTTTTTTTTTTTTTTTTTTTTTTTGAGGGAACTTCTTCGAATTGGAAAATAACCATCTCCAAGGGAATCCCAAAAACTGCTTTTGGTGAAGTTATATCGCATAAAAGAAAATTTAGTTAAAATTATTTCTTTGCTACGATAAGTAGTGTTTCGACAATTTTTTTTTTTTTTTTTTTTTTTATCGTGTCCTTTTAAATTTTATTCAGCTACCACGTATTATAGAAGTAATGAAGAAGGGATAGAAAAGTTAAAACGTCCACTGAAAGATAACCCAGAAGGGGCTAGAGCTATAGACGGTCGAGCAAAATTCATCTACTCATTTAAGGTAGAGGTGGGTTCTACTAGGATCGTGTCCTTTTAAATTTTATTCAGCTACCACGTATTATAGAAGTAATGAAGAAGGGATAGAAAAGTTAAAACGTCCACTGAAAGATAACCCAGAAGGGGCTAGAGCTATAGACGGTCGAACAAAATTCATCTACTCATTTAAGGTAGAGGTGGGTTCTACTAGGATCGTGTCCTTTTAAATTTTATTCAACTACCACGTATTATAGAAGTAATGAAGAAGGGATAGAAAAGTTAAAACGTCCACTGAAAGATAACCCAGAAGGGGCTAGAGCTATAGACGGTCGAGCAAAATTCATCTACTCATTTAAGGTAGAGGTGGGTTCTACTAGGATCGTGTCCTTTTAAATTTTATTCAGCTACCACGTATTATAGAAGTAATGAAGAAGGGATAGAAAAGTTAAAACGTCCACTGAAAGATAACCCAGAAGGGGCTAGAGCTATAGACGGTCGAGCAAAATTCATCTACTCATTTAAGGTAGAGGTGGGTTCTACTAGGATCGTGTCCTTTTAAATTTTATTCAGCTACCACGTATTATAGAAGTAATGAAGAAGGGATAGAAAAGTTAAAACGTCCACTGAAAGATAACCCAGAAGGGGCTAGAGCTATAGACGGTCGAACAAAGTTCATCTACTCATTTAAGGTAGAGGTGGGTTCTACTAGGATCGTGTCCTTTTAAATTTTATTCAACTACCACGTATTATAGAAAGAATGAAGGGACGTCATTAAGGCTTTGCCGGACCTGATCTGTGCGCGGCGAGTCAGGGACACGTCCCCGAAGTCAAGCCGGTCCTTAGTTAGAGTTCGACATTTGTCCCAGTATCGAAACCAAAGGCGCACCTGCAGCCCAGCAACCCAAAAAATCTGGTCTGCCAGTACGCCTCCGCTCCCCAAAACCAAGACGAGTCAGAGAAGCCCCTGCAACCAGTAACCTAACCAACTGATTGCAGGACCTCTTCCGCACTGAACGTCTCGCTCCGGCCCCAGATCAACATTCGTTCGAGGGTGTGTCCCAAAGTCCCCACACCCAGATCGAGTCTTCGAACTGGTATGTTAGGCCGCGCTGCTGTTAGCACAGCAGATGTTAAAATTTCGAAGGCGGTTTGCGATGTGGAATTCCTACGGCGGCGAGGCCTCCGTAGGGTACCATGTGGGAGGGGTTTTAACTCATTGTCAAGCGAGGACGTGTGAAAAAGTGGACTAATTGACAAGAGGTATACCGACCGCTAGGTGGGGGTAGGTCCTAAGCGGCACTTTGGTATCCTGTGGCTACCAGTTAAGCTGGCTGGATGCCTTCTTAGGGCTACCAGGAAGTATTAGTGTTTATATGGTTAGCTCGTTTCTCTCGCGGTATGGGGCTAGTCTGTCGACGTGGACGGTTCGCATCTTTCCACCGTGACACCTTTTGATTTTGTATACTACTTCTGTCACAGCTTCGGTGATCTTGTATGGCCCATCCCAGTCGCACTGCAATTTCGGGCACCGACCGATCACACGTCTTGGGAAATATAACCAAACCAGCTGATCTAACTGGAAGCTGTGTTTTTTTGATCGCATATCATAGTAAGTCTTCATGCGCCGGCTCGCAGTGGTTAGCGCGACGCGATTATTCTCGTGAATCTCATTCAGAGTTTTAGTAAGACTGTCGAGGTACTCACTAACTGACGTAGCGCCATGTGGTGGGCTTCCCATGACCATTTCTAAAGGTAAACGGAGCTCTCTGCCGAATAGCAGCCTGGCAGGTGTTTGCTTAGTGCTATCTTGTACGCTCGCCCGGTACGCAAAGAGTAGGTATGGTACATAATGTTCCCAATTCCTTTGGTGGTTGTTCAGAAATTTGGCAAGGTAGTCGAGGATCGTCCGGTTGAATCTTTCCACTAAGCCGTCAGATTGCGGGTGGAGAGCTGTAGTACGTGTTTTCTCAATTCCGAAACGTCTTAATACTTCCTGAAATACAGCACTCTCGAAATTCCTGCCTTGGTCTGAGTGTAGTTGCATTGGTGATCCGAATCTACAGAAAACTGTCGAGATCAGGGCATCTGCTATTGTTTCGGCTGTCTGGTCGGGGACTGCGATGGCTTCGGGCCACTTGGTAAAATAGTCCATGCAGACAACTAAGTAGCGATTATTGCGTTCTGTCTTTGGAAGCGGTCCTAATATATCTACTGCGACTCGTTCGAACGGCGCGCCTACGTTACAAACTTGCAGAGCAGCTCTTCTCCTCGGCACTGGTCCTTTACGCGACTGACACTGGGGGCATCCTGCGCACCAGTCTTTCACGTCTGTGCTGCAGCCGATCCAGTAATACCTCTGTCGGAGTTTCCGAAGCGTTTTGTCAACTCCGAAATGTCCTCCAGATGGGGAATCGTGCACCTCCTTCAGCACGAGCTTCCTCCAGGATCTGGGTACTAGTATCTGCTTAAGGGTTCCCTTCCCTTGCTCAAGTGCTCGGAGGATGACATCTCCCTCAAGTCGCAGCGTGGACCACATCGACCAGTAAGCCTTAATATCGGGGTATAGGTGCTTTATGTTCTCTTTATCTGGCCGGTTCCCGGACTGTAGCCAGTCTTTTATCTGGCGTAGGGTAGGGTCACCTTCTTGCACCTCGGTCATATTATTCTGAGCCGTGATTATTCGAGCAGTGATAACGTCCTTTTCCTCCAAACGTTTGCAATAAATGCATTCGGAAGCTGCACACGGGCGCCGGGATAGAGCGCCGGCGTTGTTGTGTCTGCTTCCAGGTCGGTGCACTATCTCGAAGTTGTAGGCCTGCATTCGTTCGATCCATCGAGCCACTTGTCCTTCAGGTGACCGAAAATTCATGAGCCATCTCAATGATGCATGATCCGTTCGGATGGTGAATTTTTTCCCCAACAAGTAATGTTGAAAATGAGCGCAAGCCTTCACGATGGCGACTAACTCCTTACGGGTCATGCAATAGTTTCGCTCCGGGCGACTAAAGGTCTTGCTGTAGTACTCTACCACGTGTTCTACCCCATAGTGTATTTGGGATAGTACCGCTCCCCAGGCATGCTGACTCGCATCCGTGTCCAGAATAAAGGGTAAATTTTCGTCGGGCTGTATTAAAATGGGTGCTTCTATTAGCCCGGTCTTGAGCCTTTGGAACGATTTTTCGCACGCATCCGTCCACGAGAACCTTCGGTTTTTCTCTGTTAGTTCTGTCAGCGGCTTTGCTACAACCGAAAAATTTTCCACAAAGCGTCGATAGTAGGCACATAAACCCAGGAATGATTGAACATCCCTTTTCGACCTTGGTGCGGGCCAATCTCGTACCGTGGCGATCTTATCCGGGTCTGTGGTAATACCAGACTCGCTGACTATATGTCCCAGGAATTTTACCTCTCGCTGGCACAACTGGCATTTCCTTGGTGAAACTTTCAACCCGGCAATCCTCAGTCGAGACAGGACAGCGCGTAAATTCCGTATCATGGTCGTGAACGTTGCCCCGTGGACGATAACGTCGTCTAAGTAGACCAGACAAGCTTGTGGCGGTATCCCTTGAAGGACTATTTCCATGAGTCGTTGGAATGTAGCTGGGGCATTGGTTAAACCAAACGGCATTACAGAAAACTCCCACAGTCCGCTAACAGTGGAAAAAGCAGTTTTTTCTTGGTCTCTTTTCTCGACTTCAACCTGCCAATATCCCGCCTGTAGGTCCAGCGTTGAAAACCATCTGGATCCCCCTAGGGCATCCAGAGTTAAATCTATTCGAGGGAGGGGATAAGAATCCCTTTTTGTGATCTCGTTCAACCTTCGGTAGTCTATGCAAAAACGTGTTGACCCGTCTTTTTTCTTGACCAATACTACTGGGGCTGCCCAGGGACTGCTTGAAGGATGTATAACGCCCTGATTCTTCATTTCTCGCACCAACTCTTCGGCTTCGGCCCGCTTAGCCAGAGGGAGCCTTCGAGGTGGTTGTTTTATCGGTTTACTACTACCCACATCGATTTGGTGTCGTAATAGCGATGTTCTACCCAGCTCTTGTTTTGATTTAGCAAAGACGTCATGGTGTTCGCAAAGTAGATCTAGAAGTGTGGCTTGTTGCTCGCTGTCAAGGTGGGCAGTGCTTTGCTGGAATAGCACCTGCATCTCTGGTAGCAACTCCATCGGTTCGCGGACGTTCTCGATAATCTCAGCATATCTACTGGCACTAGCGAGTACAGTGTCAGTTCGTAGTTCGACGGGCTCCTGACGCCAGTTGGACATGCGGACTAACATTATTCCCCTTCGTGAACTATACATGGCTGATGGAACCCAGGTTTCCTGTGTACCGTCCTTTGGTGAAAGTAGAATAGTGTGGTGATCCCCCAACGACGGGTGGTATAGTGGCACGAAACGGGTGGATTCCGCTGGTATAACACAATCGCTTATTGTTCTGACCGCGATGTGCTCGTCCTCCAATATCGGCACAATCTCTTGACCTATCGAGAGAGTCAGGTCTCCCAAATCGATCGAGCATTTATGGTTGGTGAGGAAATCCATCCCTATGATACAATCGTCAAATATGTCGGACACGTAAAATAAGTGTGTGGCGGAAAATTTATTTATTCGTACTCTTAACTTCACCATTCCCTGTACTCGGCTCGTTTCCCCTGTAACATCTCTCAAATAGTTGGGGCTCGGCTCGACTAGCGGCCTGGTCCGCATCCTTTTAAGGACGCGTCCATGCAGCACGGAATGAGTTGCTCCCGTGTCAATGAGCAGGTTGCATTGTACGTCTTCTATATATCCTGGAACTCCAACTGTGCTACCGGCAGTACTCTGGCTCAGGGTGATAGTGGTTGGGCCAGTCGGGAGTGGAGCTTCGATGTTGGGTGCAGTATGGACGATTGCTTTCGTGGTGACAAGGGCCGGCCTTGCCTGTGTGTTGATGGTTGGCGCGTGGTTTATTGTTGGTGTATGGTTTACTGGTAGTGCATGATCGATTGTTGGTGTATGGTTGACTGGTGTGGTGTGATCTATTGTTGGTATCTGATTGACTCCTCGGGCTTCAGAGTTGAGTTTAGAGTCGAGGGCTGGCGTTCTGTGTGTGACTGGTGCGCCATAAGGCGTCGACGTGGTGTCCTCGACTATTTGTAGGTTGATGTGTGGAGCATTCTCTATACACACTGACCCTTGCTCCCCCGGGTCAGTGTTGCCGTGTTTAAATTATTCTGTAGTGCTACCGAGGAACTTTCTGGTAAGTGCTTTCGTGGTATTCGATCCTGGTGTAGCTGTGAGCTTGCCTGCGAGGATCCTAGCTCGCCTGCGTTCGAATTTACTTGGTCAAGAGCTTGCGTTGCTAGCAAACGAACGTTTACCGCCTTTTTCGTCGGAGTACCTTCGATTAAATCGAATTCGACCCGATCGCCGGCTAATAGACTTGTCCTGGTGCCAGGAAACAGGGTTTTAAGTTGAGCTAGATGTAAGAATACGTCCTCTTCGCTGTCATCTCGGGTGATAAATCCAAAATTTCGTTGTGGATCGAACCACCTAATTGTTCCTTTGATGCTTCGACCGATCAATGAGTTAGCCGGCTTTCCCTCGCCCTGTGGATCTCTTTCTTCTTCTGGGGCTTTTACCTTCACGTGAGCTAGCTGTTGCCCCACTAGGCTAGCTCGGAGGCGTTTCCCGACATCGGCTTTGCTGGGGTATCTCTGACCCAGTTAGTCCCTCTCCTAGGTGAAGGCCTTCCTGCCCCCGGAGGTCTGCTATTGTCTGTGAAAGTAACTGTAGCGACTTTAATGTTCCTCCGGGCTGCTCGGGTAGCTCTTTGGTTGTCCTCTATTCTCGTAGCTTTCTGCACTGCTTCTTGCAGAGTCGATGGCTCGGCATCTCGAACTTTTAATTGGATGTCTAAGTCCAGAATCCCATCAAGGAATTGGTCGCGAGCGATGCGGTCCCTAGCACCTTCCGTGCAATCTGACAGAGTGCTCGACGCTAGCCTTTGTAAATCACTGGCATATTCGGACAGACTTTCGCCGCTTCTTTGTATCCTGGCATAGAGTTGGCGGTGAGTTATAGGCGGTCGGTAGTCCGCATGAAACTTGATTCGCAATGCCTCGCTTACCCGGCTATAGTTATTTCGCTCCGCCTGGGACAAGGTTTCGTAATAGCTCAATGCGGGACCTCTTAAGACCGTGGCCAGATAGAGTGCCCTTGCTCCGTCATCCCATTCGTTTGCCCTGGCTATCGCATCGAAATGAATCTCGTACCTACTCCAGGGAATCTTCCCATCGTAATCTGTCAGAGTGACTGCCTGTCTCGTCTGGACATGGAGCGGCATTGTGTAGGGTACCTGTAGGGCTGATGGCTCGGTGTGTGAGTGTCTATCTACTAGACCACTCCCTGCTCCTGGTCCACCGCCCGAGCTAGGGTTATGAGTCTCCCTCGGCTGGTGTGGATCTGAGGGAGGCGGTGGTGTAGATTGCGCGCTTGGTTGTCCCGATTTAGTGCTGTTTAAGCCATTGGTATCCGCCATGGTTTCCTCAAAGACCTTGTCTGCGAAAGTTGTGGCTCCCATGGCGGATAATTCTGTCACCTGTTTTCGAATTTCCTCCCGGAAGCTGGAGTTTTCTTCACGGACATTCTTTAGGTCGTTTCGGAAGGTAGTCATCTCCTGGGCCTGCGCTCGTATCGTCAGAGTTAACTCCTCCAAACTTTTCAAAATTGCTTCCACCTGTTCTTCCGACATCTTCCAGGGTTTTTTTTTTTTTTTTTTTGTTTTTTTTTTTTTTTTGTTAGAACCACTTGTTTGTCGACAGTAGAATCAGAATGACCGAAACTATTTTTCACTCTTTGGTTACAATTTAGGTTGTTTATTGTCAAATCCAGGAACTATAATATATGTGTCGTAGCCGAATTAACAAATGTGATTAAAATCTATGATTATTTCGTGTTTCCTCGTGTCCCACTGGCGAATCTAAAAATTGTTCGGAAGTATTTGATTTTTCATTAATTCACTTTAATGAATAGAGGCCGAGGGCCGGAATGTAGAAAATATTTCCAACCCTTCCGTTAGCGCTTTAATAGAATTCTTGGTTTCCAAAGTTTAACCCGATTCAAATTCGCGTATACTCCGAAATTGGGCGATATCTTTAACTATTCGGAAGGAGAGATTTTCCTGTTGCACTACTATGCCCCAGTTTCTATTTGTAATTCGTTAGAAGTGGGGAATGAATTAATTATACACGGATACCCAGAAATTGCCAAACTTTAAATTCGACGAGCTTAAAGCAGAGCAACTGTTTTGGTTTACACTAAATACAGATAGATGATTTCCTTAACTATGCTGGTAACACTACCTAAAGCTTACCCTAAACAACTAAATAATATAACACGACCAGGCCAATTATCAAAAATGTCGAAAATTTTGGGAATGAATTTCAATAACTTCTTTCTTCGTTCCTAGATGTTATGGCCTGAATTTTATTCCAATATTTCAATTATCCTTCGCCCTCGAGAAATCTGTCATGGATAAGTTTTTCTACAAGAAACACTCAATCTCAGTTCTTTATTCTAGGTAAAGTCTGTACGTGAAAAATATTTACTAAATGCAAAACTAATATATTCCTAGTATGAGCAAGATGTCGCTGATGAATGTTTATTACAAGTTTCTATAGTGGAAAATACATCTTCTCTGAGGAAACCTCGAAGATAGCGTTCAAGCATGGTATAAAGATTAACAATTAATGGCCACTTCACAGTATTCTGAGTAAGAAGGTATGCCTGCTTACTAATTATTTGATACTTGGGTTGCGACGTCACGGCATCACAATTCATATGACAATTTCAGAAAACTGTTTAAAACAAATTATTTGTTGTAATAGCTTTAACAAACCACAATGTTTGTTATCGTAGTAAATCAAAATTCCAATTTAGAACATTTATAATGAGCTGGCAGCTGAATGTATTCAATAACAGTAATACTTTTTGCAATCGATCAGGTAAGCTATTACAGACATTTTAATCCATGCAATAACGTGTTAATATAAAATATGTGGTTCATATTAAGCGGCACATACACGGCGAATATTTTTCCCAACTTGATATACGTCACCTATGAAAGCTTATTTCTCCACACACTTGTCAAACAAGTTGTCCAACATCCGTACAGGAACACAATTCCAGGAGCTACTAGAGCTGTTAATTGTTATCTTTGCTTCAATAGCACTCACTTCAGAATTATCGTATAACGCGTAGTAGTAGTAGTATAATTAATACGAATGCAATTGGTAGCGTGTCACGCGGTGCTATTCGATTTCTGCCTGATGGCTACACTCTTATATAGACGGATGACTGGGAACAATGCCCCAAAGATATTTTTGGCTTTCATTCGAGAAGGCGCAAATGCTTTAAATACGGTAGCCACTGATTTGGTTTAAATCTATTAGAAGCGGTTTCCGATTCACTTTTGTATAGCGTAATACGTAAACGTTAATATTTTCGACCTGTAACCACTTTAATTGTCCCCTTCAGGAACGTATATGTGACTCGAGTATGATAATTCGAAATTGTAAATGTAATTAAATGTAATTACTTAAATTGTCCACTTCAGGAACGTAGATTTAACTCGAGAATGGAAATCCGAGAGTGTAAAAGTAGCCCCACACCAAAATGAACTAAGATTTGATGTTGGTGTAAGGAACTTGTACACCAGTGGATCTTCCCAGTAAGCGCAACGAAACACTTTCAACCTGTAACAACTTTAATTGTCCACTTCAGGAACGTATATGTGACTCGAGTATGAAAATTCGAAATTGTAAATGTAATTAAATGTAATTACTTAAATTGTCCACTTCAGGAACGTAGATTTAACTCGAGAATGGAAATCCGAGAGTGTAAAAGTAGCCCCACACCAAAATGAACTAAGATTTGATGTTGGTGTAAGGAACTTGTACACCAGTGGATCTTCCCAGTAAGCGCAACGAAACACTTTCAACCTGTAACAACTTTAATTGTCCACTTCAGGAACGTATATGTGACTCGAGTATGAAAATTCGAAATTGTAAATGTAATTAAATGTAATTACTTAAATTGTCCACTTCAGGAACGTAGATTTAACTCGAGAATGGAAATCCGAGAGTGTAAAAGTAGCCCCACACCAAAATGAACTAAGATTTGATGTTGGTGTAAGGAACTTGTACACCAGTGGATCTTCCCAGTAAGCGCAACGAAACACTTTCAACCTGTAACAACTTTAATTGTCCACTTCAGGAACGTATATGTGACTCGAGTATGAAAATTCGAAATTGTAAATGTAATTAAATGTAATTACTTAAATTGTCCACTTCAGGAACGTAGATTTAACTCGAGAATGGAAATCCGAGAGTGCAAAAGTAGTCTCACACCAAAATGAACTAAGATTTGATGTTGGTGTAAGGGACTTGTACACCAGTGGATATTCCCAGTAAGCACAACAAAACACTTTCAACCTGTAACAATAGTGAAAGAAAGAACCTCAACTATACTATTGAAATGGAGTTATTTTCACCCCTGTGGTTCCGATGCTTAGTGCGACACCACTTAAAAACAACAACCTAAAATCTCGCACATTCCCAGTCTCAAAAGTAACTTGGCTACAGTACTTATGATGCGTTTTTAATGCTATCTTGACTTCTGAAAAGAACGAATATTTCTAACCTCAAAGGCACTCTCCACATGTATGTACCTGAATTCAACTTTTTATCTTGTGCACTTTCAA
The DNA here is from genome assembly GCA_963924295.1 of Dioctria rufipes. Taxonomy (NCBI): domain Eukaryota; kingdom Metazoa; phylum Arthropoda; class Insecta; order Diptera; family Asilidae; genus Dioctria; species Dioctria rufipes. The sequence continues at coordinate 139,164,130 of OZ002744.1, forward strand.
AAAAAAAAAAAAAATATATTTAATTTAATTAAGATCTTGTATAGAGATTTGTTGGCTGATAGGTTGGAATATTTTATATACGGCTTAACTAAAATTTTATATATAGGTTAGTTAATATTTTATATATAGGTTAGTTAATATCTGATATATAGGTTAACCGAAATTTTATATCTAGGTTAGTTAGAATTTTGAACGGCGTGGTTGGAGCCAGGCCAGGCCCGTTGGTTGAGGCTTCCCAGCCTGTTAGCGGAGGATGCGAGGGGACCCCTTTTCAGGAATCAGAAAACCCCACACTTGGCACCAATGTTACAAGATTTATCTTCCTTCCTTCACAAGCTTACACGTGTTTTCTCGAAATGGCGTTAGAGTATGTAGCGTGCGGCCCGTTAGAAGGTCCGTTATCTCACCCGCTGGCCGAGCGGTCACCAATAAAAGCCGGTGAGATCCCCGTAACTTGTAGCCCATGCGTCGACTATAAGTCGATGAGAAAAAAACAAAAGAAATAGAGGCCCTGTTACCTTTGGTTACTTGGGTCTCCTTCAAAAATGCCTGGCAAAGCGGCGCCTTCTGGGTCCAGTAGGCTGATTCAGCGACCTTTTACTTTTTTGCGGGTTATAAACTGTCGTTCTGGTCTTCGTGGACAAAATTAAAAACCACGCTTATTCGGCTTTCGTTAAACTTTTGGTTTATTTTACTTTTTTTTTTTTTAAAAAACTAATTTCTAGTTCGACAGTGTACATTTACTTTTTTTCTTCTGACCAAGCTTATCTCAGACTATCTCGAAACAAGAACCAGTTCTTTCTTCCTTGACTCACTTAAAAAAACTCTGCCTTTTTTTTTTGGCGGGGCCCTGAACTTCAGATCTACTACTACTTTCGTTTCTGCTACTTTTTGTTCACATTAACCGATGATTAAGTTTAATTATTTTTTGTTTTCTACTACAAATTCCTGATCTACTTTTACTCATTTTACTTCACTTGGTCAGAAATAATTTTAATTGCTTTTTACAAAGGTTTTTAACTAACTCTACTTTACGGCTGTCAAAATTTATTTCCATTACTTTTTACAAAGGTTTTTAACTAATTTTACATTACAGCTGTCAGGATTCATTTTCATTAATTTTTACAAAGATTTTAACTAATTTTACTTTACAGCTGTCAGAATTCATTTTCGTTACTTTCACAAAGGTTCTTAACTAATTCTACTTTACAGCTGTCAAAATTCATTTTAATTAATTTTTACAAAGATTTTTAACTAATTTTACTTTACAGCTGTCAGGGTTCCTTTTCATTAATTTTTTTCAAAGATTTTTAACTAATTTTACTTTACAGCTGTCAGAATTCATTTTCATTACTTTTACAAAGGTTCTTAACTAATTCTACTTTATTAATCCTGACTGTTTTTATTTCTAATGTCAGTTACAATATATCCATTGACTCGAAATTTATTCCAACCTTTCAGTTCCTGATAAAAGTAATTATTTATTTCGTGTAATTTTCTTTCCAAGGTTTGAAACGTTCGTTCCTTCTCTAGCCTATACAAATTTCTTATTCACTTTTGCTTTTGAGACGGGAATGTCAGTTCACTTTCACGATTCTTATAACCTGTCCTATTCTTTCTCTATTGCTTTGTTTTTTTTTTTGTTTACTGACTGGACAGCACTGTCTAGTGACTACTTTGTCAGAGCTGACTCGTCAGTAAATGGTCTAGTGAAATTAAGCTGGTGGGACTCCAAAATGACAAGTAGATGCTAGTGGGAGTTCGTGTTTATATTTCTCATTTTCTCCGCTTTGATTGAGGAATGCATGAAGAGTGTTTCACTTACGTGGTAATCTTTATTTTCTAAAGAGGACTGAGAAAGAAATTCTTAGATCCTGCCTACAGAAGGAGAATGCCTGTACAGCTTGACGGCGCCTATCAGTTGAGCTGACTAGTCAGTTAATCGAACGCGAAGCGCTTGTAGTCTGTGGAATTGACAGAGGACGACACGGAGCATTAAAATGCTGGCAACATTATGACATTTCTTGGTCTTCGACAATTTTTAGATTAAATCCTTTTTTGAATTTATTGGAGGATTTTAATATTTCTTAACAATTTTCCGATTAATTGAGTCCATTTTTTAATTGTAAAGACGTTTACCTAAACCTGATAACAATTTGAAGTTCTTCAGCGATAACAGTTTTAAACATCTGTCACTTTGCTTCCTCAAAATTAACATACTTCAAATTTGTTTTCCAGCGTTTTAAATGTGAACAATTTGGAGCCTACGTCAAATTTGACTTTGCTCGAATCTCATACCATGCTAAAGGAGCTGACACCGGTCAGAGTTATTCGTGTTCTTAAGTTGGTTTACCTGACTTTATTCTTACAGCAGAATTCATTCTCAAGTCTAGTACGGATTTCGAGAAGATTTGTAGTAGGTTCTTCGGATTAGAATTGTAGCTGGCTCCTAGATCGATTTAACATTTCTCGATATTTTCGATGTTTATCTTTCGATACGGAGTATCTTTCATACGCGGATTGTCAAAATTATTTTTGTTGATTTCCGCACTGTTTTTGAAGGTTTGCTTACCTATTACTATTGGTTTTAAAGTAGGCGCAACTATTGTCAATGGAATTAATAGCTAGTACTCGTACATTATATCCGTTGAAACAATAAATAAATATTTGGACAAATATGCTACATTTTATTCGATCACTGTTTACTGACAATAGAACGGTGCCGGAGTGTTTCGATTCACAATTGACTTTGCTGAGTTCTTTTACACAAAATTACCTTGCGTTATGTTCTCAATTTTCTTTTATTGCATAGAATCAATTGGACTTCGTGATCTTTTATTACCGTTTCGAGCAATGCCTTCCACTCTCAACCATTTTAATGCGAAACGCTCTGCGGAAGAGCTTATTTTAAGTGAAGATCACAAACTTGTTGGACATGCGACACCATACCTACAAATTTCCAGCTTGAAGGGATCCGATTACTTTTTTGGCGTTTCGAAAACAATCCATCATGCATTTTAGACGATGAAAGTGGTCTTGGGAAAACTGCTATGATCTGTGCCTTCTCGGCGAGTGTTCTGCCCCTTGACTCGTCCAGAGATTGCTTAATTTTTGTTAAAAATGATGAATGGATTTAGAATTGGAAATTTCATTTGGACACGCTAACTAGGTTCTCAACTAAAATAATATTTACGGATTAAGATGTTGATAAAGGAATTATTTATCTCACAAACTGGAGCTCGTTGCATACGTCTGGTTCCTTAGCAAACTATGACTTGATTGTACAGTCATCGGCAATAGAGTTTGTTCAGGGTATTTACTTCGCAATTATGAAAGCAAAATATCTCTTGTTGTTTCAACTTCTGGTGTTGCTGTGGATTTAAGGCAGTTTCCTACCATGTTGGAATTATGTTTGCACCTTGCTAAAACTTGGAAGGTTTGAAACCTTTTGAAGACAAATTCTGTCCACCAAAAGAATGGAACTCTATAGGAGACTCGAATGTGCTTGAAGCTTACTTTTTAAGAAGAGAAAAGATGGTAGATTTTTGCAGAGATTTCCGCACGCGCTGCTATCGACATCGCTTCGAGGATGAGCTTTCCTTGGTCCAAAAAGACGTTTACTTGGATAGTTTAAATGCCCAGGTATGCTCTTTTGTTACAATATATATATATATATATATATATATATAATATGTACTATTTCAAATCAGCAACTGACGATTTCTTCTTTAAAAAAAAATTAATGACCAAAAAGGAAGTATTCAATAATACCAAATGTCAAACTTTTAACAATTTAAGTACAGTTTTTATCCGCTAACGAAATTGCCAAGAGAACAACGCTCCACTACTATGCTTACAGCGAAAATGATATTTTAATTATTTCTCAACAATAATTCAGATAATATTCCACTAACCTGTACAACACGAAAAAGCAAGGTCAAGTCTCAAGGAAATGAGAATTTATATCGCAGATGAGGTATATCGATTAGTTTATTACAGATACTAGATAGATATCACTGGAAATGCTCGCCTCGACCTCTTTTCCGCGCCTTAATCGGTGATTAAAGCACTAAACACAGAACAGCTGTTGCTTCTCCCGGTATTCAAGCACTAAATTCGATTACTATACCAAGGGCTGACGAAATTCTTTAAATTTCATGTAAATTTCAATATAAAAGCAAAATTACAACCGGACACCCACAAAAATAAATGTTATGCAGATTCACTTAATTAAACTTCCCAGTGGGATACATAACATGATCGAATACGAATTATCCGTACGCCTTAAGGACCATTCTATGAAAGGTACTTAACAAAAGTTCAATAGAGGACACAAGCGTATCGTCCAACTGTAGCGGATGACTTTGCGCTCTGTTTAACTGTTAAGTACCGCTGGGTTTTGTTAGAAGTTTTTTTTTTGCTGAAATTATGATTCTTATGTAACTAATATACAGATCTCTACGCGCTTTTTACACAAATATTCATAATAAAAGAAAATTCAAATTATCTTCTAAGATACCTATCGCTTGCTTGAGTACAACAGAAAAAGAAATCTTCTTCCGACGAATCCCCTTTAAATTTTACACTTTACAAATCAACTTTTTTTTTTGTTGTTATATATCAAAACTTCCATTTGCTCCCCATTGCAAGTGGGCCCTACGTTGGGCGCCAAAAATGTTACACTTAATTTCGTACTTAGGGGCCTAGCTCAGCTTAGGTGTGGGAAATAAGCTTCTAGATGTAACACAAGTACCATTGGGGAGTCCAGCTCAACACACACACAAAAAGTTTATTGGGCGCCACGTGGTTTTTTTTTTCTTTTGTGGAGGTACCACGAAACTCGGTGCAAATTAACGAAAAACTATGATTTTTGTTTGTTTTTCTAATGCTCCTTAATCAGCTATATTTCAATATATAATTGCCATAATAATATATATATAAGATATAATATAATTAAAGATTATAAAAAAAAACACAATAGATCTGTGAACTATACCTGTACTTACGGGACATCCATGGTACCGCTTTTGCAATCATCTAAATCACGTGACCTGCGTCCCGTCCAGTCACACAAAACCCTTGTAATTCTTTCGTTAGTTTTCTTCTTTTCTAATTTCTTCCTCGGCTCGATTTCTTTTCTGTTTCTCCTTCCTTGTAATTCCGGCTACTCCCTTTTGTAAGTTTTGCGTTTAAAAACTTTGTTATTTTTACTTTTCACCACTTGACGAACAAGAAAACAACCCCGGGTATCCTGCTTGTATGGAGCTCTAGTAACAAGTGTCTCTTCACCTACCGGATGATGCTGATTGCCCTTCGTTCCTTTTTCTTCGTTCCACCGATGCACTGAACATTAAACTTTGGGTCCGATCGCAAGATTATTACTGCTGGTGGTAATTTGCCAACTTTTAAACTCGCCCATATGCACATTTTTGTTGACATGTTTGATTATTTGAGTTGATGACCATTTTCTTTCTCTTTTTTTTTTTGTTTATAAATGTACTTTTTGGAACTGCAATAATTTTTTTTCTTACTAGTTTGATTATTTAAGTTGATGACCATTTTTCATTTATAAATGTACTCTCCTTGAACTGGGCTTTACTCTATCCGGGCTGAGGCACTTGCTATGATGTAGTTTCTCGTTGCGAACTGTTGTGCTTTGAGGTGATCATGATTATCTTCATATAAGGATTCTGTATGACCAAAAGTTATTTAAATTACGGCTTCTAAAGAGCTGATATACCATGGAAGTCGCGAAGTTGTTTAATTACAATATATTGCTTCAAATTCTAAAGATTCATTACTTACGTTGAATGAAATACAGTGACAAAATAAACCTTGGCTATGTAAATAGCGCGATAATTAAAAATTCCCTAGACCTACAATTAATATCATACTACATACATATATATACATTACAAATTCTATATCTATTCATTGACCATATTTAATCCGATATTCAGTAACTATGCTAAATGGAATAATGCTAAAATGAGCTTTGGCTATGCACCTAGGTACGAAGGTTATTGTTAGTATGAAAATTAAACTAACGAAAGGTAGTAACCCTAGCTAGAAATACATAGCAAATAATTAAACTCTGAGGGAGTTGTGATTACACATACCTAAAAGAAATCCTTATTCTAGGGGTTAGTAGGACGATGCTGCATTATGTTGAGGTTTGTGTACCTCCGGATGACAATAAATGCGTGTCATAGGTGTCATTGAGTTTTGTGCGCGTATGGCTAATTTTTGTGCATCTGTAGTTCCGAGAATGCTGTAGGTAACCAAGCGTGCTGAGTTCAAAGTTGTGTGACGTGTGGACCAAGGCAAAGAATGGGAGCGAGTAGTATTTGCGTATGGTAAATTTCTTGCATTATGAGCTTGTGTGTTTGAATGTGATTCCTCGACGGGTCTTTTCCATTATTTTTGCGGTAAGAGGTGAGTTCATGTAAACTTTGCCTGCAATAAAGTAAAACTTAAGCAGTATCAATAGTTCTATCAATACGCTTTCACGGTACGACATATACACAGAACATTCATAACAGCGCTTATTTTTTCAACTGCCCGCCAATGATTTTTTCAATGTTGGCACCGGCGTAAGAACTTTTATTGACATAAGCAATTCCGCCCACATGAAATAGAAAGTTATGCAGTCCATATTATATATGTCAGTGGTAAATACTTACTCGTGTGGTGGGGGAAGAATGTAAAATGCATGAAAAAGTAAACGAACGCTTTCATGCAACTTCGTGAAAAATAAGAAGAAGAAGTGTGGAATAACATTTGCGAATGAGTATTGTTTTATTTTTTTTCTAACTTGTTGCACTCTTGAAAAGTCCCATGAGAGTATTGAATACTTAAACTATCTTCATTTGATATTTTGATTGCGCTTTAAAAACTTTTCAGGAAATTCCAAAAATGAACTTTTCCTATGACAACAGTCAATTTTCCTTGCAAGAATTGTGCAGTAACTAAAAACTTCGGGTAAATTCTTGCGAGAGGGGAAGCTGTGACGTATGCAAAACTCGTGTAATTTTGTGTGCACGAGAAAGTAAAGGAACGGCAAATGTGTAAGTTCGTGCAAATTCATTGCAATGCATTGTCCCAAAACTGAGTACGCGACAGACCTAATATGTAGATCCGAAACCAAGAGCAAGCAAGATTTCAATGAAGTTACTGTACTAAAATATACGGAAGACAACAAGTTCAACTTGTTAACTAAACAAATCAATGTATTAAAGAACGAAGAACGCAAAGAACTCTTACCTCTTGATAAACATAATATACATCACTATACACTGACGTATGTTATAGTTTTTGTCCTTATTTTATTGATCCTGTACAAAATAATGAATAAATTTTTTACAATGCCCTGCAATAGGAAGAACATAGAAATTAATGCCGTTGGAAGCAAAAATGCTGAATGTACAGACCAGGCTTTTGTTTTAACCTGTACGTAAATCCTAATTAATTAAAAGACTAGATCACCCTACTATCCCTAAATAACCCAAGATAGGTTAGATAACCCAAGATAGTTTAATGAAAAAAAAAATGAATATATATATATATATATAATTTAGTTACGCATTCATAACTATACAACAAAATATATATAACTTAGTTACGCATTCATAGCTATACAACAAAATAGTTTTTTTTTATATAATAAATTTAATAAAAATTTGTTACACATAGATATACAATAAAAAAATAATTTTTTCATATAATAAATTTAACAAAAATTTTGTAATGCAAAAATGGAATGCATATAGGTACATAATTAGCTCATTTTATGAGATATTTAAAGAACTTTATTTGAATTCTAATTTTAGTCATTTATTCTCGATTTCGTTAGTTGTAATCAAGTTCATTTTGTTTTAGCAACATAGGATAATGGTAACTTTTACAAACAAAACAAAATTTTTTGTAATCGAGATTCGACCGGCTGGAAAAAAAAGGGGAGAAAAAAATTTTTTTTTTAATGATAATAAAACATAACGTCCTACACAAAAATTTGTAGCAGTATCTACCTACGAGAAAATTTTCGTCCTTCAGACCAAAATTTTCTTTTTCTTAGGGGGATGGAATGTTGTGATCGCGCTCGGTCAGCACAAATCATAACTCATCAGGAGTGCATTCCAAAACATAGCTACAGTTGACTATAGCTGACTTCAATCGTTCCAAAACCCAGTAGTCAACTAAATTATGTCAGCTGAGTTGACTTTTGAGCGTTACGAAACATTTGAAGTTGACTATCCCTGGCTGTGCTCTAGACTGCTAGTTATCTAATATATAAACCGTGACGTGAGCTGTCAATTGAAATATTTTGTTTGGCCCGCTTTTACAAACGTTTTGCGAAATTTAATTATTTATTTAATTTTCTCTGGCTCATTTCGCATTAGCACACAGTAATAAAATATTAGTTTTAAGTATCAATAAAATTATACAATTAGCATAAATGACAGTAGCTTACTCAGATCGTTCCAAAACCTCAAACAGCTTTAGTTAACTGCAGACAACTTGACATAGCTCTGACATAACTCTAGGCGCTTTCGGCAAGCACATTCTCAGTGAGACAAGTGAGATATTCTCACTTGGCTCACTGAGACTGCACTTTCGGGGAACTGTCTCAGCTCCATATTGAGCTACCAATTTCGAACGCAACCACTGAGCAACTGAGACAAGTGAAACTGAATTTTCTTGTCTCAGTTGACTCAGTTTCGTTATTTTGTGATTTCAATTACAAATAAAAGTTTAGTGCGGTTTAGTGAGCTGTTTGAATAGACTAACAACACTTTCCTCAATTTATTACTATCCAATTCTGTGTTCAAAATTATTTAAATGTCAAAATTGGCAAATCAGCTGATTGGTTTGAACTGAGACAACTGAGACGATGGCTCAAAGTTTTGTCTCAGTTGTCTCACTGAGACAGTGCTTGCCGAAAGCCCCTTCTGACATAGCTACAACTATAGCTGAAGTTGTGTTTTGGAACGCACTCCAGTTATGATAGTGCCTGTCCGACGCAGATCCCAACCATTGAATAAATAACTAATAAGGAAACGGCATATCAGGTTAAAACCTAAGCCACTCGGCGAAATGTATTAGTGTGCTGTGTTTGTATTCGTTTCGTCATTGCAGTAGTGAAACCGTGAAATTTTGAAGGGGGACATTTTTTATAATCCAAATTGCTATGTAAAATAGACAAATTTTTGGCGCCCCCTTATCTTCAGACAATATTCCTGGGCGTTGCCTATGATAATTTAAGTGACTTGTCAGCAGAATTTTCAAATAAGTGACCAGCCCTCTTGTCATTTCTCTCCCCGCTCCGTGGGTTTGGCTGTCATTAAATTGCCTACTCACGTACACTGTATTCGCACGAAACCCCGCTTCCTTATTAGTTATTTATTCAATGATCCCAACTCATTTTCTCACGATACAAAGTATCGTTTTTCAAGTGCGCAACGAGCACTTAAAAATTCTGTAATTCTTTTCCTAACGCAATAAATTTAAAATTTTATTTCGAAGTAAACAATTTTTGTTTACTTCTACGATCTCCACTTGTCGTTCATATTCAAATTACATCCTGTTGATTTCAAATGCCGGCTGAGTTGAAGTCGTGTACGTACTTCGGCGTAGGACTTTGGTTTTAACACAGTATTTTATTCTTTTATTTTCTGACTTTTATGTATTGTTAATTTAAATCAATTCATATATTTTTTCTATATTTCTATAATCCCGGCATTTCAAGTTATAAATTAACTCGGCATATCGAACCAAACTAATCAACTTTTCTTTCGACATTTTTATTTATTTATTAAATCAGTTCAACTTGTTGAAATTTCCCCAGTTTTTGAAGTTCACTACATTCAAATCAGCTGAAAAACAGCGCTGGAGTAGAATCTATTTTTACCCCAGCGTTTGCTCAGCGTAGTGGGCGCAGCCGACTTCACCATTGGAACATGCCCAACTTCTTCTCATCTATTCTACAGGAAAACTCAAACGCCGGCTGCGCTCGCGCTCGCACTGTGTTTCAAAGTTGCGCTGGAGTAGAAACAAGAGCAACCCCAGCGCAGTGGGCGCAGCCGACTTCACCATTAGATCTTGCACAACTTCTTCTCATGTATTCTACAGGAAAGCTCAAACGCCGGCTGCGCTGACGCTCGCACTTTTTTCCATACAAAATTTATCCCCGAAATGAACACAATACCAGGCTTTAGATAGGTCAGTCCATTCCACTACCATGTATATAAATGGAGTGGACTGCTCGTTGAACCAAAACTGCTTAAAGCAAATGGCAGGCACCACTTTCATGTTCCTGTCTCTTTCCGTGAGAGCATACTTTCCCGCTGAACTGTAACGATTCAGCGGTATTTCTATCCAAAACAACCTTGTGAAAAACGTTTCTTTCCCCTTATAATTAAAATTTAACAATAGCCCGAAATACTTTTGTGGTAAATTTGGTAAGTCCCACCCACTGACATGCATATAAGTAAATTCCAAAATAATTTAAATATAGTGCCAGCAAGAGCATACTTTCAGACATCAAAACCTTAGAATATAGAGCAAACAGAAATGGTGATAAGCCAGATTTTTCATAATGAATTTCTGGTTGTGTTGGTAGTCCATTTTTACATGCATTTACACGTCATCCCTATTCTAAGCAACTTGTCAATTTGCAAAAAGTAAAGAAAGGTTTTGTGCGGAGCATCTGTGTTAAAAAATGTTCTTTTTCTACTTTATTTTGAAACAATTCACATAATTAATTAATATAAATGTTTGCTTCTATTAACAAAAAAGATAATTTAGGTAGTACAGTTGCCTCAAACGGGATTCCCTAGTTTATAATCCAATTTATATTTGCAAGCACTGACGCAACACTTCATTTCTGCTTTTTTTAATTGATATGAAGATTTTAACAGGCACTAGTGGCACTATAAAACTTTGCACAAAATAAACTTCAAACATAAATAGTTTTGAAGAGAATTACTTCTGTACTTTTGTTGAATTTCGCAAAAGAATTTTAGATTGCATTAACCTGTTCACAAAAAAAAAAGCACATTTGACAATTATTCAACAGCTTTGACAATTATGCAACAGCTTCTTATTCCAGCATCTCACTTACTCCTATGTATAGTCTCTTGCTCTTGACAAATTACGCTCATGTACACGAATTTTACACGTTTCAACCATTCCTGTAGCGTGATTCTGTGGGTTTTGTCGAACTTGAATGTCAAAATAATCGACTAAATGAAATGAACTTTTCTACTGATTTTTTCGTGCTTTTATTCAGGTCAGCAACCCTTGCATGCCTTAGAATGAACTGAAAATGTCACTTCACATTACAAATTCAAAATAATATTTCGAATTTAAGCGCTTGTAATGCTCTAATTAGGCGTAGAATTTTTATTTACTAGTGTAAAATTTTTGTCACAACCTCTGGGAGCAGTTGGCTAATTTGTCGATTATTTAGTCGTGGTTTTTGACGTGTGTTCATCGAAAATTCATTATAGTTCATTTTGTGGTAGATAATAGTGAAGACACAAAATGAACTGTGTTCAAGAAAAAACTCGACAAATATGTCAAAATTCACGACTAAATAGAACGACAAAGAGCACAGAATCACCCTACAGGAATGGTGATATTATAAGCCAGATTTTGTGTAATGAATTTCTGGTTGCGTTGGTAGTCCATTTTTACTTTAGAATATATAACAAACAGGAATGGTTGAATCGTGTAAAATTCGTGTACATGAGCGTAATTTGTCAAGAGCAGGAGACTATACATAGGAGTAAGTGAGATGCTGGATGGAGAAATTGTCGAAGCTGTAGATTAATTGTCAAATGTGCTTTTGTTTTGTGAGCAGATTTGGTCAACTTAAACATAAACATTTATTTATTTGAGTGCCCGTGCCAAAGGCACGCCAAGCGCTGGGCACATCGTAGCGGATTACATAGTAGATACATATTTTAGCAAAAGTGAACATAAACAATTAATAGTAGTGGTAGTTCAAAACAGCCATAGAAGCATATAGTAACGTTAGAGCATCAAAAGTACAATAGCAAACTAATAAGAAATGAAATGAAAACATAGCAGATGCAAATTATAGCAAAACCTATCATAAACAATTAGTAGTAGTGGTTGTTCAAAGCACCCATTGTAGCGTAGATTAACGCTGGAGCAGCAACAGAAAATAATGTACTAACATAGTAATAAGAATGAAAATATTGGCAAAAATATAAAAATTTGTAGTATGATTTACAGTATGATTTGTGGTATAATACAGCATGTTGCCTGGAAAATAGATAAAAATAAACAGAATGGCGGCAAGTGCTAGAGGATCTTAGAGACTAAACTGTAAATGTGCTGTAGGTAGCTAGTGAACACTGAGTACTTAAGCCTGAACTTAAAATTAAACTTAACTATGTACATTAAACAAAGTGTAGTAACCAATGAGTACTCATGGTTAAGACTCGAGATCACTATGTATATCAGACAAATTGAATTACCATTTAGTGTAGTTAAACAATGAGCACATATGGTTGAACTCGAGACTAAAGAGTACTTAGGTCTGAGTTTGAAATTGAAATTACCCTTAAATTTATACATCAGACAAAGTGTAGTAACCAATGAGTACCCATAGTTAGAATTTGAATTTGAGATCACTATGTACATCACTATGTATGTTTGAACACAGCTGAAAAATAAAAAATAAAAAAACAATTGTTATGGAAGTATGTTGAAGGCGACTTGACCAGGACGTTAAGTCCAAACTGCCAGCATGGGCTGACAGATCGCCTGATGACAACGATAGCACAGGGCGGCATGCTAGCACCTCGGCTAAGGGTGGCGGAGAGTGTGGGGGAGTTCCCGAAAATACCTGCCGCTGTCATCATCCATAATCAAAAAAAAATTTCATGCCTGCATACAAAAGAGCCGACACACACTCGGTCCTGAAGGGACCCTTACGTCACTTACCTACTTACTGTGGAAGGCGCAGATGTTCTGCCTTCATGGCCTTGCCCCATCCTCCCTATGACTCTGCTCGGCACTATCTGCAAAGTCCCTTTGGCTGACCTGTAAAGAGAGAGACTAGCGGACCTAGACGACCCTCATGTTATAGGGCTCCGGGAAGGTGAAAGGAGAAATAAAAGCGTTTAGTAATTCATGATTACGTTATAAAAATTCAGTTTGTATAATTAATACTTGCTTATTGGTTATCTACTTAGTGACTTTACAGAAAGTATGCGCGATAATCTATGACACTTATAAGTATACTCTACTATACTAGCTGATACCACTATTCACCTTAATATCGATATAACTATGAGGGGCTATTATAAAGAAGGGAAAGAACGCCCGGAAATTACGAAATAGTTACTTATGTAAAATTGAACCTCGTTTTAGTTAAAACCAGAATCAATACTTTATCCATATCCAACGTGAAGCTCCTTACTAACTTTAGTGTTACTAAAACTCATATGTAATACCACAAAATATCATCATTAAAGAAATGGAAATTCTAAAAATTATAAATAAAATAATTTATCTAGTAGGGTAAATTTGATTGGTGTCTTAATTTAATTCCACCATATTTCTTTAAATACTACAATTTTTCATTTTATAATAGCCCTCTGCTCTTTACGTATTTCTACCTTACAAATATTTTCAAAATTGGACAACTATTGATCTGAAACTTTTATACAGGAGATAAATGTGACTAAACGGCAGGGATACATTCTTACGCAGACTTCACACATTTTCATATTCTATATATTGTTTGACTTGCCTGATTAATTAAGTACTAATAGTAATTTCAGTCGTCTTCTTTTCCTTTTGTTAGTATTTTTCTTATTGATTTTTTTTTTTTTCTATGCTTAGTTAACTTTTTATTATATGGCGATTTAACACAATTTGACGAGAAAACGTTTTATCGCCTTTCTACGAAGATGATGTTCTTTGGAATTCGAATTCGAAGGAACACGACACAGACGCAAGGTGACGATTTTTCTTTTCTTTTTTTTTTTTTTTTTTTTTTTTTTTTTTTTTTTTTTTTTAGCAATAATTAACTAAAGTTTATTTTAATCGCTTTTCATCAATATTCAATTCGTTGAAGCAATTTGTAACGTCAAAATTTTTTGTTAAAATAAAGAACCGTCTACGAAATGCTGTTAGACATAACCTTAAAGCACTATAATGCATTAATTCATTAGAATTTCTCTTTCTTTTTTTTTGTGTTTCTCAAGAATTACCCTTACATATTTAATTAAAAATTAAGATATTCATTCTGTTTCTCTAATCAATAGTCAAAAGGAACTTTGTTAAAAATTAATATTAGCACAGTTGAGTCCTAAGGACGTAATAAATTTTAACCTTTTTTCGTTGCATTACTTATGTGTGTCATTTGTAATGATTCAAATTTTCTTTTCTTTTTATAATTAAAACATTTCTTTTTCTTTTAGAACATGATATGGAAAATGCGCGAATGACTTTCTTGTAATCATGTAATTTTACATGTGCCACTTTCTATGAATATTTTTTTTTCATTTAGTGGTCTTATCTAGATTTGTCTAGTGGTTATGACGAGACTGAGACAGCTACTGCTGGTATAATCAACACAATCTTCTACATTTTACTCTGAGACCATTGTAGCATGTGTGATAACCCTGAGTAGTAAGTTAAAATCAAATTTTTTCCTTGGAGTAAATAATCAATATGATACGTTTTAGTTAACCGCTAAACAAATTAAGTGCGATCGAATTTTTAAGAAGCAAGGTTAATTCTCCCACTGTAATCCACGGATTTTCGTGCCATAATACATGATAATATGCAGAGATGATGGCTGGCGTTCTGGAGTTTAAAGCTGAATACTATTTTTAATTCCTTCTGGAGTGCAGCTCATTGTCTCAGCAATGCAGTGATCAGCACCAAGTGATTCTCGCACGGTGTATCGGATAATTTGATCACCCTTGCTACAGCTCAATTATCAGCGCATTAAGGCTGTTTCAAAAATTTGCATAAAAACCTGCTAGGACCGTTTTACTGGATCATTTATCAGAACTTAAATTTCGGCGTGTTCCCAATTTTCTAAGGCAATACTTCGGTAGTTTGCTCATCATCATCAGAAGATCCTCTGATGGGAATTCAACTCTTGTTTCGTTCGCGATGCAAAACAGATTTTTCGATTTTTTTCCGATGAAATTATCCGGTGAACACTACTTATCTCCCCGTTTTACCACACACCTTGTTCAAAGTCGAGACTTCAAAAAAAATTAGAGAAGCTTCTTCTTCTTTCTGTCACTGAACATGACACCGAGCTTGAGGAAGCATTTCTCTCGGTCGGGGCGCGTTTTGGTTTCATGCTGTAGTCGACAACAAGCCGGGCATACACGCTTCAGTCCGTGGTGGCATAGTGCTATATGCAATATGCTACGACCATAACAGGGCAGAGTGGTCTGCGCCACCCGTGGTTCAGACGACGCTGAAAAATGGTCGACTGAGCTAGCCGGTCTTACACATAGGCCTCATCACTGCGGGCGCTCAATGTGTGTCACGACCCACGACCCTATGCTTTCCTCATCCTCAGACTCTACTTCCGATGACACGTCGAGGACACATCCTTGAAGTCTCGTCAGTCTTCGATCAGACTTCGACATCCTTCTCCGTGTGGGGAAGCCAAAGCTACATCGACAAGCTGGTAACCCAAAAAATCCAGCCGGTCGATGCCTCTCTGCCTTCCTTCACCGAGATGCTGAGGAAGCCCCGCGATCAGTAACCTAAAGAACTGATCGCTAAGCTTTCCCGGCGCAACCTCTCACCCTGATCTCAGACTACGATTGTTCAAGGGTGTGTCTCCAAGGCGTCGTCGAAGTAGTGACATGTTGACAGCCGAATATGGGAATGGATTCCAACAGGTATATCACCCACCATTGACGGGGCAATAGGAGGGCTTCGTGATATCCTATAGTTTACCAGTTAAGCTGGCTGGATGCCTTCTTAGGGCTACCAGGTATAGATCTAGTACTACTATGTCCGACGATTAACGAAATGTTGCAGCTGGACAGACAAGGAAAAATTTTCCTCCTAATGAGGCCGATCCGGAAGGGACTATAAAAGGTTATCTACTCACAAGCGGTAGGGGTGCTATAATGAGATTGACTTTCAACAGGTATATCACCCACCATTGACGGGGCAATAGGAGGGCTTCGTGATATCCTATAGTTTACCAGTTAAGCTGGCTGGATGCCTTCTTAGGGCTACCAGGAATAAACGACAATAAGTATCGACGATGTTTTCATACTGATGATCACTGCTTGATGTCTTTAGCGTGATAGACACCTAACAGTTTTCCCCGCAGATCTTCAAGTTCGTATAGTGAGTTTCCTTTCTTGGCTCTAACCCGACATTTAACAAATTTTCGTCCCAGTTTAGCACTAGTCTGCTGTTGGAAATTGCTTTGGGCAAAAGTCCTTCTAAATACCTCCTGACCAACTTTGAACTCGACGGGTTTTGCCCTGAGATTGTAGGCTTTTGAACCCTGTTCGAATGCGTGTTGTAAATTTTCCTGCACTCTCGCACGGATCAATCTCATTTTATCTTCTGCGTCCACTCTCAGTGGCTCATTAAGAGTTCCAATGCTCCTCAAGATGGAATAGGAGCTGCCATGTTCTATCATTTGTTGACCGAAGAGTGTTCGATAGGGAGAGAAACCAGTAGCTTGATGGAAAGAGCTCCGGAGGGAACTAGCTATTTGGCTCAGTTTCTCATCCCATCTGGTGTGTTCCTTCTGGATATAGGCCCTAATCCCTGACAACAGAGACCGGTTTACTCGCTCTGAGGCGTTTGCTTGCGGCGAGTAAACTGCCGTTCGCATATGCTTTACCCCATACTTTTCCAGTAGTCTGGCGAACTGAGCCGAGCAAAACTGGACTCCATTGTCAGAGACTATGGTCTCCGGAACTCCGAACACGTGAAACACTTCAGTCTCAATGAATTGGCATACATTGAGCGTAGACGCTTTTCTCATAGGTTTGAGAAGTGGGAATTTAGAAAAGTGGTCAAGAACTATCAGAATGCAGACGTTTCCTTTAACTGACCGAGGATATGGACCTAAGAAATCGACGTACAGCTTTTGCCATGGTCGTTCTATCACAGACTGGACTTTCATCGGTGGTCGCAAAATAGTATTAGGAGCCTTCGTTTCTTTACACACGTCACAGGCGGCTACGTAATTTCTGACATCAACTGTCATTCGTGGCCAGTACAGATGTCTTCGCAGACGTTCTAGGGTTTTCCCTATTCCTCCGTGTGAAGCTAGCGGCGGATCATGCGCTCTCGAAATGACGTCGGTGACAAGCCCACGTGGAATCCAAAGCTTCCACGCTTCTTCCTCCTGGATCGGATCGCCTGTTCTCGGAACAGTCCGAATATAAACGAAGCCATCCCTGACGCAAAGATCTGGTAGTTTGCCAGAAGTCGTTTTAACCTTATGCCTCAGTTCTTCATATTCCAACGAATTGAAATATGGCGAACTAAGGTCAACTTCCGGGCCAGGATCTTCGTTTGTGTTCATGCTGTCACAATGAATGCGTGACAGCGCATCAGGGACTACGTTCAGGCTTCCTTTCCTGTGTTCAATAGTGAAGTCGAAGCCCTGAAGCTTCAAACTCCACCGAGCAAGTCTTCCGCTGAGGTCCTTTTGAGACATCAGCCATTTCAAGCTCGCGTGATCCGTCACTATCTTGAACGGCATAAGCTCTATGAAGGGCCGGAACTTCTGTACGCTCAAGACTGCAGCTAGGCATTCTTGCTCTGTGACGGTGTAATTTCGTTGAGCGGAGTTCAACTTTTTCGAGACGTAGGCTATTGGCTTCTCGTGGCCATCGTCATCTAGCTGAAGCAACACTCCTCCAATACCTTGTTGGCTCGCATCGCACTGAATGACGAACGGTTTGGTGAAGTCTGGACTCACTAGCAACGGAGCCGAAGTAAGTTTTTGTTTGAGTAGATCAAGAGACGTCTGGGCTTCAGATGTCCATTTGAACTGACTCGGGTTTTTCAAAGTGTCTGTAATGGATGCAGTCAAATCAGCATAGTTCGGAATAAACCGTCTGTACCATCCTGCCATACCTAGTAGGCGTCGGGCTTGCCGAACAGTTTTAGGTGACGGATAGTCAACTATGGCTGATATTTTGTCAGGGTCAGTTCTCATACCTCCCCTTCCTACAATGAATCCCAGGTATTTAGTCTCCTTGATACAAAACTTGCTCTTCTCGACGTTTATAGTAAGGCCAGCTTTCCTCAAACAATCCGCTACCCTGGCTAGCAGCATGAGATGAGTGTCAAAGTCAGATGATAGAATTAATAAATCGTCTAAATAGACGAGAACGTTCTCACGAAGATCGAAAGGAATGACTTTATCCATGAGGCGGCACATCGTTTGGGGAGCGTTGCATAGGCCGAATGGCATCACTGTGTACTGATAGAGAGGATGACCAGGTACTGTGAAAGCGGTCTTCTCTCTGGAATCAGTGTCCAGTGGGATCTGCCAGAATGCATCTTTCAGGTCCAGGCTCGTTATGTAGTTTGCCGGAGGAAGTCGACTCAGAAGTGCGTCTATCTGCGGTAGCGGATAGGCGTCCTTCTTCGTAACCGAGTTGACCTTCCTGGCGTCAAAACAAAGCCGGACCTTTCCAGGCTTCCTTACCAGAACGACTGGAGAGCTCCAAGGACTCTGGCTCTCCTCTATCACACCCAGTGATAGCATTCGCTCTAATTCTGCATCCATCAAACTTTGCACTGCCGGGGAAATCGGATAAAAGCGCTGTTTTATCGGGGCGGCGTCATTCGTATCAATCTTGTGAGTGACCAATGATGTTTTTCCCAGGCCTAAAGAGGCGAAAGAGGGGAAAAGCTGTTTTGTGCTCTCTAAGCGTTGGTGTTCTAACCTAGAAAGGATATGCCCATCGGTGTCAGAGGTAGCTATTCCACTTGGATTCACTTCTGCGACTATACCTAGGACATCCGGAGCTAACCCAAAGAGGCGCCAGAAGTCTATTCCCAGATATAGTGCCTGTGTGAGCCCAGGAACCACGTAAAAACGCACATTTTGGGTCTTATCACGGAAAGTGACGTCCAAGTTCACATGACCATGAACAGTCGTCATGGCACCATTAGCTACTTGGACCTGTGTCCGATACTTCTTCCATTCAACCTCTGCTTCAGCAAGCTTCTCGAGAGCTCCCTGGCCTAGAATACTGACAGTGGCACCACTATCAAGTAATCCAGTCTCAGTTCGCCCGAGCAGCTTTACTTCTGCGTACGGTCGAATGTCGTCTGGCATCGACACGGAAATCTGTGCTAGTTTTTTCCTTTCCAGTTTCATTCGTCGACAGTATTCTCGCCAACGAACGGTTGATCTTTTCCTTTTCGGTCTCATATCCCGGTCGGGAAACATAATCTCAGCTAACTCTGCTACTGAGGAGAAAATTCGGTCTCTTGCTGCTCTGTATCTCTGCAGACGCGTATGATACGGCGTCAGCGGATGTAAAACTGGCTCACGCCCACTCGTCATATCAGAGCTTGGTGGCCGTTTTAAGATAGAAATGGCAGGAGGCCAAATCTCCTGCTCAGCAACCTTGTCGGCTACACGTGCTATAGGTGTCAACGGGACATCGAAGATTAAAGACTCTTCTAATGAAGTGTCTAGCAATGTCACGGGCTCCCCAGAAGTGGAAATGGGAGCTTGGAGATCTGCAGAGAAATCCATCAAGTTCTCCGCCTCTATCAAAGACGTAATCGTACTATCAGGTGTTTTGCTGATATCATCAGAGTCACTGAATGATATCAGAGGACATATCAGGGAGTTTTCGATAGTGTCTGTTAATGGAGCGGACCTTCCTCCTTGTTCAAAGCTTGCACTGGAGTGTTCGATGCATTGATTGCTCGTGATGTCGACGCTGGTCGGAAAGAGGTGTTGGTATTCCCGACCCGTCTGAAGTTTTTCTGTTGACATTGAATGCAATCTGGCTTGAAGGTGTTCTTCCGTCCACATCCGTAACAGAATACAGTTTGTCGTTCCTGCCGGCAATCTTGGTAAAAGTGTCCAGACTGGTCACAATTCCAGCAGGTTACATTTTTAGGGGTTGAAATGGCAGATAGTGAGACTTCGTCGCTACGTCCAGGTGATATATTCAAGTCAGCCTCGGTCAAATGATCTCCATCCACCTCACTAACTCTTTGTCCGCGATAAGCGTTCCAACTACTTGCTGTTGCGATGCGCAGCTGCGTCGCTTGGATTTGATTTACCAGAATCCTGAGCTGGTGGATGGTGTTGGTAGGATGCAAGCAAATTTTATTTTGTATTTCCGGCAGTAAGTTTGACTTGACTATTTCCAGAAATTCAACGTCTGGCAACGGGTTCTGCAGTTGGTCTCGTAACTGTACTAGATGCTGGTAGTAAGTGGCAAATGACTCTCCTCCTTTCTGCTTGCGCAGCATGAGCTGGACTTTGGCCTTAAGGTCGTCTTTGGGTACTCCCCATTCGGCTAATAGAGCTGCTTTCACATACTCCCATGACGGCGTGGAATTTTGCCTCAGGAGAGACCAGTACCAGTCCATTGCTGGTCCAGAAAGCAGAGTAGTCATGTGACGCACCAGTAAGTCGAAGTCTCCCTCCAAAGCCGAATAAGTCAAGGCTTCTACTCGGAATACAAATTCATCGACTGTGAGCCGAGAACTGTCACCGCTGTAAGAGATATTCCACCTGCGGATAGGGCTGCCAGAACGTCGCTGTCCTATGCCTGCAGGAACACGAATAGGTGGTGGTGGTACAGGGTTTGGTGCGGGCTGATTTAGAGGCTGACCAAACGCGGATGGAGGTCGATTAAAGGATTGTCTATGCACATTGGGAAAATCGTCAGATGGTCTGGGATTTCCCATAGCCGGAGGAGGACGTGAAAAATCTATTGGTGGCACCATGGCTGCTACTTGCTGACGGACACTATCTACTAACTCAGACCGTAATGTACTGAGGCTGTGTTCGAGACCTTCACGTACCAGGTCCTGCATTTGTAAGCGTAAGCCTGCCAACAGCGCACCCGTAGCAGCTGAGGTGTGGCCTTGAGCTGGTGGTAATGGACTGTCTTGCCGTGAGTTGTGATTAGTGAACGTCCGGGAATGCAAATCGTGCATTCCTGGAGATAACGAGCGTCTATTAGGTAGTGGTAGGTCGAAACTAGGCAAATCTACGTTCGGCACATCGTGCTTAGTAGACTTCACCGGCTTCAAATTCTTCGGTCGCTTCGGTATTGCACCATTGTATTCTCGGAAGTCCTGTTGTGTAATAGGACATCGGCAGTTAGGACAACTAGCATGTTCACCTATCCAATGCTGCAGGCATGCTTGGTGAAAAATGTGCTCACATACGGTTATTACAGGCTTCCTTTCGGCTGACCAGCTTGCATCACGACAGATGGAGCATGGTTCGGGTAGCATTGACATACTGTTTGTCGCAGGCGGTGGCGTTCTTACTGTAGCCATAGTGAGTAAAAATTGAAAACGTTTTGCAGACCGAAGATTCGACGAAGAATGTCAGAGAAAAATTTTGTTAAAAAGTTAAAAATCGAGATTAACAGACTCGAACAGGATATAAGCTGACGAGCTACTAAATTTGTTGACACGTGTTGTGTCGATAAACGAAAAATAAACGAAAATGCCTAACGAAATTCGAGCAGATAATTCTTATCACTAAGACATTTCATACACCCGTCACATACTAGTATTATAACAATTCACTGCTGGTATACCATAGGTATATGAGGTAAGCAACAAAAGCCTTCGGGTGAAAAAAAAAATTTTGAGTATTCCTACGAAAGAC
Source organism: Dioctria rufipes (assembly GCA_963924295.1). Lineage (NCBI taxonomy): Eukaryota > Metazoa > Arthropoda > Insecta > Diptera > Asilidae > Dioctria > Dioctria rufipes. The sequence goes on from OZ002744.1 coordinate 139,186,001, forward strand.
GGACTACTGAACCGCTAAATAATATAAAAATTTCTTAACTACAAAATTCAAAATGTGCTCCTAAATATACGTTTTGTTTTCCAAATAATTACTATAACCAGGAGAGTTCTATGTACCATTAAGGGACTTCCGAGTTATTTCATACATTTACTAACTTTAGAAATTTACAAGTTGGGATGAGATACTAGAATTCAAGGAAATATCTTCCCAAACGTACGAAGAATATGCAAAAATTCTGTACGAGCAAAACAATTACAGCGTTTCAAAATTGAAAAAAAACGAGATAAGAACAATTCGATCAAAACATTGCTCCCTCACCTCCCGAAGCTAACTCCCACATAAGAGGTCAGGTCGCCCTCTCTCCCCCAAGGTCAAAAACAGGATACAGGCAAGTGACGTGAGTGTGTGCATTGAAAAAGTCAGAGCTCTTGCAGAAATCTGGGAAGAGTAAAGTCGGAGGTATCAAAGACTGAGAATGCTGCCAGAGATTCTTCAGCCAGGCAGTTAGCAGTATGCCAACTCCTGATCACTGAAGATCTCCAGCATCAATCCCATCCTCCGAGAACTCGTTCTCTTCTCCTCACCGAATCGTCGTGTCCAGCTAGTTCGCTAGCCGGGCAGAGTCATGAGTCTGGTCAACTAATTAGCTGGAAGCCAAGAAGCTGTCTCGCAGATTCATAACTCTGTCCAGCCAGTTGCCCAACAGAGACATGTCCCCACAAGAGCTCAAACGAAAATTTCGTGAGGCCACCTACCATTTCCATGGCAGAAGGCCAGCGGGAAAGATCATCCAAAAACATTTCCAAAAACTTTCAAAAAAATCAACAACTGTTCAGGCTTGAGGCTTGACCGAAGTCAAACCTAAAGCCGGATTTCAACTTCCAAAAAACTTTCATTAAATTCAAAAAACGTTACTTTACTTTAATCCAAAAATTCAAAATATCAAAGACTTCCAATAAAACTTTCAAAATATTACGTTACTTTACAAAAAAAAATTTTTCAACAAAACCAATTAGACTCAGGTCCACCCATATCTTCTACTGGATGTGAGACCTGAGGTCAATCAACTGGCAGACACCAGATGATCATCTCTCTCAAAGTCTCAGTCCCCAGTAAAATTTATATTTAGACCACCGAAGTCTAACTGAGGTGGCCCCACGTTGGGCGCCATTTTGTTATGGAAGTATGTTGAAGGCGACTTGACCAGGACGTTAAGTCCAAACTGCCAGCATGGGCTGACAGATCGCCTGATGACAACGATAGCACAGGGCGGCATGCTAGCACCTCGGCTAAGGGTGGCGGAGAGTGTGGGGGAGTTCCCGAAAATACCTGCCGCTGTCATCATCCATAATCAAAAAAAAATTTCATGCCTGCATACAAAAGAGCCGACACACACTCGGTCCTGAAGGGACCCTTACGTCACTTACCTACTTACTGTGGAAGGCGCAGATGTTCTGCCTTCATGGCCTTGCCCCATCCTCCCTATGACTCTGCTCGGCACTATCTGCAAAGTCCCTTTGGCTGACCTGTAAAGAGAGAGACTAGCGGACCTAGACGACCCTCATGTTATAGGGCTCCGGGAAGGTGAAAGGAGAAATAAAAGCGTTTAGTAATTCATGATTACGTTATAAAAATTCAGTTTGTATAATTAATACTTGCTTATTGGTTATCTACTTAGTGACTTTACAGAAAGTATGCGCGATAATCTATGACACTTATAAGTATACTCTACTATACTAGCTGATACCACTATTCACCTTAATATCGATATAACTATGAGGGGCTATTATAAAGAAGGGAAAGAACGCCCGGAAATTACGAAATAGTTACTTATGTAAAATTGAACCTCGTTTTAGTTAAAACCAGAATCAATACTTTATCCATATCCAACGTGAAGCTCCTTACTAACTTTAGTGTTACTAAAACTCATATGTAATACCACAAAATATCATCATTAAAGAAATGGAAATTCTAAAAATTATAAATAAAATAATTTATCTAGTAGGGTAAATTTGATTGGTGTCTTAATTTAATTCCACCATATTTCTTTAAATACTACAATTTTTCATTTTATAATAGCCCTCTGCTCTTTACGTATTTCTACCTTACAAATATTTTCAAAATTGGACAACTATTGATCTGAAACTTTTATACAGGAGATAAATGTGACTAAACGGCAGGGATACATTCTTACGCAGACTTCACACATTTTCATATTCTATATATTGTTTGACTTGCCTGATTAATTAAGTACTAATAGTAATTTCAGTCGTCTTCTTTTCCTTTTGTTAGTATTTTTCTTATTGATTTTTTTTTTTTTCTATGCTTAGTTAACTTTTTATTATATGGCGATTTAACACAATTTGACGAGAAAACGTTTTATCGCCTTTCTACGAAGATGATGTTCTTTGGAATTCGAATTCGAAGGAACACGACACAGACGCAAGGTGACGATTTTTCTTTTCTTTTTTTTTTTTTTTTTTTTTTTTTTTTTTTTTTTTTAGCAATAATTAACTAAAGTTTATTTTAATCGCTTTTCATCAATATTCAATTCGTTGAAGCAATTTGTAACGTCAAAATTTTTTGTTAAAATAAAGAACCGTCTACGAAATGCTGTTAGACATAACCTTAAAGCACTATAATGCATTAATTCATTAGAATTTCTCTTTCTTTTTTTTTGTGTTTCTCAAGAATTACCCTTACATATTTAATTAAAAATTAAGATATTCATTCTGTTTCTCTAATCAATAGTCAAAAGGAACTTTGTTAAAAATTAATATTAGCACAGTTGAGTCCTAAGGACGTAATAAATTTTAACCTTTTTTCGTTGCATTACTTATGTGTGTCATTTGTAATGATTCAAATTTTCTTTTCTTTTTATAATTAAAACATTTCTTTTTCTTTTAGAACATGATATGGAAAATGCGCGAATGACTTTCTTGTAATCATGTAATTTTACATGTGCCACTTTCTATGAATATTTTTTTTTCATTTAGTGGTCTTATCTAGATTTGTCTAGTGGTTATGACGAGACTGAGACAGCTACTGCTGGTATAATCAACACAATCTTCTACATTTTACTCTGAGACCATTGTAGCATGTGTGATAACCCTGAGTAGTAAGTTAAAATCAAATTTTTTCCTTGGAGTAAATAATCAATATGATACGTTTTAGTTAACCGCTAAACAAATTAAGTGCGATCGAATTTTTAAGAAGCAAGGTTAATTCTCCCACTGTAATCCACGGATTTTCGTGCCATAATACATGATAATATGCAGAGATGATGGCTGGCGTTCTGGAGTTTAAAGCTGAATACTATTTTTAATTCCTTCTGGAGTGCAGCTCATTGTCTCAGCAATGCAGTGATCAGCACCAAGTGATTCTCGCACGGTGTATCGGATAATTTGATCACCCTTGCTACAGCTCAATTATCAGCGCATTAAGGCTGTTTCAAAAATTTGCATAAAAACCTGCTAGGACCGTTTTACTGGATCATTTATCAGAACTTAAATTTCGGCGTGTTCCCAATTTTCTAAGGCAATACTTCGGTAGTTTGCTCATCATCATCAGAAGATCCTCTGATGGGAATTCAACTCTTGTTTCGTTCGCGATGCAAAACAGATTTTTCGATTTTTTTCCGATGAAATTATCCGGTGAACACTACTTATCTCCCCGTTTTACCACACACCTTGTTCAAAGTCGAGACTTCAAAAAAAATTAGAGAAGCTTCTTCTTCTTTCTGTCACTGAACATGACACCGAGCTTGAGGAAGCATTTCTCTCGGTCGGGGCGCGTTTTGGTTTCATGCTGTAGTCGACAACAAGCCGGGCATACACGCTTCAGTCCGTGGTGGCATAGTGCTATATGCAATATGCTACGACCATAACACAATTACAATACAATATATAAAGTATTTAATACTTCCCTATAATTCCAAGATCCTGTGTCCAGTCTTCACTTGCCTCCTGTATCTTCAACGTATCTGAAATGAAAAAGATAAACAAATATTAGTTTAAAGCAACTAATTAAACAAAGTAGTATACAAAAAACTAAAAGTACAAGCAAATTACATGCAAAACTGCCAAGAAACCAATTTCTTGGCAGTACAACAACAACACTGTGTAAATGTACTTATGCGAATTTCTTAGCGAAATTCATGTTCCCTGCATAATGAACTATTGCAAAATATGCAATTATGTTCATACATGCAAACAACATAAAGTCGCAGCATATATACATATTATAATTTACGAAATTCAACAAATTTTGTCATTGTTGACATTTCATAAATCACTTTCAAAATATACAATAATTTGCATAATTTGCAGATTTCTTGCAAATTATGCATAGTCAAACTAATATTAAAGAATTAAAGATAATATTTATGCACTTACCTTAATAATTAATCCTTTAATTGCGACGAAAAAACACATAAACAACACGGCACTTTCACAATAAAATATCGCGATACGAACTGTCAAATTGACTCGCGAGAAAGTCAATTAGACGAAGTTGGCTACGCGCTACCTGTTGGTAATGCTTAAAAACCGCGAAAGTTACCAGGTAAGCAAATATTCGCGAAAAAAGGTAAATTAAATTCCCATAATAAGTGGGAAAGAGAAAGATGCGAAAACGAGATGCAAGAAAAATGAGAAATATTTGCGTTCCACATTGGAAATTGTCATAATATGGCAGGAAGTCGCCATCTTGATAAATTTCAGACAAATTAAAGTATTTAATAAAATAAATTACGAAAATTCATGGATATTTTAAAATAAATTAGTTGAAGGAAATTGGCACATTTTGACATAAGCATACAAGTCAAGCAAAGTCGAAAAATATGCTTAATTTGCATTTTTCTTGTGGAACATATGTCAAAATGGCCGCTTAGAGCCTATAAAAAGTGGGCAGTTTCTAAGATCTCTCTCAGTTTTTCGACAGCGATCATCAAGTGTAATTCAAAGCAGTATAATTTCAAAAAAGTTTTTTCTCAGCTTTTGACAGTTCCTCAGCAGATAATTTGTTTCATTTTTTCAGCAAATAAGCATAAAATAAACGTGCCATATTAAAGGTACAATATTTTTACATGCTTGAAATTTGTGTGCAGTGGGTGCTGGCAGAGGACAGGAAGTTTTTGGGTTATTGTATTCTACAGATAAGTATTGTGTCAATTAATTTAGTAAATAAGTTTCTTGCATAAAAATTAAATACATGCCAGCTTTCGGCATTTTAATGATACATGCAAAGAAACAAATTAGTTAAGTAAGTTAAAATAAGCGCAAAGTGAATAAGTGTATAACGCGTAAAATTAGAAAGGGCTACAAATTGCATTTAGTCAAATACATGCCAAAATACGGCATAATAACTACATATGCAATCGAGCAATTAGTGAAAAAATTAATTTGTAGTGAATTTATAAATTGAAGTGTTTCACATTAGAGTTATTTAATAAATACAGCAGTAAACATAAGCACACATATCTTTTTTTCATACCGCTACACTGTCCACCTAAATGCCGTAATATAGCTGTAGTTATCGATTGCAGCTACATTACAAAACATTTATTGGTGGTTCCATCCAGGATTGTGTGCCTGTTTACTGTTGTGATTGCAAATAATTCTAGTACACTCAATGAAGTGTATCTTGCCTTATGTAGTATTAAGTCAAACTCCGCAGGAGTTGATGATATCTCGCCCTAGTTTTTAAAGCTTATACTACCATTCGTTGTTTCTCCCCTCACTCATATATTTAATTCCTGTCTCACCATGTCAGTATTTCCGCAATCGTGGAAACTTTCTAAAGTTATACCCATAGCCAAAAGGTCCACACCCACTTGCAGAGAATTTCGACCCATTACCTTATTGCCGTTTCTATCTAAGGCCTTGGAAAAATTAATGTCTAAGAAAATCTCGAACTTTCTTCAGCTTAACAACCTCCTTCATTCTCTTCAATGTGGATTCCGATCTAAACACTCCGGCATCACCGCATTATTAAAAATAGTAAATGAGATGCGGAAAGCCTTGGACTCAGACAAACTTAACATTTTAGTTCTACTGGACTTCACGAAGGCTTTTGACACTGTTGACCACAAGATTCTTTGTAAAAAGCTGTTTACAAAATTCAACTTTTCACCTTACGCAGGTAGGCTTTTGCATAGTTATTTGACAGATCGTCTACAAACAGTATATATATATACTCCTCCTACCTCAGTGTCAATCGTGGAGTTCCACAAGGATCGATTCTTGGCCCATTGCTTTTTTGCATGTACATAAATGATATCTTTGAATCTATCTCCCATAGTGAGCTTCATCTATATGCTGACGACGTGCAGTTATTTCTTTCCAGACCTCTTGGTCTTATTGAGGACGGCATAAGTTGCATTAACGAGGATCTCGCATGCCTTAATCGATGGACAATTCAAAATAAGCTTATGCTTAACCCTCAAAAAACGAATGCCATAATTGTTTACAGGACAAATCTCGACAAAACAAGCTTTCCCCCAATAATTCTTAACAACACGTGTATTCAATGGGTTGAGTCCCTTCGTAACTTAGGCGTTATATTTAATGATACACTTACCTGGGATGATCACATCAATAGTATCGTCCGTAAAATATATTTTGGTCTCCGCTCGTTGTGGGCCTCCACTCAGTTTACTCCTCTCAGCACACGCCGGCTGCTGGCTCGTTCGTTGCTCTTACCAATAATCACTTATGGATGTGAGATCTATGGTAAGCTAGACCATCGGAACTTCAACAAATTGTCACTTGCGTTTAACTCTATAATCCGATACATATACAATCTTCGTAGATTCGATCACATTTCATCTTATGTAAGCACTGTGTTTGGATGTAACCTTTCCTCTTACTTAGACTATCGCTCATTGATAACGTTGATAAAAATCATGAAATTTTGTTGCCCGGGTTACCTTTTTGATGATTTCCAGTTCTCTTCGTCTAGAAGAACTCTTAACTTAATTTTACCACGAAGTCATGGATTAATAACCAAACGCCTGTTCTTCAATCACACCTTTAAGCTTTATAATGCCTTGCCGCATGATATTAAACAGTCAATAATGTCGGGCTCTTTCGGTGTCATTAAAAGGAATGTATTTACCTTCATTATCTCACGTAATATTGAATAGAGACTTTCATAAATAGTTTATTACTCTTCTTTCGCGCCACTACATCCTAGGTTTGTTCATTTATTTGTTTTTCACTTTTTTTGTTCTTTTCTTTTTTCACTTAACCTCTCACTCTATGTAATTATTTGAAATTATTTAAACTTATACATAATTTAAAAGATGTGAATCTTAAATGTATAACTGAATTGATGACAATAATAAATAAATAAAAAAAAAATAAAAAAAATAAACATTTTTAAAAATTATGTGTTCGAGTTAAAAACCATCGAAAATTAAGTTATAACCGTGCTTAGACGTGGCAGTTCTAATTACAAAACATCGAAAATAAAGTTATAACTGTGCTTAGACGTGGCAGTTCTCATTAAAAACTACAAAAATTAATTTATAAACGTGCTTAGACGTAAAACTTCAGAGTGCCCAGACGAGGCAGCTCTAATATTATCGAAATTTCTGTTATAATTACTGAACTTACATGTCAGTAAATCGTGTTACATAGTTAATTGCTGAACTTACATGTCAGTAACTCTTAATAAATAGTTGGTTAATTAAATTAATTAAAATTAATAACAAAAAGTTAGTTAAATATTTTTCACGTCAATTTGTCATACACGGTATCAATTTACGTTCTTCGACTAAATTTCCATTTATCCCACACGTGGCATTAAATTGCTTCCTTCAATTATTTTCATCATTTAACCCACACGGTTAATTAACTAATAGTAGAATATCAATCAACATGGATTCAGTAGATAAACTAATCCTTACGGAAAGCATATTGCGTGCACGAATTGAAAGGTTAATCGAAAATGGAAAGAAAACGAACCTTGTTAAGCGAACACAAGGCTTCTATGAAACTAAAATGACAGAGTTGAAGAAATTATGGGAAATATATAGCGATACAGATATGGCAATAAACAGGGCCGCATTTATACTTTTGGAGGCCCTAGGCGCAAAATCATTATGAGGCCCCAAAAAAATAAGTGTGTTTCAGTTAACAAAATATATATTGGACCTACATATGCATTTTTTTAGTTTATTGAAAACAAAAGTCGACATTTCCATAATAACGCATATTAATAACATAAAAATAACACTACATTGGTATTTTAAAAAACATTTTGCTTTCTGGCTTTTGTTTTAGCAATTATCTCTATAATGTCATCATAATTAATCGAGTCCATTACATCTAATTCAATCACTGACATATATAATTTTTGGGCTATATATTAACATACACTTATTAATATAGGCGAGTTATTTTGATGACATTTACATCTGAAGGAAACCTAACTATCATTTATGATAAATGATACAGGATAATATCTAACTATCAATCGTGAACAATAATAAATTTGAGCCATCATTCAAGAAGAACGATAAAATCCAGCCATCTCTTATGATAAGTTATAAAATCCAGGGATCCCAATGCCTGCCTCCTGGAAGGTGGGTTATATTTCGTCTATGGAGGAAAGAAACTATGCTAATTGTAATCGTTGTTTTTTTTTTTTTTTTTTTTTTTTTTTTTTTTTTGTATTTATACAAACTTAATTCTAATGGCTGATTTACATTACTCGAACATTGCTTGAAAACAGAGTAAGTAGTTTCCCCTTATCTGAAAATACTTTAGAACGATAAGGACAAAACATAATCCAGCAAAATTTTACTGAGTTAAATGTCAAATTCCCCGACGAAGGGGAAATTTTTACTGCCATAATTAGCCATAAAAAGTTCTAGCCAGAAGTATATTTTATGGCAGTAAATTTTGCTATTATGGCAGCAAACTCATACATATAACTACAAGCGTGTACGAATATAATTGTTTACACGCACAAAAATTAAAAATATTTGAAGAAAGTCACAGCACATCAGCTGGAATGTGTCAAAGTTATCCTGATGGATGTAAGTACTTTATTCAAATAAATATTGCATTAAATTATAGACATCTTATAAAGTGTTCAATTTTCCAAATATATTTTCAGTGAAACAGTGCAGATAGTGAAATAGATAATGGCCTTATTTGAGAAACGTACTTCTTATATATCCTACTGGCTGGTGTACTAGCCTTAAATAGTACTTGGACAGTAATTTTTAGTTGGATCAATTGGCAACGGAAGCGATCTCCTACTCCAAGAACACAATCGAAAGTGGAAATACAAATAAGTAAAACTAACCAAGATATTATACTACTGAATTCAACTATCTGGATGCTTTCTGGAGCATCCTGCTCCTATAAAATTTATGTTTATTTCTTTAATTCGAAGAGATTATGTATTTAAATTCCATAAAATATTTTGGAACTAAAATTATTAACTCTTATTACGATCAAGGAAATTGGTGTGTAATTTTTAGAAAGCTGTAAATAAAGAAATAAAATTTATATTTATTTAAGACTGAATTCGAAAACGAAAACTATCTGCTTTTATTAGTTATTGTTTTTTAAATACAACTAAATACATGTGAAATTGTCAAACATATTAACTAGAAATTTCTTCATCCATTAATTTTTCTTCTTTTTTTTTTCTCTGGCGTTATTCCTTATAATTCTTGGTGTCCACCAATAATTTGATTTTGAACATTAGGAAGACACGGTGAGTAACGACTGTTTTCCATGGTAAATTCACCTGTACCTTGTGTACTAGACCCGATTTCAAAATAAAAACATATATAATAACAATAAAATCTGAAATACTGTGTATGGCTATGTACAGTAATTACCTTAATTCCCCTGCATATGCAAACATATTGTTAAGCGGAACTTCACCATAAATAGTCGCTATACCCAACGCTTGTTTGCGTGGCGCATATTCCGGCGTTTGTAATAAATAAACTTTGAATTTGAATAGTGAACTATTTTTGACGTCTGACTATGTTTGCAACTGACAATTTGATGAAATGTTACAAGCGACACTTCGCTATAAAAGAGTGGGAAATAATATTTTGACAGTCGATCACCTCTTCCTTTTCTTCTAATAGTGCAAAGTAATATGCCCCTCTCATTCACTTTGTCAGTAAAATCGCATGTTCGAGTAATGTAAATCAGCCATTATGCACAAGCTATGTTTACCCTTTTTCCATAAGGTAAACTTGTCACTTTATTGTCTATGACAATTCAAAATCTTAATACTATACACTTTGAATATTTTTTTGTCAGAAGGTTTTACAAACTTAACCTAATACACTTTTCGTTTGTGATACTACACAATTTTAACTAACACACACTTTAACCTTTTGTCCATAAGATGTTTAACTTAACACATACTTTAACCTTTTGTCCATAAGGCGTTTAACTTAACACATACTTTAACCTTTTGTCCATAAGGTGTTTAACTTAACACATACTTTAACCTTTTGTCCATAAGGCGTTTAACTTAACACATACTTTAACCTTTTGTCCATAAGGCATTTAACACTCTTAATTCTAATACACATTTATTTTGAGGTTGTTTTCACAAAATTTCCCCTTTTTTTCTTGGTTGTATCTTCTGCAGTTTACTTCTTTTATTTACAGTAAATATATAACTAGCCACAGGAAGACGGGTAATCTCAAATGCGGACAATCTCACATTCGGTCGGAAATAGGTTTTCTAAATACAGAGGAAGACAGGTAATCTCAAATGCGGACAATCTCACATTCGGTCGGAAATAGGTTTTCTAAATACAGAGGAAGACGGGTAATCTCAAATGCGGACAATCTCACATTCGGTCGGAAATAGGTTTTCTAAATACAGAGGAAGACGGGTAATCTCAAATGCGGACAATCTCACATTCGGTCGGAAATAGGTTTTCTAAATACAGAGGAAGACGGGTAATCTCAAATGCGAACAATCTCACATTCGGTCGGAAATAGGTTTTCTAAATACAGAGGAAGACGGGTAATCTCAAATGCGGACAATCTCACATTCGGTCGGAAATAAGCAATTCTAACTACAGGATTTGATAGGTTAGCTGAAATGCGGACAAACTCACATTCGGTAGGAATTTGAGTCGATTACTTCTTCGCAGCTTAAGTTCAGTAAAGTACCTTAGCCAGTCGAAGCTTAATGATCGACTGATCTATCCACGCCATCAGCTCGCCTTTTATAGACCGAAAAGTGTTACCGTTCTGATGATTCCATGTGACGATTGACATCTCAGGTATCCTGAGTTACCATCAATCATGGAACGTCAAGAGGGTTTGTTTATATCGGAGCATTTAAGTGATTTACTTCAGCGGACACAAATCAATCAGTCAATCAGGTTAAGCACTACTTGCTATTATACGGCATGCATTAACGGGTATTTAAGAATTAAAATTCTAATTTGTAACTTCGTTACATCCCCCTCTTTCTTCCAAAAAAAAACTGTTATATTTATTCAGTTTTTTTTTTTTAATTATAGTGACTTTTTATTTAACTAAATACTCTTCAGTGGTTGAGATGATTATTTCATCCTGTGTGGATGACGGTGCAAAGGTGTCACGTCGTGGTGTCGCCATGATTTCTGATTTCTCACTGACTAATTGTGGTTTGTGTATAGTACTTATATATAAACTTTTAGTGTTACCGTGTTCTGGTTCTGATTCATAATATTTTTTTAAATCCTTCACATGGATTATACCGGCCCTTTTACCTTCTTGTGTTACGAGTTTAACTATGACAGGAGAAATTTTTTTAGCTACAGTATATGGTCCGGTATATCGTGTCCCTAATTTCGCTGTGTAATTTTTAGCGGTGGATGACAGTATTCGTTCTTTTCGTAGAACTTGTTCTCCCACTTGTGGACACCAATCGCGTCGACGGTTATTATAGTAGCGGCGTTGGTCGGTAAATGCTTTATTCAAGTTGATTCGGACGATTTCGTATATTTCCTGTAAAATTTTGGATTTTTCGGTGATTTCGGTTGTAGGAATTTTCTATCCAAATTCTCCATATAAACTATTCGGTGATATTATTTCTCGGCCAAAATTTAGATAGTGTGGGGAATATCCAGTAGACTCATGTTTGCTAGTGTTTATGGCTAGCATTAGTTCGGGTAAATGTTCGTCCCACTTTCGATGGTCCTGGTCCACATATTGAGCAATCATTGCTTTTATCACTCGGTTTGCTCTTTCGGTTGGGTTAGCCTGTGGTGTATATGGCGGTGTAAATCGATGTTTTATTTTTGAGTCTTTTAGCAGCGTTTTAAATTTTCTACTTGTATACTGAGTCCCATTATCGGATATTAATACTTCGGGATAACCAAAACGAGAGATTATTCTTTCTCTGAAACCTCGTATTAGTCCAGCGGTGGTGGCTTGTCGGAGAGGCATAAACTCTACCCATTTGGTGAATTTATCCTGGAACACTAGTATTGCGGTGTGACCTTTTGTTGTACGAGGGAGAGGTCCAATGAAATCTGTGCTAACAATTTCCCATGGTCGATTAGCGGAGAATCCATGCATTAAACCAGCAGTTTTCTGTTGTTCGGCTTTGTAACGTAGACATATGTCACAACTTCGTACATATTTCGCAATATCTCGGAACATTCCAGGCCAGTAATAATATTTAGCAATGCGGGCTATAGTTTTGTTGATTCCAAGATGGCCTGCGGTAGGAATATCATGATTTTCTCGTAATACTCTGCTTCGAAGTGGTTTTGGCACACAAAGCTTCCATGGTACAGTATCTTCGGTGTAAGTTGTAGAATCAAAGAATCGACGATACATCTGTCCATTTTCAATTTTGTAGTCTGGACATAATTCGGGTTGTTTCTGAATTTGGTAACGTTTGTTTTGATACCATGGACATACGGAGTTTATCTCAATAGATGACAGCAGAGTAAATAAAGAGGTTTGTGACTCGGAATTTTTTAATGGTTGACGTGACAGTGCGTCAGCTACTACATTTAATTTTCCTCTTCGGTATTTGACATCAAAGTCGTAAGACTGAACTTCGATAGCCCATCTTGCGAGTCTTCCAGACGGATTTTCAAGCGAATGTAGCCATTTTAACGCTTGATGGTCGGTGATGACTGTAAATTTATAGCCTTCTAAATACGGTATCATTTTTCGGATGCCCCATACAACGGCTAGACACTCTTTCTCTGTCACGGAATACTTTTGTTCGGCATTATTTAACATACGGCTGGCGTAGGCTATTACATGCTCTGCGCCATCTAGTTCTTGACAGAGTACGGCTCCTAGTCCTTCTTGGCTAGCATCAGTTTGAAGCATGAATGGTTGTGTGAAGTCTGGGCAGGCTAGTATTGGTGACTCGGTTAATTTTTGTTTTAATACTTCAAAAGCATGTTGCTGTTCTGGTCCCCAGTTCCATTTATGTTTTTTTGCAGTAATTTAGTTATTGGTGCTACTGTGGTAGAAAAGGACGGCACAAATCGTCGGTACCATGACGCAATACCCAAAAATTGTCTCACTTCTTTGACAGTTGTCGGCGCGGATAGTGTACTTATTGCTTCAACTTTTGACGGATCGGTATGTATACCTTGTGAACTGACAACGTGTCCCAGATATCGGATCTTTTCTTTCAGAAAATCACATTTGTCGGGATTTATTTTTAAATTTGCGGCTATGAGTCGGTCAAACACTTCTTTTAGTTTTTCCAAATGTTCCTCCAAAGTACGGCCAATGACAATAATGTCATCCAGATATGCAAAAGCATATGGTTCCATTTCCGGACCGATTACTTGGTCTAGAGCTCGCTGAAATGTAGCGGGTGCGGAATGAAGTCCGAATGGCATAACTTTCCACTGGAACAAACCTCGACCGGGAATGGTAAATGCTGTATATGGTCGGCTTTCTACTGTCAGTGGGATTTGCCAGTAGCCTTGTTTTAAGTCAAGTGTAGAGATGTATTTTGCGCCTCTCAATTTATCCAGTATATGGTTGATTTGAGGTAACGGATAGGCGTCTTTAACGGAATTTTCATTAATTTTTCGGTAGTCAATACATAACCTCCATCCGCCCTGTTTTTTACGTATTAGTACAATGGGTGAACTGTATGGACTTTTTGACGGTTCTATCTGGTCTTCAGCAAGTAGTTCATCAATTTGCAAGTTGATAATTTCTTGCATAGCGGGGTTACGAGGAAAGTAGCGTTGTTTTATCGGCCGGTCATGTTTCATTTGGATATCGTGCTGTGTTATCGGAGTGGGTCCGGAGATTTTGGCAAATCTTTGAATTTGAGTGGACAGGAATTCGGTTATTTGGTTTTCCTGTATGTTGTCTATCTCGTCGGGTATTACCACTGTACATGTTGCTGGTTCGGATATTTCCTCCTCAATATTCATGATTCCTGGTGAAATTTCCTGGTTCCACATTTTTACTGATATGTCAGCTTTCCGAAGAAAGTCTACTCCCAGTATGACGGTTTCGGCTAGATTTGGCATGTAGTAGAATAAATGTGAAATTTTATGATTATTCCACTTTGTGTCCACCATATATGACTGATGGATTTTAAATTCACTACTGTTCGCCATTCCAGTTCTCAAAGAACATGATATCGGAGGAATATTATGTAATTCCAGCAGTTTTTTGACTTCGTCACCAATAAATGATTTAGCAGCTCCAGTATCTATGAGTGCTATACACGGTGTTTCAAATATTGACATGGTGATGAAATATCGGTCGTCCTCATAGTGTACGTCTATCATGGTTGTATCGGGTAGACTGATTTTTAAGGCATCTGGTTCTGATTCTGGGATACTCGGCTGCCTTGTCTCTCCGGTATCCCTTGGTCTTTTAACGGTCTGTTCATGTTTTGGCCATGACAGTCTCTAGTTAACACACCTAATTTTCCATATTGTGAACAAAATATTTTCGGTGGATTTCGACATTCGTGTCTACGATGTCCCAGTTGTCCACATCTCCAACAGCTCTCTCGCCTTATATGTGAAACGTTTATTGGCAAGGCTGGGGTGTTTTGTGATGGTCTAGTTATCTGACGGATAGGTGGTGTTTCGGTATTGCGGGTTTTTTGTTGAACTTGGATATATTCATACTCTTCTGCGAGTTGAATAAGTTCAGACAGTTTACGGAAATCTTTCCTTCGGATGTATAGGCGGTACTCTGGTAACATGTTTTCATAAATTCGTTCTAGTTTTTCTTCGGTTGACACGTTTGTTTGCCAGCGCATGAGTGACTGGATGGCCGTGATATAATCTTTGGCCCTTTCTCTAGGTTTCTGTAACCTAGTTCGGATCTCATCGGCTAGTTTAATACTGAAACGTGGTGGCAAGAAAAATAGTTTGAAGTCACTTATGAATTCATCCCATGTTATCCATTGTTCTCGGTTGTTACGATACCATGCTAGTGCTGTCTTTGTCAGCAGCTCGAGTAATGTATTCAACAATCGGTCGGTTGGTATATGTACTGTAACATTGTGCCATTTCCTCAATTCTCTCGAGGAAATTTAACGGATCTTGACCTTGGTCAAATCTCACATTCCATTTTCTGACTTTATCCATAATGTCAGCGTCTGAAAGTGGTCGGTCTCGGATTTCTATCGGATACGGAATATTTTGAATATTTGGTATATTGTTACAAGATGTCTCCTTGTCGGTAACACTCAGGCGTGTTGGCGGTACATTCGGCTGAAACCTTTGCTCATCGGTTTGTGTTTCGGTATTGATTATCGAAGTTATCAATATATCGGTCTGTGTTTCGGATGTATTTGTAATCGGAGGTGTCATTTTATCGGCCTTAATTTCGGTTGACACAATTTTTAACTGGTTCTGCTCCTCCTCTTGAAGAGCCTGTTCACGTTTTACACTGTCTGCAAGACGTTTTCGCAGTTCGTCCACGGTTCCCTTTGTGTTTAAACTCCTACGGTTCAATTCAGTGACTAGGTCTTCCTTTTTCAGCTGGTAGATGGCACTGATGGTTATTTCACTTTTGTCTGTCATTTTTAATTTACACGAATATAGTTTTTAACACACAGATATTAATTTTACGGGAATTGTTTATTTTATACACTGGATGCCACTTTATTTACTGGTTTTTATCCCCTTCTCGGTCTGGTCTCTGGATATTTATATTCGGTGACTACTCTACTTCATTCACTGACGTCTCCTCAGTGGCAGAAAAGAGAGTCCCTGCTCGGGCGCCATTTTGTAATCGTTGTTATTTTAAAGTTGAACGTTGCGGGTTAGCTCTGGAGTTACGCCGGGGTCAATGCGTTCAACGACGGGGAAGAAGAAGAAATAAATACCAGGTTTTGACGTTTTTAGAGGTGAACACTTATTTAATGTGATACTGAACAAATATTTTTATTTCACAATAAAGAATTAAATAGACTGCATTGTTTTTGTATTTATACAAACTTAATTCTAATGCACAAGCTATGTTTACCCTTTTTCCATAAGGTAAACTTGTCACTTTATTGCCTATGACAATTCAAAATCTTAATACTATACACTTTGAATATTTTTTTGTCAGAAGGTTTTACAAACTTAACCTAATACACTTTTCGTTTGTGATACTACACAATTTTAACTAACACACACTTTAACCTTTTGTCCATAAGGTGTTTAACTTAACACATACTTTAACCTTTTGTCCATAAGGCGTTTAACTTAACACATACTTTAACCTTTTGTCCATAAGGTGTTTAACTTAACACATACTTTAACCTTTTGTCCATAAGGCGTTTAACTTAACACATACTTTAACCTTTTGTCCATAAGGCATTTAACACTCTTAATTCTAATACACATTTATTTTGAGGTTGTTTTCACAAAATTTCCCCTTTTTTTCTTGGTTGTATCTTCTTCAGTTTACTTCTTTTATTTACAGTAAATATATAACTAGCTACAGGAAGACGGATAATCTCAAATGCGGACAATCTCACATTCGGTCGGAAATAGGTTTTCTAAATACAGAGGAAGACGGGTAATCTCAAATGCGGACAATCTCACATTCGGTCGGAAATAGGTTTTCTAAATACAGAGGAAGACGGGTAATCTCAAATGCGGACAATCTCACATTCGGTCGGAAATGGGTTTTCTAAATACAGAGGAAGACGGGTAATCTCAAATGCGGACAATCTCACATTCGGTCGGAAATAGGTTTTCTAAATACAGAGGAAGACGGGTAATCTCAAATGCGAACAATCTCACATTCGGTCGGAAATAGGTTTTCTAAATACAGAGGAAGACGGGTAATCTCAAATGCGGACAATCTCACATTCGGTCGGAAATAAGCAATTCTAACTACAGGATTTGATAGGTTAGCTCAAATGCGGACAAACTCACATTCGGTAGGAATTTGAGTCGATTACTTCTTCGCAGCTTAAGTTCAGTAAAGTACCTTAGCCAGTCGAAGCTTGATGATCGACTGATCTATCCACGCCATCAGCTCGCCTTTTATAGACCGAAAAGTGTTACCGTTCTGATGATTCCATGTGACGATTGACATCTCAGGTATCCTGAGTTACCATCAATCATGGAACGTCAAGAGGGTTTGTTTATATCGGAGCATTTAAGTGATTTACTTCAGCGGACACAAATCAATCAGTCAATCAGGTTAAGCACTACTAGCTATTATACGGCATGCATTAACGGGTATTTAAGAATTTAAATTCTAATTTGTAACTTCGTTACATAATGATGATTGACAATTGCAAATTTGAACTTCTAAAATGGATTGGAAGAAGCGTTTCGTAGTGGCAGAAAACTTAATACTCTTCAGTACGGCTAAGTTTCTACCTGCTGTTCTATGAATTTTCCACTGTTGTGTATAATAGCTGCTGTTGCTCTTGTGCAAAACTAGCAATACTTGGAGTTCCACCACTAGGTTAGTTGGCATTATAACTACTAAAGTTCTGCTGCCGTTACTATTCCTGCTGTCAATTGTACCGTCACTATTAGTATTGTTAGTCCTACTATCGTTTGTATTATCACTAATACTGTTACCAATACCATTCACACTTCCCCATACAAACAAGTTGCTTTGTAAATAAGTCTTTATTCGTTTCAACATCGAAAACCATTCAGCACTTGCATTAGAAATAGGCATCGTCAAAAATATTTTTAAAATTGTTTTTACCTTCGGAAAAGTAGCCCTTAACCCATTCTTTATAAATTTATACATATTTTTAATTAAAAACTTTTCTTCAATAAATTTTTCGGAGTCAATATCAGTACCATAAATTGAGTAATACTAGTCGTACTTGTATAAGTCTTTCCAAAAAAATTCATACGTATCTAACATGTCTGAATTTATTTCCAAAATTATTTTTCGCAAATGACATTAAAAATATTTAACAATAACATTTTCTTTGCCATGAAATATAATCTCATTGTTAGATTTTTAACTTCGTCAGACATTTTTTTCATTTTCTCAATCTTTTCTTCTCTTCTTGAAATTTTGTTTCATCTGTTAATAAATTCGCTTCTTCATTTAAAGCAGCAAACCTATTTCTTATATTTAAAATAAAATCAACTAAAAACTGTAACTAGCTTGCAACAAATAAATAAATAATATGTTAGCAGAACTCATGAAGGCGCGGGCGCACTTATGTACGACATTTGCGCATTTCCGCATTTCTGTTTATTATAATACCCGTATATTCTAAACAAAGAACAATATATGTATATGTATGCATACATATTATATGTGTTTCAAATGGAGGTAAATTTTCATTAGGCTCTAGTTTATAAATTATGATTTTAGAATTTTTTTTATATTGTTGATTTCGAGAAGTGAGGTTTTAAAATGTGGCCCCCATAGAGAGTGAGACCCCAGCTTGCACCTAGTGCGCCTTATGGTAAATGCGGCCCTGGCAATAAATCACGCTTTATTAGAAAGTTCTGATGAAAAGCAACATGAGTATTTAGCCCAAGATAATCATAGCTCAACAGAGTTAAAATATTCCGAATATATGGGATAATTAGTAGAAGGATTGCGGAAATTCGTCCCAGCTACTGAAGCATCAAGCTCGGGACAAGTACCAATTCATTCGACAACTGTTGTTCAACAGGAATCATTCCTTCCGCGCATTCAGTTGCCCAAGTATAACGGCTCTTGTCTCTTGTTCATGACAATACAAAGCTAACACCAGTTCAAAAGCTGCATCATCGGAAATCTTGTTTAGTGGGTGATGCCGAGAAATTGTTGCGGCACACCCCAGTAACAAATGAAGATTACATGCCAGCATGGAACAAGTTGAAGGCTAGATATGAGAACAGGAGAATTTTAGTTATTCATCAATTAAAAGTTTTGGTAAACCAAGCCAAACTAAATTCAGAGTCTGCTAAAGGACTCAAGTCAATAATTGATACAACAGACGAATGTATCCAACAATTACAAAGTTTAGAAGTTGATACGACATCGTGGGATGTACTTCTAATACATCTGTTAGTACAGAAATTACCCTTCATTACTCTCAAACTGTGGGAAGAAGAGCAGGGAGGTACACAAGAACTCCCAACATTCAAGTCATTTAAGCAGTTTTTAAGTACGCGTTTAAGAATTTTAGAATCGTTAGCAGATAGTCTAGTTAAGTCCACACAACCCAAATCAAGCTGCACACCTGAAAGAACCAAATCATACCATATTACAAAGGGAATCAAATGCCCAGCATGCAATGCAAGTCACTTTTTACAAAGATGCCCGAACTATCGTAGGATGGACATACCATCAAGATATCAGATAATCAAGGCATCAAGCCGTTGTACCAATTGTTTAGGCTTGCATCATGTCAACAATTGCACTAGCAAATATAGCTGTCAAAGATGCAACAAAAAGCATCATAGCACCTTGCATGAAGACTACAACAGGGACAAACCCAATCATGCAGCGGTCGGAACTGAGCATAGGTCAAATACTAACAACGTTAGCTCGAACTCAAGTCAAGTCAATCAAGCTAGCAATACTATGCATAAATGCTCTCCACGGTTACAGTCAGTGAACAACACTGACGACTTAAACACTAGTCAAAACTTTGTAACTAGAGAGGACCATAATGCACTACTATCAACAGCGTTAGTAGTGGCACAAACAAAAAGCGGGAACTCACATATTCTAAAATGTCTCATAGATAGTGGCTCGCAATCATCCTTTATTACAGAGGAAGCCTGCAGGAAACTGGGAGCATGTCGCAGCCCAACTGCAGTATCAATTACTGGCTTAAACACTAGCCATACAGCAATTTCAACACAGCAAACCACACTTACACTTCGATCCCGAAAGCGGAGTCTACAAGAATATAAGAAGAGAATTTTCTAATATTGAACAAAATCACAGATCCTTTACCTTCCAGAATAATCTCTAAAAGGGAATGTTTACATCTCAATAAACTGCCACTAGCTGATCCCACATTTTGGAAGCCTGGAAAGGTAGATGCTTTACTAGGAGCAAGAGTTTATGCTCAGATAATCTTAAACGGCATTAAACAAGGATCTAATACTACCCCTACAGCCATTAAGACAATATTTGGTTGGATTTTACTACGGTCAACAACAAATGTTGTAGAAAACAATACATCAGCGTTTACCGTCACAACTGATGACTTAGCTGAACAGCTTAAAACGTTTTGGGAAACAGAATAGTTTCCCACAAATCCGATTCTCAACAAAGAAGACAGAGAATGTCAACAGAGATATCAACTCACCCATCAACGTCTTCACAATGGTACTTACCAGGTGAAATAACCATTTGTGAATGATGAAGTGCCTGACCTAGGGCAATCAAGACAACAAGCAATTAAACGCTTTCAAGGAATACAACGTCAACTTGAAAGGAATCAAGCTTTAAAGTCCGAATATGAGAAATGTTTAGATGAATACCTCGAGTTGGGTCACATGGAGGAAATACCTCCAACCAACAACAACGAGCCACACTACTACATACCTCACCATGCAGTTGTCAAAGAAAGTACGACAACAAAGGTGACAGTAGTATTCGACGCTTCAGCGAAAACGTCAAATGGAAACTCACTCAATGAGTTCCTATTAAAGGGACCAGTTTTACAACCTAAATTATTATCTCTTCTGGAAAAGGATTTACGACAAGCCATTCATGCCTCAACACCAGAAGCAGCAAAATATTTGTCCTCCAAGCAAATCAACTGGCACATTAACCCTCCAGCCTCTCCACATTTCGGAGGAATCTGGGAAGCGGGAGTAGTCAGTAAAATATCATCTTCGAAGAACACTACAATACTCCAAATGTACGTTTGAAGAGTATGCAATCCTATTAGCTCAGGTCGAAGCGTGTTTAAATTCTAGGCCACTATGCTATGTTAGAAATGATCCAGCGGATTTATTTATCCTTACACCTGGACATTTCTTGATTGGCCAAGCACTAAACGCGATTCCAGAACCTGATTATACAAATGAGCCTGTAGTATTGTCTAAAAGATGGCAGTACATTCAACAATTGAATAAACAATTTTGGGATAAGTGGTCAAACAACTACCTTAACCAATTGCAGAACAGACCCAAATGGTACACAAGACAACAGAACATGCATGTTGGAGATGTTGTCCTTGTTAAAAGCGAAAACATGCCACCCACTAGCTGGGCAATGGGTATAATAGAGCAAATACATCCAGGTGCCGATGAGCTAGTGCGGGTAGTACGAGTCAAAATGCGAAATGGTAGTTTCTTACGACCAATCGCTCAAATTAGTCCTCTACCACTAGCATAAGACTAACTGCCTGTTATTAGCGTCGTCATGTGTCTGTCCAAATTGTCACATTGTTGGCTGAGGGTCATCATAATTTTGATACACCATACTAACAAGCTACTATTTCAGATGTCATCCACATATGAGCAAGAGGATATGCTATACATTTTAGAGGATATCCAGTTTAGCCCACCAGGAAGTCCAGAACGCAGGATGCCTCGTGACCCTGGGTGCGATGTCTTTGGCATGCCTCGACTAGAATTGGCTCATGCATTGATACCGCGGGACAGAGGAGAACAACGAGCCGTGCATCAACGAGCCGGGCATCAATGAGCCGAGCATCAACGAGCCGAGCATCAACAAGCAGAACATCAACAAGCCAAGCAACGACGAGTCAAGCGACTAGGGTGACAACTCGACCGTTTGTGGGTCCGACTCCCTACACGGATCCACATCCACAACAAACAGCAGTAGTCAATGGCAGCCGCATTACTACGTTGACAAAGCTTCTGCCGACTACAACCATCAATGAATACGAAATGAGAGCAAATAACAGCTTTCAAAGATTCATAACTCGAGAAGGCGAAGATATATATTTGCCTCGATACGTTTTGCAGCGCATTGACGTCAGAGCAATACAACGGCGACGAAACAGGGAGAAAACCATTAATCTCCCAGATAAATATCAGGTTCGACTACTGAACAAACTGTTCAACGGGGGGGGGGGGGGGAGTATGTTTGAACACAGCTGAAAAATAAAAAAAAAAACAATTACAATACAATATATAAAGTATTTAATACTTCCCTATAATTCCAAGATCCTGTGTCCAGTCTTCACTTGCCTCCTGTATCTTCAACGTATCTGAAATGAAAAAGATAAACAAATATCAGTTTAAAGCAACTAATTAAACAAAGTAGTATACAAAAAACTACAAGTACAAGCAAATTACATGCAAAACTGCCAAGAAACCAATTTCTTGGCAGTACAACAACAACACTGTGTAAATGTACTTATGCGAATTTCTTAGCGAAATTCATGTTCCCTGCATAATGAACTATTGCAAAATATGCAATTATGTTCATACATGCAAACAACATAAAGTCGCAGCATATATACATACTATAATTTACGAAATTCAACAAATTTTGTCATTGTTGACATTTCATAAATCACTTTCAAAATATACAATAATTTGCATAATTTGCAGATTTCTTGCAAATTATGCATAGTCAAACTAATATTTATGCACTTACCTTAATAATTAATCCTTTAATTGCGACGAAAAAACACATAAACAACACGGCACTTTCACAATAAAATATCGCGATACGAACTGTCAAATTGACTCGCGAGAAAGTCAATTAGACGAAGTTGGCTACGCGCTACCTGTTGGTAATGCTTAAAAACCGCGAAAGTTACCAGGTAAGCAAATATTCGCGAAAAAAGGTAAATTAAATTTCCATAATAAGTGGGAAAGAGAAAGATGCGAAAACGAGATGCAAGAAAAATGAGAAATATTTGCGTTCCACATTGGAAATTGTCATAATATGGCAGGAAGTCGCCATCTTGATAATTTTCAGAAAAATTAAAATATTTAATAAAATAAATTACGAAAATTCATGGATAATTTAAAATAAATTAGTTGAAGGAAATTGGCACATTTTGACATAAGCATACAAGTCAAGCAAAGTCGAAAAATATGCTTAATTTGCATTTTTCTTATGGAACATATGTCAAAATGGCCGCTTAGAGCCTATAAAAAGGGGGCAGTTTCTAAGATCTCTCTCAGTTTTTCGACAGCGATCATCAAGTGTAATTCAAAGCAGTATAATTTCAACCAAGTTTTTTCTCAGCTTTTGACAGTTCCTCAGCAGATAATTTGTTTCATTTTTTCAGCAAATAAGCATAAAATAAACATGCCATATTAAAGGTACAATATTTTTACATGCTTGAAATTTGTGTGCAGTGGGTGTTGGCAGAGGACAGGAAGTTTTTGGGTTATTGTATTCTACAGATTGTATTCTACAGATAAGTATTGTGTCAATTAATTTAGTAAATAAGTTTCTTGCATAAAAATTAAATACATGCCAGCTTTCGGAATTTTGATGATACATGCAAGGAAACAAATTAGTTAAGTAAGTTAAAATAAGCGTAAAGTGAATAAGTGTATAACGCGTAAAATTAGAAAGGGCTACAAATTGCATTTACTCAAATGCATGCCAAAATATGGCATAATAACTACATATGCAATCGAGCAATTAGTGAAAAAATTAATTTGTAGTGAATTTATAAATTGAAGTGTTTCACATTAGAGTTATTTAATAAATACAGCAGTAAACATAAGCACACATATCTTTTTTTCATACCGCTACACTGTCCACCTAAATGCCGTAATATAGCTGTAGTTATCGATTGCAGCTACATTACAAAACAATGTACATCAAACAAAATGAATTAGCATTTAATGTAGTCAAACAATGAGCAGACACTGTTGAACTTGAGACTAATTTAATTATAACTATGTACACTAACCATTTACATCAGACCAAATGAACAATCTGCGAATCCCTGTTGGTTATTCGAATGACTTTACCTGAATTGATTTTACTTGAGTTGATTTGACTGGATTTAATTGAATTTAGTTTGATTTAATTTAACTGAGCTTGATTTGATTATAGGGTTGACATATCTGACAACTGATTAAATTATGCGTATAGAAAACCGAACTCAAAGCAATTAAGTTCCATTGAGTGGAAATTTGTAGGTTGACGGGTGGCTTGTAAGGAACGATCTTATAGATGATAAAATAGGAAATGCTAACCTCTATACTGCATTTAGGATGTCGATAGCTGCTGACCTGAACGAGTTCAGCGAGTCACTGCATCCGGCTTCATCCGTCATCTGATTCCAGACAGTTGCCCCACGCAGGAAGATGTTTCTTCCTCCATATTGCGACAGTACCCTTGGTAAGACAATTCTAGACCGGTTTAACATGCTCCATTTGAACCGTTCTACCAGGTAGCCTGGCAGTAGACCACGTCTGGCCTTGAAAATCAACATCAAGACACTAAGCTCGTACATTTGGGCTAGTTGACATGGGATAAGCATTTCGAGGAGACATGCGGGCACACGTGAGCCACGCCTGAAACCGAAGACATATCTGGCGCAAGCCATGAAAGGACGGCACAGTTTAATGAGGTTGCCACAGGAGATTGGGAACAATACCACATCTGCGTAGAAGAAGTGTGGTAAGACCAGAGCAGTGAAAAGTCTAGTGCGTGTTGTCCCATCTAGATGTTGTGATGCTGCGTATAGTGTACGCAAGCCATAATACACTCTAGAGCATATTTTGTTGATCTGATGTTCCCAGGTGAGTCCAGGATCCATGAGCACGCCTAGATTAAGCACCGCCTTCTTGGACAACTCTATATTGTGACCCAATAAATGCAGTGCAGGAAGGTCTGAAGAGTTAGCCGCAATCGACGGACGAATGGAATAGATTATGGCTTGTGTTTTAGTTGGATTAAGGGATAACCCGTTATTAGTTGACCAATCAGCGATCCCTGCTATGGTCCTGTTAATGACCACCGACGCATCACTAATGTTGCCTCTAGGAGCACCACAATAGATCTGGAGATCATCTGCGTATATGCGGAAGTGTACATCAGTCAGCACAGTGGTGATGTCATCCATGAAGAGTGTAAATAGGAGTGGCGCCAAAACAGCCCCCTGAGGGACTCCTTCCACCACTGGCCTCATGGACGAGTATGTGCCATTACTGTTTACCAAGAAATATCGGTTACTCAAATAATGGCCAATCAGTCTACAAGCAGTGGCGGAGAACCCAAAACTGTTACTGAGCTTAGCAAGTAACAAAGAGTGAGTGACCGAGTCAAAGGCCTTGCTGAAATCTAGAAGGACGTGAATTACATCGTTACCCCTGTCACATAGGTCACGAATGCCCGCCGTTACCTCAAGAAGAGCTGTCCCTGTTGAATGATGCCTCCTGAAGCCTGACTGGAATTTTGAGAGTAGATTATGAGAGTCAACATGCTCTGTGACTTGATCAGCAATGATAATCTCCAGGACTTTGGAGATCGCTGGCAAAATGGAAATTGGTCTCCATTCGGAGATGTGGGTGACTTTGGGGATCGGAGTTATTTGACCCACCTTCCAATTATTAGGAAAGTGTGAGGATGTAATTAATCTGTTAAGCAGATGCGTGATGATAGGCAGAATGAAGGGAAGAACTATTTTGTAAAACTTGAGCCGTACATCATTGTGCCCAATTGCATTTGATTTAATTTTGCGGAAGGCGTTCACAATCTCAATTTCAGATACATTTGAGAAGCTAAAGGCATCATCATCAACCGGAGCCAGCGGTCCAGTGGGAATATACTGTACATCATCTGGTCTATCGCTTATAACGTTTGACAGCGGTGCAGTATTGAGACAAAGAAAGTCAGCATATTCTTCCGGGTTAACGGTTGATGGATCCCTGGCTTTAGACCCCAAACCAAGATCATTGACCTTATTCCAATTTAGGACGTTGCCTTCTCTAACGCCTTTGAGTGTGTCTTCTCTTACCTTCGCTCAGATTAAGTAGTCAGCCTGGTTACGCAGGCGATGAAATTCAGCCAGATTTTGTTCTGTTTTGTCATTCTTCCATAGTCTATAGGCTAGATCGCGAAGTTGACATTTGAGCAGGATATCCGGGTGATTGAAAATTATTTTCCTAACGGATCGAATTTTGATGGTTTTCAAGGTCACTTGCCTCGTGAATATGGAGCACAAAGAATCGGAAAAATGTTCTGCAGCTAAGCTGGGGTCAGGGTTGTGAAAAATGGGGGACCAATCAGTCCTAGCGAGGTCCGCCTGAAGGGCGCCTGTCTGTATTGCTGAAAAATTTCTGTATGTTCTCCAAAGGTTAGATGGTAGGCAACGAAAGTTAAAAGATACAAAGAGCAACTCATGGTCAGAGATGCCGGGGCATTGACCAGAGAAGTTTCGCTGAAAATTTGGAAACGTGATGAGAAGATCAAGGATTGTCGCAGAGCCAAGCCCATGACGCGTGGGCAGATTGTTGATGATTCCAAGTCCCTTTTCACTCAAGAGGTCTTTAAATGCACGAGATAAAGTAGACGAGGTACCAACGTCCACGTTGAAGTCACCACCAATTAGGATACGCGACGTGCGACTTGTGATTTGCTCTAGAGCATCAGACAAGACTGACATATCGTTGTCCGTGTATGTTGTCGCACATCTGTAGATGACTACTAATGTCAGCGGCTCTGTGTCATCACCACAACCCTCTACCTATACAGCTAAGATCTCCCAACTATTGTCGATGAGACGAAAAGTGATCCTGGACTTCATGGTGTCGACCACATAGACCGCAACACCACCGCCTTTTATAGCAGATCTGCCAAGCTTATGTAGCTTATATGCACGAATGTCAGTTTTAGGCTTAGCAATACTTACATACAGGTTGTCAGTTTTAGACTTAACAATTCCTGCATCAGTCAGAGATTGTTCACTGGGAGCGCATTCATAACTGGGTTCGTAAATAACCGAATTGTAGTTAATCGCTGAGACCAAACCACCAAGAGTATTTGGTAGCTGATTTGAGGGGGAAGATAAAGTAGAACTACTAACGCGCGCGCTAGAATCAGGTTCTGTATTAAGAGTCGTCAGGTCGAACGAACCGTAATTTGAGGCTGTTCGAGGCAGTCCCGCTGTCGTAGTAGAAAGCAGAGGCGGTTCGATATCACCATGAGGAGCTATCGCCACCAGTGACTTAGCAAGCTTAATGCACTTGATGTAGACCCAGATGAGGTCCTTATGGCGATCGTAACATGGGTAGTACGTGGCATATGAAATACCACCGCACAGCACGTGATGCCACTCCAGACAGCACAGACACGATATCCACAAGACCACCTTTTCTTTTGGAAACTTCTTGGGAGGATCCCCAATAGAGTCGCAGGTGGCGCAAGGGATTGACTCAGGATTATCAGACCGAGTTAAAGTTCTATTGTGAATGTTCTTTCTATAATTGCCCGCGCTCGCACTTGGATTACCCTCAGGTGTAGATTTATTTAATTTGCCCGACTTATTTCTTAATTTTTTAGCTGAGCCGTTCTTGCCCCGAGTCGCTTTGCTAGCCCGCCCCTTCTTATTAGAGGAGACCGCTGCATTCAGAGCACCATTTAGTCGGGTCTGGAGACCTGGCATATCAAATACCAAACACCAAGATGGAAAATAATTTGGAGAAGTGTGGTAGATTAATGATTAGTTAAATCCTTAATTAAATCCTGTGCGTAAACCGATGTCACACCCTCTTTCGAGAATCAACACTGGATCCGGATCCAAAATCCCAGGCTTGAACCAGCAGGTTGCAGATGCTTAATAATTTACCTATGATATGAAAGTGAAGATGCCCGATAATTGTGTTAGGAATGAGAAATGTCAATAAATCAAATAAGTATCCATAAACCAAATGGCACAATTAAATATAATCTTAAAATGAAAATATATAGTAGGTAAAGAGCCCAAATAGCTCAATTACTGAAAAAGTTGTATAAAAGCTCATAGACAGCCCCTCGCCAGCTACGCGTAGAAATCTACATAAAAAAGAACATATAAAAACGAGAATATAGTCCAAATTCAAAATTGTTTTCGTATAAGTTAACATAAAATTCTCAATATATGTATAGCACTCTTAATATATAAGCATTGAATTATGGATTACCTCAGGGAGATACTTCGCTAAAATACTTTATCTAAGTCTGTTGAATTTATAAGCTGGTAGTTATATAGGCACAAAGTTATTTTCATATAAGTTAATATAAACACAAAGTTATTTCTATATATGGAACTCTTAATATATATAAAGCACTCTTAATATATCTAGATATCAGATTATGGATTATCCCAGGAGGATAATTCACTAGATCCTTTTAAGTAAATCAGTTAAAATTTATAAAATGATTATTATATAGGTCAAACTAAGATTATGATTTTATGAAAAGATTATTAAATTATAGACAAATGTAGACTAGATATTTGAAATTGGATAATACGTTAATGTCTCTTAACAAAGTCTATTAAATTGTTAGAATTACTACTAAGTAGGTTACAGCTTATAAGCTCAGTGAGGTCAAGAGTCAGCTTTCCTAGGTGATTTACAGCTCACTCGCTCCAAGAAGTGATGACATTGGACCGGTTTATCAAAGTATATATATGATTATTATAGTTTACAGCCAAACCTGACTTGATTTTTGCTTTGTTATGTAAGGTGCTCCTTTTCTTCCCTGGGAGTTTGTATTCACCCTGTCCAGTGAGGGGACCCGCTGGGTTCAGATTGAGGTTTTAGATTTCCAAGTTTATGCACGCTGGTGCTATGACGCTATCGTTGTGATACCTTGCCGCCCAGTCTATGAACGAGCTGGGAGTATCTGTAAGTCACTTGTTTAGTTGTCTTCAGATCCAGAACTAAGCCACTGGTTAACGGTGCTTGTTTTGTTATTCCCTTGTAAGCAACTCCAAGAGAATTTACAAGATGGCGACCGATTTTATAAGCGGCGTCAGTCACCCCACCAAAATGAAAATTTTAAGATTTTGTTATTTTATGTCTCAACTATCTGCGCTCCGTGAAATAGTTATGAATTAATGCTTGGGATTTATCCCACTTTTAATTTGTTTAGATTGATTAAATGCCTCGGTAATTGTACCGATTGCGATTTTTGAGGCGGCGTCAGTCCCTACACAAAACGAAAATTACGATATTTTGGTACAAAATGTCTCAAATATCTGCACTCGAAGGAGTTGATGTGTAACAATAATACTGTTAACTTTTCCTCGATTTTAATTTATTTAAACTGATTATATCCTGTGTAATTTAACAAATTTCGCGATTTTTTCTTCCGCTTGATTTTTCACAACCTGTCAGAACCAGTGTTACCCAGTTCTTTTGTGAAATTTAACAAAAATACCGAATCAATTCTTTTCAAAACTATTTATCTTTGAACTTTATTTAGTGCAAAGTTTTATAGTGCCACTAGTGCCTGTAAAAATCTTCATATCAAATAAAAAAACAGAAATGAAGTGTTCGGTCAGTGCTTGTAAATATAAATTGGATTATAAACTAGGGAATCCTTGAGTCAACTTGCTTCTATTAACAAAAAAGATTATTTAGGTAGTGCAGTTTCCTCAAACACGATTCCCTAGTTTATAATCCAATTTATATTTGCAAGCACTGACCGAACACTTCATTTCTGTTTTTTTAATTGCTATGAAGGTTTTAACAGGCGCTAGTGTCACTATAAAACTTTACACAAAATAAACTTCCAAATTAAATAGTTTTGAAAAAAACTGATTCCGTACTTTTGTTGAATTTCGCAAAAGAATTTTAGATTGCATAAACCTGTTCACAAAACAAATTCACATTTGACAGTTATTCTAAGTTTTGACAATTAGTCATTCCAACATCTCACTTACTCCTATATATAGTCTCCTACTCATGACAAATTACGCTCATTTACACGAATTTTAAGCCTGAAATACAATACGATGCAGTGCAGTGTTATAGCCGTATACTGCACTTTAAGCACAATAAATGCATGCAGTGCTTTGACAATCATTTTTTGAACACTTCATATTTAAGTTTTTTGTATTCTAGATTCATTATTTTGAGAAAAACTCTACCAATTTTTCTTCTAATGTCATTTTAAAATTAATTAATCCATTTTAAATTGAACAATTCCTCTATTCTTTAGTATTTAACAAACGTCAACGGATGCAGTGTGCAGTGTTTTAGAAATTAGCCTTAATGATGCAGTGTTTTGTGAATTGCCACATGTTAATACATGAGTTCTAAATTTCAATGCAGTGCAGTGCACTGCACTGCATCATATTGTGTTTCAGCCTTTACACGATTCAACCATTCCTGTTTGCTCTATATTCTAAAGGCTGAAACACTACGATGCAGTGCAGTGCACTGCACTGCTTTAAAATTTCGAGCCCATGTAATAGCATGTGGCAAGTCACATGCACTGCACTGCAACTTTTAGACTAATTTCTAAAACACTGCACACTGCATCAGTTGACGTTTGTTAAATACTAAAGAATAGGGGAATTGTTCAATTTAAAATGGATTAATTAATTTTAAAATGACATTAGAAGAAAAATGGGTAGACTTTTTCTCAAAATAATGAGTCTAGAATACAAAAAATTTAGATATGAAATCTCCAAAAAATGATTGTCAAAGCACTGCACTGCATTTATTGTTCTTTACAGTGCAGTGCACGGCTATAATACTGCATCGTATTGTGTTTCAGGCTTAAGCTCATTCTAAGTGAATATGTCAAAATCCAATAATCACCCTCCAGTTCCAGTCCGCTGTGGCTGTGAACGTAGTATATGTCTGTGACGTAGGCCCAACCCCATGTGTTTGATTTTTCGTTTAGATTGTTTGACGATTTTTAGTCCATATGTCAACTATTGCTACAAATTCGTCGAGCGTGGAATTTAGAGAAAAAAAAGTTAAACAATATAAAACTAGAAATTCTACTAAAAACAATGGTTTAAGGATGTTACGGCATGGCAAAGAAATTATTTGCTTGGTAGCTCTAATTCTTACCGCATTTGCAGCGATTTTAAATAAGTATGTAGTTATTTCATTTTAATGTTTTCCTTGGACTCAACACATTCTTCAGGCCATTCAGAGTGGGGCGTATATCTTGCCCAAAATCATATTTTCCAAAAACTTCAATAGTAGAAGATTGGCCTGGTGGTCAACTTGATGTGTTGCAGGTTCGAGTATCTTCATCAGAACTTTCATTAGTGTTTTTCTATGCTCCTTGGTGTGCCGAGAGTGAGTTTGCTAAAAATATCTATGAGGAAGTGGCTGATATATTCCAGGAAGAGGTATTTTAATTTTTTATTTAAGGGTTTGATTTGAACTATCTATTTAAAGGTGTATTTTGCTGCGGTAAATTGTTGGCATCCTTCCGGAGAATGTCGCTTGCAGTATTCAAAAGTAATGATAGAAATATATACCTTGTCAACATAATGAATACTTCTAGATATTTTAGGTCAATGCTTGGCCTGTACTTATGGCATATTATCAAGGAGGAGCTGCTGTGCAATACACAGGACAATGGAACTTTCTTTCTTTAAAAAGCTTTGTTGAGAGTCTGATAAGTCCTATTCATAGGTTAACAGGCATTTTTTCCCTTCTAAGATTAAGAGCGGAAAATAATGCCGTAATTACAGGCTTTTTCAAAAATGTAAAAAGCGATATGTTTTCATTATATTTAAAAACATCCCTAAACTGGCTGGAAGAGGATCCCCTTCAGGATTTAAAATTTACGGTTGTCACTGGTGACACAACTGATGATTTCAATATCACGCATTATCCTAGTGTAAAGTTATATTTATGGAATGAAACAGTGGTTAGTGTGTATAACTTAACAAGGTTAGCTATACATATAAATGAATTACTGAAAAAAATTTTCTTTCAGACTTATCCCGAAAGTAAATGGTCTTTACAAAATATATCTTCATGGCTTAAAAAAACTGTTCGTCACAAAAATCAGTGGGTAAATTTGCCAGGAAAAAAATCATTTTGGCTTACAAATTATTTGAAGGACTCCCCAAGTGTTCTCATATTCACACCTCGACAGTATATTGCTAGAAACAACCCCGAATACTTTTTGGTAATTATAATGTTTTGTTTGATGACTGTTTAAGATTTTTTTTTTGAAAGGTAAAACAGGTAGCATGGGAATATTCTTGTGGGACCAGTTTGGATACACGAAATCAAGATGGACGTTTTATATTATTGCAAGGAGCAGGTTAGAAAAAACTTAATTTTTGCAAGACGTAAGCTACTTGTTCCAGATTACTTCAAAAAGTATAAATTTTAATTCATCCACCACAACGTTACGGTAGGTCTGTCTGTTTACTTTTGAGTAAAAATCTTTGCGTAAAAATCAAATAAAAACTATTATGCGGTAGAGGGGATAAATCAAGAAAAGTTACCAGACACTTTTCGAGTAAATTTTGTTTAGCTTGTCATGTGTCAAAAATTTGGCTGCTACCTTTCCGTCTGAAATAAAACAATTAATTAATTTGAAATACGGTTTAAAAAACCCACCCTCTTTCATATTTTTTTTTTAATTTCGACTCTTTAGATTATCATTTTACATTCTTTCGATAACCCAACAAACGGCTTAACCTCAAATTTAATACTTTTGACAGTCAGCTGATTGCATATCGAAGTTACACATCTTCTTAATCATGAGGAAAAATGTGCAACTTTGTGCAAGAGGGGAAACGTATAAATTTACTCGATTTTTACTAGTTAAAAGTAAACAGACGGTTTGTGAGTAAAAATGCGTAAAAGTTTTTACACCGAGTAAAAACTTTCGAGTAAACAGACAGACCTAATAAAAAGCATACATTCGATATTTCCTGACAACGCATCTAAACAGGGCTTGTTCACGAGCGCGATTTATCGCATGCGACAGAGCTCTGTTTGGCTGCAGCAATGTTGTTGTTGCTGAACATGCTTACTCTTTCTACGTTTCGTGCGGTACCAAAATTTATCTCAGCAATGCTCTTAGTTTGGTGCGATTTTCACCTTAACCTCAACATTTATGTTTGTTTACATTTGTAATCGGATACTAAAGCTCCGCAGTGATGTTGAAATTTATTATAATATGTAAATGTATAAATAAAAAAACATTAATATATGTAAATTTCACACAAATATCTGCTTGCCACTAAAAAACTAAACAAATTAAGTTGTAGTCTTTGTCAACCTTGTGAACGTATCGCGTGATAAAAGCCAGTCGCAAATAGAGATAGATCTATGTAAAGAACAGGACGTCACCAAAATATCGCACGTATCGTATCGCGCTCGTGCACAGGGGAATATAGAGAATGATTCTAACAAATTGCAGTAAATTGAATTGATATGAAAACCAACACCTCCAGACATGTGAGATGTCTTAAACGATGCATTATGTTTTTTAGATTTAGATTTAACTGGGTGAGTGGCATTGGCACTGCAGCCATCATTGGCTTATTGTCCAACGCGTGCATTACAGTTCCTCCAATCCAACAAACCCACTCTTCCTCGGAAGAGCAGTATTTTGTTTTTTTTTTATGATATTTCTTCGAAGTCGACAGGCGTTAAGAAGTATGAGCTAAAAGCCTGGGGTGGAAGCACGTAAGTTGTTTCAACCACTTTGATTCAACTGTGGTCAAAGTCGTTTCAAAATACATATGATAGCATGAAGCATGAAACTAGTTTGGTTTATCGTAGAATTCTCCAACTGAATGTCATAGAAATGTCAAAACCAAAGTCAACGTAAAAAATTTCAATTCTTTAATTATTCCGACATGATATTTTTACAAAATGAAAATGATTTTGATGAAGACGAGCACAGGTTCGCTAGAATAAAACGTCGTAAGCTAAGGCATAACAGCAATCCTTTAGAGTTGCCCCAAAAGGAGTAAAAATATTAACACTTTGGTATATCCTTAAATTACAATAATTTTTTTAGATTCTCCAAAAATTTCAGGATTAAAAAGGAATGTTTAGTATTGATTCTAGAATCTGTAAAGTTTCCTGAGTGTAGGAGCCAAGTAGCGATTCCACCAATCCTTCAATTATGCGCTTCCTTAAATTCGCTTGCTAGCGGAGGATATGAAGTGAACATTGGGAATAACAAAAGTATATCAATGGTGCAAACGACTGTTTCAAAAGTATTTAGAAAAACGATTCAATTGCTGGAAAAAGAATTTTGTCCTCGTTGGATAAAATTAAAAGAATCTAAATTTGATGACTCTAAGAGACATTTCTATGACTAGTTTACATGACTAAATTCTATGATAAAGTATTGACTTGGCTAGATTTGGATCTTAAATCTTAACGAAATTATTGCCGTTAATGCATCTCATGGCGGAGCGGCTCATGACTCAACTGTATGGACTTCTAGCAACGAAAATACATATTTCCACAGAAAATTTGACGGGGGTGACACAAGCACTCGAATTTTAGGTAGCAATTGTGAAAATTAGAAATGAGTTTTAACTATATAATGTTTTAGGTGATAGTGGTTATGCACTACAGCCATGGCTACTAACACCTTATAGGAATGCAGGCATAAGAAGTCGTGAGCTACGTTTCAATAATATACACGCTAAGGCTAGATGTAAAATTGAATGTACAATTGGAATTTTAAAAGGACGATGGAGATGTCTGAGCTCAGATAGAAAACTGCGTTTTCAACCGAAATTCGTAACATCGATTATTAATGTTTGCGTTGCTTTGCATAATCTATGCATTCACTATAATGTAAACTTTGATAATAACATGCAGACAATATCCAATAGAGAGCAAGCACCTGATTGTGAAGAGCATAACTCTAGTAATTATCTATTACGACGAGCACAAATTATAAGAGATAGCATAAGAGATTCTCTATAAAGAAGATAAAGATATAAAACAAAAAACTTCACTAATAACTAATAGAAAACAAAAACAGTTTTCTAAACAAATAACACCAACATTTTCATTTCAATATGTTACTCCATCCAATTCAATTTTTTTCAACCGGTTTTTCTCTTGTTTGATTTCCAATGACAGCTTTTTTAATTTCAGTTTTTCCTTGCTATTTTCGTTAGTTGTATGATATTTCCGTTTCTTCAACCCATAAATTTTTTCTTGCAGATCATAACTTCGTTTTAGAATTTTTTGATTTTCTGTTAGATTCTCCAATATTTCAGATATAGTCCCACTTATTTCCTCTGTTGCTTTTACATACCTTTCGGTTGTCATTTCCGTTTTATTTTTCTTACTTTTATTTCCATTGCAATTCATTAGATTTTTACTATTCTCAAAATCCTCGGCGGATTGTTCTTGTACTTCTTCGACTAAGTCCTCACAAGTGTTGCTGCTATTCTGAGTAGTAATATTAATTTCGTCTTCGTTAACGCCGAACGTTTTTGCGCTTTTTATGCCATCCACAGAGGCTTCTAAGCCAGCACACTCAATAATTGCATCTTCTAAGGCACTTATCTTTTTTTTCTATGTAAGGTCCTCCACCAGTGCTCTTAATATTTCTAATATTATTCCTTAACTTCGCTTTAATTTTGTACTTAATATCACTCCATGTCTAGAAGTACACATAGAATAAATTCTGGTTTGATTTTTGTGCTACAAATTTTACCTTTCGCCACTCATGTGGTTGTTTTATTGGAGGCCCTTTTTCATTGAGCGATATATTTAATTTTTGCCATAGGGAGTTGCTAGTTTTGCGTGCTTGAGACGTTTTTAACACACCCTTTGCCAAGTGTGATTTATCATAAATCTAACCAAAAACTCATATTGGGAATTATTAACAGTTAAATTTTATTTTCCTTCTCCATCCCTGCAGAAAAATGGTTGTTTTAATTATTATTTGTTCCTTTAAATTTTCTAATAATACTCACATTTTAAACAAATTTGTTTTTCACTTTATTCTTTTGTACTTTATTGCTGGACGATGACATTTTTACAATCGTCCAAAAATTTTTGTTTCAAATGTCAAAAACTCTTGGAACAGAGGTTGTGTGCTGCCACCATTTTTGAAACATATGTCGATTTGGCCGAAACAAGTTATGTGCTGCCAAATACAAAAAAAAATTGAATCATAAGCTTTGAACCAACTTTCGTGCTTCCACCCCTGGAATCTACATTGTGCAATGGCCTCGCATTCACACAGGACGTGCTTCTATGTTTCATCCTCTTCGAAACATAGCCTTCACACATCAGTGGGTGACATACCTATCCGATGCATGTGTTTATTAAGTTTACAGTGTCCGGTTAGGATTCCTCTAATGATCCTGAGTTGATTCCTAGATAGTCCTAAAAGATCCAGGCTCTCTTCTGATGAAGGTCTTTTGATGAATCTTTTGGCTTGTCTGAATCCTGTCATTGATGCCTATCTCTGGTCCATTTGGTTCCGGATCCAGTTTTGCATGGTAAGCTTCATGGTATTATAAGAAATACCGCAAAAGGGTTCTGGTCTTAGGGTCATGGATGCTCCTTTTTTGGGCAGTAAGTCTGCATTTTCATTCCCAAATGTCCAGGCACCCACTGAAGTGTTAGATGGTTGTATGTGCCAAGGTTCGTAAATGCTTGAATGCATTCCTATTTTTTTTTTTCAATTTCAATTTATTCATTTATAATGTTAAAGATAGTAAATTTTTTTTTTTCCTTTTAATTATATTGAACTTTAGGCATCTCCTTAAACAGCCTAGGGCTGGTATTAGTAAAAAGCACTTTTCCTATTTTCCAATTTTCCTCTTTTTCAAGTTTATTGTTTCTCGTGACTAGTTAACTTAGTTACAATGTATTCCGTTTATACATCATACAATTACAACATTTTCTTGGGCAAACTTCTTTATCGTTTTGATCTCTGGTGATGAGATGGCTTTCAAAGCCGCTTGGCTCTCTGTGTAGATATAAATATTTTTCTTGGTGTAGGATCAGCCGAAATTTTCGAATGCACATCTAGTGATGGCATATACCTCTGCCTGAAATATTGAGGCGTATTTTCCTTGGCTTTGATATATGTTACCTTTTGGCTTAATGCCATACATTCCTACTCCTACTCCTTTCTCGGTTTTAGAATCGTCGGTGTACCAGATTAGGGCTTGATTTGCTAGATTAGTGTATGTTTCTTCCCTGTCTGGTAGACGGAGGTTGTGCTTAACAACCATTCTGTCTGGTTATAGTGCGTAGATTTTCAGAGTCCCATTCACTATAGCCATCTGTCTGTGCTCTCTATACCATTAGTCCAGCATCTTTTGCAATAATGTCCGAGTGCTGGTAGGTTCAATATTGTTTCCAGAGCGCTGGTAGATGTTGTGCGGATGGACCAGTTACACTTAGACAGGCCGTCCTTTGGAGCTAATTTAGATTCCTGGTGGTTGACTTTGACCATAGGTCTGACTACTTATTTGTATAGCCAAATCATGTTATTTGGCTTGAGTCCCCATATTAAGCCACCCAGTTTCCTGCAGTTCCACAGTATTAGTGTACCTTTCTGGACTGTCTTAACAATATGTTTACTCCAATTCAGCTTATTATCAAGAGTTATCCCGAGATATTTAACTTCTTTGCACATTGAGATCTCCTTACCAATTAGAATAGGGCTAGTTATGTTCCTCATTTTCCTTCTTTTGGTAGAGGGTATAATTGTAGTTTTGTTGGGATTGACTGATAGTTTGTGTGCAGCACACTAGTCTTGAACAGAACTAAGGTTTCTTGAAGCTTTCTAGAAAGCAAGCGCTCATATCTACCTCTGATAATGATTATAAGGTCATCGGCATAACCTTGAGATTCAATATCTTGATTGCTTAGTTGAATTAAAAGGTCGTCAACTACCATGGACCACAGTAGAAGAGATAAAACTCTTCCTTGGGGACAACCTCTGGTGCTGTGAACCTCCAGTGTCTCACCAAATAGCTGCGTCCTTATTGTCCTGGTGGAAAGCATTGTCTGAATCCATCTGTTATGTGTTGGACTAACTGCATGTCTAACCAATACAGGCATGATTGACTTAACAGAGGTGTTATCAAAGGCACCTACAGTGTCCAAAAATGAACAAAGTGCTATTTCTCTGTTGTCAATGGCTTTTCCTATACCATCTGTCAGGTTTAGAAAAGCTAGTTCTGTTGATTTGCCTTTTTGGTAGACAAATGGGTTCGGACTTAGTGGTGCGCTCCGTCTCTGATGTGCCTTTCAACTATTTTTTTCCATTGCCTTAAAAACAAATGAAGTCAGGCTTATGGGCCGATATGACCTGGGCTGGGCTTTAGGATTGCCTCGTGCCTTCGGTATATATTTCATCCTTAGCTTCCTCCATGCTTTAGGGATATACCCCTATGCAAAACTTGCTCTTAAGTTTTTGATCAGGATTGATATGAGTTCATCCAATCCTCTTTGTAAGAGAGCGGGGAAGGTTTCGTCTTTACCCGGCGTCTTATATGGTTTAAATGAGTTTATGCCCAATTTAATCGAGTATGGGTTGAAGATTTTGGCAGCGGCGCTCCAGTGATCTCTCCTCGGACAATAATCGTTTGTTGAGGCAGGGCTGTTGTGGCTCGCTTCAGCCCTACTCCAGCCTGTATACTGTTTTCAGCTCTACCTCCCAACGATGTCTCTTTTCCTCCGGTTGGAGGTTTGCCGGAAGTTCTCGCAGAGCCTTTGTCATTACATCAGGGCTTGAACGTTGCTCCGCACTTTCTGCGCTTCGGTGTTCTTTTACCCTTATCTGTACTTTAGACCACTTCAGATAGGGTCTATAGTTAAGGCTTCTCTAGGGTCTTACAGGTATCTTTGTCGGTGGAAGGTGTCAACGTTTGTCCTTTCCCATCGACCTCCATTCGGAGGTACGCAGGCCCTCGTTTTGGTAATTTAATCTTTTTAATATGCCTTCCGGTGGGAGATGATCCTCTCCCGAAATCCATACTGTGCCGGTCTTTGGTTTCGGGATTTGACTCTTCTGCAGCAGCTATAAAGTAGCTCCTGGCAATGGAGCTAGTCCCGTCACCGTTTTTTCTAACCATTTGCTGCTATCAGTTTTAGCACACTTGATGGTTAGCCAACTAGGTCTCATTGAGCAGTCTAGGAATTTTAGCTTAGTGCCGTCTTCTGGTGTCCTATCAAGTTCCTTCAGGACGGCTTTCTGAACTTTAAGATGCTCGGTGTTTATCGACGTGTCGCTCATGATTGCCACTTTAGTGCCCTCTAGGATTTCTTTATATGTGCCCTTCTGTGTGCATGCCTTTTTCTTTATAGCATGCACTATCGGCGAGTCGCCTTCAGAGCGGCTCCTTTTGGTAGCCGTCTCTGTCGAATCTAGTGGTTTCCAGCACTTTTGTAAAGCTAAAAGCACCTAAAAGCTTTTTCACCGTCTTCCCGCCGCTCTGGTTAATTTAGGCTGTTTGTTGAGCTCTAATTTCCGTAAGGTTGGTAGTTGTTCCGGAAGCAAGGGGCTGTTTATAGTCGCCTTGTTCCGTGGTATCTGTTAGTGTGAGCACTGAGTCCTGATTTTCCACTTTCAGATTTTTCCGTCTCCATTCGGGAGCATTAAATTGCATCCGTTACAGAGATGGCCTCCTCTACTTCGTCGGTTTTTAGTAATGGTTCAATTTTGTTCCCACGAGTAGCTAGGGAGTAATAGTAACCTCCAGCAGAGCCCACGTTCCACAGGAAGGCTATATTTAAACTGAAGGTTGCCTGGTATCCAGAGTTCGCATACTACTGACTAAGCCCCCCTTTGCCATGCAGCGGTCGGCATATGCTGCTCCACCTTGGCTTGTGTTAGTTACAGAGTTTAGCCTACTAATCAGTGTCAAACCCACCAAACAGTGATTAACACCTCGCACTACGTGGAAGTATCCGTATCCATGGCTAACACTTACACTTCACCTACCACTGGGTTGCCAGTATAGTAGGATCCATTACTATGAGAGAAGGAAACTCTGTCTAGCATCAGCCTAACTGCGAGGCTATGCATTATGATACTCTGAACATATTTTATTAACAATGTTTATTTCAATTAAGCGGTGGAAGCCTTGCGGGGTGGGGGTGTCAAAGTTTGATCTAGTACATCTTGGAAAATCTAGTACAGAATCGAATTCCTTAGGTCCTGAGAAGAAGTTTGACTACTCATACTCCTATAATCGGAGGCTTTAATAGCTATTTTTATAGTATTTCCCTCTTTTTTTTATTCGAACTAAGGTACTAGATGTTTCGCACTTTAGATTGGCTCTAATTCGGTAGGATTATGTCCGATCGGAAATGTGTTTCACTTTTCGCCTCAGCTCATTACCAGCTACAATTCGCAAAAGAAAGGTTTTCTCTGCATATTTTTAGGGTGGCGGTAAGAACCCAACGGGGGCATCATTTAAGAAATTTCTCATATTTGGAGTTGTCTGGCCTAAAGTTATATTAAAAGTGGGCAATCCACTTTCGTTCATCTGTTTAATGAGCTGCTCTAGAGCAGTAAAGAACACAAAACCGTGTTTCATGAACTCCAAGCACTGCTCTAAAGTACTCTAATATGAACTGATCTGAGTTTTGGAGAGAATTGGGGAATTTGGGAGATGAGAATTTTCGTTCCGATTAAAACCCCCTAACTCTCCATTCGCAATTCACTAATATCACAGACAAATAATAACAGATAACCTAGGCCCATAGTCAAATGTGATGCCATCCTCGAGCAGGGAAGTAATGCAGTAGGCATTGTGTATAAAATATGTGTACGTGAGCGCAACTAAAATGCGGCTTTATGTTTGCGTGAAGGTTCGGCCAAATTGGACCGTGCCTGTCAGATTTCAATGCGGGTACTTGGTACTATTCCGTGGAATTTGTTTTTGTTTGGAACCTGACGCATAGACGTAATAAGATATAGGAAAAAGGAAAATTGCCCAATTGTTTTTTATATTTTGCAGATTACAAGTGGATGTAAATATTTTTTTTTCCATAAGTTTCACCCCAAAGAAAATTTTCAATGAGTTTGTTCAATGAGAACATGTATGTTATGTATATATATTTATAATTACGCGAATATCTAATAGATTTCGCCTTATTTCATACCTCCCCTTAAAAAATAATTAAAATTCCCGCCCTTAATTATAATGGTGGTTCCATATGGCGAAAAATGTTCTCGACTTCACTGGTGTACGCCACACAACTAAAAGTGGTTACGCTCTATCACGGTTCATGTCAACTACATTTAGTTTCCTGCTCGAAGGATGCCACTCAGTTCATATTAACCGACAAGATTAACTGGCAAGTCTTGGCTAACTTTAGCAAGGCCCCGAACAATGAAATGAACCTATACAACTTTTTTATTGATTGATTTTTTTTTCTTTTGCTCGTTTTTGTTTGTAAATTGGTGAATAGAACAAATCAATTTTTGTGTTCAGCTGAGTAAATTGTTGATATTGTTGTAATAAAAGGAACGGTTGGGGTATTAGTTGGATAGGCTTTATGCATAGACAAACTAATAGCTGGAACAGAATGCAACGTACCAATGCCGTAATAAGCGTAAGGAATTATCACGCAAAAGCTGAATGAAATACAGTAGTTTGCACACAGTGAACGCAGTTTCTGCAGTTGCCGGTCAACTTCCAACTTTTACGCGAACACCGTAGAGAAAATTTTTGACAGCTGAAGAAAAAGTTTACTTTGAATGAAATTTGTAATGTAAAATTAATTACTGAGATGCGGAATATTTGCAATGTTACTCTTATAATTCGCACACGTTTTAACAATATAAAAAATCCACAAGCACAATATTGAAAATATAAAAATTGCTTTGAATTGTCTTTAACGCAATTGTTCTGGGGAGCACCTTATTTTCTGCGTTTTTTGATAGTTAAGCGGCCCATATACGCTTCAACCTCTAATTGATTAATTAGTTGATCAATATATCAACCAGCACATACATAGAAGTCTCAAATTGGTATCAACTTAAAAATTCTTACTCTTTAGTGAGTTAAGATGGATTAGAGAACAAATTTTGTGTATAATTCACACATACACAGTGATAAGTTGACGTCAACCACAAGCTTTTGTGCGAGACTGTTATGGACGCATACGAGTGATAATCCTTGAACGTGAATTCCAGTTTGTCAGCCTGAGCTGACAGCTCACTCTTTGAATAGGGTTGACAGTGCAGGGCGGCAGGGCTATGGTGGAAGAGTTAGTGGGGTGGCTTACCCAAATCCTGCCGCTCTCATAGACCATATACAAAAAAAATTGTGCCTGACACAAAACCGAGCACACCATCCGTTCTAGAAGGGACCCTTACACCACTTACCTTAACTCACCTTGAAGAAGTAGATGACATATCTTCGTTGCCATGCCCCATCCACCATGACACTGTAGGTAACACGTTTTCAGTGTCCATTAACTGATCTGACCTGAAAACTAGAGTGAAGGAGTTAACCTTGTCAACCCTTAATTATAAGATGGGCTCTGGGAGAGTGAAGGAGGAGGAAAAGAGTATGATCTTATCACATGCATTTTCGTTTATTTATAGCAGTTCAAATTAATTCTTGTTCTATACATGTAGGCCTCGTTCGTCCCTAGTTCAGAATGCAAAAGGTCTGGCCTTCGCCTTAGCGTACAAAAACCTTGAAATTACTTAGTATTTCTTTATTTCTAATTCATTTTCTTTCCTTTATTATATTCCTACACTTCTTAAAGAGCCTTTATTAAACTAATCTAACTAATCTGTACTAGCTTCTTCGGATTAAAAAAAATTCACTTCAATATTCTCGTTTCTCATTTGTATATTTAATATCAACAACAAGAGAAGAAGAATAACTGACGAGAGCATACCTGTGTTGACTCAGGGATGTTAAAATTGAACAGTCTCATCCTGAGACAGCTATCAACTTTTATCAAATTTACGTATACAAAAACGAATTCAATATACCTCAATATAGGGATTCAGTTCAGATTAAACGTCTACTAAAATTTACTATGACCTAGCATCAAGCTATGGGGTTCCTTTCAACACTAGGCAACCGCATGAACTGAGTACCAATAGCCTAACACTGCTATGGGATTCATCATGCGTAAATATCAAAATATATAGTTATTTCAAAATTTTCAATTCGACTTATTCT
This sequence comes from Dioctria rufipes, assembly GCA_963924295.1. NCBI lineage: Eukaryota > Metazoa > Arthropoda > Insecta > Diptera > Asilidae > Dioctria > Dioctria rufipes. The sequence continues at coordinate 139,229,447 of OZ002744.1, forward strand.
AGAAACATAGCATCAATTTGAGTTATACAATTCATTGCGATTAAATATTTAAATAAAACAAGTAAAAAAGCGAGAATTGGTCTAAGACAAATTCTTATGATACCCTAAATGAATGCCCGTATAAAATTTCGTATGGTCACCCATCTATGCAAGTTTGAAATTTGAAGTGGTTTTCGCATATATTTCTAGATCGGTTCGTCGGACAGAAAAAATGATTATAACCAATTTTATAGGATTTCGTATTCTGAAGCAGTTTAGTACAATAAAAATGTCTAAGACGGATCGTTTTCACAGTATATGTAAAAAATCTTAATTTTTATATGGCAACACCAAGAAGGGGTCCATTTTTGAAATTTTATTTGTTATTACTATAAAAACCCCATGTAGCAAATTTCAGCTCACTATGTCGACGCGTTCTCAGGCAGTGTCCAAATATATAGTGGAAAACGAAATTTTTGTATGGCAACCTCACGAAGTATTTGACCGATTTGTCTCATTTTCGAACTTAATTTTACTTTTTTTGTAAAGTCCGTGTACAAAATTTAAGTTTTCTAAGTGAACGCATTCTCGTTATCGTGCGCACAGACGGACAGACAGATGGACATGGAAAAATCAAAATAACTTTTAATATTATGAATGGGTGTCCAATCCATTTTGCTCTACCATCATTATTTCGAGGTGTTACAAACGGAATGACAAAATTAGTATACCGTTTAGATTTCATCTAGGGTATAATTATTATCAAACTTATGTATATAGTTATTTCGAAATTTTCAGGTCGACTTATTCTAGAAACATAGCATCAATTTGAGCTATACGATTCATCGCGATTAAATATCTAAATAAAATTATTAGCAAAATAAAGCATTATTTATGACTATAGACTTTATCTAAGTAAATTAATAAAGCCTGATATCGGCCCTGGATTCTCGGAATGAAATGTTCACTTACATTCAATGTATTAAATTGTCGCTTTGCCGGCTTTCATCATCGTTATCTATTCTAATCTGCTTCATCACCATAACATAAGGTTAAATGACCTTTGGTCAGACTCAATTTATCCTCAAGAGTAAACAATATGATTTTAATACGCTTAAAAATTTCACAAATATATAAAAAAATTGCAAGAGTTACTCACATGCCATTTAATCCCTCGAAGGAGCTCCCTAGAGGTGTTGCAATGTCCTGAAAAAATTAAAACTGTACAGTCAAACCAACTGACACACCCGAGCGTTGAGTTTTGGTAGATCTACTAATCATAAGGAGGAGTTGTATCCCCAGGAGATCCGACACTCTCATTTAATGATAACTAGTACTAGTTCGCCGCAGCTTAAATATTTCCGTTTTGGGTTGGTTCTAATAATTAATCCGTGTTTTTGCTCTTGTCGGTGCCGTGCTTCTTCCGCCTTTACATATGTTTGCGCGGGCTGGGTTACTTCAAGTCTTATACTTGATATGGTCCCATGCGACTGTCCTGACATCGGCGAATCAGACTTGTCATTAGAACAATGTGCACCATGCAGGGGAACAGTGTGAGTCGGGCAACGAGGTAATAACTAAAGGAGATGCAGTCATATGTACGATCCGTGTACATGAGCATACCCAAAATTGCCCTGCATTTGTGTATGTTTCACTCCGCCATTTTTGGTCTTCGCTGTCAAATCCATACTTAGGTTTGGTTGGTTTTGGGCTTGGTGGATTGACGCAGGAAAATCCGTGAAATAACCGTAGGGGCACAAAGCAAATATTACTCACAAACTCTTTACCACTGAACTTTTCTTCTTAATTATTAACTTTTTTACGTGCACGTTTGCAAATTCAGTAAATACTTTTGAGTATATGAAAATAAAAGCGATTAAAATTGCGCATAGGTTGTACAATTGTGTACAGGTGTACAAATTTTACGGCGTCTATGTACAAACAATATCAGTGTCAATGTGTTAATTGGGTACGCGATATTTTCTCATTTGCATCTCCTTTAGTTCTTACCTCGTTGGAGTCGGGCAACGAAAATACGCGAAGAGGTGACAGCCGGGATTCGATTCTGGGCTGTGTTCAAAATTTGAAGTGCTAAAAGTTGACGGGTGTGTTACAAGAACAAAAAGAAAAGGGCGACGAAAAAAAAGGGTGCCTTGAGAAAAAAGGGCAAGGTATGTAAAGTTGTAAATCGGAAAAGTTAGGGGAAAATCTGAAGACGAAATTGGAAACGAAAAAGGAGATAAGCATCCGACTCCATGCGGAAATCGAGGGTGTAAGCAGGGCTGAAGAAAAACCAAAGTTAAAAGCATTTAAAAAATGTTATGGTAGTATGTAAGGGAGTGATTGGTTAGGACGTGAAGTCCAAACTGCCAGCATGAGCTGACAGATCACTCGATGACAGCGATAGCACAGGGCGGCACGCTAGCACCTCGGCTAAGGGTGGCGGAGAGTGTGGGGGAGTTCCCGAGATAACCTGCCGCTTGTCATCAACCATAAACAACAAAAAATTTTCGTGCCTACATACCAAAAACGAGCCAGCACACACTCGGTCCTGAAGGGACCCTTACGTCACCTATTTCTTATGAAGGCGCAGATGGTCTGCCTTCTTGCCAAGCCCCATCCTCCCATTGACTTTGGGTGGCTTTTGGGTGCGGCACATATGTTGTACTTGTCCGTGGTCGAAAGCAATCCTTTTGTTTTTAAATAAATGTCATATCAGTGTTCTTTAATAGGAATCATATGGGGCTGCGGCGTGAAAAGTTACTTAGGCTTATAATACACATGCTTCATTTTTATCAATTCAGTTTACTCAATTTTTGGTAGATAATAATATCTCGGCACACTGTATGCGCCTCTTGGTGTGATAGTACCGAATTTTCATTACTGTTCAGACCTTTGTACTCTTGCTTACTTTGTGTATTCAGTCCTTAGCAAAGTCTGCAATCAATTTTATCCGAGATATAAAAATTTCTCTTTTCCTTTTTCAGAAAATGGTTGCATCTTCACTTTTCATTCTAATTGACTTTGTCTTCAAATGAAATTTTTTTTTTCAATTCTTTAATTCATGACCCTTTTTCTTTTTCTGATGTAATCATTCCCACATTGGAAGTTTCTCTCATTAATTCATATATATAAATTCATTTCTTTATTAAAGAGCATGACTTTCGGATTTTCTGCTTATGCTTGATCGCCGCCGGCTCACACGCGTCAGCATTTCGTGTAGCATATTGCTATATGCAATACGCTACGACCATTACAGGGCAGAGTGGTCTGCGCCACCCATGGTTCAGACAACGCTGAAAAATGGTCGACTGAGCTAGCCGGTCTTCAACGGCCTCATCGCTGCGGGCGCTCAATGTGTGTCTTGACCCACGACTCAATGCTTTCCTCATTACTCGGACTCTACCTGACCGATGACGCATCGAAGACACACCCCCGAATGCTCGTCAGTCTTCGATCAGACCCCGACATCCTTCTCTGTGTGGGAAGTCAAAGGTACATTGACAAGCTAGTAACCTAAAAAATCCAGCCGGACGATGTCTCCTTGCCTTCCTCCACCGAGATGCTGAGGAAGCCCTGCGATCAATAACCTAAAGAACTGATCACTAGGCCTTCCCGGCACAACATCTCACTCTAATCTCAGACCGGCGACCATTCAAGGGTGCGTTTCCAAGGCGTCGTCGAAGTAGTGACATGTTGACTCGTCCTAAAATTTTCAGAGACATATATTTAAGTGGGATACCTGCGATAGCTATCTGCCGCAGGGTTACCATGTAGGAAGGATTAACGTAGTGTAGCATTACTATGCTAGGGAGAAGGGAAAAGGGAGAAAATTTGCACTATTGTCAAAAAGGTATGTCGGCCGCTAGGCTGGGAATGTCCTAAGCGGCACATTGGCATCCTGTAGTTGCCCAGTGAAGCTGGCTGGATGCCTTATTAGGGCTACCAGGAATAAACGACAATAGGTATAGCCGATGTTTTCACAATGATGGTCACTGCTTGATGTCTTTGGCGTGATAGACACCCAACAGTTTTCCCCGCAGATCTTCAAGCTCGTATAGGGAATTTCCTTTCTTGACTCTGACTCGACATTTGACAAATTTCGGTCCCAGTTTTTCACTGGTCTGCTGCTGGAAATTGCTTTGGGCAAAATTCCGTCTAAATACTTCTTGACCAACTTTGAACTCGACAGGTTTCGCCCTGAGATTGTAGGCTCGTGAACCCTGTTCGAACGCGTGTTGTAAGTTTTCCTGCAATGTCGCACGGATGAATCTCATTTTGTCTTCTGCGTCTACTCTCAATGGCTCATTAAGAGTTCCAAGGCTCCTCAAGATGGATTAGGAGCTGCCATGTTCAATCATTTGTTGACCGAAGAGTGTTCGATAGGGAGAGAAACCAGTAGCTTGATGGAAAGAGCTCCTAAGGGAACTAGCTACCTGGCTTAGTTTCTCATCCCATCTCGTGTGTTCCTTCTTAATATATGCTCTAATCCCCGACAATAGAGACCTATTTACTCGCTCTGAGGCGTTCGCTTGCGACGAGTAAACTGCCGTTCTCATGTGCTTCACCCCATATTTTTCCAGTAATCTGGTGAACTGAGTCGAGCAAAACTGGACTCCATTGTCCGAGACGATCATTTCCGGGACTCCGAACACGTGAAACACTTCAGTCTCAATGAATTGGCATACATTGAGCGTAGACGCTTTTCTCATAGGTTTGAGAAGTGGAAATTTAGAAAAGTGGTCAAGAACTATTAAGATGCAGACGTTTCCTTTTACTGACCGAGGATATGGACCTAGAAAATCATTGTACAGCTTTTGCCATGGTCGTTCTGTCTCAGACTGGACTCTTATAGGTGGTCGCAAAATAGTATTAGGAGCCTTTGTTTCCTTACACACGTCACAGGCGCCTACGTAATTTCTGACATCGTGGCCAGTACAGATGTCTTCGCAAACGTTCCAGTGTTTTCCCTATACCCCCGTGTGAAGCTAGTGGCGGATCATGAGCCCTCGAAATGACGTCGTTGACAAGCCCTCGTGGGATCCAAAGCTTCCAAGCCTCTTCCTCCTGAATAGGATCGCCTGTTCTCGGAACAGTCCGGATATAAACGAAGTCATCCCTGACGCAAAGATGTGGTAGTTTGCCAGAAGTCGTTTTAACCTTATGCCTCAGTTCCTCATATTCCAACGAGTTGAAATATGGCGAACTAAGGTCAACTTCCGGGCCAGGGTCTTCGTTTGTCTTCAGGCTGTCACAATGAATGAGTGACAGCGCATCAGGGACGACGTTCAGGCTTCCTTTCCTGTGCTCAATAGTGAAGTCGAAGCTCTGAAGCTTCAAACTCCACCGTGCAAGTCTACCGCTGAGGTCCTTTTGAGACATCAGCCATTTCAAGCTCGCATGATCAGTCACTATCCTAAACGGCATAAGTTCTATAAAGGGCCCGAACTTCTGTACGCTCAAGATTGCAGCTAAGCATTCTTGCTCTGTGACGGTGTAATTTCGCTGTGCTGAGTTCAACTTTTTCGAGACGTAGGCTATTGGCTTCTCGTGGCCATCGTCATCTGGTTGAAGCAGCACTCCTCCAATACCTTGTTGGCTCGCATCGCACTGGATGACGAACGGTTTGGTGAAGTCTGGACTCACTAGCAACGGAGCAGAAGTAAGTTTTTTCTTTACAAGATTAAGAGACGTCTAGGCTTCGGGTGTCCATTTGAACTGACTCGGGTTTTTCAAAGTGTCTGTAATGGAGGCAGTTAAATCAGCATAGTTCGGGATGAACCGTCTATACCATCCCGCCGTACCTAGTAGGCGTCGGGCTTGCCGAACAGTTTTAGGTGGCGGATAGTCAACTATGGCTGAAATTTTGTCAGGGTCAGTTCTCATACCTCCCTTTCCTACAATGAATCCCAAGTATTTAGTCTCCTTGATACAAAACTTACTCTTCCCGACGTTGATAGTGAGGCCAGCGTTCCTCAAACAATCCGCTACACGGGCTAGCAGCGTGAGATGAGTATCGAAGTCTGAAGACAGAATTAATAAATCGTCTAGATAGACGAGAACGTTCTCACGAAGATCGAAAGGAATGACTTTATCCATGAGGCGGCAGATAGTTTGTGGAGCGTTGCATAGGCCGAATGGCATCACCGTGTACTGATAGAGAGGATGACCAGGTACTGTGAAAGCGGTCTTCTCTCTGGAATCAGCGTCCAGTGGGATCTGCCAGAATGCGTCTTTCAGGTCCAGGCTCGTTATGTAATTTGCCGGAGGAAGTCGACTCAGATGTGCATCTTTCTGCGGTAGCGGATAGGCATCCTTCGTAACCGAGATGACCTTCCTGGCGTCAAAACAAAGCCGGACCTTTCCAGGCTTCCTGACCAGAACGACTGGAGAGCTCCAAGGACTCTGGCTCTCCTCTATCACACCCAGTGATAGCATTCGCTCTAATTCAGCATCCATTAAACTTTGCACTGCCGGCGAAATCGGATAAAATCGCTGTTTTATCGGGGCGGCGTCATTCGTTTCAATCTTGTGAGTGACCAGTGATGTTTTCCCAAGGCCTACAGAGGCGAAAGAAGGGAAAAGCTGTTTGTGGCTTCTAAGCGTTGCTGATCGAAACTAGAAAGAATGTGGCTGTTGGTGTCAGAGGTAGCTATTCCACTTGGATTCACTTCTGCGACTATACCCAGGACATCTGGAGCCAACCCAAATAGACGCCAGAAGTCTATTCCCAGATATAGTGCCTGTGTGAGCCCAGGAACTACGTAAAAACGCACTTTTTGGGTCTTACCACGGAAAGTGACGTCCAAGTTCACATGACCATGAACAGTCGTCATGGCACCATTAGCTACTTGGACCTGTGTCTGATACTTCTTCCATTCGACATCTGCTTCCGCAAGCTTCTCTAGAGCTCCCTGGCCTAGAATACTGACAGTGGCACCACTATCAAGTAATCCATTCTCAGTTCGCCCGAGCAGTTTTACCTCGGCGTACGGTCGAATGTCGTCTGGCATCGACATGGAAATCTGTGCCAGTTTTTTTCTTTCTAGTTTCATTCGTCGCCAGTATTCCCGCCAACGAACAGTTGATCGTTTTCTTTTCGGTCTCATATCGCGGCCCGGAAACATTATTTCAGCTAACTCCGCCACTGAGGAGAAGATTCGGTCTCTTGCTGCTTTGTATTTCTGCAGACGCGTATGATACGGCGTCAGCGGATGTAAAACTGGCTCACGCCCACTCGTCATATCAGAGCTTGGTGGCCGTTTTAAAAGAGAAATGACAGGAGGCCAAATCTCCTGCTCAGTAACCTTGTCAACTATGCGTGCTATAGGTGTCAACGGGACATCGAAGATTAAAGACTCTTCTAAGGAAGTGTCTAACAATGTCGTGGGCTCCCCAGAAGTGGAAACGGGAGCCTGAAGATCTGCGGAGGAGTCTATCAAGTTCTCCGCCTCTATCCGTAAAATATTTGTACTATCAAGTGTTTTGCTGACATCACCAAAATCACTGAATGATATCAGAGGACATATCAGGGAGTTATCGCTAGTGTCTGCTAATGGAGCGGACCTTCCTCGTTGTTCACAGCTTGAACTGGAGTGTTCGATGCATTGATTGCTCGTGATGTCGACGCTGGTCGGAAAGAGGTGTTGGTACTCCCGACCCGTCTGAAGTTTTTCTGTTGACATTGAATGCAATCTGGCTTGAAGGTGTTCTTCCGTCCACATCCATAACAGAACACAACTTGTCTTTCTTGTCTGCAGTCCTGATACAAATGACCGGACTGGTCACAGTTCCAGCATACAATAGGGCGTTTGGCTGAAATACTCGATACGTCACCTAGGCTGTTGTCATTGCCTGTCGCTAATGCCAGTTCAGGGTCTAGTGTCGGAAAATTATCAACTTCATGCACTCGTTGGGTTCGGTAAGGATTCCAACTGCCAGCTGTCGCAATACGTGTCTGCGTAGCTTGGATACGCGTGACCAGCGATCTCAGCTGTCCTATCGTATCAGTAGGATGCAAACAGATTTTTTCTTGAATCTCCGGCAAGAGATTCGATTTGACAATCTCCAGACACTCTTGGTCTGGCATAGCGTTCTGTAGCTGATCGCGCAGCAACCCAAATGGTGGTGATACATTGCGAACAGTTCACCAGGCTTTTGTTTTCTGGACATCAGTTGAAATCTAGTTTTCAAATCATCCTTAGGCGTTCCCCATTCGGTATACAATCCCATCTTAATGACGTCCCAAGCTGGAAATGGATTTTGACGTAGTACCGACCAATACCAGTCCTTAGCTGGTCCTGTCAGTAGCGTAAGCATATTTCTGACTAATAACCCAAAATCCCCTTCAAGAGCGGAGTGCGTGAGCGCTTCGACTCTGAAGATGAACTCGTCGACTGAGAGTTCCGAGTTATTTCCATTATAGGTCAGGTTCCATCTCCTTATTGGACTGCCTGATCGTCGGTATCCTACATTAGCAGGAACACGCATAGGTGGTGAAGGGGGTTGAGGTGGTTGAGGTGGTATAAAGTTCGGTCTGGACTGATTTGTAGGCTGACCAAAAGGTTGACCAAAAGGTTGTGATGGTCTCCTAAATGATTGCCTTCCCCGTGTAGGGAAATCGTTTGACGGCCTCTGATTGCTTCTGGACGAAGGAGGTCGTGTGAAGTCTGCTGGCGGCATTGCTGCTGCTACTTGTTGTCTGATATCGTCTTTTAACTCAGACCGCAAAACATTTAAACCCTGCTGGAGACCTCGGTTTATTAGGTCTTCCATCTTTATGCTCAAGCCTGCTATCAGCGCATCCGTAGCAGCTGAGGTGTTGTGGTCTTGAGCTGTGCGCGCTGGGCTATTACGTCGAGGACTCGGGTTTACAAAAGTCCTTGAATGTAAGTCAGGCATTCCTGGAGACAACGATCGTCGATTAGAGGGTGGCAGGTCAAAGTTAAGGTTTGGTAATTCAAAGGTTGGCAATGAGTCACGCCTGGCTGATTTCGCGGGCTTCACTTTCTTTGGCTTTTGTTGAAAAAGTTTTACAAACCAAAGGTTTGAAGAAGAATGTCAGAGAAATCCAAAAAAATTTGAAGCTTACAGGCTTCGAAAAAATCGCAGCTAACGAGCTACTAAATTTATTGACGCGTATTATGTAGAAAAAAATAAACGAAAGTGGCCAACTAAATTTCAAGTAGATAATTATTATTACTACAACATTATTTACAATCGTTACCTACTCATAATATAAAAATCCATTGTTGGTATATAATACGTATATATACAGTAAGCAACGGAAAGCCTTCGGATGTAGGAAAAATATTGTATATTCCTACGAAAAACGAACTACTGGACCGATAAATAATATAAAAAAAATTTTCTTAACTTCAAAATTCAAAATATTCTCATAAATATACGGTCTTTGTCTTCTAAATAGTTACCCTAAATAAAAGAGGAAGCTTCTATATACCATTAAGAGACTTCCGCGCTATTTTATATACCTACTAAATTTAAAAGTTTGCAAGTTGGGACAAGATTTATACTTCAAGAAGATATCTTCCCAAACGTTCGAAGAAGTAAAAAATTCCAAACCACAAGGTTTCGAGAAGTTAGTTTAGGGCTTCTCAAATCGAGAAAATATAAATGTTAATACAATTCAAGTTCAGAAACGTTAGCAATGTTTCTAAATAAAATTTCCTCTCTAACAGTTCAGTTCCGTGTTTCAAAGCTGTGAAGAATCACCGAGATCCACGTTCAATATAACGATCAAGAAAAAAAAAATCTATCAAAACAATTCTCCCTCACTTCCAGGAGCTAACTCTCACATAAGGTGTCAGGTCGCTCTCTCCCTTACAAGGTCAGAAACAGGATACAGGTAAGTGACGTGAGTGGTGCATTGAAAAAGTCAGAGTTCTCACAGAAATCTGGGAAGAGTAGAGTCGGAGGTATCAAAGACTGAGAATGTCACCAGAGATTCTTCAGCCAGGCAGTTAGCAGTATGCCAACTCCTGATTACTGAAGATTTCCAGTATCAATCCCATCCTCTGAGAACTCGTTCTCCCCTCCTTCACCGGATCTTCATGTCCAGTTAGTTTGCTAGTCGGGCAGAGTCATGAGTCTGGTCAACTAATTAGCTGGAATCCAAGAAGTTGTCTCGGAGATTCATAGCTCTGTTCAGCCAGTTGGCCAACAGAGACATGTCTCCACAAGAGCTCAATCGAAAATGTGTGTGTGGGACCACCTACCATTTCCATGGCAGAAGGCCAGCGGGAACGATCAAATTCAAAAACATTTCAAAAAAAAATATCAACTGTTCAGACTTGAGGTTTGACCAAAGTCAAACCTAAAGTCAAACTTCAACTTCAAAAAAAAAACTTTCAAAAACTTTACTCTACTTTACCAATTTCCAAAAACTTTCAAAACGTTACTCTACAGAAAAATTCAACAAGACCAATTAGATCCAGGTCCGCATATAACTTCCACTGGATATGAGACTTGAGGTCGATCAACTAGCTGATACCAGATGATCATTTCACTCAAAGTCCCAGTCCCCAGTAAAATTTTATACTTAGACCACCGAAGTCTAATTGAGGTAGCCCCACGTTGGGCGCTATTTTGTTATGGTAGTATGTAAGGGAGTGATTGGTTAGGACGTGAAGTCCAAACTGCCAGCATGAGCTGACAGATCACTCGATGACAGCGATAGCACAGGGCGGCACGCTAGCACCTCGGCTAAGGGTGGCGGAGAGTGTGGGGGAGTTCCCGAGATAACCTGCCGCTTGTCATCAACCATAAACAAGAAACATTTTCGTGCCTACATACCAAAAACGAGCCAGCACACACTCGGCCCTGAAGGGACCCTTACGCCACCTACCTATTTCTTATGAAGGCGCAGATGGTCTGCCTTCTTGCCAAGCCCCATCCTCCCATTGACTTTGGGTGGCTTTTGGGTGCGGCACATATGTTGTACTTGTCCGTGGTTGAAAGCAATCCTTTTGTTTTTAAATAAATGTCATATCAGTGTTCTTTAATAGGAATCATATGGGGCTGCGGCGTGAAAAGTTACTTACGCTTATAATACACATGCTTCATTTTTATCAATTCAGTTTACTCAATTTTTGGTAGATAATAATATCTCGGCACACTCTTGGTGTGATAGAACCGAATTTTCATTACTGTTCAGACCTTTGTACTCTTGGTTACTTTGTGTATTCAGTCCTTAGCAAAGTCTGCAATCAATTTTATCCGAGATATAAAAATTTCTCTTTTCCTTTTTTCAAAAAATGGTTGCATCTTCACTTTTCATTCTAATTGACTTTGTCTTCAAATGAAAATTTTTTTTTTTTTGGTTCAATTCTTTAATTCATGACCCTTTTTCTTTTTCTGATGTAATCATTCCCACATTGGTAGTTTCTCTCATTAATTCATATATATAAATTCATTTCTTTATTAAAGAGCATGACTTTCGGATTTTCTGTTCCCTTTTTGTTTCCTCTAACTTTGACGTAATCTGAATTTTTATTTCCTTCACTTTTGACGAATTCTAGGTGCGGTGACGTGAAATTGTTTTGCTAATGAGAAATAAGCTATTACTAGAAAGTAAAAATGGTCTAATATTACTTACAGGGTATAATTCCTCGCCGATGTTGTGAATAGTATATATAAAAATCACAACTATCCCACTGTTGCGCGGTTGTTGGGCAACAGGACGAGGGAGTGCTTCTCGTAATCGAGGAAGATCACCTGCCCTTTCTGAGTTATATGTAAAAGAAAACTATCGCTTCACTTTGTAGGTAATTCTTTCACTTTATTTGTCCACATTTAATTCTTCTTATTTGTACTACGAACTTATTCTTTTAAGAACTTAACACTTTGTTCTGTAAATTGTTTTACGTCTAGGTATACACTCTTGATTCCTTTTTTATCAAAATTACACTGTCCTACCACAACTTATTGGTTTCACTTTTGGTTTAGCTGATAGATTCCTTACCGTTGGTCGGGGGAATCTTATCAGTAGTTCTTAATTTTTAAATTGTTGAAAATTGACTGCCCCGATCGTACAAAATGATCGGAAATTTATACTCTAGGGTTACGCCATCTTCTCATGATCAGTAGCCGAGTATTTCCTATTTACAAGAAACCACGCCCCTTTACTAGGTTTCAGCGAATCGCAGAAGCAGAAAGACATTTTGAGATTTCCCTTTTGGGAAATTCTTATAGGAATTAGCGAGTATTTCTTCGATACTCGTTCTTAATTTTTGTTTGTTCCTATCAGTTTTCAAGCTTTCCCCACTGAGAACGTTTGACAAGAAAGTTCTTGAGTACTTAATGCTTTCGTAAGACATTCCCCTCCGAGAATGCTTGAAATATTCTCATGTAAACAATTTCATGTATGTACATGGTACCTTAGTGGCCCAGTTGACCATATGTCGGGCTTTTTTGACTGAGGAAGAGAAATTGTTTACTGCAGTCATTTGTTATGCAATTTGATACGCTCGATTGTTTGCAATTGAGCGTTGGTATTTCCTTATGCTGTAGGAAATAGAACATTTGGTTGCTTCATGGCACACAATTGGATTTTAATGTTTTGTGTTGCTTCATGACAGCATTTCTGAGAGTTTTTCACGGCCGCCTTTTGGATGTTCTTTTGTTAATTTGGCTTGGCCCGTGTTTTAATGCCTTGCATGATACAGATGTGTCCTCTAGGGAAAGTATGTATCCTTTCTTAAAGAAAGTAATGAGTGGCCCTGGTATACTGTTAGTATATAAAAAAAATGGTGTTTTGGGGGCCGCCACTCATTACACCATCCCCATAGGAAAAGAAAATTCAGAGAATTTTCGAAAAGAGGAGGCAAAAAAAAAATATAGGTGTGTTTCACCATTGGCATTGGCTAATTGATCAGAGAAGACGCTTCTTGTTTATTACATAGTTGTTTATTTACCTTCATAGTGGTAATTTCTTATCTTATTATTCTTATTAGTCTAACTATGCAATACTAAAAACAAATGGTAACTAGGCGCTAACTTAATGTATTCTACAGTCTTTAACTTTGGAGAAAATTTTATATCTAAAAGTAAAATATCTTAAAAGGTTTTTAATTACGCTAATTTAGCCTTTAAATTACATTTGAAAAGAAAAAAAAAAAGGAAAAACAAAATTAATTTCGCACTATCTGAACTTAAATAAAAAGTTTTATAATGTATGTATTTATCTTATGTTTGCATATACTTAGGCGTAAGGCCACATATTTCTATACAGAGCTAGGGGCATGTTAAAAAAAAGCTTTATTAGTGCTTTTATGCATTTTATCTTATTTGATTAACTAATTTAGTTTGATATTTATTATACTAATTATAATAAAAGATTTGCTTAGTATTATATAATCATTATTTCTTATTTTTTTTTTTTTGAACTCTTACATTTTTAATAAAAAAAAACTCTCTTTCTCTCTTCTTTATATGAACACCTTTGTGTACGAGCTTTTTGTGTTTATATTTTTTTTTTGAGTGTGCTTTGGTTTGTGCTTTTGAATTGGCCTTAACCTTGTATGGTAATGCGGTAATCGGTATCAACATTGTCAAGTACAATAGACGGGCTTTCTGTATTAATTTGTTGTGTTTTGCGTTTTTTTATAAGCTTGTAAGCGCTGAAGGTTAATATTATGGCTGCAAGTATGTATAGTACAGCGTAATGATGGATGATATGTGGAATTATTTTTTCGTGTTTAAATAGTTCTTGTTGTTTTTGCTCTTTTATAGCGGCACTGAGTTGTGATAACTCTTGATCGTCGTGGAATTTTATGACTCGGACTTTAGACTGTATGGGGGCTTGCTGTTGTGTGTATGTAGGTATTTCGTAGGTAAGATTAATAGATGGTAGGTAGTGGCTGTTTAGCTCAAGTTCTTTAATATTGTGGGCTTGGATTATCAGGTATTTGGTACGCAGGTAGCATCCTACTGATAATTCAATCACACCAGTGTTATTCAATTGATGGGGGATTATTTCACTGTTGCATACAGTATCGACTACTACTGGTTCTTTCATAGAGAACAGCCATTTGTTGGGTTGAGAAAGTTGGATCCAGAAATCCAGTTTTGGAACTGTTTGTATTTCACAGTGAGCAGGAATAAATTTTGAATGTTTCAGTAGGTCAATCTCACATAGATTATTGATTGAGTGCACATTAAATATCGGGTGTATGATGCGGCAAAGGTAGTGGGTTAAGTCTGATGTTTGGCAGTTTTGTAAATCGAAATTGTTTAACGAATAATAGTGCTCTCTGTTATAGTCTATTACTAGGTATTCGAGAGAAGGCTTTATGTAAGCGAAATTTTCTTTATGTGGTGTTGGAAATGGATATACCTTCAGTAATTGGTAGTTTTCTCTGAAAGGTAAGGGAAGTTTGAGGAGAAAAATTATTTTATTATTAACAACTGCTGTGCGTACGTTACTAACTTGGTAGATCTGTAAGAGATTGTTTTTCTCTTTATTGATGGGTAAGGTAAGGGAATTTGGTATTTCTTTTTGAATGGTCTCTAATGCATTTTTCATTTGCGAAGGAGTGATAATTGAAGGGTGTGCTTTACCATGCCGTACATCTGTGACTAGGTCGATAAGGATATTTTGTACATTTTGGTACCTAATCATCATTAAGGTTGTTAAAGAGACAAGTGTCTCCAGTTCTATCGTGATATTTTGTTTAATATTGTCGCTAGTTAAACGATAGCTTGCTGACATAAGACTCTCTAACTTTTTGTCTATGTGGATAAATTGTTCCTTTATGGCATAACGGGTTTTGTTAAATATATTTACTGTGGTATCTACGATTAGTGTTTGATTCTTGATCAATTCTAATAAATGATCCTCATTGTCTCGGAGATTTTCTATGTGTTGGTTAATTTGGATTGCATCATCTTCATCCAAAGTGCCGAAAAGAGTTTTACTGAGTGTACCTACACCATTGAACACCCCGCGTTTATATCTGTTGTTTTGTTCTGTTAATAATAGTGAATTTTGTCTAAGAACCCGTGTGAGTGTGTTTAATTGATGTGTGATATCGCCGCAGAGAGGGAGTTTGTTATGTTTGTATTCGATTAGGTTACAAAGTTTCTGAGCTGATTCTGTACAATTTGTTAGTTTCTCAAGCTCGAAATTGAAATCTTTTAGGTCGTAATACACTATTACCTGCCATTCGTTGCTATACAGACCCACACGTCCTACTTCCTCAAAGTAGATTCCAGGATTCGATTCTAGTGGGGTGATTCTTAATGAGCAGTCTGCTGCTGGTACACAAGCACAAAGCACGAGAACGGTCATCAGGGAGATGGTCCTGAGACAAGAGTTTGGATTAAGTTTTATTCCAAAAATAGTTTTAGATTGTTATTATGTACAGTCTTAAGCTTATTCCCTATTTTAATTGTGGAATTTTCGGTAGAGTTCATTTTTACTATCTCGTAGGGGCCTGTCCATAATGGAGATAATTTATTTTTTCGCGTATGGGTTTTTAATAGAACTTTGTCATTGAGACAAAATGCTTTTTCTTTTGAGGTTTTGTCATACCATACCTTCGATTTGCCTTTGTATTTAATTAAGTTTTCTTTGGCAATCTTGTGATTATGCTGTAGTCGGGCCTTTAATTCGTTATTATAATTATCATAATTATAGCATAAACTAGGATCTAATTTTACTATTGAAGGTATTCTCGGTGGATATCCGTATATAAGTTCATATGGGGTGAAATGTGTACTGCTGTGAACGCTAGTGTTATATACATACATAGCATAAGGAATCCATGTATCCCATGTCAACGGGTCACGGTTTACGTAATGACGTAAATATTCTGCCAACGTCCTATGGCTTCTCTCTAAAGCACCATTAGTTTGCGGATGATAAGGCGTTGTTTGTAATTTCTTTATATGTAATAATTTACACATTTGTATGAACATTTCACTCAAAAAATTGGAACCTTGATCTGTTAGTATGGATTCCGGGATTCCGTGTCTACATACAATGTTTGTTACAAAAGCTTCGGCTACTGTACGAGCTTCTGCATTATGTAATGGTATAGCCTCTGTATATTTTGTGAGGTCATCCTGAAATGTTAGAAGGTATTTATTACCTTCATGACTCACTGGTAATGGACCTACAATATCTAGGGCGATTCTCTCGAATGGCTTAGAGCTGGTTGTAGTGATTTTCATTGGCATTCTGGGATTTTTGCTCAATTTATTAAGTTGACAAGAATCACACATTTTTATGTATGTTTCTACATCCCGTGTTATACTTGGCCAATTATACATTGTTTGGATCTTTTTTAATGTTCTAGTAACACCTTGGTGACCACTTATAGGCGTATCATGGCATAATTTTATTATTTCCTTTTGTTTTTCACTATCCGTGACAATGATAATTTGTGAAAGGTATAGAGTTACTTGGATTTTTTCAAATATCAACGAAATCAGTGTTTTAAGCTCGAAGTGTGTTCTACTATCAGCCTTAGGTATGTACATATTTATTTCCTTCTGTTCAGCACAATGGTTTCGTAGCTTTAACAACGACTCGATTAGTTCATTATAGTCTTTCCTATTTCGCATAGGAAAGGTAGTCTTGCACATGACAAAGGTTTGCTTCTTGTATAACTGTGCTGTTAAACCTGAGTTTGGTATATCTAATGAAGGGAAAATTTCCTTCAACTGATCTTCGATGTGGTTGTCTGTATTTGGTAATAGAAAGTACTTATAAGAGATACCTTTTTGTGTGATTAGATTTTCTATTTTTTCATACATGAAATCCATATTAGCGTGGGGTGAAGATACATATTTATTATAAATGTATTCCACAGGATCGGGTTTGTCTTCGGTTTTTTGTGGAAACTTTGCTTGGTTTCTGGTTATTACATTTATAACTCTCGGCTCGTCTTGCGTAGCTTCATCGGGAACTATGCGACTTAGAGCATCTGCATTTGCATTTAGCAATCCGGGTTTGTGGTGGATCTTGTAATCGTATTCCTCTAATTTGATTCTCCAGCGCATGAGGCGGGAGGAGGAATCCTTCAAATTCATAAGCCAGACCAATGGTTTATGATCCGTTATGATATTGAACTTCCTTCCATAGAGGTATGGCCGAAATTGTTCCACGGCATATACGATTGCTAGAAGCTCTTTCTCGATAGTCGAATACCTTGTTTCTGCCGGGTTTAAAGTCCGACTGGCGTAACAAATTGGTCGGTCTTTACCAATCTTACCCTGCGATAAGATAGCACCTAGAGCAACATCACTTGCATCCGTAGTGACGTTAAATTCTTGGTCGAATTCTGGATAAGCAAGGATAGGTGCGGCTATCAATTTACCCTTGAGGATTTTAAATGACTCGTCGCAAAAACTGTCCCATGTGAATGGTGTATCCTTCTTCAATAGAGCAGTTAAGGGTTTAGCCAGTTTTGAGAAATTTGGAATAAAACGCCTGTAATAACCAACAAAACCTAGAAAGGCCTTAATATCCTTGGCTTTCTTAGGAGTTGGATAAGTTTTAACGGCTTTTATTTTCTCCGGGTCTGGGGATACGCCTTGCTCACTTACGACGTGACCAAGATAAGCTATTTCTTTCTGCAAGAAGTGGCATTTATCTGGCTGAAGCTTGAGTCTATGTTCTCTTAACCTCTCAAACACCCGTATAAGTTTGGCATTATGATCCTTTAAATCATAACCGTAGATGACTATATCGTCTAAATAAACAAAACAATGAATGCCTTGGAGACCAGTAAGGGCAGTATTCATTAGCCTTTGAAATGTCGCTGGGGCACCTTTTAAACCAAATGGCATCCTGTTGAAATGAAAATGCCCGAATGGTGTACTAAATGCCGTTTTATCTTTATCCTTACTATTCATAGGAATCTGGTGGAAACCGCTAGCTAAATCCAGTGTCGAGAAATACTTAGATCTTCCTAACTGATCCAATATCTCTGTTATATTGGGCAGAGGATAAGCATCTCCGACAGTAACTTCATTTAATCGTCTGAAATCAACGACAACTCGCCATCGCTTCTTGCCGGTTTCGTCTGGTTTCTTGGGAACCAGCAGAAGTGGGGAATTCCACGGGCTTCGACTTGAACTAATAATCTCTTTCTCGATCATGTCATTTATTTGGCGGTTTATTTCCTCCTTTTGAGATTCAGGCAAACGATATGGTTTCACGTATATCGGCCCAGTGTTGTTGAGGATAGGTATTTCATGGTTAGCAGCATCAGTATACGTAAGGTGGTCTCCTTCAAAGTAAAACAAGTCATTGAATTCTCGACAGATTTTAAGAACAGATCGCTGTTCTTCTTGGTTACAATGTTCCAATGATAGATGGGTTTCTAATTTATGTAATCGGTCTGCAACAGGGTCTTGCTCATAATTGATTTGGAGAACTTTGTAATCACTCAAATCCTCCAAATCAAGTTTAATCTCCTGAACATCTAATTTTACTGAATCCGATGTGGAATTTAATATTGATAAATTTGCAAGCATGTTTTTAGAGCTTACCAGTGTGTTTCCTGTATAAACGCCTGGCTGTATTTCCTTCTTTGGGCAGAAAGCTTCTCCGTTTCTTTCTACGGGTATTGTGACAATTACTTCTGAACGAGGGGGGAGGTTAATTATATTCAGTGATGAGGGATTGTTGCTCGTTTCTGTACTACTGTTGGGATAATCCACTTCTTCGGCTTCCCTTTGTTCATTCATTATATTTTCTTGATCATCCTTATTATCGTTATTCACTACATTGTCTGTAACTTTCCCTTCCTTGTGAGGGTTTTGTTTCTTCGTATAACCATTTCCACAGGTCACTGTCTTAGCATCGTGTACTTGTGGTGGATTCAGTTCATTTGACTGTTTCTTGATTCTATCTTCCTTTGAGGCATTCGATCCTGAGCAACTCACATAGGCAGTGGAATTCGTTGTAATTATTTCTGAACTCCCACATACCGAATTGTACTGGATCTTGGATGCTCTGGATAGATAATTTATCATTATTATAAAAAGATAATAAAATAATTGGATGATCTTTCCAAAATTCTGTTGATTGTTTTTGTCTACCTCTTCCATTTGAGGTTCCCTTTGTTCACTTTGTTTACTATTATTATTATTTGTCCTTTCCTTCCCTTTTTCCTCTTTATTGTCTATCTGCTCAGTTTTTATTACATTCTTATCACCTTTACTTTCCTTTTCCCTAGGTATTTTACTCCTTAAACAAACCTCTAGACACATGTCTGAGTAGTTTATTGCGCAGTTGTATTCTTTCAGGAAGTCATTCCCTAGAATACCGTCGCAAGGTAGTTTACTGCCTTCCGGGACTATATGAAATGGGTGTTTCAGCTTAAACTCGCTACCTGGTGTGACAAATGTAATTGCACCATAAGTAATTCCGTAAGAAGGAAAACTATCTCCAGCCAAAGTAGTGATAAAACAGCGTTTATCCTCGTATACAAGTGCCTCGTCATGTGTAGACTCAGCTTTTATCAAACTGATTTCAGCGCCTGTATCGAGTAGAAAAGTGGCTGGGGTTTTTATTGAAAAATCTACTGGAATAGTCACTGTCAAGGAATGGTTAATGGCTTTTATAGGTACCCTTAACTTTGTCAAATAACTTTGGTTATTTACTGGGGATGCTCGTGAACGATAGCTTGTGTAGTTATGAGGCGGGAAGGTTCGTCGTCCGATACCTCCCGCGTAAACTCGTTTTTCGGAAATTGATTCCGTACATCTGACCATCTGACTTGTCTGAAATTAGTCGGTTGGCTATGGGGAGTATTTCCTTGACGAGGAGTTTGCTGCCTTGATGAGAATTGTGGTCGATCTCTTTCGAAGTTTGATCGCCTTGTCCGTTCATCGTACAGCCGGCTCCGACATTCATTCTGTCTGTGATTTGGCTTATGGCAATAGCTACAGATCACTCTGTTTACTTCTCTTTTGATGTTGGGGGAGGTAGAGAACATTGGGAGCTGTTTTCTCTTAAAACAGGTCTCTTTATTGTGACCCTTTTTACCACAATATTCACAAACATTGGGTGTATTCATGCGAGGCATACTTTGATGTGCCTCCTCGATTCTGTGCGAATGCTCACTAGCAAAAGTAATTAACTTCTGTAATTCGTTTTCAGATCGAGCTTTTATGATGGTTTTCAATTGCTCATTCCTGAGGCCATCTTCGAATGCGCGTATAGCATTTTGCTCATTTTCTTTAAGGAGATAATTTCGTGATGCGGTTTCCGTTGCTTCGTTAAAAGTTGCAGAATTTAAGTCGGATAACGCTTTTGTTACCCTGTTTGCAAATAATGTGAGATCTTCGCGAGTACCTTGCTTAAGGCGCATTAGCTCTCCTTGTATAGCTACTCGCGGTCTCTTTTCTTGGAACTGAGCGTTTAGCTCTATCTTTAGAGCATCCCATGAAGAGATGTTTTTAAATCTTAGCAAGTCGTAAGCTGGACCTGTGAGCTTTGTCTTTACTATGGTAAGAAATATATTTTTGTCTTGCACGGTTTTGGCTTGTGTGAGCAATAATTCACAGCAGGTGATGAAACGGTGTAAATCCTCGGTTCTGCCATCGAACTCGGGGATCATATTTCGTGCATCAGTGAGGGATATTCTAAGTGCCGTGGCTTCATTGGATTCAGTTCCAGGTGCCATTTTTGGAGTTGTTGTGGATTTTATGAATCGCGTAGCGCGAGCTAAACGATTTCCAGAAAGCCTGTTGCTATGAGTAGCTCGGGCTGAATAATTTTTCGCACGTGTCACTACAATTTTGACAGTAAAAGGACGGAACCTGCACTTAAACCTTTTTTCACTTCACTTATTATATTTAGAAAATAAGATAATAATAAAAAAGATTGAAATTTAACACGAGGGTTGGCTCGAAAGTGCCCTGTGTGAGTAAAAAAAAATTTCTTTGAGAAAAAAGGGTTGATTGATTTTTTTTTTTTAATTTGTAAAAAATGAAAAAAATTTTCTATTAAAACGCGACGGAGAGAGAGAAAAAAAAATTTTTTTTTTAAACTACCACTTTCACTACTTAATATGAGACATATATGTATAAATGTAAAAAAAAATATATATATATATATAAAAATTTAATTTATGTAATTAGAAAGTAAAATTTTAAAATATGCATTTGGAGGACTTACTGTTGTACTCCCATGATGAAAGTGGTCTTCCTTTTTTTCACTGGCACTGTTATTTGTATTACTTTTTTTTCCGTACATATATTTTGCTTGCCTGCTGCTATTCCCTGCTTATTGATCCAATACTGCGCGTACTTGCTCGTACGTGTCAAAGTCCCACGTTGCCTCGTCGTCGTCGTCAGGGTTGTTTCTTCTGTGGATGGCTGAATATATTTCTACTGCAGAGGCTTCGTTCTCTAACAGGAAATCCAGTTCTCTGTCGAAAGGATCTTCGTCTCCTGCGTCGCTGGTCCCGGACTCTATGTCGCTATTGCTGGCCTCGGACTTTATTTCGATATCCTCTTCGTATTCGCTGACGTCCTCTTCAAATTCTACGTCCTCGATGATCTGGGCGATGTTTTCTTCCGCTTCTGTCGCGGGTAAATCTTCCTGATGCCTAGGGTAGCACATTAGCACATGGAGATCTTCTATCTTTTGCCGTAATTTTTTTCCCGGGTTTTCACGTGGAAATCGGCACCGCTGCCACCAATTTTTGTTGCGCGGTTGTTGGGCAACAGGACGAGGGAGTGCTTCTCGTAATCGAGGAAGATCACCTGCCCTTTCTGAGTTATATGTAAAAGAAAACTATCGCTTCACTTTGTAGGTAATTCTTTCACTTTATTTGTCCACATTTAATTCTTCTTATTTGTACTACGAACTTATTCTTTTAAGAACTTAACACTTTGTTCTGTAAATTGTTTTACGTCTAGGTATACACTCTTGATTCCTTTTTTATCAAAATTACACTGTCCTACCACAACTTATTGGTTTCACTTTTGGTTTAGCTGATAGATTCCTTACCGTTGGTCGGGGGAATCTTATCAGTAGTTCTTAATTTTTAAATTGTTGAAAATTGACTGCCCCGATCGTACAAAATGATCGGAAATTTATACTCTAGGGTTACGCCATCTTCTCATGATCAGTAGCCGAGTATTTCCTATTTACAAGAAACCACGCCCCTTTACTAGGTTTCAGCGAATCGCAGAAGCAGAAAGACATTTTGAGATTTCCCTTTTGGGAAATTCTTATAGGAATTAGCGAGTATCTCTTCGATACTCGTTCTTAATTTTTGTTTGTTCCTATCAGTTTTCAAGCTTTCCCCACTGAGAACGTTTGACAAGAAAGTTCTTGAGTACTTAATGCTTTCGTAAGACATTCCCCTCCGAGAATGCTTGAAATATTCTCATGTAAACAATTTCATGTATGTACATGGTACCTTAGTGGCCCAGTTGACCATATGTCGGGCTTTTTTGACTGAGGAAGAGAAATTGGTATTTCCTTATGCTGTAGGAAATAGAACATTTGGTTGCTTCATGGCACACAATTGGATTTTAATGTTTTGTGTTGCTTCATGACAGCATTTCTGAGAGTTTTTCACGGCCGCCTTTTGGATGTTCTTTTGTTAATTTGGCTTGGCCCGTGTTTTAATGCCTTGCATGATACAGATGTGTCCTCTAGGGAAAGTATGTATCCTTTCTTAAAGAAAGTAATGAGTGGCCCTGGTATACTGTTAGTATATAAAAAAAATGGTGTTTTGGGGGCCGCCACTCATTACACCACCTTTTGTAGGACAAAAACCCCTGCTGACTGGACTATTAGAGGACTATCAGTTTTTAATTCCATTGTTTTATTCAAATCCTTTACCCCAATTAGTTGTGCTCCAGGTGAAATAATTCCATGTTTTGACCGAATATGTTATGAATATATGAAGCATATATGTATATGTCGATTTCACGATAATATCAACTAGAAACAAGCATTCCAAAAGCACATTCTACAATTTTTTTTAGGTCTAAAAGCCGGTCTTATGTTATACACATCTGAAACAGAAGAAATCATTTTAAAAACTGATCAGACTAATTTCACAACATTGATATATGTATGTGCAGCTAAATTATTAGATAGCATTTGCAGTGGTTATGCCATTGCCATATCATCCCAGTCGGACTTTTTAGGTACAATAATGCCTTCTTTAATCACTTCAAAGGTAGCCGGTAGTAATTCTGGTCGTAATGAAAACCCGCATTACTTATACATTACGGCGAGACTGGAGTTCAAGTATATACTTCCCATCTCCCTTCTCAAAGTTGTACTTAAAGAAGGCGTGCTTCTGCATAGTCTTATGGAAGGCGTGTTGTTCTTTTTCTTTACAAAGTGAGTGATAGGAAAAATAATTTTATGAGAGATTTTCTTTTATAAAATTCAGGGGAAATATTTTCTTATAAAAAGGCCAAAACTGAAAAATATTGTTCCGTGCAACAAAAAGAAACAAGTGGTGACATCTACCGGAAATAGAGCGTAAACAACTTCAGGTTCGGAGAATCGATGATGGAATCTTCGAGGAGGCTCAGAAATAGAATAGTCAAGAAGAGTAGAACACTCCAGAAGAATCTGGAGAGTTTCTAGGGTTGTTATAGAAGTATGTTTCGGAATGATTGGTTTGGACGTGAAGTCCAGACTACCAGCATGAGCTGACAGATCATTCAGTAACAACTTTGATGTATGGCGGCGCGGTAGTTCATCTCGACTAATGGCGGATAGCGGGGGGGGGGGGGGTTCACGAAAACCTACCGCTGTCATATCGCCATAATCAAAATGATATCGTGCCTAATCACACAAAACGAAGCACGTCATCCAGCCCTAAAGGAGCCATTACACCACTTACCTTACTTACGATGAAGGCGCAGCTTGTCTGCCTTCAGGGCCATTGTCCCATCCACCCTGTGACCTTGGGGGCACGATTATACAATATCCCTTGTTACATTGACCTGGAACAATGTGGAGTATCGGGCCTAGTCGAACCTCATACTGTAAAGGGCTCCGAGGGAGTGAAGAAGAAGGCGGATTATGTACGTTGGCATTACGGTACCACAGACCCATCAAAAAGACAGACAGCGACATATAGTATTTAATTATATGAATATTTATTATCAATTGTACAACAAGTTTTATCCGGTTTTATATACACTTACAGAGATATTGCAACAGTGCTTTGATGGATGCTTTGGATAGTCGTAAAATTAGGTTTCTATCTTAAATTATTATATTTATTTCCAAAATAACAGTTAAAGGGAAAATTGATTTAACTTTTCATAAAGAACTAAGACTCTAAGACGCAACGACGACGCAATAATATTCTTGTGGGAATATACAATAACTTGATAGACTTATGATAGGAAATAATCATTTGCCTAATACTTTTTCCTAACTTAGGACCAGTCATTTCTGAAGCTTACTATAAATTATTGATATAATTGTTTAAAAATAACAAACAATAAATGTGTCATATACAGGAGCTATCACTTGAATTCTGTAAGACCTATACATGCTGTTTGTAGTATCAAAATTTAAAAATCGTATGTTTTCCCCCATATTTCCCTTCTTTCGTCATACCACTATAACATGACACTTAACTGGTATACCAATATAACCAACTCATGTCATATTTTACTTTATAATAATATAACTTGGATTTTATCATAGATTATTATTACTTTCGCTCAGTAATGAGTTCACTCTATTTGCTATCCCTGATTTTCAGACATTTTTCTTCTTTATAACCTAATTAGTTAATAATCGTTGAGGTCAATCAAAACTAAGAGATTATATTATGAACGAGGAAAGGAAAATGTTCAGTATTTACTGCTACTTTGTTAGTGCAGTCTCGAACAGGCCCCCTAGAGCTACTGCTGCCACAGTGTTCAATCTGGCAAAAATTATTCAAAATTTTTTTCCCTAATTCGTCCAGAACAACTCCTCTCCGTGTGACAATTCCTAGCTCCTTAATTACTAATCTTGGTTTAGCTAAAAGTGTACACGGTAAATAATGTTGCCCGCTTCCTGTTGTACTTAAATAGGATTTTAAAACGTGGCCCGCTCTTTTTTGGCAGGTGATGCTAAAAAACCGTGGCCAATTTGAATATTGTTGCCCGCCACTCTTATGCAGATTATGATCAAAACGTGACCCGCTCTTTTTTTGCAGGTGATGCTAAAAATCCGTGGCCAATTTGAATATTGGTGCCCGAAACTCTTTTTCAGATTATGATCAAAACGTGGCCCGCTCTTTTGCGGCCCTCCGTAGGAGTATAGTTGTAATGAGCGGGCTGTACTTGGAATATTTCCAGCGCTGTATACTAAAAAGTGATTATTATTACAGATTTAGACCAGGAAATGTACAATGTTACTGTAAGTCTCGTGCGCACTTTTCAACTCAGGATATACTCCGTGGGGAAAACCACTTTCCTTGGTTGACCGCTGCCTCTAACTGTAAATTTTATTTTCGCGTCTAGCTTCTGCGTTCACGTCGCGATGAGGTGACAGAATCAATGTTCCACCTCCTCGTCTTTTATGACTTGTCGCGCGTGGCCCGCCCTCAGCTGTCAAATGTACAACCTTGTGTCAGCACAATCGACATGCTGGTTTGTGCAGCATACTGCTGCTAGCTAGAGTGTAGCATACTGCATACAGCAGGGTATAAATATAAGAGTTGTCACCGCCAGAAAAAGAGTCTTGTCTTAGACATTGCAGTGTTAACAAGCGAAAGTAATAAAGAGTAATTGGATTGCGATAATTGAAAGTACAGTATTAGCGATAATTAAAGTTGAGTTGATTAATTGAAGGTTTGTGAATTTTATAAGATTAGAGTGAAATAAAGAACTTGTATATTAAATATTTAATATTGTGTTTTAAATAACGAGCCAAAGGTCGCGCTCGCAACGACTGGTGTTAGAAGTGAAACAAATTCGCGAAATAAGTGGTGGCAATTGAAATTGCGTTGAATTTTGTACTTTTTGTGAAAGTTCTGGAAAATAATTTATATTCAACTGTGAGTGAATTACTAAAGTAATGAGGCGCAAAGTGGAGGAGCTTCGAATACAGGATTTGAAAGTGGGGTTAAGGAACCGGTCATTAGAAACGACAGAAGGTTCTAGTCGAGCGACTTAGACAAGCTTTGATAGAGGAAGGAAAGAATCCTGAGACATTTGTTTTCGAACAGAACTTGAAAGAAACCGAAGCTGGAGTAGAGCCTGCGACGAAAATGGAACAGCTTTTGAATACTTTAATGAGCAAAGTGGAAGCCCGTTTTGATGAACAAAAGAATGCTTTTGAGGAACAAAAGAATTCTTTCGAGGAACAAAAGAATTTTTTCGAGAAATACAAGAAATCTATGGAAACCCGTCTGGACGGCCAAAAGAATGCTTTTGAGGAACAAAAAAATTGTCTGAAATCCCGTTTAGATGGGCAGAAGAAATTTATGGAAACCCGTCTAGACGAGCAAAATGATGCCTTTGACGAACAAAAGAAATCTCTGGAAACCCGTTTGCACGAACAAAATAGCTCTCTATAGAATTGTCTAGAAACTCGTTTGGAAAAACTGAAGACTTTCCTGAAAAACTCGTTAAACGAACAAAATTTGAAAATTGAAGGAATCGAGCAGGAAGTGGCGGAAGCTCAACAAAAAGTCACCGAGCAGCTCGACAACTTTAAAGCAGATCTAGAAAGAATAAAGCATCGTCAGCCTCTAAACGTAGCAGCTGAAATATCCGTCGCAGGTAGAATGAAACCTCCAATATTTGATAGACAAAATTCGTGGAATGTCTACAAGAGACAATTCGAAGCAGCTTCAGAGGCAAATGGATGGAATGATGAGGACAAAGCTACAGCTCTGGTATTAGCACTTCGAAGTCCTGCATCAGAGCTCTTACAAACAGTACCGATTGAAAAATAACGTGATTACACTGCATTAGTACAGACAATAGAATTACATTATGGATATGAACACCTGCAGCAAGTATATCGCTTACAGTTAAGCGACAGGATTCAAAGCATGGCGAATCACTGCAACAACTGCAGGCTGATGTGGAAAGGTTAACGCACCTTTCATACTCCAGCGTAAATGCGGATTTTCTTAATGAAGTGGCGACGGAGGCATTTGTGAACGCTATTGCAGATCAAAATTTACAACAACCGTTAAGGCTGCAGGAAAGAAATCAACAGCAGAAGCACTAGCCTATGCATTAGCGTATGAATCCGTCAGACAACCTTCACGGAGTGCAGTACGAGTGAGAAATTTCAGTGGAAGAATGTACTTGCAACAGAGTTCAATCATCACAGAGCCCACCTTTACGTGGTGTCCTTTGATGCTGGAATTGTAATAGACCAGGCCACCTTCAAGGAGACTGCAGAAAATGTCGACGAGTGGAATCACCAGTAGAAGAGGAAAAGAATTATGCCAAAGATGTCAAGTCAGGGAGTAAGCTATTCGTGGAGAGACTAGATATCAAGCGACTAATCGCATCACCTCTCGTTAAGCAGCCGGAAAACAAGTAAAAACCAACTTTGCGGGGCAGAAGTTGGTTGGTGGAATCGACAACCCAGTTGCAGCGAAACAATAGCAGTCTAGTTATATATGGAAGTGTAGGAAAAAATAACTGCGCGGTCACTATCGACACTGGAGCTTCGAGATCAATTATGTTATGGTATCTAGGAAGAAGAACGAGTGAGAACTGGAGGACGTCAAGAGAAAAGAAAGAAACTCCGGTGTCTTAGCACATGATTTCAGTTAATTTAATAGAGAACAGAAAAGGTTTACAATATCTGGTTGCTCTTAAATTCATCCCCCCGTAGCTCGTACTTCCTGTCCCTGGCTAAGGCGTTTCGTGTTTCTCCTCTTACGTTTTTTTTTTTTTGCAAATTTTAACCTATTTTCTAAAAAAAAAACTGGAAACTATAATCTGACTTTTGCCATGATAAATCTTTCAGTTTAGTTTTAGCAATTTAAGAAAAAAAGTTCTATTCACTTTTCATTTTAATAAAAGAATCGGAAAAATATATTATGCCTTCTGCCAGTACAAAACTTTCAGTTTAAATTTAATAATTTCAGGGAAAAAGGATCTATTCACTTTTCATTTTAATAAAAAAACTCGGACAAATATATTATCACTTCTGTCATCACAAAACTTTCAGTTTAAACTTAACAATTTCAGGGAAAAAGATCTATTCACGTTGTACCGGCATACCTACTTGTTTCCTTAGAGTCAGCCCAGTTGGACTTAGGATCTGAAAACTTGTTTTCGTTACCATTTTTTTGAGGGAATCTTGTCTGCTTTTTAAGAGAGTCGTCCCGAGAAGGGTACCAAAGAACAGATCGAAGCAAAATTCATACGTTTATAACCGTCCCCTTAGTTGTACCCTACACAATTTCACAGCCTATATACTAGGTACTTATTCCAATTCTAGGTTTAAATTTATGAATCCTGTCGACGATAAGTCTTCATCTATGTACTAAATATCAATCACAATAACAAAACGTGTAATGAAATTCTGCCTCTAGCGGCCGACGAAAAGTCGTTATCTATATATACGAAATGTAATAATATTTATGCCTCCAGTGGCCGACGAAAAGTCTTTCTATCTGAAAATGATACTGGACCATTTTCTGTGGCCAGTATATCTTGAGTTACTATATATATATATATATATATATATATATATATCAAATATGTAATAAACCTTATACCTCCAGCGGCCTACGAAAATTCTTTGTAATAAAATTGTCAATGGAGCATTTGAACGGCCCAATTTCTCGTTGATCACTATCTAGGTAACTGAATATGTAATAATATTTATGCCTCCAGCGGCCGACGAAAAGTGTTTCTATATGAAAATGACACTGGACCATTTGCTTTGGCCAGGATATCTTGAGTTGATACCTACATATATACATATTTTAAGTAAATAAGTATGTAACGAAATTATGTCTCCGGGGGCCGACGAAAATTTTTAATAAAGAAAATTTCACTCAAATAAACACATATTTTGTCTGCTAAGGGCCGTGGCTCCGACACCCTATTCCTTTCCGGATCTCCTAAATTTCTTTTCATCTCCTATTTCTTTTCCATTTCTTTATTGCACTTCTCCGTCCACCAGGAAAAAAAGGTAGATAGGCACG
This sequence comes from Dioctria rufipes, assembly GCA_963924295.1. Lineage (NCBI taxonomy): Eukaryota > Metazoa > Arthropoda > Insecta > Diptera > Asilidae > Dioctria > Dioctria rufipes. Next base: position 139,258,564 of record OZ002744.1, read on the forward strand.
CTGTTGACTCAATCGTCTCGGTGGTAATTTAAGTATTGTCACCTTATCTTTTTCTCACGAATAAAAACTGGTAGATGTTTCTTGATTTATTTTTATTAGCTGAATTTTTGCGTTCGTTACGATTTTCCGACTTCCGAGAATTTTTCCCATCTCACCCCGGCACGACTCTACACTTGAATCTCCTCTCTTCATGGCCGCCTGTCACTCATTTCCTCCTCCTCCTCTGGTCCACTTCTATTTGTCCCCCATATGGTGCACGTTGTTCCACTCTCTCTCTGACAGATGTCAGGCTGTCCCCGAGTGGTGGCATGCCATATATACGTTTGACTATCCTGGTGCTACCGTCGTGCCCACATGCGTCCATAACAGGGCAGAGTCGTTGAATCTCGGGGGCATCAAAGACGCTGAGAAAGGGTTGCGTCTCAGAACGGGCTGAGCTAGCCGGTCTTTAATCCTAAGCTTCATTCTCGCGGGCGCCCAATGTGTGGCTCGGCCACGACCACTCATGCTTGTAAAATGTATGCTGCGCTAGTTATATAAAAGCCACGAGAGCCTTGTCGGACATGCTCCATGTGCGACGAGTCAGAGACACATCCTCGGAGTCACGCCGGTACTTGGCCAGAGCTCGACATCAATCCCGGCACCAAAAGCCGGAGGCGTACTCGCAGTCCAGCAACCTAAAAAATCTGGTCTGCCAACACGTCTGCGAATCCCTATACCAAGCCGAGAAGGAGGAAACTCCACAACCAGTAACCTAACCAACTGATTGCGGGACCCCTTCCGCACTTGACATCTTCCTCCGAGCGTAGCCCACCACTCGTTCGACGGTCTGTCCCCACATCCCCGCACACAGCTTTAATCTTCGAAATCTACGTTAACTAACAAGGATGTTAGCACAGCAAAAGTTTAAACTGTTCTAAGGCGGGTTGTAAGGTGGAATTCCTACGGCCGCGTGGCCTCCGTAAGGTATCGTGTGGGAGGGAGTTTTAACGATATGTCAAGCTGGGGAGTGTGATGAAGTGGGTCTACTAACAAAAGGTATACCGGCCGCTGGGCGGGGAATCCTAAGCGGCACATTGCATCTTATTGCTACCAGTTAAGTTGGCCGGATGCCTTCTTAGGACTACCAGAGTAATTGCCCTATCTATATTTTTACTCGTCCACCACAGATTAAAGAAATTTTGAAGAAGAGACAGGAAAGAAAATTCTCATAATGAGGCTAATCCAGAAGGGACTAGAAGGAAATTATCTACTCATAATAGGTAGAGATAGGTTCACAAGGATCATCGTGCTTCCTATAATTTTTTCTCGACCACCGCAAATTAAAGAAATATTGAAGAAGAAACAGGAAAGAAAAATCCTCGCAATGAGGCTAATCCAGAACGGACTACAGGGAAATTATCTACTCATAATAGGTAGAGATAGGTTGACTGGTTGAACTACAACAGGTATAGCACCCACCATTGGAGGGTTTGCAAGTGAAGCTTGTCGGATGCCTTTTTAGGTCTACCGAGCGGGTCAAAGGACGTATATTAGAGTGCATTCGACAGATTCTTTAGTTTACTCAACCAATTCTCAGGGCCTAATGTCTTTCGCGTGATAGATCACTTTTAACTTCCCTTGCAAGTCTTCTAGCTCGTATAGAGAGCTTCCTTTGCTTGTCATAACGCGACACTTGAGAAACTTACGCCCTAACTTTGTACTGACTTGATTTTGGAAATTGTTTTGCATGAAATTTCTCCTAACCTCTCTTAACCTATCTTAAATTGTGCTGACTTTGCGCACAGGTCATAGTTCCTGGTGCTTTGCTCGAACGCATGGCGCAAGTTCTCTTGGACCTTAGCACGAATTAACTGCACTTTGTCGGCCTCGCGTATCGCCATTGGCTCGCTCAAGGTACCTAGATTTTTCAGTAATTTATAAGAACTGGCATGTTCCACCATTTGGAATCCAAAAATTATATAAGGAGAGAAACCAGTCGCCTGGTGGACTGAGCTCCGTAAAGAACTAGCAATGTGACTTAATTTCTCGTCCCATTTGTTGTGTTCGTTGGTAATACAGGCTCGGTTTTCCGATAGTATGGACCTATTTACTCGCTCGGATGCGTTTGCTTGCGGGGAGTAAATTGCTGTTCTTAAGTGTTGAGCGCCGTATCTCTCCTGTCATTTACCAAACTGAGATTAACGAAATTGGGACCCATTGTCTGTGATAATCGTCTCAGGAACTTCAAACATGTGGAATAGTTCAGTTTCCATGAACTGAAAAATATGTTGCGTTGAGGTCTTCTGGATTGGTTTCAACAAGGGGTATTTTGAAAAGTGATCAAGAGCTATAATCATGCAAATGTTGCCGTTAGTAGATCTGGCGTATGGACCTAATAAGTCAATATATATTCGTTGTCTGAGACTGGGTGCCCACTGGTGGTCTTAAAATGGTGTTAGGAGCCCTTATTTTTTTACACACGCCGCATGAACTTATATAATTTCGAACGTCGATGGTAATTCTTGGTCAATATAGATGTCGTCGCAAGCGTTCCAGTGTTTGACCTATGCCTCCATGTGAAGACAGTGGCGATTATGAGCCGTTGGTGACGAGCCCTCGTGGAATCCAAAGATTCCAAGCCTCTTCCTCCTGGACTGGAACCTCTGTCCTTGGGACAATTCGTATATAAACGAAGCCCCCTCTGACACATAGATCTGGCAGCTTGTCTGAGGCCAATTTAACTCCCTGCCTCAACTCTTCATACTCCAATGATTCGAAGTGTAGAGAGCTAAGATCGACCTCAGGACCAGTCTCCTCTATGGCTGTTAAACTGTCACAGTTTATCCGTGACAATACATCAGGTACTACGTTGAGGCTCGCCTTCTGATGTTCAATGGTGAAGTCAAAGCCCTGAATCTTCAGACTCCACCGAGCGAGCCTCCCGCTGAGGTCCTTTTGGGACATCAACCATTTCAAGCTAGCATGATCCGTCACAATCTTGAACGGCATTAGCTCTATAAAAGGTCGGAACTGCTGAACACTTAATACTGCAGTCAAACATTCCTGTTCGGTGACCGTGTAGTTACGTTGTGCTGAGTTTAACTTTTTTGAGATATATGCAATAGGTCTTTCGTCGCCTTCGTCATCCAATTGCATCAGCACTCCACCAATTCCGTGGTGAAATCCGGACTCACTAGTAACGGAACTGATAAAAGCTTTTGCTTCAACTAGTAACGGAACTGATAAAAGCTTTTGCTTCAACTGTTCAAGAGACGTTTGGGCTTCCGTGGTCCACTTGAACTGACTAGGATTCTTCAAGGTGTCAGTTATCGAAACAGCCAAGTCGCGTAGTCGAACCTGACGAACAGTTTTAGGAGTAGGGTATTCGACTATAGCTGCGACTTTGTCAGGGTCTGTTTTTATACCACTTTCTCCGACTATGAAGCCCAGATATTTGGTCTCTTTTATGCAAAATTTACTCTTATCCACATTAATAGTGAGGCCGGCCTTCCTCAAGCAATCCGTCACTCGAGCCAGTAAAGCCAAATTAGAATTAAAATCTTGAGACAGAATTTGTAAATCGTCCAGGTATACTAAGACATTGTCACGAAGATCGAATAGGGTGATTTTGTCCATGAGGCAACACATAGTTTGAGGAGTGTTGCGTAGTCCGAATGGCATCACCGTGAAGTGATAGAGTGGGTGACCAGGCACTGTAAAAGCTGTCATGAATCCACATCACCTTCTTCAGATTCATAACTCCCTAATTACCTAAATGCAATATCTATGCATTATTTTTCACAAAAACCTAAAAATAAATCTTAAACCCATTTCACATACAAAAAACCTTCACCCATTAACACACTCAGAAACAGGTGTCATGTCTCCACATTCCTCGGGGCACCCGCAAGACAATAAAATAAACACGTCACCGCGAAGTAGCTACCGTTCGCCAGAACGAAAACATGAATTTGTTCAGTGTTACGCAAAGAGTTTTCTTTTAAAGTTTTTATAAAAGTATATTGTATAACTTGTTCTGTGCAAAGAGTTTTCTTTCTCAAAAGTGAATAATAAAACATTATTACAACTAAAAAAAAAAAGGAAGTTATTATTGTCTACAACAAAAATTAAGTTATACCCCAAGTGGCGTGTAACAAAGCGGTCTTCTCTCGGGATTCGTGATCTAGCAGACTTGATGTATTTTGCCGGAGGAAGTTGACCCAGAATTCCGTCTATCTGTGATAATGGATAAGCGTCCTTCTTGGTGACTGTGTTCACCTTCCTGGCGTCAACACAAAGTCGAACCTCTCCTGGCTTCCTTGCTAGAACGACTGGAGGGCTCCAAGGACTCTGGCTCTCCTCTATCACACCCAGTGATACCATCCGTTCCAATTCGGCGTCCATCAAACTTTGTACCACTGGTGATATAGGATAAAAACGTTTTTTTATCGGAAGAGCATCGCCAGTGTCGATCTTATGGGTTATTAGAGAAGTTTTGTCCAAACCTATCGAGGCAAAAGATGGAAACAACTGTTTGGTGGCTTCAAGACGTTTCAATTCAACTTCTTCCTCTCGGCTTTAATACGTTTGTTATGTTCTGACTGGATAAGGATACATTTCGGTAATAGTCACTTCCGGGTGTTCTATCGCGGATGAGAAGATTCTATCTCTCACGGCGCGATAGTTGTTTAAGCGCTCGTGATATGGTGTCAGTGGATATTGAGCCGACTAACGGATACTCGTCATCACAGAGTTTGATGGTCGTCTCAATATCTAATAGGTAGGAGACTGAACCCCCTGCTGAGCAATGCCAGAAGGTTTTGTCGCAATTGGTGTTAATGGAACGTAGGTATTAAAGACACGTCCAAAGGAGTTTCTAGTAAATGGTCACAAGCGGGAATTCTACGCCGTATATCGATAACTGGACTCTGGTCTCGACTTTCGGACTACTAGGTACGTCACAACAACTTTTATTGGAGCTGTCCTCCAACGATATCAAGTCCGGTATTGTCGATGTTCTTATAGAGGAGCTTGACTGCTTTCTGCCACTGCAGCCAGTGGGACTGTTGGTTGGGGCACTATAGCTGGAGTCAACGTTGGCCGTGGATAACGCGTCGTGTTCGGCCGGAAGCTGGTGTTGTTGCTCCCGACCCGTCTCATGTTTTTCTGAGCATAGATTTGACACTGGGGTTTAATTTCTCCCTGTATGTGTAAAAATGACCCCGTTGATCACAGTGTCAGCAGACAGTCTCATCTCTAGCAGAGACTCGAGTGCGTAGTTCTGCCACTCCCAGTTCTTGTGAGTTAGGGAAAGCGAGATCGTCTGACTCTGCGTTGATATTATTCAATTCGTATACCCGAGTGCGTGGGTTTCTCGAGGAATTCATCGAATTCGAAAAGGGTAGAGCCAGGGCCCTATTATTTATGTGGGAACTGTTCGCCGACAAGATCCGGTCATTAGTGGCCTGAATCTGCATCACCAATGCCCGCAATTAGCTTATTGAATTCGTTGGATCGTAGGTAACAAATTTGTTTTGAGGAGGTCTAAAAATTTCCGTTCAGACATGGGATTCTGCAGCTGATTGCGCAGCTCGACCATTGATTGGAGATACAAGTTAACATTTTCTCCCTCTTCTCGTCGCCTGTTCATCGTTTGGCACTGTACCCGAATGGCATCTTTGAGGTCACCCCACTCTGTTAATAGGGCAGCTCGAATTTGTTCCCAGGTAGTTGTTGGATTGGCTTTCAACAATGCCCAATACCAATTGGTAGCACTGCCGCTAAATAGCGTGTGGATGTTTCTAGTCAGAAGGTCGAAATCGCCATACAAGGTGGTATTTGGTAATGCCTCTACACGAAAAATATAATCTTCCACCGATAGGTGTGAATTGTCACCGCTGTAGATTACTCTCTATCTCTTGACGAGCGTTTGGGCCTGTGATGAGTAGATTGACGTGAAGCTTGCTCAAAATTCCTAAGGGGGCTCTTGAGCGGGAGGTGGACGAGCCAACGCTCGTGGTGGCATAGATCTCGGGTCTTGTTCAGTCCTATTAGAGTTGTTGTTGTTGACTCCTCGATTGGAGTATATATATATATATATATATATATCAAATATGTAATAAACCTTATGCCTCCAGCGACCTATGAAAATTCTTTATAATAAAATTGTTCATGGACCATACGAACGGCCCAATATTTCGTTAATCACTATGTAGGTAGCTGAATATGTAATAATATTTATGCTTCCAGCGGCCGACGAAGTCTTTCTTTATCTATATATACGAAATGTAATAATATTTATGTCTCCAGCAGACGATAAAAAGTCTGCATATATATAGGGTTTCCCGTAAGTCGACGTCAAGCCGGAACCGGGTGATAAACCAAATCATAATAGTACCAGAAAAATATAAAAAAAATCCAAGTCATGTATTATAGACATTTCTTTTGTTTTCGAGAAAATGCCTCCACCGACCGACGAAAAGTCTTTATCTAGATATACGAAATGTAATAAAATTTAGGCCTCCAGCGGCCGACAAAAAGTCTGCATATATATACCAAATATCAAACACTATATATATTAAATATTTAAGCCTCCAGCGGCCGACGAAAAGTCTTTCTATCCGAAAATGACACTGGACCATTGTCTTTGGCCAGTATATCTTGAGTTACTATATACATATGTATATATATATGTATATATCAAATATGTAATAAACCTTATGCCTCCAGCGGCCTACGAAAATTCTTTGTAATAAAATTGTCAATGGAGCATTTGAACGGCCCAATTTCTCGTTGATCACTATCTAGGTAACTGAATATGTAATAATATTTATGCCTCCAGCGGCCGACGAAAAGTGTTTCTATATGATATGAAAATGACACTGGACCATTTGCTTTGGCCAGGATATCTTGAGTTGATACCTACATATATACATATTTTAAGTAAATAAGTATGTAACGAAATTATGTCTCCGGGGGCCGACGAAAATTTTTAATAAAGAAAATTTCACTCAAATAAACACATATTTTGCCTGCTAAGAGCCGTGGCTCCGACACCCTATTCCTTTCCGGATCTCCTAAATTTCTTTTCATCTCCTATTTCTTTTCCATTTCTTTATTGCACTTCTCCGTCCACCAGGAAAAAAAGGTAGATAGGCACGCTGTTGACTCAATCGTCTCGGTGGTAATTTAAGTATTGTCACCTTATCTTTTTCTCACGAATAAAAACTGGTAGATGTTTCTTGATTTATTTTTATTAGCTGAATTTTTGCGTTCGTTACGATTTTCCGACTTCCGAGAATTTTTCAAATCTCACTACATCTTCATGGCTGCCTGTCATTCATTTCCGGCCGCCTCCTCTGGTTTACTTCTATTTGTTCCCCCACATGGAGCACTCTCTCTCTCTGACTGACAGATGTCAGGCATGCCATGCATACGTTTTAATATGCTGGTACTACCGTCGTGCCCACACCCGACCATAACAATTATTAGAGCAGATCTTGTTAAGAACAAATGGCTTCACAACACCACTAAATATCTACTAAGAATAGCAACTGGAGCAGCAGCACAGGTGTTTGGAGAAATAATTTTAGATGTTCAACTAGGCGACCTACTATTCCCTTACACTTTCCTGATTTCAGACATAATGGATGAATGCATTCTTGGAATAGACTTCATGACCACATACAAAATAAATCTCGATGTCGCAGAGCGGATTCTCAAATATGAGAACATAGGAATTCCTATGAGACTAGGAGAAGGAGCAGATTATCCTGCGAAACTAAGGACGATGGTCTGCGAAAATATTACTCTTTCACCATGCTCCGAGACACTAATTTGGGCAAAGCTTACTGATGACAGCGAGACCTGCCGATTCTATCGAGCATCATTGTTGGCAGTGAAGGCACAAGGTGCAACATTAATTCCAGTCAGAGTGCTTAGCACATCCGAAAATGAGGTACAACTAAAAGAAGATGCTATAATTGGAAATTGTGAACCCGTTTACCAAATCGTTAATTTGGATACTGCTAGTTATGCCAAGGAGACAAAATCTATACCAGCTACTACCCAACAGGTTCAGAAACTTCTTTCGTCCAGTGCCTTAAGTGAACAACAATACAACGATGCCAAAGAGGTGATCGATAAATTTGCCAAATTATTTGCAATCAATGATGATGAATATGGTAAAACAAATCCTGCCAGTATCGGATCGATACAGGATATTACAGGAACATTCGACAGATACCACGAAGATTGCCATTAGCCAAACAACCAGAAGTTGCAGATATGATGAACTCAATGAAGAAACAAATCATAATAGAGGAATCTAACAGCCCTTGGACATCGCCGGTTTTTCTGGTCAGGAAAAAGGATGCCAGTATAGCGGAAGCTTTACAGTTTTTATTAAGTTGGTTTTGAAATATTTTTTGCTTTGTTATTAAAAATAAAATAAAATAATTTTTATGTATTTATATTTGTCAGATTAATATTTGTGCTGACTGTAAAAAAATTCAAATTAGACGTTTTAAAGAAAAAGACTTTGAAAACTTTTAAAAAAGCTTTAAACACAGTCACACACTACTGTGTACATTTTAGAGAAAATACACATCAAGACTTTTTGGAATGTAATATAAAAAAATATATATTTTGTGTCAGGGATGTAGTTTCAGTTCGAGAATAGACGCCAGAAGGCATTGATAATAGTTTCTCTTTAATGATAAAAAGCTTAAGATTGTTTTGTTTTTGTAAAATATTTAACAAATAATAATTTTTTTTTGTTGTAAAGAAAATAAAAGCTAATAATATAAATACGCTAAATAAAATAAATTTAAACCAAATATATATCTATATTCTATAATTACATGCTAAAGATAAATTTTTACTAAAATTAAAATTTTTTTAATTTTAAAAGAAAATATAGATTTTGAAGAGGATTCTTCAAAAAGGAAACTTTCAGCATTTCATGTGAAATTTATCAAAAAGAACATTTCATGTGAAATTTATCAAAAAGAACATTTCATACAGTTCAATTGGTGACCCCGACGTACGATTCATGAGAGGTATCCCCCCACCAGTGGTAAGGTGTCTTTCTAGAATCAAACCATTTTGCTGCTTTACAAGAAGAAAGAGAATTTTACAAGAAAGAAAATTCTTGCAAGAAGAAAGATTATTTGTTTTAGTATTAAAAAAAAAAGAAGAAACGAAAATACGAATATAAGGAAAAAAGGAAGAAACGTAAATACGAATATAAGGAAAAAAGGAAGATAAGAAATAGAAGAAAGAATATTTACTTTATATTGAAAAGAGAAGAAATGAAAATTTAAAAAATATAATTGAAGAAAGAAAATTTGGTTTTCGGATTATAAAAAGAAAAGAAAATACAGAAGATAGAAGAGAAGAACGAAAATTTGTTTAATTTTTTAATTTTTTTTCTTCGTTTTTGAATAAAGAACAATTTTGGATTTAATAAAGAAGAATAATACTAAGAAGACCAAAAAGGATTGCAGTAGGTTTAGGTTTAGTTTAGATTCTTAATAGGTTTTTTTTTTTTTTTTTTTTTTTTTTTTTTTTTTTTTTTTTTTTTTTTGAATATCGATGCTATAGGACACACTAAGCCATTTTGATTTTTTTGGGCGAACTTTTTGAAAGTTTTTTTTGTTTTTTTGCGTTAAATTATAAAAGTTTTTAATTCCAATCTAAGTATCGCGAGTGTATGTGTGAGTGAGCGAAATAGTTTTTAATTTTGCGTGAAGATTCAAGTGCCTTGTCCAGAAATGCCGGGAGACGGGATTACTAACGAACAACAAAGTTTCGTCGCAGCAGCTTCTGTCAAGCTACCAACCTTCTGGATACCATGTCTACAGGCTTGGTTTACTCAGACAGAAGCTGAATTTCGCGCTAAAGGCATTCGTGTCGACGAAACTAAATTTGGCCATGTTGTAAAGGCTCTTTCGCTGGAGGTAGTAATGAACGTCATGGATGTTTTTTAAGTACATCCTACTCAAGAAAAATATGAGAATCTAAAAAAAATCCTCATACAAAGATTCAGCGATTCGGAAGAGAAAAGATTGGAACAACTTCTGTGCGCCTCGGAGATTGGAGATAAAAGTACTTCCGAGTTCTATAGATCAATGAAGACTCTGACTCTAGCTGGCACATCTACAACATTGGGAAACTATGGATGAGGAAACTCCCGGCGAATATAAACATTGCGTTGTTTGCATCAAGCAAGGAAAACATAGAGGATTTATTAGAACTAATCGATAAATTTTTTGATGTTACAAAATTACATTATGTATCTTCAATAAATAAGAGTTTTACTTTCCCCTTACCCCAACAAGACATTTCAGCGGTAACTAGTAACGATAATCTATTAACCAAAATAACAATTTTAGAGAACAAATTAGAAAATTTTGAAAATTTGCTTAAAAATTTTACAATTCGTAATAATGACAACAGTTGTTTCAGAGGCAATTTCCATTACCGATCAAGAAGTCGTTCACTAAGTCATTCAAGACTTAACAATAATAAACACCGTTGTTGGTATCATTTTAAATTCGGAGATAAGACCAGTAAATGCGTTTCTCTATGCACTTTTGTTGATAATAATAACCAAAAAAACTAAATATCCCCTCAGCATGTTTTAAGTCCAGTACCAATATTTCAAAAAGACTTTCTTTTAGACAAAGAAAATAAGTTCAAGTTTTTAATCGATCTGTCAGTAATACCGAATCCGTATTTTAGTAAATTCAAAAGTAACCCAAATTTAATATTATCCGGAGCAAACGGATCAACAATTAACACATATGGTACAAAGTTATGGAAGGTAGATTTCGGATTGAGACAAGACCTAACTTATTCATTCATAATTGCTGGAGTAAGTAAACCAATTATTGGAGCAGATTTCCTAGAAAGATTTAATCTATTAGTTGATTTGAATAAAAAAAAATGTTAATTGACGGGAACACGTCGATATGCGTAAATGGAATCACGGTAAACGCAAATACTCCTTCACCACGTCATTACGCATTTGACAATGAGTATGGTCAAATTTTGCAAAGATTTCCATCGTTGACGCAAGCACCTTATTACGATGCTCCCGTTGTTATATACCTAATATATAATACAATATATAAAATACAATAAAAAACCTGAAAAAAGGGGAAGAAAATAAAAAACATATTCATTAATTTTTTCACCTAAGCTAACCATGCTTAAAACATGGTTGGCTTATCTCTTAAATCTATGAAGAAAATTGCATCAGCAATTTTCTTCACATTCCACATAATTTATAAAATTTTTCTCATAAAACAACTTGGGAAAAACAAAAGTTTCAGATTTCAACCAATTCGTTTTACTTAAAAATTTCCACGACAAATTTTGCCTTCAGCAAAATTTGTCATTTCAACAATTTAATTAAAAAAATAAATCGTACCTTCAGTACAATTTGCCGTGAAAAAATTCAATATGTATGTACATACGTACATACATATTGTGTAAAAGCTTTCACGATAAGAAACGCGCGCCGCATAAATGCATTGTATGTATATGCGCGTCGCGATTTCAAATGGTGGCTGATGTTTTAAAAAGTGTAAGATTACATTTTTGCAGCCATCGTTCAACGCGAATAATTCTGGACATGTTTGAACATGTCCAGAATTAAAATGTAAAATTTTCTCAGGATAAGAAAATGCAATTTAGCATTTTCTATCCTGAACGACGGCTCTTGGTCACGATGAGTGTGATCAAGAGTTGAGTTGGATTTTAAATTTTGATTACGGCGGATGGAAGTCGGTTTTTGGTTTTTTGAAAAGACGGTCACCTCGTGTTAGTGCAGCTAAAATTAAAAATTGAATAGAAAGTTAAGTTGTGTTGTTTACACTAAAGAAATTGAATAGAATGTTAAGTTGTGTTGTTTACACTAAAGAAATTGAATAGAAAGTTAAGTTGTGTTGTTTACACTAAAGAAATTGAATAGAAAGTTAATTTGTGTTGTTTACACTAAAGAAATAGAATAGGAGACTAAGTTGTGTTACTATAAAGCAAGAAAGGTAAATAAAGATCAAGATTGGAATTCATCACCGAACACCAGAAGCCCCTTTCCAGCAGCGAGAAGGAGGATAACGAAGACAGGCCCAATCAAAATCAACTCCAGAAGGAAGATATCATCGTTCCTGGGTTGAAGGGGATTTCGAAGAAGGCTTTAAGCCCCCCCCTTTCAACCATATCCAGGGGAAATAAGTCGGCCTAGGGCCCCCCCGGCAGCAAACAGAAGCTACAAAAGAAAAACTTCGTTCCAGGATTGAAAGGGATCTCGAAGTCGGCAAAAGCCCCCCTTTCAATTGTAACGGATTTTCTATGGGATGGCTGCGGGTAGCTCGCCGGATCAGGTTTTCTCAAATGAAAATCCTTTAGTTACCATAAAATAATAATATTCTTTATTGAACGAATAGCCTACCACTTACAATACTAATCATATACTATCCTAGAAGTAATTTCTTAAGGTCTATGATGTGTTACCCTATACTAGTCTATGTTTAATACTATGTTACCACTAAAACCCGAGAGGGAGACGGGTAGTATTTCGAAAACGCTGGATTGTCGGATACGGGGATTCTTCGCACGACGTATCCAAAGTAACAAAAAAAATATATAGCTTAGTGTGAATAGTTCTAACAGAGACGGGTGGTACGGGGATTTCTCACACGACGTACCGGTGCAATGTCGAGGCGGGATATTTCTCGCAAACCTCAACGTGGGTATACAGATTAATATGGTACGGGGATTTCTCACACGACGTACCAGTGCAATGTCGAGGCGGGATATTTCTCGCAAACCTCAACGCGGGAATATAGACGAATATGGTACGAGAATTTCTCACACGACGTACCAGTGCAATGTCGAGGCGGGATATTTCTCGCAAACCTCAACGCGGGAATATAGACGAATATGGTACGGGGATTTCTCACACGACGTACCAGTGCAATGTCGAGGCGGGATATTTCTCGCAAACCTCAACGCGGGAATACAGACTAATATGGTACGGGGATTTCTCACACGACGTACCAGTGCAATGTCGAGGCGGGATATTTCTCGCAAACCTCAACGCGGGAATATAGACTAATATGGTACGGGGATTTCTCACACGCCGTACCAGTGCAATGTCGAGGCGGGATATTTCTCGCAAACCTCAACGCGGGATTTTAGGAAAGACACGGGGATTATTTCACTCGACGTGTCAGGTTTGCTAGTGCGGGAATTTCGCTCACCACTAGTACCCTAGTAAAATAGCCTGTCCAACTTGCTCGAGCTCGCTGATCAGACTGCTTTTCTGTGGGCGAATGGCGCGCTTTATATAGCCGGGGGTCAGAGCTTCTCAGTGGCTGAGTGCCTGATGCTTCTACTGGTGTAAGTATAAAAGAGCTTGCAAGCTCTTTTTAAAAAAGCTTTTCTTGTGCTTGGCTAGCACATGTACTGGCGTGCTGATCATGCAGCCTGTGACTATGGCAGCTTTTTTGCATGCCCCAGTGGCGTGGTTACTTGAACTTAAGTTCAAGTTTTAATTAAATAACCCAGTTTCGGGCAAAAATAATTTAATTTGGTTTTAAATTTGTAACTTCGTTACATCCCCCTCTTTCTTCGAAATGAAAAGAATCGGAGGTTCTAGACTCATAACCTGGAAGTAGAAGATCTCTAACGGTCGAACTTTATGGATAAAGCAGCACCAATTCGACCCAGCAGTTCAGTTTGACAGACTCTGGCGTTTGGGCAGGATAAGTTCTATTTTAATGGTAGTACCTCAGAATACAACGACTAGAAAGGGAGGAAAGCTGTAACTTCTTGAATTTCTACTGACGGCAAAACAAAAAATCTCTATGAGGCATATTCTCTAAGGAATTCGAATGTTTCTTTACTGGTACAATTAACTAAATAGCCTACTTCATACACTTGTCTTTTACTTCCTAGGCACTGAACGAATTCAAACAACTTAAATAAAAAAAGTTCACAGGTTTGTTTACTCTTAAAACTACAAAAAATTCAACACTTATTAGAAACAAAAAAAAAATACAATGAATTCAACTCTTAGTCTTCTTCCTCTCAATGGTCAACGCTTATCTCGTCATCCTTCGGGATCTTCAGCGTTTTCTTGGGTCTGGTTTATGGACCTAGGCGTCTCGTACCAGTCCTCGCCATCGGAGAATCCATGTCCCGGTCGTAAGACGTCGGGCTCGAATGGTTCCAAACGGGGTTGTCAGCTTACACTCACGGCCTTTGGGTTGGAGTAGCTGTAGTCGGCGTCGAGCTGCTGCAAAAACCTTCTCGGGGTGGTTTTGTACTGGGATGACGGTTGGTGGTGTTTCGTCTCGGCTTCTCGGCTGCTTGGTGGTAGCGGGTCTGATCAGGGACGGGGGGTACACGTCCCTCCTAGTGTGGATGTTAGGGTGATCCATCGGCCGAGGTGTGTTGACTGTGTGTCCGGGCAGGTCGGTTATCGGTGGTACCCTCCTGGTTACTGAGGGCTGTATGGGCTTCGTTTTGGGGAGCGTATTCTCCATAGTTCCCTTCGGCGTCGGGGAAACTGGAGTTTCGTGTCGGCTACTGGGAATGATCGACTTCGGTTGGGCATCTGTCTTCTTCGCAGTTTCTTGTCGGCTGATGGGCATGATCGGCTTTGGTTGAATAAGTTTCGTCGGCGGGTGTGTTCGCTTGGTCGTCTTTCTCGGCGTCGGGGGAGCGGGGGCTCCTTCTTGGCTGATAAATATGGTGGTCTTCTTCGGCATCGAGGGAGCGGGAGCTTCTTCTCGGCTGGTGAGTCTGGTCGACTTCGGTTGGACTTCCTTCTCGTTGGTTACTGCCTCTGGTACAGTTTCTCGTGACGGCATTGGTTGCTGGTTGCAGCAGGGCGTATGATTTACTGTGATTGTCGGGGTGCCTGTTTGTTTCGAGGCATCCTCTGGGCTAGTAGTCACCTCAAGGGTCGGCATCGACTTATGGTTGTGGGTGGGTGTCTGGCCTGGTGCTGTTGGTGGTGCCACCGGTTGCGTCAGTACTTCTGGTTTCCTACGGATCTCATCTGGGGTAGCATCTAGAGATGGCTTCGTCTTCTGGGTCTGGACGGTTGTCGGCATGGGTCGGGGTATGTTCTGTTTCGGGGCTTCTTTCTCGACTGTTACCTTCTCGGACGGACCGGGCGCGGGACGTATTATGGGGGCAAACCTTACCCTCTTCTTCCCCTCTGTATTGGTGGCTGGCACCCGTGGCAGTGTTCGGATGGCGGCCACTGTGGTCAGCTTGGCTGGTCGCGTTGCCTTGCGGATGGTTGGGTCACTCATTTCGTGGCTAGAGCTTCGACTGACCTCTGATCTGGTTGGACTTAAAATGATCTTCTGTTCGGGACTGCTTGGCCTTTTATAGGATGGTGGCCTCGTGTGGTCTTCTCGGTGGTGGTATGACTTGAGGTCTTTGACATGTAGCTTTCCAGTCATGCGGCCTCTTTCGTCAGTAAGCTCGACAATTACGGGGGAGACAATCTTGGTGACAGTATATGGGCCTTCGTATTTGGCTCCTAACTTAGCGGAGTAATGTTTTAGTGCGGAGGACAGTCGTTTCTCTTTTCGTAAAACCGAGTCTCCCAGGTTGGGACACCAAGGTCTCCGTCTCAGGTTGTAGTGGTGTTTTTGCTTTGCAAATGCTTTCCCTAAATTAATTCTAACCATTTCGAAGGCCTCCGCAAGTTTTTGCGATCTTTCGTGGGGGGGGGGGGGGGGGGGGAGTGTATTGGTGCTGAGTCGGCTCGCCGACTTCCTGATACAATGATTTGGGTAACCTCGGCTCTCTTCCAAAATTCAGGAAAGCGGGAGAGTAACCAGTAGTATCACTCTGGTTCGTGTTGTAAGCCAACATTAACTCTGGTATATATTGGTCCCAATTTCGCTGGTCTCTATCTACGTATTGGGATATCATACCTTTTAGAACACGATTGGTTCGTTCGGTCGGGTTGGCCTGGGGGGTATACGGGGGGGTTAATCGATGATGAGTGTCAAGTTCTTTTACGAAATTTCGGAACTGAGAGCTGACAAATTGTCGGCCGTTATCCGAGATGAATGTTCGGGGGCACCCAAAGCGGGAGAAGATCCGTTCTTTGACCGCTCGGATTAATGCTGGGGTAGTGGCATCTCGTAGTGGTACGAACTCTGCCCATTTCGTGAATTTATCCTGTAGTACCAGAATTACGGTGTTCCCTTTGCTTGATCGCGGCAGTGGGCCAATGAAATCGGCGCTGACGATCTCCCATGGTTCGGATGTCTCAGTCATATACATTTCTCCTGCCGTTTTCTGCTGGAGAGCTTTGTGTCGGAGACATGAGTCACACGAGCGGACGTACTTAGCTATATCTCGGAACATGCCGGGACAATAATAATTTTTAGCTATTCGGCACGTTGTTTTAGATATTCCGCCATGTCCTGCGGTAACATCGTCATAGTTCTTTTTTAGAACTCTCTGTCGGAGAGGGCCGGGTACGCAAAGTTTCCATAGTGTGGTGACGTCGTCGTCAGTGGATTTAGATGCACTATATATGTGCCGGTATATATTCCCATCTTGGAGCCGGAAGTCGGGGTGTGCGGCGGGGTTTTCTTGTACAGAGTGAAGCTTCCGCTCGTACCATGTGCATTTCGGGGTCTCGGGGGTTATGGTGCACATGGCTATATCGGGTATGGGCTGGCGGGAGAGAGCATCAGCGACGACGTTTAGCTTTCCTTTACGGTAACGGATCTCATAGTCATACTGCTGTAACTCAAGAGCCCAGCGAGCTAATCTGCCAGACGGACTCTGTATTGAGTTAAGCCATTTGAGTGACTGATGATCGGTTATGATAGTAAAATGATACCCTTCCAGGTAGGGTCTCATTTTCCTGATACCCCATAAGATGGGGAGACATTCTTTCTCTGTTACAGAGTATCTCTTTTCGGTTTCATTCATCGTGCGGCTAGCATAAGCTATGACACCTTCTTGCCTTCTATTTCCTGGTAGAGTACAGCGCCCAGCCCATCTTGGCAAGCGTCGGTTTGCAGCACAAATGGTTGTGTGAAGTCGGGGCATGTGAGCACGGGTGCTTCGGTGAGCTTTCTCTTAAGCTCATGGAATGCTTGCTCTTGAGCCTCCTCCCACTTCCACTTCGAATTTTTCCGCAGTAGTTTAGTGAGGGGTGCGGTGGTTGTAGAGAATTCGGGGACAAATCGTCTCTACCAAGAGGCAATGCCAATAAAACGGCGTAGTTCTCTCGGATTCCTTGGCGGATTTAGCTCTCGGATAGCTCTCACCTTATCGGGATCTGTCTGTATACCTTCGCGACAGATGACATGGCCTAAATATTTTATACTCTCACCGAGGAATTCACACTTCTCCGGATTTATTTTTAAGTTCGCCTGCAGGAGTCGGTCGAAAACAATCTTCAATTTTTCTAGATGTTCGTGAAGAGTTCGGCCCACAATCACTATATCGTCGAGATAGGCGAAAGCGAACGGTTCCATTTCTGGTCCAATAACTTGATCTAACGCCCTTTGGAAAGTGGCGGGGGCTGAGTGGTGTCCGAATGGCATTACTTTCCATTGAAACAGACCACGACCAGGTACGGTGAACGCGGTGTATTGTCGGCTATCACTAGCGAGTGGAATCTGCCAATACCCTTGCTTAAGATCAATGGAAGAGATATAATGCGCACCTCTCAATTTATCGAGAATGGCATGAATCTGCGGTAATGGGTATGCGTCCTTAATGGAGTGTTCATTTAACTGACGATAGTCAATGCACAGCCTCCATCCTCCCTGTTTCTTTCTTACGAGCACAATGGGAGAACTATAGGGACTAGTAGACGGTTCAATTCGGTCGTTCTCGAGCAGCTCATCAATCTCTTTATTGATTATTTCTTGCATTGCAGGGTTACGGGGAAAATAGCGTTGCTTAATCGGACGGTCGTGTTTCATACGGATTCGGTGTTCGGTTATTTGTGTTAGCCCTGGAATACTATCAAATCGGGAGAGCTGTTCGGTGAGAAATTTAGAAATAACTTGCTCTTCCTCTGATGATAGTCCCTTAGGAGTGTCTATAGCTAGGCTACTGCTCTCGGTACCATAACTGAGATCTTCCTCATTCGGGAATATTTCTTTCCCTAATAGGTGTAATTTAATGTGATATCTCTGTAACAGATCGACACCAATAATGACGATTTCATCGAGACCGGGCATGTAGTAGAATGCATGTGACATGACGTTTTTCTCCATCGAATGTCGAGTTTATAGTAGGTAGTGATCGGTACTTCACATCCATTGGCAACTGATGTTTTCACGTTGCACTTATGGCTGGGAATTTTGAGACTCTCTATCCTGCTCTTCAGTTCATCTCCTATAAAAGATTTCCCTGAGCCGGTATCTATTAGAGCGAAGAGAGGTTTTCCTAAAATCTCTATGTTGAGAAAGTATCGTGATTCGCTACTGCTGCTGGTAGATTTTGGACTGGTGTTGGGGTTCTCTAGTGTTTGGGTTGGGGTGCCCGGTCCCCCGGTGTTACTGGCACCCCGGTGGCGTTTCCAGGTCTTCTGGTCTCTTTTGGACACTTGCAGTCTCGAGATAGAGTATCTTCTCGGCCGCAGCGTGAGCAGAATAATCGGCGGGGATTGCGACATTCCCGTGAACGGTGTCCTCTCTCTCCACATCGCCAACAACACTCTTCTCGAGAGTATGTCTGTCTAATCGGTAAGACACGAGGAGAGGAAGATGTACGGCTAGTGGAGGATTTCTGGACTTTAAGTTCCTCTAGCTTGATCTGTTTGAACTCTTCTGTGAGCTGGCAGAGTTCCACTAGATCAGAGAAATCTCTTCTGCGGATGTACAGCTTGTACTCTGGTCGTAAATTTTCATACACCCTCTCTAATTTCTGATTAGGTGATAAATCGCTCTGCCATCGCATTAACGACTGGATGGCTATAACAAAATCTTTTGCCTTTTCTCCAGCCTTTTGGACACGGCTTCGGATGTTCTCGGCTAGTCTATCGTGAAAACGAGGTGGCAGGAAGAATGCTTTAAATTCTTCAACGAACTCTGTCCATTCTGACCATCTCTCTCGGTTGCTTCTGTACCAAGCTAAGGCTTTCTTAGTTAGTAGCTCTGGAAGCGTTTTGAAAAGTCGGTTTATGGGTATCTCGTAGCAATCGGCCAGCTCCTCAATTCGTTCGAGGAAGGCGAGGGGGTCTTGACCTTGGTCAAATTTCACTGCCCATTTACGAACTTTGTCCATAATATCAGCATCGGAGAGGCGGAGTTCTTTACTCGTCGTTATGAGCTTGGGCGGACCAGTATGAGGCGGAATGCTCATCTCGAAATCCGTTTGAGTATTGAAATCTTGAGTAGGCTCTTTCAATGTGGTCTGAGTATGGGCATCTACACTGTCTGCTCCTGCCCCAGAGTAAGAAGGACTTATATTCCGTTCTTCGGAGGACTGAAATGTCCGTGTCTCTTTAATAACGTCGCTGAGGCGCTTCCTCAGCTCTTCTACGGTACCTTGGGTATCTAAACCACGAGCTTCTAGCTCTTGGATGAGTTCGTCCTTTCGTAGCAGGTATACTGTCGTTGCGGTTGTGATAGGCATTTTATATGATTGTTTGCCTATATGAATACTTGTTCTCTTATTTAGTCTGCTGAGTGAATGTCACACAATATTTCACGGGTGCAACAGAGGTCACTCTCAATATTTTTGTTCTATTCTAAACTACTACTGGTTAATATAATTAGTCTACACAGGGAGTGCTTACACTTGAAAACTGTCTGTGTGACCAGTTGGGGCTATCTCGCAGGTCACTCTAAATAGAGCTGTCCTATTCTAATCTACCTCTAGTTAAACTAGTTAGTCTACACAGGGAGTGCTTACACTCGAAACTGTCTGTGTGACCAGTTGGGGCTATCTCGCAGGTCCCTGCTCGGGCGCCATTTCGAAAACGCTGGATTGTCGGATACGGGGATTCTTCGCACGACGTATCCAAAGTAACAAAAAAAATATATAGCTTAGTGTGAATAGTTCTAACAGAGACGGGTGGTACGGGGATTTCTCACACGACGTACCGGTGCAATGTCGAGGCGGAATATTTCTCGCAAACCTCAACGTGGGTATACAGATTAATATGGTACGGGGATTTCTCACACGACGTACCAGTACAATGTCGAGGCGGGATATTTCTCGCAAACCTCAACGCGGGAATACAGACTAATATGGTACGGGGATTTCTCACACGACGTACCAGTGCAATGTCGAGGCGGGATATTTCTCGCAAACGTCAACGCGGGAATATAGACAAATATGGTACGGGGATTTCCCACACGACGTACCAGTGCAATGTCGAGGCGGGATATTTCTCGCAAACCTCAACGCGGGAATACAGACTAATATGGTACGGGGATTTCTCACACGACGTACCAGTGCAATGTCGAGGCGGGATATTTCTCGCAAACCTCAACGCGGGAATATAGACTAATATGGTACGGGGATTTCTCACACGACGTACCAGTGCAATGTCGAGGCGGGATATTTCTCGCAAACCTCAACGCGGGATTTTAGGAAAGACACGGGGATTATTTCACTCGACGTGTCAGGTTTGCTAGTGCGGGAATTTCGCTCACCACTAGTACCTTAGTAAAATAGTCTGTCCAACTTGCTTGGTCGAGCTCGCTGATCAGACTGCTTTTCTGTGGGCGAATAGCGCGCTTTATATAGCCGGGGGTCAGAGCTTCTCAGTGGTTGAGTGCCTGATGCTTCTACTGGCGTAAGTATAAAATAGCTTGCAAGCTCTTTTTAAAAAGCTTTTCTTGTGCTTGGCTAGCACATGTGCTGGCGTGCTGATCATGCAGCCTGTGACTATGGCAGCTTTTTTGCATGCCCCAGTGGCGTGGTTACTTGAACTTAAGTTCAAGTTTTAATTAAATAACCCAGTGGCGGGCAAAAATAATTTAATTTGGTTTTAAATTTGTAACTTCGTTACACAATCTCAGCCAAGGGAAATAAGACGGCAGGAGCCCCCTAGTAGCAAGAAACATTCCAGAAGGGAATACTCCAAGAATGCTGGAAGCCCCCCTTTTGGACAACGCTGGACGCATATGTCAGAAGGAAACTCGACAGCGGCACCTGAGGCAGGTACGAGATCAAACTCTACACCTTCATCCGACGCGGAGCAATCCCCAGGTGAGAATTTACAACACCTCCGGGAAGGTACAGACAACGCCACAGAAGACGACGCAGCACAACCAGGTAGCCAAGGGTGCCAGAATCCAGACCCATCACAGCAAGAAGGAAAAGGAGTTCGCCTTCGAAGCGGCACCGTTTTAACAGGGCCCACAGTTGTATCTAAAGTAAGTCTAGATAAGTTGTTAGAAAAGGCACGTGAATCCGATAAGCTCACTGTCACGCACTGCGACGCTCTTGACCATAGATTAAGTCAAGGCAGAGAGCAGAGGCTGACAAAAATCGAAAAATTTAAAAAAGATACAGAGCGATTCAAACAGGAGCTTATCGAATTTGCCGGGCTTTCACGTTCACTAGGTTTAGATAAGAGCTCAGCCAGTGTAGTTGTAAGCGCTGAAAGTGACAGTGATATTGGTGGTGACGAAGCGGACCAAACAACCGCCGAAAATCTCCGTAGTGGCTGGCTAGAAGTATCCTTCACGGATTCTAGTCCAGAAACCAGCCCTGAAACCCGACAAAGCACAAGTAGACTACCCTACAAAAGTTTAAATAAAAAGATAATCACAATTGTAGATTATGCAAAGGTGGCCAAGCTCACGGCACAACTAGTTCCTCTGTTTTCGGGTGAAAATACCCCACAGCTTGGTCGTGAGCTACAAACATTTATTGGCTGTTGCAAACAGGCCCTACACTGTTTAAGTGAGGAAGAAAAACCAGCCTTCCTACATATCTTGCCCACAAGGCTTCGTGGCGATGCTTATCAGCTGTTTGCTTCGGACGTTCCAACTACTTTTAGTGCGGTGGAGGAGCGTCTGAACAGAACCTACCTACCACGAGAATCATACCAAGAGTTGGTCAACAAATTGATCACAATGAGGCAAAACCCGTTGGAAGCTCTCACTGCCTTCACAACAAGAGTGAAGCAGTTGTTGATGCTTTGCAACGAGGCAGCGGTACTGAAGTACGGAGCAACGGCAGCCCCAGCTGTGAAGACACAGTTGGCGGACTTCGCCAAGAATGCCCTCAAAAGTGGAGTGAACAATCCCCACCTATGCCAGTACCTCCTCACGCTGGTAGAAAATGATCTAGAGCAGCTGATACAAAAGGCTCTAGACATGGAAAAGCTGCAAGCAGACACAGTTTTCGTCCAAACGCCGCTAACGCAACAGCCATATCCAATGGCACCAATAGACCCTAGTCTTCGAGTTCGGGCTCTTAGCCGAACTCCTTACAATCAAGCACCACAGCCACCCATGTATGCATCACCACGAGCACAAGAGCCCAGGCAGTTTAACAATCCCCCATACGTACATGCTCCACCACTACGCCCGCCGTGTCCACGAAGGGATTCTAGACAACCGGATACACAAAATCTGGTACAAAACATCACCTGTAATTTCTGCCAGAAGCGGGGACACACCTACACGGAGTGTCTAAAAGCAAAAACACCCCCTTCTGCACTAACTGTAGAAGTTACGGGCATGACATTCGCGACTGTCGAAACAACCAAACACAGTCTGCAAATCGTTTCACACGAGGATCGCCTAACAATCAACCACAGTCAGACCCGAACAATACAAAAGGCCCCAGAGTCTTTAACATAAGACAAAAATGTGATTTTTGTGGGCGCCGTGGACATAAGATCGACGAATGTCGACAAAAGAAAAAATGGGAGGATAAAAAACGGAAACGACAAAGAGTCGACCCAAAACTCCCCGGCTCGACTATAAACCCTACCAGCAATAAACAAGGGTCTTCTCAGCCGCCCAACTTCAGTGTGCCCACCGCCCGACTTCCTTTAGACATGGGTCTAAATGGTCAGGCCCAGCTAATAGTGGACACCGGCGCTGAGATCAGTATAATTAAGAAAAAAGCTCTCAAATCTCGCGAGCTAATAAACCCCAAAAAAAACTAACGCTTCAAAGCCCTTTTGGCACCGGAAAAACCTTAGGAAGTTGCAAACTTCATGCTAAAAACCAACTTACCTTGCAACTTCCAGGTGGTAAAAAACATCCCAGGTATTTCTGACGACGGCTTGCTAGGAAATGATTTCCTAGCCAAAAACTGTAATGTTGAGGGACCCAACAAAGTTCTGCGATTTCCTCGCACGGAAACTAATCCAGAGGAGTTTGCTGTTCCACTAGAAACCGCATCGGACAACCCGTGTTCACAAAACACAGTCAACAAAGAGACACTGTTAGAAGATATTAAACCCGACGGGGATACACCTTCTACCCGAAGTGTTCTCAAAACTTCTCAGTCAGAAGAAGTCGGCTGTGATAAACAAGAACGCGATAAGGGTGAGCTGATTACTAAAAATCTGGCTTGTAAGACTTGCCAGCATCAGGTAAATTTAAATGAACCTGTGTGCATACCAGCAAGGTCTCAGATCGTAGTCAAAGTTCCGTTGCAGTTGCAGGAAGAAATGCTCAGTCTGTCAAAAGAAATAGACGACGGAGTCTTCTTAGCGAACAGCTTGCTCTCAGCTGGGTTAAAGGCAGTCCCTATAGGAATCCTCAACACACGCAGTTCACAAGTAGTCCTAAAAAGCGTGAACCTAAGGCTGGCTCCCATTAAAGACTACACTGTCGTCCCCATCAAACGAGAGCCAGATAAAAATATTACAACAGCCCATCCTTTGAATCTCATGAGTCGAAATGGTGGCGATGGTGAGCATCAAAATATAATTAAACCTAAGATTAAGAAAATAGGGCATAAGAGCCCAGGTCAACCAAGCAGTAACAAGAAACAGCTTCAAGACGCTTGCGGGTGCTTCATGAAAACCCCAACGTCAGGCGCTGGCCAGCACACAAACGGTCTGCCGGTAGCAACTCCCGCAGATCCCTCTGGCTCAGCGCCACTCATATATCAAAGAAATAGGTTAAGAGGTAAAATGAATAGGGATAATAATAATAGATCTAGATTTAAGAACAATACAAACAGGGCAATAAGCGCCGATCAGACGGCCACCCTACAACATATAAGGTACTTGTTCCCAAACGATGCCGAACAAGAAGACACCAGTATTCAGCCCCGCCTCACCAGATTAGAGCAAGAACTCAGTCTGGATGGAACTTTAAATTCTGAGGAAAAAGCCTCAATAACACATCTCTGTTACGAATATGATGACATATTCTTTTTAAAGGGTGACAGGCTTACACATACCAACGCCATCACCCACGACATCCCTCTGGTGCAAGACCAAGCACCTATTAACCAAAAGATGTACCGGTTACCAGAGACACAGCGAAATGTCATAAATGAGCAACTCAGAGAAATGCTGGACAACGACATTGTCCAGCCTAGCAAAAGCCCATGGAACTCGCCACTGCTAGTCGTCCCCAAAAAAGCGGGACCAGATGGTGAGAAAAGGTAGCGTGTCGTCGTTGATTTCCGTAAGTTGAACGAAAAAACGATCGGCGACGCCTTCCCGCTACCACGGATTGAGGATATCCTCGATCAACTGGGCTATTCAAGATACTTCACCACCCTAGACCTAGCCAATGGCTATCATCAGGTACTCGTCGATCCGAAAGATCGAGCAAAAACGGCTTTCAGTACCAACTACGGGCATTATGAATTCAAACGCATGCCGTTCGGGCTCAAAGGAGCCCCGGCCACATTTCAGCGTTTAATGAATTTCATATTAACTGGCCTACAAGGCCTAGAATGTTTCGTCTATTTAGATGACATCGTCATCTACGGAAAAAGTCTGGCAGACCACAACGAAAAGCTTCGCAAAGTCTTTGACAGGTTAAGAGAAAATAACCTGAAACTGCAACCTGAGAAATGTCAATTTCTCAGGCGCGAGGTAGTGTACTTAGGACACAAATGTTCTAACCAAGGAGCACTACCTGACCCTAGCAAAACGGCATGCGTCCAAACTTTCCCCATTCCTAAGACAGTAAGGCAAGTCCAATCTTTTTTGGGTCTTGCCAATTACTACAGAAAATGCATACCCGATTTTTCGAAAACAGTACGTCCTCTAACAAACTTACTCCGAAAGGATGTTAAGTTTAAGTGGACTGAGAAATGCCAAGAGGCATTTCAAAGCATTAAGAACGCTTTAATTTCCCCTCCACTCTTAATATATCCCGATTTTTCAAAACCCTTTAACCTTACCACAGACGCCAGCAGCGAGGCTCTTGGAGCAGTTCTCTCTCAAGGAGAGGTAGGAAGTGACCAGCCCATTGCCTACGCCAGCCGTACCCTGAACAAGGCCGAACGTAATTATTCCACGATTGAGAAAGAGTTACTGGCTATAGTTTGGGCGACTAAAAATTTCAGGTGTTATCTGCAAGGCCGAGAGTTCACGGTCTATACAGGTTGTCGTGCCCCTCGAGCAATTAAAAGACGTTTTTACGATAACTACTTTACTTCTTTATTGACTGAATATTTAAAACTGCCCTATCTCAACAATGTTAAAAATATTCACGACCCGCACTCTTAAGTTTACGCTAACTGAAAAGACGCGACTCTAAACTGAACGCTTAACGGCGAGAATACTACAGCACTCGACAGACCAGTCATTGGTCTTTTATGAACCTATACTCGGAAGTAAGCTTTCTTTGCTCACAACGCGGATGTAAACAAACAACAACAACCTTGTCGTTTGTTCTACCGGTTGCAGCGTTGCAGCACCTGAGTTGCTTAGTAGTAAACAATCGCCTTACATAATAATTACCATGCGAGGTTAATTATTATTGTAATCGTCGATTGCTCCACTAAGCGCTCATCGCAGCCAGCTGTTGGGCTAATCAGGAAAATAACCGACAGTCACAGAACAATACCATGCGAGGTTATTGTTTAGCAATTGCTGATTATTTCGCTAGAATGCGCCCTTGGCTGCTGGAAGAAGAATCTTCCTTATATTGGGCCATAACATCCCTCCCCTCTTGGAAAAACTAGTTTCCGCAGGAAACTAGATCTGAAGAGTGCAACAATCTTAAAATTGAAAATATTTTGGTTCGCGTTCAGTTCAGATTCTTTTCCATACTTGCTACTTAAATTCTCTTATTTTTCTTCGCTGTACATTTTTTCTTTTCTTTCTAACATTTCATATTTTCTGTTACCATTATCTTTGTTTAAATCCATTCCCATTACAAATTTTATGCATATGTATCTTCTCTATATTTCATTTCTTACACATTTTTTTTATTTGACATCTTTACTTTTTCATTTCTTAAAGTTTCCATTTTTACATCTTTTCTTTTTCATTTTAATTTCTCTATTTTCTTCTCATATATACTTTATTAAAATTTTTCTTCTCATACATACTTTATTAAAATTTCATGACTAATTAATTCACATGGACCTTAATATATAATCTTACTTATCTTTATATCTAATGTTTTAATTTCTTTCTTTTTTATTGAATTAATAATTAATAATTTTATAATTACATCTTCACGTTTTTATACATTTTTCTGAAAAATTCTCTTTATCTTTATTTTATTTTACTATTGTGCGGGTCTCACAAACATACTATGCTTATATTATATATAGAGTTACAAACACTAGTTACGAATATACCAATTTCTAAGGTGGCCGTATACTTACACAAGTTACATTATTTTTACATCTACAGTAGCTATTCTAACTGAACTAACTGCTTCCCGACGGCGGTTGGTAGGTGAGTTGTGGGCAAGTTGGCTGTTGTGGGCATGACCAGTTCAATGCCGTTGTCAATTTCTTTATCCTCTTGCTCCAGCTGTACCATTTTCGATTTTCTGGTTGATTTCAGTATCGTAGGTAAAGTCGACAGCCTTCTAGTGCTTATTCGATGTTGGTTGTTTTTCCACCGTCTCAAGTGCATGAAGACTCCTATGATAAGTCTCAAACTAATTATACCCAAACCTCCTGTGATGGATGTGGCCACTATATGAATATGGTGAGGCCGGATTTGATGTCTGTTGCTCTCCTCTTCCTTGATATCACTCTGAACTCTCTTAATGTTGACTTCTTGTGCTTTCCACGCCTGATTAAAATTATGCGGCGCCAATAAATGTATCTCGTGCTTTTCTGGCTTCAACGTATCTGTTTTCTTCAATCCTGCTTGAGGTGTTATGCTGTCCCAAGCTGGTAGCTCCGACCGTACTGGTTGCCAGAGAACTTGATTACTGCGAGATTCATCTTCAGAGGTTATCAGCAAGTCTCCCATTTGCAAATGACAGTGTTCTCCGATCGTCAGTACCCCCGTTGACGTAAGTTCTCCTATCGCGGTTGGCGAGTTCCTGCAGTTCACTTCTAATTTTGCTTTTCCGGACATCACAAAAAGCCAATGATTTCTTGTCACCATTTTGACTAAGCTGTCCCATTTGGCCACGACCTTCTCCTTGCATGCTCCTGCGTTGACGTTGAAGCTGCGAAATAAGTTGAGGACGCAGTTGTCACCAATAGCTGTGATGACGGGACCTAGCTGAGGGCACAGAATCTGTTTATGATCTGCTAAAGTTATAAGCTGCTGGCATTCGTGATATTGTTGGTAGTTTAGCAAGGTATACTGTCGCTCGTGGTTGTTTGCCGCAACGAATTCGGCGTCCAGATCATATATATGGTAGCCCATCTGGTCCATTGCTGTAGGAATTGTATAGACCTTGTACAAGTAGAATAAAACTCTTTGTGGTTGGGGGATTTCTACCCTGACCAAAATTTTTTGATCTGCCTGAATAGCTTGTACCTTTGCAATCTGGATCAATAACTGGAAATCTTGGAATTTTTCGGCTAAATCAAATTCTCTAGTAACGTTTGCCATTATCTCAGACATTTCTCGAGCGTGAATTATAGCAGGGTGTAATTTTCCTGCATTCAACGACACCACAATATTGGACAGTGTCTCCTGTATATCGCTAATTTCTTGCAACTGAATTGTCATTAGCGTAATAATTTCATTGATCTCCATTCTTTGCTGCAAATTTGACAACTCATCGCTCTTATTTTGCTGAGCAGCGATGAGGAATGAAATTTTACTCCAGAGCTCCTCACGTTCTGCATCAGCCTGCGCTCGTGATGCATTAAATACGTCGAATGTTGATTTGATTAAAGTCGTCTGCTCCTTCAGAAGGTGAAAGGTCCGATTCTCCCTCCCATCAAGATCTTCAAGTCTGCTATTAATATCATCCGAGTCGGCCTGATCCATTGTTCCAAAAAGTGTCTTAAAAAGGGACCCCACTCCATCAAAAAATGAGCGCTTCGTACGATGGGATGCTTCCCCATGCATATGATGGCTAAGCTCTTCATTCTGTCGTTCAATTCTGGACACCCAGGTTCTTATTTCCTTCGTTGCCACTTCGCATCTGGTACCTACTCCGATGTGCCTGATCCTGGTACATAATTCTCTGCTTAGGCTGCTGAAATTTTTTGCAAACTCCAACTCTTTTGTTAAATCCGGCATTTCCAGTTTAGTTAGAATCGTCCAATGCTTGCTGTAGAAGTTCACCTTTCCCACATTCTCGAATAGTACCCCCGTTTGTGTTATGGGTTTGATGCTGTAGTCGGCATTCTCTGCACACAGTGATGACACACTAACTAATATTATTATCATAAGCCTTTCCATTTTGGTTCTCCTACTTCTTATCTGTATTCCTTAATCTACTGGCAACCTTCCTAATATCTAAAATAAAAGCTTCTCCTATTTCTTCTTATTATTTATTTGTCTTAATTAGTTATTTATTCTTTATTTATAATTCTCTTCTTTATTGTTTCCTTCCTTTTTTTTTTAACTCTTACTGGGTCGTTAAAAAAAAAGTTTTACCAAACCTTACCTCATTTAAGATACCCTTCTTTACCTTTGCATCCGAACACCTGACCCCTTATCTGAATACTTCTGTTTACAATATGATACCTGTAAAATAACAGAGGTTAATAAGTAATCAACTAAGTAGGGTGAAGTGAAATTGATCATTCAACAAATTTTCTTAAACGGTTAGTGTGAATCCGCTTAAGTTTTTTGCCCTGAAGAATCGTTACATTCTCCGGACTGTGTACATGTATGACCTCATATGGTCCTTTAAAAATTGCTGATAATTTTCCTGCGCGGGCTGGATCTCTGTCCAAGACCTTATCGCCGACATGTAACCGCTCTGCCCTGATCTTCTTATCATAATAATTCTTTGACGTAACCTTACTCTTTTGCAGATTCTCCCTTGCCAGCTCAAATGACTTTTGCAGCTTAAAACGTAGTACTGCATGATATCTGTCGGCATTGTATAATGGTTCTGGTTTGGTTTGTAACCTGCTTGGAATTCTCGATGCAAACCCGAAAAGTGTTTCCATCGGTGTGAGTTTAGTGCCTGTATGTATTGTATTGTTATACGCATGAGCCGCCGTTCTTAAATATTCGTCCCATGCTTGTGGTTCCCGATCCACGAAATTCCTCAAATAGTTTGCCAAAGTAGAATGTTGTCTCTCTACCGCATTCGACTGAGGATGATATGCCGTGGTTTGCAATTTTTTTACCTTTAACATCTTGCAGAGGGCTTTCATAATTTCTCCTGTGAAATTCGCCCCCTGATCGGTTACCAGTTGTTTCGGCAGTGAGTAACGACTCAGAATCTGTTCAAACAAAGCTCGGGCAACGGTATTCGCCTCTTGATCTGGTATAGCCACGAAGTCAACAAATCTCGTAAGATCATCCATTAATGATAGGATATATTTGTTGCCATTGTGACTTACGGGTAGAGGTCCCACCAAATCGACGTAAACCTTGTCAAACGGTTTCTCTGAAATTTCCGTCACTACCATAGGCATCTTAATGGTTCGCGCATGCTTGTTTTTCTGACATTTTACACACTGTCGAACATATCTTGCGATCTTACCCTTCATCCCCTTCCAGCGGTAGAAACGTTTAATTCTATCGAACGTTTTAGTTCGTCCAAAATGTCCTCCGAACCTAGAGTCATGATAATCTTTCAAGATCATCTGTACCTCCTTCGGATCCGAAATTAATTTTGGCTCTGGGTGTCTTATCGCTCTTCCGGCAATCAACTCACACTCGCTCATCACGTCCCAGTCGTCTTCGGATTCCCGATTTTGACTTTCGTTTAATGCCATTTTCCTCCGAGCTTGGGCTCGCGTTACTGCAAAACATGGAAACTCTGTAGTATTTTCTTCGTCTTTATCATTAGAGATTTGGGGAATTCGGCTCAATGCATCCGCATTACTATTCTGCTTGCCAGTTTTATAAATAATCTCAAAGTCATATTCAGACAATTTCTGATGAAATCTCACCATACGGGATGTGGTATCCTTCACTTTAAAAATTCCGCGTAAAGGCTGGTGGTCGGATATAACTTTAAAATGTCTACCTAACAGATAACATTTGTAATTCCGCACAGCCCAAACAATGGCCCACATCTCTCGTTCGGTGGTAGAATAATTCCTCTCAGCAGGATTTAAAGTACGGCTGGCATAGCTTAGCGGCTTTCCCTCTTGTTCTAAGACTGCCCCTAAGGATTCTCCACTTGCATCTGTAATTAATGTGAATTCCTTACCAAAATCGGGGTAACCCAAGACAGGTGGCGTAGTTAAAGCCTCTTTTATAATACCAAAAGAATTGTCGCATTTAGAGTCCCAATTAAATTTTACCCCTTTTCTCAGCAATTTCGTAATGGGGGCCATGATTTTAGAAAAGTTCGGTACGAATTTTCGGTAATAGTTAGCTAGTCCCAGAAACGACTGTACTTGACGCATAGTTCGTGGTCTTGGAAAATCACGCACTACTTTAACTAACCGTTCGTCCGGCCTTACTCCCTTTTCTGAGCACACATGGCCTAAGTACACAACTTCCTTCTTCAAAAATTGGCATTTCGAAGGCTGAAGTTTTAAATTGTGTTCCCTAAAACGCTGGAACACCTCCCGTAGTTTCTCGTGGTGTTCATCCAAATTTTTTGCAAAGATGACCACATCATCTAGATAAACAAAGCATTTAATTCCTTGTAGCCCTGTCAAAATCCCATTCAATAACGACTGAAAGAATGGGGGGGGGGGGCAGTTTTTAGTCCAAATGGCAATCGCTTATACTGAAAGTGATTGAAATTGGTACTGAATGCTGTTTTCTCCCTATCTGCTGGATCAATTAGTACTTGGTGGTACCCGTTAGCTAGATCTAACGTGGAGAAGTACCTGGAGTGACCCAATCTGTCCAATATATCTTCTATTCGTGGGAGAGGATATGCGTAAGGGATACACACTTTGTTCAGTTCTCGAAAGTCTACGCACAGTCTAAACTTCCGATTACCATCTTCATCCATTCCCTTTTTAGGGATAAGTAGAACTGGAAAATTGAATGGACTTTTACTGGGTTCTATGATATCTTGTTCTAGAAGCTTTGCTAGCTGTTTCTGGCATTCTTCCCTGTAAGCTTCTGGCATCCTGTACTGTTTTTTATGTATTGGGCCTGCGTTAGGCATAAGTGGCAATTTGAAAGTTTTCGTTGACGTGTACGTGAGCTTATCTCCCGGTAAATAAAAAATATCGCTATATTCATAGCAGAGTTGAGCAATGGACTCTCTTTCTTCTGCGTTAAGACTTTCTTCCAGCACTAACGAGTCCCTCATGAGCTTAAGTCGGTGTTGGCTGGCGTGGGTCCTACTTCTAGGGTGTGAGAATGGGTATATTACAAACTCGTTTAATCTTTTTAATTGGGGCTGAAAATTCATAATTTCAACCGGTTCTGTTCGGGCGTTAATAACACCCACAAAGGCCTGTCCATTCCTAGGTTTAATTATAGTGTTCCCACAATATACTCCTGGTCTGATTTCCGCCGCCATGCATACCAACTCTTCTTGACTGGCCACATCTATCTTTACCAGTTGTTCTGTCCTGGCTTCTAGCCTGAAAGTTGAACCTGAATTATGTCTGGAAAATGGTGGCTTCCTCATCTGTGGGTGGTTCCGCTGGTCCTCCGATATCTTGGGTCCAAAGTTAAGTAGTCCCACCTCCTTGCGAGGAGGTTTGGATTCCCTATCTTCACCATCGCCCTCTGCCATGTGTGATTCACCCCACATTTCCTGAGGCCACCTTAAGGATGCTTCTGTTTTAACACTTTTAGCCCTTTGTTCAGTTCCCATGCGGGGGCTGTTGGCAAAGTGCTTCCTTCACATCCGCCTAACTGTGGCTCTATACTTGTGTGATTTACCTGCATCATTTCTTCTATCTTGGTGTCCCACTTATCTAATTCAGTCTCGTCTTCAGCTGGATTCGTATTCTCTTTTTTACTACTACTATTCACCCTCCCTAGGTACCTGTTTATACTATCCACAGCTCCATTTGCTTTACTCACAATATCTTTCAATGCTGACATCCGCTCTTGAATCCTATTTTTTACCTCCTCAGCTGAGGTAACTAAGACTTTATTAATGCTCGGTATACTTGTGCTTTTTTCCGTACCCTTCTTCAAGACGATTGTCTCGACACGTTCATTTCCTGTTATGTTTCGGAAGAGTGGATTTTGTTTCACAGGTCTTGCCTCGCCTTGTATTGCCACCTTTTCATCTATACAATCGATGATGGCCTTGCCTTTAAGAAAGTCCATCCCCAGTATCCCATCGGTTGGTATTGAGTCTGTGTCTTCAATCGTGTGAAATTCACAGGACCGAATGACCGAACCGATGCGTAAACGGGCCTTGCAAGTTCCAATCGAGCTGTTTTGAGCTCCAAATAATCCCCCTATCATTATTCTTTGTTGAGTCTGTATGGGTGTATTTTTTTTATTCGACTTATCTTAATTATGCTACAAGTCGCTCCAGTATCCACAAGTAATCTTAATCTATCTTCCACTCCTATGTCTGATCCTACTGTAATTATGTTATTATTTAACGGGCTTAATTCTAGTGTACTGGTTTCCTTTATTTGATTTTTAAAAAATTCTGATTTTGTCAATGGAAGGCAGCTGTGGATGAATTCCCCAGCTGCCGCTCTCCGTTTCCCAACTGCCGACTGTTTTGCTCTGCTAAGTACTTCAGCAGACAGTTTTCAGTGAAGTGATCGCAAGTTCTGCAAAACTGGCAGTATAAAACTTCCCTTTCTTCTCGAGATTCATTTCTTCCGCTTGTGGCTACATTCGCGAATCTCACTTGCTGCTTCCTACATTCCATCGCTACATGACCATAGCCTCGGCATCTGGTGCAGAATGGAGGCTGTCGTTCCGCACCACATTCCTTTGCGAAGTGTCCCTCCTTTCCACATCGAAAGCATTGCTTAGAACCTCGCTGACTGTTTCTGGGCGGGGTTCCTCGGTATTCTCTTACATTTGACTGAGATGGCCTCCCTGGATCTTTCTTAGCTAACCTGGGCTCCCATGTATTCTGAGGGGTTCCGCCGTTACTCTTAAATATCTCCCCTACTCCTGATGGCCGAAGTTGAAGACGTTTTGCATCCTTCTCGAAGTAAGTCGCTTCCTCACGCACTGCCTCCAGAGACTCGAACTTCCTTCCCGTCAGATGTACCTGAGTGGCATGATTAAGCACACCACCCTTGAAGGTTGCCACTGCATCAGACTCTAACTCCGCTATTAGTCCTCCGTCTTTGTCCGGGTACTTTGCTGATACGGCTGTCTTGATTTGGCTCAACAGTTCCTTCAATCGGTCCGCAAATTCTCGGATGTCTTCACCTGGTCTTTGTCTGCAGGCCACCATCTCCGTTCGCAATTCACTAAATGACTTCTTCGGCATATAAGCTGTTTTAATTATCAGTTGCAGAGCTTCAAAATCTTTTGGTTCCTCTGAACTTACCAGATAGTAAGCATCATCTGTCAACCGATACTTCACACATTTCATAAAAATGTTCTGCTCCTCAGGCTTCAGTCGGTCGTACAAATCCTTGCCGCAGCTTACGAATCTGTACACCTCTTTCACCAGTTTTGGAGATCGATCTCCGGAAAACATGGGTACGTACTTGACGACCATATCCATCACTTTATCGTGTATATCCACCATTTTTATGTGTTCTTCGTTTGATTTTCCACTTTCCTTATGTCTTATTTCCTTATTTTCCTTTACGCTAATTACACTGCCGCGTGCGATCGGATTTTGTTTTGGCTCCGACTGATGGTCCCAAAATACTAAACTTCTTGGTGACCACTTTCTGCTGTTTCCTTGGTTGCTATTGACCTTGGTGGTTGACTGACGTTCCTGCAATTCTATCGGCAATTCCCGTTCGAGTTCGGCCGCAGTCTGCTCTGCTTCCTTCAATTGAACGTTTAAGGTATCTACCTTCTTGACCAGAGCTTTAATTTCCTCGCGGCTATCCTTTAGTGCCTTTTCTATTGTCCCTTCTTCTTTTTGAATAATGTCGAAGGTTATAGTCACCAAAAGATCTACAACTTCTCCTTTCGTGCTTGTTTGAGTGGCTGTTTCTAGTTCCTGTAGAATATTGTTGAGATCTCCACTCGCCACACTTTTTTGTCAATTCTCCTGTTAAATGATCTGTGATATATTGCCAGTCTCTCTCATAATACTGAAGCTTTGTTTGGCACTGCTTCAATTCTTCTGATTTATTTTCCAGTTCCTGCTCCTGTGACTGGAATTGCAATAATTGCTCCCTGGTCAATACATTAGACCTCCCCACTGACATAGATGTTTCTTGAACCCTATCTTTATCTACTATTGCAAACGCGAGGAAACTTTAACACATTTGATTAACGGAAAATCATTACATCACAAAACATAAATGCCCACGATTAGAATAAAATACGCTACATGGAGAATTTTTTAGAGACAGTCGAGAAAACGTAATATTAATACGACAATTAAAGTAAGTGACAAAACTGAAGTTTACCCTTTAAAATATGTGAAGGGATTTATCTGCCAAGCAGTACGCGAGTTTAGTAGAAGAGTTAAAGAAGATTTTAATATGAGTAACACAATACACAATACATTTAGAAGAACACAAACACTGTTCAAATGAAACGTCTTAAAATTATAACTTCCTTATAATATTCATGAAATTTATCTATCATACGCCTCTCACAAAAAATTTACCTTGAAATAAAACAATTTCTACTTTTCTTACTCTTTTACTATCGTTTCTTTATCTTTAAAACTGTATGTCTATACAAGACACAATTTCCTCTTAAGAGCATACTATCAATAAGCAGCGAAAATTTAACCCCTTCCAACAAAAATGGAGTAGCTGAAAAAAATGTTAAATAAATGGCGAAGCCAAATGAGGCTTTGCACCAATTTAATTAACGTAGTTTAAGAAAAAATGGAGCAGCTAAAAAAAGCTTAACTCCCAATATATAAAAATTTTAAAAATTCAATACCTTTTAAACCGGCTGCGCCAAATTGTCGTGCCCCTCGAGCAATTAAAAGACGTTTTTACGATAACTACTTTACTTCTTTATTGACTGAATATTTAAAACTGCCCTATCTCAACAATGTTAAAAATATTCACGACCCGCACTCTTAATTTTACGCTAACTGAAAAGACGCGACTCTAAACTGAACGCTTAACGGCGAGAATACTACAGCACTCGACAGACCAGTCATTGGCCTTTTATGAACCTATACTCGGAAGTAAGCTTTCTTTGCTCACAACGCGGATGTAAACAAAAGACAACAACCTTGTCGTTTGTTCTACCGGTTGCAGCACCTGAGTCGCTTAGTAGTAAACAATCGCCTTACATAATAATTACCATGCGAGGTTAATTATTATTGTAATCGTCGATTGCTCCACTAAGCGCTCATCGCAGCCAGCTGTTGGGCTAATCAGCAAAATAACCGACAGTCACAGAACAATACCATGCGAGGTTATTGTTTAGCAATTGCTGATTATTTCGCTAGAATGCGCCCTTGGCTGCTGGAAGAAGAATCTTCCTTATATTGGGCCATAACACAGATCACAAACCACTCAAGGGTGTCTTCAATGTTAAAGACCCCACATCCCGTTTGGTGAGATTTCACCATAAACTTTCCGAGTTCAATTATAAAATTGAGTATAAGCCCGGAAAGTACAATATGAATGCCGATGCTTTAAGCCGCATTCCACGGGATAATAACAAAGACAAGGAAACTGCAACCTTCACGGTAGAAGCTATAGTCCACCAAGCAATGGACTCGGATATAGAGGAGGAAAAACACTCATCGGACCAAAAGGAGTGTCTGCAATGCAATGCAGTAACCAGAGCCCAGACACGAAACATTCAGGAAAGTGGAACGAATCAGCCAGTCCAAACAAAAAGAACAAACGCATCATCCAGAAGCGGCAGAGGACCTTGACAGTCCACCTAGTACCAATCCACAAATTATAGACGAAACTCGTCCCCCTGAGGTAATCACAAGCCCAGAGGAGATTCAATTAATCCTAAAGGATTATCATGATTCTCTCTTTGGTGGCCACCAGGGAGTGATAAAAACCTATAAACGGATCCGAAGAAAGTACTGGTGGAGGCACATGCTTAGTGACATCAAAAAGCACATTAAGCGGTGTGCCAAATGTCAAACCATGAAGGCCTCACCGCAGTATAAAATGCCGATGGTGATTACAGACATAGCGGAACAACCATTCGATAAAATCTATTTAGACATAGTCGGCCCACTAGAGGAGACAGAATCCGGAAACAAATATATATTAACGTTTCAGGATAACCTCACGAAATTTGTAGATTGGTATGCCATACCGAATGGGGAAGCTATAACGGTAGCGCAAATTTTCTTCGACGAAATCGTCACACGCTACCGCATTCCCAAAAGAATAGTCACCGATCAGGGAAGTAATTTCCTGAGTGACCTATTCAAAAAGGTATGCAAACTCCTCAGGATAAATAAGCTGCAGACCTCAGCTTATCATCCCCAATCAAATGGAGCACTCGAACGTGCACATAGACCATTGATTGAATATCTACGAACTATAGTGGACGAAAATCCCAGCTCATGGGATAATTATCTGCGAACCGCTGCTTTCGTGTACAATAACAGTGTACACGAAGGGACAAAATTAACTCATATGGACTGCCTCTACGGCTTTACAGCGGACGTTCCGTCCAACTTAAGGCGAGACCCCGAACCCGTGTATAATCACGAGAGCTACTACCATATTCTCAGGTATAAGCTTCAGAAGTCTTACGCCATGGCACGAAAAAATCTTCTGATGAGTAAACAGCGCTCGAAAAATTCTACGACAAAGCTGTACGTCCCCTGACATTTCACAGAGGAGACAAGGTTCTATTCAAGAGCGAGAGTCGAAAACATAAGCTCTCCCAGATTTGGGTAGGACCCTATACGGTAACCGGCATCCCCAGTTCAGTAAACACAACAATTAAAATTCGCAAACGAGAGGTGACGGTACATAACAACCGTCTAAAACCTTTCTACGAATAAATAGGTGTCCATAGAAGCTAAGTAGTGTTAAGGTACATACATACATTAAATTAAAGAACAATAGAACCTAAGCTACAGAGTCAACAGAAAACCCATTTTAATATCCTATCCTATCCTCTCCTAGATGACAATGCGGTCAATAATTCTCTACGGACTGTTCCTGACCACAATGGGAGCCCTCGCGGAGGAACCTTACTCTATAATGCCCCTAAATAATACGGGAGTACTATTTGAGGACCTTGGAAGCCTATCAGTTTACCACGACACTTGGAGCGTCATCACTGAGTTAGATCTGGGCGAGTTGGACAATCAGACAAAACTGACGGAGCGTGCGGAACACTACGCTCATCAATTATGTGGTAACAAATCCTTCGATCAAGATCTATGTACCCTACAAACCAAACATGTACATGCCCTGATGGAAAACATTAAGAGACGCACCAATGTCATTAAAGAGGCAGTGCCTAAATCACGCAAGCCCCGATCCATCTTTGATGGGATAGGTAATGCGATGCAAAATCTCTTTGGCACTATGGATAGCGGAAACGAACAAGAGGTGTACAGCCGACTAAGCGAATTAGAGGTAAATACTCAAATCTTAGCTGATCTGGAAAAGCAACAGATCAGTGTAATAAAAACCACGTTTGAACAAATTCAAAAACCCTTATCCTCACTGTCTGAACGACAACACCAGATAATCAATCAGATTAACCATCTGCAGAATACAACGGATGATTTGATAGCCCACCAAATAAGACAAGAGATCGTTTCTAGTCTAACATTACAAATGATAGAGTTGGAATTTAGACAACAAGCTCTACTGGACATAATAGTGTCCAGTAGAAATAATCAAATTCATTCCCTTTTAATTTCCCCAAATCATTTGCTAGAGATTTATCACAAATCGCACTCCACCTGTCCCAATCTACAGGACTGTTTGTCAGTTCTGTATCAAACAGCAGATGTTAAGACACATTTGTTACAGGACAAATTAGTTATCCGAATCAAACTCCCCATTTTTAATATCCCCAAGATGAAAATCCAACAGATTAGATGTTTCCCCATACGGGTGGATCCAAACCATTCATTAATACCTGATATCAAATATTCTCATGTGGCAAGCCAAATCCAGACCCAGAAATTTCTGCTGCTGAGGCCAGAAAACCTGAGATCTTTCAAAAAATTTCAAAGGGAATCGATGAGGATACGTGGATTGGTAAGCTAAATACACCACTCACCAAAGCTACAAAAACAGATGAATGTGTTATCAAACAGCTTTTCAATCCACTGGGCGAACACCTACAATGTAGCATCAGAGCCCAAATTCCCCCAAGAGACACAATAATAAAACTTAATAGACCGAATTCATGGCTGTACTCTTTAACTGAAACTACTATAGTACATATAACTTGTACTCAACAGCTACTCACTCATAGTCTCGCAGGACAAGGAATCATGACAGTCAACGGACCATGTTCCTTGCAAATAGGGTCTAACGAAGCAGAAAATCTACATCCGCTAAGAGTTTTCCAACCAACCTACTTCCCAGGCACAAACGAAACTCAAGAGGTATTGGCAGAATATATGTCCAAGATATCCGCTCCTAAAAACTTTCAGAAACAACCAACGTTACTCCTCGGAGACGATACAAACCAACGTATCCACCTAGATACAAAATCTCTAGACGAAATCCGTACCAAAGTGAACAACATTCACTTTGGACCAAAGGCCAAGATTCCTCATATACTCTCAATTACATCCCTGTCAATGACCGGACTCTTGTTGCTAATTGCATCTGTGGTGGCATTAGCAAAATATATCGTACCCGCATTCATGGCATGGATTGCTAAACGCAGACAACAGCCCACAGCTGAAAACGTTCCTATGGAACCGGTTTACGCAACACCCCAAGAAAAATTAAAACGTACTCAAAGTCTCCACAGAGCGAGATCTATACAAGTAGTATAATCAAAAAGATCTATACTCGTTGGTTGGCCCCGTCTCATTCTTCTGTTATAAGCACAGTCCCTCTCCTTTTACTATATTGGCTGATAAAAAATAAGTGAAATAAAAACTAGACATTAAGAGAAAGAAAATATAATTCAAAAGAAAACACTATTCGGAAGTTCTCAACAAAATAGGTTAAAAGCTATAGGAATTAGGAAAATAGGCGAAAGAAAAGCATAAAAGAGTAGAATTAAAACAACTATATAACCAATTAAAATATAATCAAAATTTATATACAAACAAAAAGGTTATTAATAGTAATAAATAACAAATAACTAATATTTAGTAGCATTAAGCAATACAAAAAATAATAATTTAGCAAATAAGATATTAAAAAACAATAACATAAATAACTATGCTAAATAGATATAAAATGAAAAGTTAAAATACTAACATTATAAATATAAAAATAGCAAATAAAAATAATACAAAAAAAAAAACAATAACATAACCAAGAAAAAATTAAAAGGCGTTAGATAAAAATAAAGGAAAAAGAAAATATGCTTTAAAAGTAGATATAAATAAATAAATAAATAAGTAAGTAGAGCTAGATAATAGGACTAAGGAAACCGTACACTTAATTACACAAAAAAAAAAAAACCATAAAATTTGATTAGCGAATGCTTAGAAAAATATATCAGCATTATACATTCCTGTAAAAACTCAACCGAAAGCCAACCAAGAACCGCCCGCCAAAAAACGCACCCACAACAACTTCCCCTGAGAATTATTCCTCTTCAAAGAATAATTCCCTTTTTCTCAGGGGGAAGGATTGTTATATACCTAATATATAATACAATATATAAAATATATATAAAATACAATAAAAAACCTGAAAAACGGGGAAGAAAATAAAAATCATATTCATTAATTTTTTCACCTAAGCTAACCATGCTTAAAACATGGTTGGCTTATCTCTTAAATCTATTTTCTTCACATTCCACATAATTTATAAAATTATTCTCATAAAACAACTTGGGAAAAAATTCAATATGTATGTACATACGTACATACATATTGTGTAAAAGCTTTCACGATAAGAAACGCGCGCCGCATAAATGCATTGTATGTATATGCGCGTCGCGATTTCAAACGGTGGCTGATGTTTTAAAAAGTGTAAGATTACATTTTTGCAGCCATCGTTCAACGCGAATAATTCTGGACATGTTTGAACATGTCCAGAATTAAAAAGTAAAATTTTCTCAGGATAAGAAAATGCAATTTAGCATTTTCTATCCTGAACGACGGCTCTTGGTCACGATGAGTGTGATCAAGAGTTGAGTTGGATTTTAAATTTTGATTACGGCGGATGGAAGTCGGTTTTTGGTTTTTTGAAAAGACGGTCACCTCGTGTTAGTGCAGCTAAAATTAAAAATTGAATAGAAAGTTAAGTTGTGTTGTTTACACTAAAGAAATTGAATAGAATGTTAAGTTGTGTTGTTTACACTAAAGAAATTGAATAGAAAGTTAAGTTGTGTTGTTTACACTAAAGAAATTGAATAGAAAGTTAATTTGTGTTGTTTACACTAAAGAAATAGAATAGGAGACTAAGTTGTGTTACTATAAAGCAAGAAAGGTAAATAAAGATCAAGAAAAGAAGAGGCAAAAGTTACGGTGTGTTTATTTGGTGAAAAGAACCTCTTATTGGATTATCAGTTCTACCCCAAGTTCAAAAGGTAAGAGAAACAAAATATAACACCGTACAACATAAGGACAACCTCCTTTTTCTAGACCACGTAGACTTGATAGCCAAAAATTGTAAAATTACAATTCGAGCACATGGTCAAATTAGGCCTATGTCGTCTTTCTTCCTCACCAGTTTCTTCTCAATTGCACATGGTGCCAAAGAAAAACTCATCTGATTGGCGCCCTTGCGGTGATTACAGGTGTTTGAATGCCATTACTTCACCTGATAGATATCCAATCCTGATTTCAAAATTTTTCGTTAAATTTAAATGACTTGTCAATATTTTCTAAAATTGATTTAGTAAGGGCATATCATCACATATCAGTAGCAAACGACGACATTCACAAGACAGCAATAACTACACCTTTCGGTTTATTTGAATACACTAGAATGCCATTTGGATTAGGAAACGCAGCGCAGACCTTTAAGCGTTTTATGGATCAAATGTTAAAAGGCCTAGATTTTGTTTTCACGTACATAGACGATATTTTAGTGGCAAGTAAAAATAAAAAAGAGCATATATCACATATAGACAAAGTATTTTCACGGTTAAAAGAGTTCGATATAAACATTAATCCCGCAAAATGCATTGTTGGAGTCATAAAATCAGTAAAGATGGAATTCTTCCATCTGAAGATAGGGTTAAGATAATTCAAAATTTTCCTTCTTCAAAATCGATTCTACAATTTGTGGGAATGGTTAACTATTATCATAAATTCGTTACATCTATAGCAGAATTGTTAAATCAAATCCATATAAATTTAACCAAGTTACTAAAAAACCCTAAAAATTTTGATTGGCCACATAATTGCGAGATCTCTTTTAAAAATATAAAGGTAGCTCTTTCCTACTCCACACTTTTAGTCCATCCACTTGAAGACGCTAAGTTTATTTTAACGGTCGACGCATGAGACGTAGCAACGGGAGCTGTTTTGGAGCGGTACAATAAAAATAATTGGGAACCTTCTTCTCTAAAAAATTAACTCAAGCCGAAACAAGATATTCAACCTTTGACAGAGAGCTTTTGGAAATCTATTTAGCCATTAAACACTTCAGACATTTCCTAGAAGGTCGAGATTTTACTATCTTCACGGACCACCCATTAACGTCTGCATAACGCAGTTCACTTCAGATATTAGACAAATTAAAGGAAAATCTAACGTTGTAGCGGATTCCTTATCACGAATAGTAGTTAACTATGAAAGTCTCTGTGAGCTAAATAAAAGTAAAATAGACTTAAAAACTATCGCTGAAAACCAAAAAGATGATGAAGAATTAAAAGTCTAATTTCCGCTCAGGGAACTACGGCAAATTCTAAGTATAAATTAATTGAAGGAGCCGCTTCCGACAGAAAAGTGTAAACCAGGAAACAATAAAAAAGCAGAGGAGGGATCTTGATATTTTTTAAAGAAGAGAATCCGGCAACATTTCAAGTTTTATTAAATTTTTATTAAATTTCGCTAATCAACCTCGAAAAGTAAGCAAAATCTACGATATTGCTCCGAGCCTGGAGAAGAATTCGGCTAAATTAAAGTCTAATAATAACTTAGCAAGTAATCCGAACAATACGAAAGTTTTCATTAATAAAAATAAACAAAAACTCCAGTTACTAACCCTTCTAACTCTACTTTTGGTTAAATTTGTAATTTAGAACGGCCGTAGGGAAGACTATTTGATCCATTTAAGATG
This sequence comes from Dioctria rufipes, assembly GCA_963924295.1. NCBI lineage: Eukaryota > Metazoa > Arthropoda > Insecta > Diptera > Asilidae > Dioctria > Dioctria rufipes. The sequence continues at coordinate 139,301,476 of OZ002744.1, forward strand.
TAATCTATTTGTAAAGGAATCTTGAAAACACATTTAAATAATAATCATTTTCTCTAAATTAAATGAATCTTCTTTTTTCAAAAAAGTACGCGGATATACAACTTTTCAGATAATTAATGTGAGCCGGTGACCTTGGCTGGACTTCCTGGACATCCTGGCTTACATCGGAAGCTGCGAAAAACATTTATATTGGACACGGATGCCAGCAATGTAGGTATTGGTGCAGTGGTTTCGCAGGCGGAGGATGGTCAAGAAGTTCCAGTAGCTTACTATAGCAAAGCACTTTCAAAGTCAGAGAGAAATTATTGTGCGACAGGAAAAGAGATACTTGCCATTGTAAATTCAACAAAGCATATTCATAAATATCTTTACAGGCAGAAATTCTTCCTGCGCACCAACCATGCAGCACATAAATGGCTTCTGTAGTTTAAGAACCCTGAGGGACAAGTGGCGAGACAGATATAGCGACTCCAGGCTTATGGTTTTGAAAGCCAACACCGAAGAGGTCGTATCCATGAAAATGCAGACGCCCTTTCACAACGTCCATGCAAACCTGAATGCAAACATTGCGCCCGGAAGAGAAAGAAACAACAACAACTATACAGTTGGTAACCATGGAACCATATACAGGTGGGGACAACGAGGACCTGCGAACAGCACAACGAGAAGATCCGAACATTTCGCCTATTCTTGCTTGGAAAGACCAGACTGGAAGGATATTTCGGAACGGAGCGAGAAGCTGAAAAGTTACTAGGCTCAATGGAACTCTCTTCATGTTGAATGTGGTATATTAAAACGCAAGTATGAAGCACTTAATGGCGAATCATTCCGAATGCAGATAGTCGTGCTAGCATCAAACGTCACAGATGTTCTAGAAGAAATGCACAGTGGAACCTCTGGAGGACATGTGAGAGTGAACAAAACAATTTCCAAAATACGAGAAAGTTTTTATTGGCTACATATGCGACAAGATGTGGAGGAGTGGTGCCGCAGATGCACTATCTGTGTTGCTTGCAAAGGACCGCAACACAGAAGCAGAGGAGAAATGCATAAGTATAATGTCGGAGCCCTCTTTGAAAGGGTAGCTGTAGAAATCTCTGGACCTTTTCCAGAAACAGATAGCGGTAACCGTTATATATTAGTTACCATTGACAACCACAGTGGCGGAACAAATAATAACGAATTGGGTCAGTAGGTTTGGTGTGCCTCACGAAGTTCATTCGTACCAAACACGGAATTTGGAATCGCGGACTTTCCAGGAAATGTGCAAAATGTTGGGAATAAGAAAAACCACAACAATTCTACACCCAAAATTTGATGGCATTATAGAGCGCTTTAACAGAACATTGGTCGAGCATCTAAAGAAAGTAGTTGAATATCATCAACGCGATTGGGATCGACATATTCCTAATGTCTTATAGATAAGCCGTTTATAACACTACCGGAAAAACCCCAGCTAAGGTCATATTCGGAAGGGAGATGTGTTTACCTAGCCACCTCAAATTAGGTACCCCCAGAGGTGAACTAAAGTTACCAGAAGACTACGTATCGGAGCTCAAACAGCATTAGCTGATGTGCATGAGGCCACGAGAACGAAATTAGTAGCAAATACTGATCGGATGAAGACCCGCTATGATTTCCGTGTTAATTCCGCAGGATTTGACAAAGGTGATCTTGTTTGGCTGTACAACCCGAAACGACATAAGGGACGTTCTCCAAAACTACACCAACACTGGGAAGGACCGTATTCAGTAGTAACTAGAATTAATGACGTGGTATGCAGGATTCAGCGTGGCACAAAAGACAAGCGTAAAATTGTTCATTTGGACCGCTTGTGTAAATACTACGAGCATCAAGATCGTGGACCACCTGTTTTGGAAGGTTCAGGAATAGAATAGTCAAGAAGATTCTGGAATAGATCACTGCAGAAGAATCGTGAGAGTTTCTAGGGTATAAATATAACATTTGTCACTGTCAGAAAAAGATTCTTGTCTTAGACATTGCAGTGTGAACAAGGGAAAGTAATAAACAGGCGAAATTGTAATTGGATTGCGATAATTGAAAGTACAGTATTACTGATAATTAAAGATGAGTTAATTAATTGTAGGTTTGTGAATTTTATAAGTGTAAAGCGAAAATGAAGAACTTGTATATTAAATATTTAATATTGTGTTTTAAATAACGAACCAAAGGCTACGCTCGCAACAATATGTTTGTAAAATTTACTAAATTCAGATATTATAAAATAAATATGTACATTGCAATCTTCATAAATCATGAGCCATTTTAAATAATACAATTATGAAATTAAAAATTACACTTTCACTTTATAGAAAAAAAATTTAAATTAAATTTATAAAAATCAACAACCAATTCAATAAACACTTGCGCCAACTTGCTTTCACTGAAAACTAAAACTGTAATGACTTATTCGAAATGCCGAATTTCCTTTACTGAAAATTAAAAATTTTTATGACTCATTTAATTCGAAAAATCACAAGAATAACAAAGCGGTTGTGCGTCCTTTGTCACTAAATTATGGTTTAGAATAGCTCAACCAGATAAAAATATAATGAACACGTTACCTATTCCCTTCTCAGAGAAGTGGTTGAATAAGGCGGCTAAAGAGAAGGCAAGCAAGAATGAACTTTGAAGTATTTTCAAGTAATGAAATAACCACGTCTCAAAAAAAGTACAGCTAAAAAGTCGACTGGGATATTATAAATGCCACTAGTGTGTGCGGCCTGCCTTAGACCAATTCTAGCTTTTTTACTTGTTTCGTACAAATTATGCCTTGTGGTACTAAGTGTGTGAGTTTACATTTGACGCTAGTGTCTTACCCTAGAAAAGTAACTGACCCATTTCGAATGATAATAAATTCAATATCTTTAATTCAGTTTCTAATTGTTGTTTTTTGTATCGCGATACCAACTAACTATCTATAATTCTGTACGTACTTACTTGTATTTACAAATTTGAGAATTTTTGGGTTAACTCGAAAGGTAAGTCGTTTACATCTGTCCTGGTATCAAAGTTAAATTTAATTAAATATGTGTGTTTTTAATATTTTCAAAACATGATTGTTCTTTGCAATTTAGTAACTTTGAAACTAAGAGTATTGTATTGTATTTCACGTACTTGTTTTTTTGTTGTTTTGCATGCAATCGCAAAATGATTTATTCTGTGACATTTTCTGCTTTTCGTTTCAAACGCGAGGCAATTTCCCACCTTTTGAGCACTATATTTACTATAATTCCTACTAATACCTGTCGTTTTAATCCTATCCCGTCTATTATTTCAATTATTATTTTGCCTAAAAGGAGAATCATTATTGTTAGCATCTTTTCTATAGTTATTAGTTTTTGAAATGTTCGTTACTAAGTTAAGTGCTTGTAATCCTTTTTTAATTTGTTCCATCTGAGACTTCGATGCTTCTGCAGCCCACGCTATTTCTACCGCCTTCTCAACATCGAGATTATCTGCTTCCAATAGGCGTTTTTGAATTTTTTTATCTTCAACACCTAACACGATTAGATTCCTTAGTATCCTACTTTGTTGATCTCCAAAGCCACAAACTATAATTAATTTTTTCAAGTCTATGAGGTTCCGTACCTTGTTGATTCCGCGAATTAAATAGGTGGCTCAGATACACTTCGCTCTTCTATAGTTTATATAAATTTCCATAAGGTTTGCATCCGTGATATCCAAAAAGAAATAAAAAGTGTAGCGATTTCTGATAACAAAGAGAGTTCTGAAGATAAACGATCTGCCATCTGTTTATATTGTAAACTGAAAATCAGTGACTGGATACCCAAAGTCCTCACAGACTCAGCACTTGCGAATTGTAAAGGAAATTGTACTTCCCTATGTTCTTCTGAGATATTCGAGAGCAGATCCAATGAATTGCTTACCCACTTCCTTAAATTAAACCCCACTGCCGACAGAAGGTTTGTAAGCTGCCTTTGTATTTCCAAATGTTCGCCTATGGAATCCGCCTCTTTGCCGCTGTGGGATATTTAGCAGCTTCGTTAGTGGCTAGCTGATGAAGGGTTTTTATTGTTAGATAAGGGGTGGAGTTGTGCCAAAGGTGACAGTGGTTAATTTGTAATCTCTTATGGCCTCACTGGGACTATTTCTTCAGACTATTCTTTTCTTTTATTTGGAGGTTAAACATTTATCATTCGGTATATTTTCTCTATATCAGCTGACATAGAGTATTTGTACTTTCTCCATCTGAGTAGAGTTGAGAAAAGTTGAGATTGAACCACTGGACCTGTATGTAATTGTTAAGCATCTAAGACAACAGTTGTACACATGCGTTATATTCATTGTAAAGCTCATGATTTTGGTGTAGTTTTCGTTTTAGATAGAATCGACGTAAGGCTATTTCGCGAGAGTCTCAAAAGCAAGATCCTTGATTATTAATTGGCAAACGGACTTCATGCCGGCCGTTGGTGTGTCGATAATATGTTTCTTTATAAAAATCTTCACAATCTTATCTGTATTATTCAGTTGTCTTCCCGGAGTTACTTTTTCGGTTCCCAAAGTTGACGTAGAAGTTTATCCAGCGTACTTTCTTCTTCGTAGTAAGTGTTTGCTGTTGTGGCAAGTGTTTTTAGAATTTTGAAAGGATTCGCCCAGAGGTGCTATTTCGCGCAGTAGGTATTCCTGGAACATCTTTTCATAATACAACTGAGAGGATTCCTCCATAAACATGGTTTAAAGAAAAATTTATCGGCGAGTTGCAGATCATGTATGTGAGTCCATTCCTTGTTTGGAATGATTGATTGTCCGTGATTGTTATTCACGATAAGAGAAGTGATCGTGGTTGAATAAGAGTGTATACTTGCTTAGTGTTGTGTGCACGCTCATAGTTTCTGGCTTTTCCAAGCCAGTGGTTTGTATCGATGTGTTAGTGGTGGGCGATTGCAGTTTGCGTGCAACGGATTGGATTATGAACGAACCTATCAATGCAACATTAAGCAATACGGTGGCAAGTAGTGTTCATTGACTGATTCGCGGGAAGCATGTGCATAGAGCCTTCGAATGTGAAGGGTGAACTACTACTTCTCTGATAGTATGGTTGAACCTTGTGGACTTGTATTATTCATGTGAAATAAGGAACGATCCTTCCTTTCACATCGCGCGACATGTGAATTAGGTTGTTCCAAATTTTGTGTTGTGTTCTTTTGATAGGCATTGCAGTTAATACACTAGCGATTTGACGTGACCATTTTATATTTAGAGTGTACATCCTGTTTTAAAAACTGGTAATATTTGAACGATGATGTTCTTTGTATATTGAACACCTGTGATGACATGATGTAAAATTTGAGCATTTTTTGTCTCTAAAAATGTCTACCGATTCTAAGGTGGGGATGTGACTGCTAGGTTTATCCCCTATGGATATTGCCTTGGATCGACTTGTTGTTGCTGCAGAAATAAAATCTCTTGACTCGTTTCTTTCTGGCTGTTAGGCTAATCCTCTATGATATTGATAGATTCCACTTGTTGCAAAGATGGCTCTGCGGCACATTTCGAAAGCTCTAAGAGCTTTATTCGCTCGGTCCTCAAGGTGGGGCTTCCAGTTCAGTTTTTGTATCCAATATGATGCCCAGATATTTCACCCTGTCCTTAAGCTCTAACCGTGTAGAGCCGATGGAGGGCAGGTTCAATCTTGGGATGTTCCTTTTTTTGGTAAAAAGGCATAGGTCAGTTTTCGAAGGTTTGATGCACGGTCCGAAATCCATAGCCCAGTCTACGACTAGTCGGATCGCGTTATGCACCAGTCCACAGAGCTCCGAATCAAAACTTCCGGTGACTAAAATCACCAGGTCATCTGCGTGTTTTTTAATTTGATTTAGAATCGTTAAAAATAAAAGTTCTTAAAATTCTTCTTTATCCATCATTGACTGATTCTAACAAGTGTAGGTTCGATTCCCGTCCGGGAAAAAATAAATAAAAATTGAATTTACAATTGATTTGTGCGCTTTCATCGTTACTGGTTAATGCCAGCTGAAAGCAAATCGTGGCTTAGTAGGCTAGTGACAAATTGATGAATGCAAGAGGAAAAATCATCTGTCTCGTTAGCTCAGTGGTAAGAGCAGTCGCCCGGCAAGCGGAAGGTCCCGGTTGCAAACCGCGAACGAGGTGGTTGTTTTTTCTTCTTGTATTTTTTAATTTGATTTACAATCGTTAAAAATAAAAGTTCTTATAATTCTTTTTTATTTTAATTGTGACTCCCAAATCTTCCACCGCAGTTTCATTTATTTTGATGCTAAGTGATTTGGTTACTTTCAGCGGATCAGGCGCATCACGCCTTACTCTTTTAACATTACTCTGATTTACTTCTTCAGTTCTATTTCGCTTGTCTCCTCCTTTTATGGCATGGTATGGCAATGAAATTTCAGTTATTGCAACACACCAGTCATCAGTAAACTTGCATGCTGTAGGTAGTGCATTTGTAAAAGCTGATAGCGTATTTTCGGGAAAACTGCATGGAATTGTTACTTAAAAGGCATATGTAAAAGTCATTATCTTTTATATCTACAGGCATTTTTAAATTCTTTCCCAATCAACGCTGGGTAGATTTATGGAACTATGCTGAGTGATTGACATCGGACGTGAAGTCCAGAGTGCCAGCATGAGCTGACAGATCACTCGACGGACAGCGTTGACTGCAGGGCGGCACGCTAGCTCGCCTCGGCTATTGGCGGAGAGTGTGGGGAGGTTCCACGAAAAACCTGCCGCTGCCGTCTGCCATAATAAAAAAAAATCGTGCCTTTAACCAAAAACGCCGGCACATATTTAGTCCTGAAGGGACTCTGAAAAATCTTGCCCTCAGAGTCAGATGGGTGGCTGGGGCATGCAAGGAAGGCATAACATCTGCGCCTTCGATGTGAATATAGGTAAGTGACGTAAAGGTCCCTTCAGGACCGAATGTGTGCCGGCGTTTTCTTTTAGTTTGTAGGCACGAAATTTTTTTTGATTATGGAAGACGACAGAGGCAGGTTTTTCCTGGAACCTCCCCACACTCTCCGCCAATAGCCGAGGCGAGCTAGCGTTCCGCCCTGCAGTCAACGCTGTCCGTCGAGTGATCTGTCAGCTCATGCTGGCAGTCTGGACTTCACGTCCAAGCCAATCACTCAGCATAGTTCCATAACATAGACTTGGGAATTGCTGCTTATTATTACAGGCTTTCCCAAATAATTGCGGGTACGCTGGCACTTCTACCTTTTGCTGCGTTTTTAGGCGATCACTTTGTCGGACAACTTTCTTAACTGGCAACGAAAGCATATATTGACTCGGATCTAGCAGAGACGGCCTTAATATAGATTGATTTTTGGATGGTTTTCTACATTTGTCACCTGTAGTGTTTTCCGTGTCGAGTTCTTCTAATATGTTCGCAGCTTCATCTATACTCATTTCTGCAGGTACAGTATACTGGGTTATACCATCCTTAGCCGTGATTGCCGTATAAGCGCGACTTGGTTTCAGTAATCGTCTTAGGTATTTTTGAAGGTGGTTTCAGACATTTTCCTATACCACTAGCTGATAAGCGGCATTTGGAAGCAGGTGATAACGGTTGTACTATCCCGTAAGCTTTCTGTTTATCTTGTTGTATGCGAATAAATAGTAGCAGTATCCCGCAAACTTTCCTGATTTTCTTGGGGTATGTGAATATTTGGTTTTTCATCTGACACATGTACAGCTTCCCGTCTTAAGTTTGAAAACTTTATTAACTCATTTCGGTAATTATACCATTTCTCCTTATCAGATAAATTCTTGTTTTTTAATATTTTATCCATGGTCTTATCGAACCTAGATTGATTCAGGGAATCTCAATCTCGTTTTTCAATTTTTCGTAAACTTGTGACTGGTGAAAGTAGTAACATTTTATTAAGATTACTGTTTTTAAACATATTTCTTGATTAATGAACCAATTACACCTGATAATACACTTCCCAACAACACTGGTAAGAAGCTCCTCGCTGTATCAGTATTTTACGTTGTCTGGGTACAGATCTTTTTGCAACAACTAATTTTCGCAAATCCTTTTTATACTTAGAGCAAATTGTATATTTTTCCATGAGGGATATGGTTTCCCTTTAAAGTATTAAGAGTAATTTCGCAAAGAGTTTTTATGACTTCGGGAGCGGCATTTTTAATAATGGCCTGCCTTAATTTCGGTTCGCTGTTCTAAGAACATATAGCATATGCTTGTTGTCCCTTAATCGATTCATTCGTGACACCATTTTTACTGATTAAAGCCGGGCAGAAACAAGTTGTAAATGTCTTATTAAAAAATTAGTACGGAATCTTAACATCTCGTTGGTATCTTGAGTGGAATCTATCAGTAAATATCCATGTGGCACCTGTGTAATCTCTTTATATATTTTTAGCAGCTCTGAACTATTTCCTGGATAAGTCTGCCTCGCTAAATGAATAAACTGACTCTTATCTCGAGGGTTTTTAAACACAACGAGGTATTTTCAGTTAAGTGATATGTCTCGGCAAAACTTACCCTGATGAAATACATTTTGTGTTAAAAGGATTGCGGAAAGATTGCGCTGGTGTGATACTTTTGAAAAGAGTTCACATACTTGTCTGCTAAAAGCATTTAACATCATATTGTCCAATACAATTTATGTAGGTTCCTGTGTATAATTTACAAACTCTTCAGGAATACTATCAATAAATTCGATGTTAGCGAATGTGGTATCTGATGGCAGAGCCCCTTGTTCTGTATTACACCAGATAACTCTTGTTATTTGCGGTCGTGTTAAAAATATATTATTTAGAAGGTTTTTTATAAATGTTGTTTTTCCACAGCCTGAAGATCCTGCGACCATCATTGTAAACGGATGATTAAACTTGATCATTGCTGGTTTTAAAATATTTTATATAAAGTTGTTATTCATTGGCCGTATTTATACATTCGGTAAAGTGAGCAGAAGACAAGTCGTTAATGAACTGCATAAACCAGCTCGCAAGAACTTTAAACGACAGAGTGTTACAATTAAGGGTATCGATGATTTGTGACAGGCAGACTTGGTCGATATGGGTTCACACTCGTCAGGAACCAGGATGGAAAGGAGTTTTTTAATAAACCGTTTCAACAGTTTCTAAAACAATATGATATTAACCATTATTCAACTTACAGCGCTTTAAAAGCTTCAATTGTAGAAAGATTTAACAGAACGTTAAAAAGCATGATGTGGAAAGAATTCAGTATGAACGGGAATTATCATTGGATTATCCTGCTAGCTAAGTTAACAGAAACCTATAATACAACAGAGCATCGCACGGTTAAAATACGGCCTGTAGATGTTAGTCCACGCAACGAAAAACGTTTATTATCGACTGTATCTTAAATATCCAAAAATAAAATCAAACCCGAAATATAAAGAAGGCGATTTTGTCCGTATAAGTAAATATAACCATGTTTTTGAGAAAGGTTATACATCTAATTGGTCCACTGAAATATTTAAAATAAATAAGGTCAAAAGAACATTTCCAACGACTTATTTTCTCGAGGATTATGAACGAGATATAATTCAGAGGAAGTTTTATGAACTCGAACTGGCTCCAGTCAAATATCCTAATCTATACCTTGTAGAAAATTTCTTAAAACGACATGGAAATAAAGTTTTTGTAAAGTGGTTCGGTTTCTCAGCAAAACATAATTCCTGGATTGATATAAAAGACGTACTGTAATATTTTTAAACACAGTCATCATGTTACTTTTAAAGAGAGAATTTGACCATTTGAAAACCTTCCATAACCTACCTCTAGATTACAGAAAGTGTTGCAAACTAGCAAGAGGCAGGTTCTTTTACACAAATCTTAAAAATAAAATAAAGTGTTACTTTTGCTCCCTAGAAATGTATGCTATGAATTTCCCAGAAGACATTGAAGCAGAACATATACGTCTCTCCCAAAAGTGCGTCTACGCAAACGGTAGGGATATTTGTGGCCGGTACAACCAGCCATTGTTGCAGTCAAAATCATCAAAATATATTTTTAATACATTAAAATTTGCAGCAGGAACTATTATTGTTTTAGGATTGTGCTGTGAAATGTATTACTTTTATAAAAAACAAGCAGGTTGAACGACACACCTGCAATCAAATATTCTGGTTTCGATTCAACAGAAGAATTTCGCAACGGAAAACGACAAAAAAAATTATAACCTACATTTCGTTTTTTTTTTTTCATTTCTCACAGTTCAAGCTCACCAAACCGGAAACTTGTTTTCACCGGCACGAGCCCCTTTGTTTACATATGTACCTGCAACAGATCAGCTGGCTAGTCGACTGTTTTTATTTTCGTTTTTTGCTTTTAGTTTACGTTCACATTCTCTACTCGCTCGTTTCAACTAAAGATCATCATAATATGTATGATCTACCATTCCTACGCACGTTTACAATACCAAAGGGGCCGAACGTTCAAGTTTTAAAATTCGTAAGAAGAAATATGCCTGGTATGGAAAAATGACGTAGAATAACTGATCAAGCTTGTTTGGAGTGGCAGAAAAATGAACGGAATACAAAAAAGAAATGCAAGAACAGCTGAAGATATGAAAACAATGATGTAGGTTTAAACCATGCATGCTAGCTGCATATGTTCGCAAGATTTTGTGCTTTAACTATCTGCTTGCCTGGTAGTGCAAATTTATAAACTTTACTGTGTTTGTGCGTAAACCGCCTGCTTTCACCCATTAGGCTCAGCCATCCTAGAAACTGGTCCTTTCCAAAACCAGTTCCGATCTCCCGACCTTACCACAGACAGCACCAGCTCTCTCCTTCCAACCAACATCCTGCAACAAGACAACTCGGTATCAACTCAGCCTTTTTATTTTTACCCCCAATGCTTGCGACAGGAACGTGTCTATCCCACTCCCTCCTCAATCACTTCTTATCAGTGGTGGCACCGTCTTGCAGAAAACCCACGAGTGGGAGCTTCGAGGCAGTTGTCCCTATCGGACCTAATGCTAAAGTATAGGGAGGTGCGACCCTTATTACTCCAATAGATGTCACTTTTCTTTTTCTATTGCACGTAACACTATCCTCTTCTCAAAATTGTTCATCCCGAACAACACGTTGTCCACGGTCTTGATGCTCGTAGTATTGATACAAGCGATCCAGATGAACGATTTTTCTCTTGCTTCTTGTGCCACTCTGAATCCTGTATACCACGCCATTAATTCTAGTTATCTAGTTGGAGAGCTCCCTTACGTCGGTTCGGGTTGTACAGCCACACAAGGTTACCTTCATTTAATCTTGCTGAATTACCACGTAAGTCATAGCTGGTTTTCATCCGATTGGTATTTACTGCTAATGAGAATACCAAATTTGATTTCGTTAGGTAAATGTATCTCTCTTCCGAAAATTACCTTACTTGGGCTTTGTTCGGGCGTGGTGTGAACAACTGATCGATAAGCTATTAGGAATATGTCGATCTCAGTCGCGTTGATGATAGTCAATTACTTTCTTTTAATGCTCAACATGTTCTGTTGATGAGCTCTAGCATGCCATCAGATTGTGGATGTAAAGAAGTTGTCCTGGTTTTTCTTAGGATTTTACATATCTCGTGGAAAGTCCGTCATACGAAGTTCCGTCCTTAAGTTCATGAGGCACACCAAACCTACTGACCCAATTCTTTATTTTTTGTTCCGCAACTGTGGTTGCCTCTTGATTAGCTGATAAGCTTCAGTGCATTTACTGAAATAGTCAATAGCAACTATACTATATAACGGCTACCGCTGTTCGTTTCTGAAAAGGTCTAGCGTTTTCTACAGCTATCCTTTCAAATTGGGCTCCGATATTATATTGTTACGTGCAATAGAAAAAGGACAAGCCACATCTACATACTTCGCGTGGAATAACTAAGTACGGACATAAACAACTTTCGGAGAATTGTATCACAGAAAGTACAAGCGAAATATTTAAGTTCGGAGTATCAACATTTCGAGAACGGAATATTCGAGAAAGTTCTTGGACAATTTGCAGAGTATAAGTATGGCGCTTCTCACTGCCAGGAGGCGAGCCGTATTTCAGGCAGTGCAGTGAATGAAATAAACTATTTGGACTGCGATAATTAGAATTACCGTACTAGCGATAACTAAGAGTTGATTTGATAATTAAAAGTAAACAGTAAAGTTAAATAAAGGTATAACTTGTGAATGATACCTGAAATATTGTGTGTAAAATAACAAACTAAGTCCACGCTCTTAACGACTGGTGTCAGAAGTGCAATAAAGTGGTGGCATTTGACTTCAAACAAAACATTAATTTTGTGAAATTGTGTGAAATTTTGTGCTTTACGTGAAAATTCTGGGAGATAATTTGTAGTGGGCTAAAGCAATGTGACGCGAACTGGAGGAGCTTTGAGTACAGGATTTAAAAGTGAAGTTGGCGAAGCGATCACTACAAACGACAGGTGCCAAGAATGTTTTAGTCGAGCGACTTAGACAAGCTTTGATAATGGAAGGAACGAATCCTGAAATATTTATTTTAGAAGACGTTTCGCAAGAACCTGAAGAAGAGTCTGCGATCAATATGCAACATTTTTGAGTACTTTAATAAGTAAATTGGAGCTTTCAAACCTGCAAATGAAGAATGGTTTTCAGGAACAAGAATAAGAATGCTTTGGATGCACAATAGAATTTTCTTGAGGAACAAAAGAAATCTCGGGAATCCCGCTTGGATGAACAGAAGAAATCTCTGGAAATCCGAATTTTCTAGAAACTCGTTTGAAGGAACAAAAAAATTTTCTGAAAAGTTCTTTAGGAGAACAAAATTTGAAAATTGAAGGAATTGAGAAGGAATTTCAACAAAAAGTTTCGGAAGCTCAATTGAAGTTGCCTAGCAACTTGAAAACGTTAAAGCAGATCTGGAAAGGATGCAGCATCGACAACCTCGGCACGAAGGACAAAATTCTTGGCATATTTTCAAGAGATGATTCGAGGCAGCTTCCAAAGTAACTGGATGAACTGATGCAGACAAAGCTACAGCCCTGGTATTAGCAGTTCGTGGTCCTGAGTCAGAACTAACTATATCGATTGAAAAGCAACGTGATTACACTTCGTTAGTACAGGCGATAAAATTACGTTGTGGATATAAACACACGCAGCAATTATATCGCCTGCAGTTACGCAACAGGATTCAAAAGCATGGCGAATCACTACAACATCTTTCATACTTTAGCGTAAATGCGGATTTTCTTGAAGCAGTCGCAACAGAAACATTTGTGAACGCTATTGCAGATAAACATTTACAATAAGCACTAAAGTTAGCAGGAAAGAAGTCAACAGTAGAAACACTAGCCTATGCTTTAACATATGAATCTGCCAGACAATTGACAGAAATTTCGGTGGATTAATGCACTTGCAACAGAAAGCAATAATCACAGAGCACTCTTTCACGTGGTTTTCTTCGATGCTGGAGTTGTAATAGACCGGGGCACCTTCAAAGGGACTGCAGAAAATGCCGACGAGTGAAATCTTTAGAAGTAGAGAGGAGAGTGGAGTTGCAAAGATGTTGAGCTGGGCAGCAGACTTGCAACAGAATGCAGTCATCACTGAACACCCCTTCACGTGGTGTTCTTCGATGCTGGGATTGTATATAATTGCGACACCTTCCAAGCGATTGCACGATACGCGGTTGATGGAAATCAACAGAAAAGAAAGAGAAGAATTCGAAAAGTGGCGGGCTAAGGAGCGAGCTATTCGTAGAGAGACTAAACTCCACCCTGCTCCAACGTGCTAATTCCGCAGGATTTAATGAAGGTGATCTTGTTAGATTGCACAATCCGAAAAAATGTAAGAGACCTTCTCCAAAATTACAACAACACTGGAAAGAACCATATTCAATGGTTACTAGAATTAATGACGTAATATACAGGTTAAGCGTGGTATAGGAGGCAAACGAAAAATCGTTCATCTGCATCGTTTGTGTTAATACTGCGAGCATCAAGTCCGTGGACCACCTGTTGTGCTGGACGAACAATTTTAAGAAGTTATGTGCAGTTGAAAAAGAGACATCTATAGGAATGGACACTTCGCGTGAAATAAGTAATTAAGTACGGACATAATCAACTTTCGGAGAAATGCATTACAGAAAAGGACATCTATAAGTACGGAAATAAACAACTTTGGGTTCGGAAAATCAATGCTTCTAGAAGATAATTTTCGGAGAGGTGCTAAGTAGTATAGCTATGCCGGTTCTGTGTGTATAAAATTGATAGAAATAGATAGCATGATATGCGATGTTCTGTTTGCCTCTCTCTCAAAGTCCCACAGTGGTAGGTAATGGGTCACTTTGGCTTGGGAAAAGCCAGTTTTGGTGTTACCTCATTAAATATGCAAATGGCGTGTAATAAAGTGTTAACTATATGTTTTTGATGTAGGGTGATGGGTAATTGCTTATGTCAGGTGCACACCTGGTAGTTGGGTTCAGAGACAATGACGCATGACAGCACGCTGCTAAAGGTAAACGGTGGGATGGAAATAATCAAAGATCTTGTTGCGGAATGTGCAATATGCAAATAAAGCGCCGGCTTGAAAGAAATTAAATTTTCTGGCAGGTGATGCTTTGTCACAAGCTTAAGAATGCCCTTGTTATGGAAACAAGTTTTTATTTGGGAATGGTAAAGTAAACGGCTGACCTTGAGTACTGTTAAACGAGCTGAAATAATGGGGAGAGGAAATAAACAAAAAAAAAACTGCTGTAGATTGCGTCATGCACTGGTAGTGAATGAAAACATGTGCCGCAGATTGTAAATAAGTTGGAAGCCGATTAAATTACATTGATAACGAGCTTTAGTGTGATATTATCCGGCAAGTTTAAGGTTAATAGAATCAAGTTTTAAACGTAAACAGCATTGCAGATAAGCTTTGATGTGAGTAAGCGCAGTATGTAATTACATGACAAACTTGTTTAGTTGAATAAAAATCGCTTTCTTCTTTGAAATATGTTTTATTTAAATCTTCTACATAAACTCTCTTCTGTGATTGTTATTATTACTACTACGGCATTATGCAATGTTGCGAAATAAACACATATATGTACTTCCTTTGGATCTTTTTCACGTAGAAGTAGTTGTTTCTAAAGTTAAAGTTAGAAAATTGTATTTTTGTAATCGACTGAGTTCATCAAAGTTTCTACGAAATATAAAATCGTTTGAATTTATTTAAATAAAATTATACATTTTCCCATTCTCTTCAATGACGAACAAGCTAAAGCCGAGTACCAGGCGATCAGACGCTTCAGAAGCCATGTCGTGTCCCCAGTAAAACACTTGCGTAAACCACATATAAACTTTATTTACTTAATCTACTTCGAATAAAAACCCAATTTGAGCTTCTTTACTGATACTTATAACTTTTAACTGAGCAACCTGATCCACCGAATTAGCCGTGTCCTCACTATACAACTAGGCGGAAGCGACTTTGACCCAGTGACCAGCGCAATACCTTGCAATTATAATCACAAAGTATTACGTCAATCACTGCCGTCAGCTGGAAGCCCCCATACTGTATGTAAACAACAGTAAGCCCAGCTGAGTATTCCACTATGCAAAGTGGATTACTTAACCATGACTCAATGCCTAATTACAAACAGCAGTGGATGCGGCAGTTTTTAAGTAAACAATTCGCAATCGCCAGGCATTTCACTATGCGAAGTAAAATGCTTGGTTATTGCAAACCGCTTACTTACCCGTACACTTGCTGCCAGCTTGAGTCGTGATGACACAATTCCGCCAATTGGATATTGGGCCACGACATTCCTCCCCCCTGAGAAAAACTGATTCCCAAGAAGAATCAGATCGGGGTGCTCAGTTAGATTACAATACCCAACTTAACTAATTTACAAAAGTAAATTATTTTATTTCTATACTTAACATACATCAACGTTTACTTTATACTGCTATATCTTACATATTTGTTTTTTTTTACACATGATCATATTATCGTATATAAGGGAAACATACTTGAAATTTACCTAAAAAACTCCATAAATAATTACATAATACATTGTATTATATATATATATATATATATATATATTTTTTTTTTTACTGGTAATTTTAAATAAATAATTTTGTTCTTCTTGCACATTAAAAGTGTTTTCGCCTTTTTCTTCTTTACCATATATTTTCTTTTATTATTTTTTTATCATGTTTTTTTCTTTCCTGTATATCTTTCTTTAAACAGTTCTTTTAACATTATCTTTGCTGAATTCTTTGTCTTAACATCGTTTTTTGTTTATAACATACATATCTTACTATTTTATAATAAATTCCCTTTCTTCTAATTTTTCGCGCATTTTTAATTTATTTATTCGACCACTTAAGTGTACTACAGGAGTGTTTCTTATGTTCCTTACGTGTTGTTTTTTAATTCTCAACTTTTGGCAAATTATAATATACCTACTTGACTTATCCAATAAACTTAACATTCTAAGAAATTTTCTTTTCTCTACAAATACCACTTTTCGATCTTTTGTTTAATTTACCTAAGTACTATTTCTTATCTAATGGCTGAAACAAGAAGAGCTAAAAATTTTTTTTTTCAACTTTCAATAATACTTATTTGTTTTAAGAGTATTTAATTTCAGTTTGTATTCCAATTTTCACATCATTCTTACTTGTTATTTGTTAATGTTACCCTTGTATTTTCGCTCATCTCATTTTTTGCTTAGGAAATAACGCCATATATTTCTTATTTGACTCTTATTATTTTGTAAGATCTAGTATCGTGTTATAATATTATCTTTTTACAATGTTAAGTAATACATATCATAATATTAATGCTACTACGACTGCTCCAGGCTGCTTCTTGATGACTGCGGGCAGTGTGGTTCTGACTTGACTAAACATTGGATGATATCCACAGGATAGACTAAGTTTTCTCTTTCGTTGTTAGGCTACTCTACGGGAGTGTTCTAGCATGATTTCGGGTAGAACGAGTTGTCAATTCACTATTAAGCTCCTCGTTTATAACGCTTACTGTTCTATTGAAAGTCTCGCAACGTGCTTTCTGAAACTGCGTATTATTCTGGATGTTTCCTAATTTTGTTGGCTTATTCGGATATTTGTCTAAAGTTTGCCGTCATATAAACTTGACTTTAATCTTTAATTTCTTGACACACGCAGTAAAATTTTGGAGATAATTCCAATCCTTTTCATTTGACTACTGTCCTAAACCTTATCAACACATTTCCTTTTTTCCAATCAATCTTCAGAATTCAGTGAATATATGTAGATAAGACAGTCGTAGACGGTGAAAAGTTGACTTTTCTCGAGTCCTTATCATTATTTTCTCACCTACACTATTGGTCTGACCTGTCTTTGAGGTTATTTCAGCATTAGATACTTGCGGTTAGCGACTACCTTTACATTCTACTTACAATTACTTTCTCAATTTTTCACTTATTTATAAACACATTTGTATAATTTTTCATTCTTAGCACTCGTATGTCTAATTATTTAATATATTTTCCTTTACCTCTAATACTTATTAATACTTATTTTTATTTATTTATTTATTTTTTAGTTACATTACATTCTTTTGTACATTTTCACTTCCAAATAATATGTTCTTCTAACCTATCTAGTCCAATCTTGCTTATATTTTTGCAAATGATTTCAAAAGAAATTTTTCTATAAGTAACATTTTTATTATTAAGATTTTTTTTTCTTGGCATCTGGCTCTATGTATTTTTATTTTTGAGATTTTCTTACCCTTTTTTAAATTTACCTAAGCCATTGTAGTGTGGTCCATATCCTTGCTTGGCCTGTAAGACTGTAAAACTTTCATTTAAATTGTAAAAATCTGCCCCTCAAATTTCCTCCAAACTTTGAAGATCCCCGCAGAAAACCCTGGTTTAGCTTCACGTTACCCGGGAAACTTACCAGCACTTACCTCATAAGGTGCCATGAAAATTGGTGTGGAAGTTGAATTTTCCCCGTGCCTGAAGTTCCGATCCCCTACTTTCTTCCCACCATGATGGAATTCTGTTTTAACCGGCTTCCTACGATATCTGTGAAATTTAAACTTACAATTTTTAAAAATACCCTGGGCTGGCTGTAGTAATGGATAGGAAATGTTCCTCCCCTCATAGCTCAGTACAGATCTTTCAGAATACTTACGCGTTTCTTGTTGTTCATGCAAAAAGTATGTTGGTTCTACTAGATAGGATGTTGCATTAGCGATTCTTACGAATTCACATCCATCCTCCAACCTATTTCCGCTGTGTTCTTTATATCTGTGCTGACTCCTAGATCCCTCGCTAGATTCTTGAGTCAAAAGCTTGTTGAGCTCTGAACTTTTGTGAGTTATAGTAAGGCTCTTTTCATGGCATGGCACTAGAAACGTGTCTTCCAAAACGGGTGCTCTTTTCACTCCATGTCGTAAAGTTTTGTCCACATTATGTGTCGTACTTTTCGATTCGGAGTATCGATCATAATTGCAAGATGAACTGCTTTCTGCCATTCTGATTCTTTCCTCCTCTATAATGGCTGGATACGGGCTTTCTTGACTGCTATTTTTCCAAACTGTGGATCCCGCTTGTGCACCAGCTGCGACATTTTCACGAGAGGTACTTTCTTTCTTACCGTTGCCTGCGTCTTGTATCCAAAGTTTCATGTTTATGCAGTCAAAAATAGCTCTGTCGCTGAAGAAATCCATTCCAAGTATACCGTCGGCTGAAATTGAGTCCGTATCACTAATGGCGTTAAATTTGCATGCATGCTGACTATTGTCTATCTGCAACTTCGCCTCGCAGGTGCCTATGGAGCTCCTAGCGGATCCGAAGAGTCCTCCAATTCTAATTTTGTGATGTTTCTGTATGGGCGTATTCCCCTTTATGCTATTAACCTTAACTATACTACAGCTGATTCCGGTATCTATTAAAAGTCTTAACTTACCTTCTGATGCTATATCCGATGGAACTGAGACGATAAACTTGTTCTGGGCATTAAATTTTTCATTGGCATTTTCTGCTAAATATCTCTTCAGGAAGTTCGCCGTATAGTGGTCCCATGTGCGGCAGAATTGGCAGTAAAGCCGCTCCCCACGTGGATGGAATTTTCCACAAACCCTTGCTGTTATATCTGCGACTCTTACTTGATGTATTCGGTCGTTGGACGCTTCGTGCCTATATTGCTGGCATTCTCTAGAAATATGCCCCATCTGTCCACATTTGAAGCATTTGATAGACTTGCGCTGCTGTGCAGGCCTAGCTGTAGTTTCCCAGTTCATTCCTGATTGGGCTGGCCTCCATGCCGATGGAAAAGGTCTGTGTCTTTCGTCATTAAAATTTCTAGTGCTCCATCCTTCCTGTGTCCTTCCTCTGGAAAATTGCTTTGCTTTCATCTGCGTCTCTGGTGCCATGTTTTTAAGTCTTTCCGAGTCCTTTTCGAAGTAAAGAGCCTCCTCTCGAACTTCTTCCAGTGCTTCAAATCTCCTTCCAGTTAGGTAAACCCGGATGGCCTGACTGCCGTCACCAGCTTTAAAGGTTACTACCGCGTTGACCTCCAGTTCTGCTATCAAGCCTCCATCCTTGTTTGGGTACTTAGCTGACACCGCTGCCTTAATCTGATCCAGCAGCTCTTTTAACCTGTCTCCGAATTCCCTGATATCATCTCCAGGCCTCTGTCTGCATGCCAACATTTCCGTGCGTAATTCACTGAATGATTTTCGCGGCATGTATGCGGATTTTATTGCTTGCTGTAAAGCTTCGAAGTCCTTCGGCTCTTGGGAGTTTATCAGGTAATACGCATCATCCGTAGCCGATATTTTACACATTTCATGAAAATACCTCTTTCCGCGGCTTCCAGTTGGTCGTAAAGATCTTTGCAGCAACACAGAAATCGATACACTTCCTTCGCTAACTTTGCAGATCTTTCACCAGAGAACATTGGTACGAATTTTGACACCATGTCCATAATTTTATCATATGCATCGGCCATATTGTATTTTAGCGGTCCGCTTCCGTTGATCTTTGTCTCTATTGTCTGTTTGTTTCTATTGTACACTAAATTTTGGTGTCAGTCCTTCACTTCACAACTTTTCTTTGCGTTGTGTTGCTTGTCCTTAAATATTAATTTTCTTGGCATCTAATTTGTAATGCTCCAGTGGCCGCGAACTTTTTCTGGCCGTAATCGACAGACTAGCAAATCGTCTCTTCCGCTTCTTTCACTTGCTTCTTTATCTTTTAAAGCTTTAGTTGACATTCATTTAATTTTTCCGTTCTGCTCTTCAATCCTTTTTTCTAAACCTCGAATTGAATTAGCTCCTTGTCAGTACATTACTACTTCCAGATTACATTTATGTTCTTTGAACCCGAAGATTATTTGATCACTGCTATTACTATCGCGACACTAAAAATCACTTCTCACTGCCACTCAAGATTAAATACTTATTACAACCGATACATTTGACTTTATTAACATTAGACACGTCACTTCAACAAAGATCAATCCCGGCATTCGTGATCTCTAATTTAAATGTTGATAACGAGAACGGTGAACGATACTAACCAATTATCAATATTATATATTTCATGTATATATAGATTTTTACATTATTATTATACCCCGCATACCCAGGTTCGATCAACGCCACTACGAAAACGTGGCGTTGAAAACTTAATTGCTTACGAAAATAGATAAAAAACGACTTAAAATTATTAGTTTCTTATGATATACAATCACTCATCATATTCCACAATTATACGCCACTTACTGACTCACACACTTTTTGCTTTATCTTCACATCAAATAATTTAACACTTTTATTTGTCTGTAATATATATTAAAAAAATATATATTTGTTAATACCTGAAAACGAGAGAGAATTAGACCACTAAAAGCTTAACAAAAAAAAATCTCTTCCAACAAAACAAACTACAAAAAAGTTATGATTCTCCTACTTTTCTCCATTTTCTCAATATAAAACAACACCGAGAATAGATTTACTTGGGTGTGGCTCTAGATATTTTCAATTACGACTTACTTTAAAACTCTATTTTAACACAGCAAAAGTTATCATTTCTTATTAACTAGTTTTACATTATTTACTTTATACGAAAATTCCACTGATTCATTTGTAACACAAAAACAATGAAGAGAATATAAAATCATCACAAAACAAACATGAAGATCAACGTCTAGAATAATAATGTATACGATCACGAAAAATATGCGCAAAATCGTCACTAACAAAACAAAACCAAAATATTAAAAAAAAAACCTCGATGAAATAACTACTTATATTTTAAATTGTTCACCTAGCACACGAGAAAACTTCCAAACGCCCATAACTATTAACGCTTAACACAGAAACTCACACTCAGCATTACAATACCATCTTTAGGCTGAAAGATCCTAAAAAATTAATTTAACACTTCTTAAATTTAACCTGAAAAGTAAATTAAATTAAACAGATTTTTTTTTCAAAAACAAAAATAAAAATACCAAAAGTTTTAAAATTTTTACTCGTAAATAAAACAATACAAAAAAAAACACCACAGTAAGAAATCTTCACATTTTTTACCTTAGTTTCACCGGCTGCGCCAATTTGTCGCGTCCCCAGCAAAACACTCGCGTAAACCTCATATAAACTTTATTTACTTAATCTACTTCGAATAACAACCCAATTTGAGCTTCTTTACTGATACTTATAACTCTTATAACTCTTAACTGAGCAACCTGATCCACCGAATCAGCCGTGCTCCTCACTATACAACTAGGCGGATGCGACTTTGACCCAGTGACCAGCGCAATACCTTGAAATTATAATCACAAAGTATTACGTCAATCACTGCCGTCAGCTGGAAGCCCCCATACTGTATGTAAATAACAGTAAGCCCAGCTGAGTATTCCACTATGCAAAGTGGATTACTTAACCTTGACTCAATGCCTAATTACAAACAGCAGTGGATGCGGCAGTTTTTAAGTAAACAGTTCGCAATCGCCAAGAATTTCACTATGCGAAGTAAAATGCTTGGTAATTGGAAACCGCTTACTTACCCGTACACTTGCTGCCAGCTTGAGTCGTGATGACACAATTCCGCCAATTGGATATTGGGCCACGACAGCCATCAGAACTCATTAGTGGAATCGCGATTTTTACAATGCCAAGCAACCGCATCTTATTCATCGTGTAATTTTTCCCTGCAAGCAGTGAAGCAAAGCTTATTTTGCAGGTTTATTTGGCAGAAACTTTATTACTCCT
Organism: Dioctria rufipes; assembly: GCA_963924295.1. Classification (NCBI taxonomy): domain Eukaryota; kingdom Metazoa; phylum Arthropoda; class Insecta; order Diptera; family Asilidae; genus Dioctria; species Dioctria rufipes. The sequence continues at coordinate 139,323,716 of OZ002744.1, forward strand.
TAGCGCACATTGCATTCATAACAATTTTTAATCAATCGAGTTACTGCAAACTATATGCCCCTGTTATTATCGTATTGGACCGTCACAGAGTAGTTTACCTATTTATACTATAAATTAAATTTATAGAATTTTACAGATTAATGCAATTAATAAATATGTCTCAAAACACATTTCATTTTACGGTTTTAATTATTAAATGGTAACATCTTTCCTCATGTAAAACTTTTGGGCAGGTAGCAAGGAAAAACTTTATTACTTGTTAGCGTTCAAATTTTAGAAACTATAAGTCATCATTGAACAAGTACCTTGCGTGCGATTCAGTTCATACAGTAGTTTACATATAAATCAGGTGAAAAGTTACATAGTGTTAAAGATGAATGTGAAAAGTTTAGTTGAATTAATAAGTGCCGCACTAAAAAAGCCTAATAATTCAATACGGAAGCTAAATAATTCTTTGCGGCAGAACTACAACGCGAGTAAAACGAATCAACTGATGGCAGCTATTGGTTTATTAAAAGGAATACGCATTCAACTAAAAGCGTAAAGCTTACTGTCAGGAGGTGGACACAACCAGGTGCCAGTTACTTGGGCTCCAAACTTTAGAGTCTCGTAGAAAGGCTTTCAGTATTATCTTTGTCAGAGATGTTTTCTGCTACAAGATTTGCTCACCCGAATTGATTGCCTTATTCAAAATTTATGTGCCTGGCTTTTCTATTCGATCTAGAGATTTATTATATATTCCTTCTCATAGAACTCGTTACGGTCAGTATGAACCCATCACTCATTGCTCTCGAAATTTCAACGCTGTTTGTACTTTCGTAGATCTTACAGATGAACGTAATAGTTTCAGAAATACTGTAATGCAAATTTATAGATAATTACGTCTTTAGACATTCTTTATATTTCTTTTTTTATAGAACATATTTATATCCTTTTGACTTTATATTAAGTTAGTTTTAATGCTTAGTCTGTAGGAGTTTTTTCTCTGTAGACCTAAATAAATAAATAAATAAACTCACGCCGTTCTAATTGCGCTTCTTCCCGAGTTAAATGGGAAGATTCGCAGTTTGCCTTTAATAACAACATACGTACACGGGTAATTGTCAACTTAGCCACAAGGAACCGCTAACATTTTTAGAAGATTGCTCAGATCTCTTTCGGAGACGCATCAATAATGCCCTCAAAAAAGAAATAGCTTTGAGGGTTAATACACTATTTTGTGGTAAATTTAAAATAATAAAAGAAGGCGAAGAAGTCTTCGAATTTAAATATATGAATACCAAAAATGTTCCATTATATAGAGATATATACATTAACGCTTGAATGAAAACTTCCAAAATAAAATCGAATCAACTTTAGTATTTAAAAACTAAGATAAAAGCAACTTTTATTATATATGCAGACTTGGAGTGTTTATATATAGATTGTAGTGATAAGAACAAATATCAAAACATGTTCCGTCTAGTACAGCATATTATATAAAGTGCTCATATGATCCCACGTTATCGTTTTACAAGTACTACTGTGGTGAAGATTGTATTAATTGGTTTGTGTGCGAATTAAATCAGTATGCAAGAAATTTAGAAAATGTTTTCAATGACCCACTACCAATGGATCAGCTAACTGAAGAGCAGGTCAACAACTTTTCAGTAGCTCCACTCTGTCATATTGGTGAGAAACTATTTCCTGAAGTTGATAGAAAGGTGCGCGACCACTGTCACTTAACAGGTTAGTACCGACGACCAGCACATGAGGAGTGTAATATAAATTTTAAAGATAGTCACACTGTTCCTATAATTTTCCATAATCTAATAATAAGAATGAAAAACGCCGAAAAAATCAAAATCAATGTTGTTATATCGCCAATAGAAATACACAGTCTGTGAACTACGGTTCATACAACCTGGTGACGGACGGACGGACAGCGAAGTCTTAGTAATAGGGTTCCCGTTGTTACCCTTTGAGTACGGAACCCTAAAAACTAGTTTATTTTAAAAAATCCCTATTATAAACACATTTTCAGAGCACATCGGCCTCGACGTATGATACAAGATGAATAAAATGTATCAATAAAAATTAACCTACATTTCGTGTATTTTCATTTAAGACATTTTCAGTTAACAGTTCAAGTTACCAAACCGGCACCCTGTTTTTACCGGCACGAGCCCCTTTGTTTATATACCGGCGATCTAATTCAGTTTTTTGTTTTTCTTGCTTTTGCTTACGCTACTTTCCTACAAGCCATTATACTCGTTCAAGAATTGATGCGATTTTTAGACAAGATCAATAATGGCAATTTTGCAATATTATGCAAATATCTTGAGCTCGCTAAATCAGGTTTATTAAAAACAACAACTTCTTACGTGGTCAGCAGGTTGCAACGAAGTCTGCAGCAGCAAGAGTGAATAAGTTTTTTTTTTCTATAGTGATAGATTTTGCATATTGTTTTGTGCACCTGTCATCAACAAGATGAGTCGTAAAACGGGTCAGCAATTTTTAATCATACAGAGCCACACTTATTAAGGCCGGTGGACTTTGACCACCACCCGGCTTAGGCAGGAATATTTTACTTGCGTCTGTGTTGGTGACGTGTTAATTGAAACGAACGAGTAGAAAATAAGTATGGTGAGATCGTAAACAAAAAGCAGTTTTAGCATGAAAAATGAAAAAAAGATATGTGTTACACTCTTATGCCAAAACTGTTATGGCCGTAACATAATGTATGCAGCAGTATGCTACACTGAAGCTAGCCACAGCCTGCTACATGTAAGCTATTGCCTATGTGGACGAACGCCACCTAATTGACACAAAGTAGCGCTTCCATATAGCTAGTTTGGTGACAAGGAAGAAGAAGAGATCATAAGTTTGGCTTGCATTCCAGGAGTACGGAATTTTCTCCTCGTGTTCTCCAGACGTTAAATAATTTACCGTATTGCCTTAAAAAAAAAATAAATTAGCTTCATAAAGGTTAGCGTTTTTTCCCGCTATTCTCTACGCAGCTTGCACTTAATAAAATTATTAAGGTTTCCACCGTTTGTTAAAATCGGGTAAGTGAGGTTAGCTTTAAAAAGGTAAAACGAGTGGTGAGCTAAATATTGTTCTCTAAATTTATATAGTGGACTGCAGGGAACTAGAGTCCTTCGCAAGGCGGTATATAGAAGTTTTTGAGATGACTCAATACCCAACCGAAGCGAAACTTTCTGTCAATCAATCAGACAGACAGCAAAGTCAGTCAGCACTCGGCTCAATTTATTTTAATATAGGAATAAAAAATACGCTTAGCATATAGAGAAGTGATAAGGAAGGCATTGATAACTGGCAATTCGTGCGGATGAAAAAGCCAACCAAGTGCTCCCCAGTGAGGTAACTGTTCAAGGCGGTGCCTGACAAGGAACATTTCCAGGATGTAATTTCACCCAAGAGGATAAGCAAAGTTACCTGACCCCGAAACTTAACAAGCAGAACAACGAACTGCCCGGCGCCAGTACAAGGGACAACACGCGTCACCTAAGAGAGTTAGATAGGAAAAATCTAGATAAACTGAAAGGGTCCACATTCCTAGTAGAAACCGTCAGCTCCATATCGGCCCGACCATTTTGTTACCAATTTCACATTTCTATATTTTCCAACGTTTTCCATAGTGTTACCAAAGACTGCATTATTCATAAGTTTAAAGAGATTTTTCTCAAAATCATTTTTAGCTAATGCTCTAAGGCTAGTGTTTAGATCAATGTATGACTTGGGCCATGTGGATTGATTAAATTGAAGAATTTTATGAATTTTCTTTAATATTAAACCATGCTGGAGAGCTTGCTTTAAATTTCTATAATGCAAAATATATATATTTTGTTTTAATTTTAACTGTAGTTAAAAATTTCATTTGCTTAGATCCAGAAGCATAATCGCGTTCCGGGCAAAATGGTAAATCTTTATGGGTGTCATGAATTTCTTGTGGATATTTTAGATCCAAAAAAGTTATGATTCTCCTACTTTTCTCCATTTTCTCAATATAAAACAACACCGAGAATAGATTTACTTGGGTGTGGCTCTAGATATTTTCAATTACGACTTACTTTAAAACTCTATTTTAACACAGCAAAAGTTATCATTTCTTATTAACTAGTTTTACATTATTTACTTTATACGAAAATTCCACTGATTCATTTGTAACACAAAAACAATGAAGAGAATATAAAATCATCACAAAACAAACATGAAGATCAACGTCTAGAATAATAATGTATACGATCACGAAAAATATGCGCAAAATCGTCACTAACAAAACAAAACCAAAATATTTAAAAAAAAACCTCGATGAAATAACTACTTATATTTTAAATTGTTCACCTAGCACACGAGAAAACTTCCAAACGCCCATAACTATTAACGCTTAACACAAAAACTCACACTCAGCATTACAATACCATCTTTAGGCTGAAAGATCCTAAAAAATTAATTTAACACTTCTTAAATTTAACCTGAAAAGTAAATTAAATTAAACAGATTTTTTTTCAAAAACAAAAATAAAAATACCAAAAGTTTTAAAATTTTTACTCGTAAATAAAACAATACAAAAAAAAAACACCACAGTAAGAAATCTTCACATTTTTTACCTTAGTTTCACCGGCTGCGCCAATTTGTCGCGTCCCCAGCAAAACACTCGCGTAAACCTCATATAAACTTTATTTACTTAATCTACTTCGAATAACAACCCAATTTGAGCTTCTTTACTGATACTTATAACTCTTATAACTCTTAACTGAGCAACCTGATCCACCGAATCAGCCGTGCTCCTCACTATACAACTAGGCGGATGCGACTTTGACCCAGTGACCAGCGCAATACCTTGAAATTATAATCACAAAGTATTACGTCAATCACTGCCGTCAGCTGGAAGCCCCCATACTGTATGTAAATAACAGTAAGCCCAGCTGAGTATTCCACTATGCAAAGTGGATTACTTAACCTTGACTCAATGCCTAATTACAAACAGCAGTGGATGCGGCAGTTTTTAAGTAAACAATTCGCAATCGCCAAGAATTTCCCTATGCGAAGTAAAATGCTTGGTAATTGGAAACCGCTTACTTACCCGTACACTTGCTGCCAGCTTGAGTCGTGATGACACAATTCCGCCAATTGGATATTGGGCCACGACAGCCATCAGAACTCATTAGTGGAATCGCGATTTTTACAATGCCAAGCAACCGCATCTTATTCATCGTGTAATTTTTCCCTGCAAGCAGTGAAGCAAAGCTTATTTTGCAGGTTTATTTGGCAGAAACTTTATTACTCCTTAGCGCACATTGCATTCATAACAATTTTTAATCAATCGAGTTACTGCAAACTATATGCCCCTGTTATTATCGTATTGGACCGTCACAGAGTAGTTTACCTATTTATACTATAAATTAAATTTATAGAATTTTACAGATTAATGCAATTAATAAATATGTCTCAAAACACATTTCATTTTACGGTTTTAATTATTAAATGGTAACATCTTTCCTCATGTAAAACTTTTGGGCAGGTAGCAAGGAAAAACTTTATTACTTGTTAGCGTTCAAATTTTAGAAACTATAAGTCATCATTGAACAAGTACTTTGCGTGCGATACAGTTCATACAGTAGTTTACATATAAATCAGGTGAAAAGTTACATAGTGTTAAAGATGAATGTGAAAAGTTTAGTTGAATTAATAAGTGCCGCACTAAAAAAGCCTAATAATTCAATACGGAAGCTAAATAATTCTTTGCGGCAGAACTACAACGCGAGTAAAACGAATCAACTGATGGCAGCTATTGGTTTATTAAAAGGAATACGCATTCAACTAAAAGCGTAAAGCTTACTGTCAGGAGGTGGACACAACCAGGTGCCAGTTACTTGGGCTCCAAACTTTAGAGTCTCGTAGAAAGGCTTTCAGTATTATCTTTGTCAGAGATGTTTTCTGCTACAAGATTTGCTCACCCGAATTGATTGCCTTATTCAAAATTTATGTGCCTGGCTTTTCTATTCGATCTAGAGATTTATTATATATTCCTTCTCATAGAACTCGTTACGGTCAGTATGAACCCATCACTCATTGCTCTCGAAACTTCAACGCTGTTTGTACTTTCGTAGATCTTACAGATGAACGTAATAGTTTCAGAAATACTGTAATGCAAATTTATAGATAATTACGTCTTTAGACATTCTTTATATTTCTTTTTTTATAGAACATATTTATATCCTTTTGACTTTATATTAAGTTAGTTTTAATGCTTAGTCTGTAGGAGTTTTTTCTCTGTAGACCTAAATAAATAAATAAATAAATAAACTCACGCCGTTCTAATTGCGCTTCTTCCCGAGTTAAATGGGAAGATTCGCAGTTTGCCTTTAATAACAACATACGTACAGGGGTAATTGTCAACTTAGCCACAAGGAACCGCTAACATTTTTAGAAGATTGCTCAGATCTCTTTCGGAGACGCATCAATAATGCCCTCAAAAAAGAAATAGCTTTGAGGGTTAATACACTATTTTGTGGTAAATTTAAAATAATAAAAGAAGGCGAAGAAGTCTTCGAATTTAAATATATGAATACCAAAAATGTTCCATTATATAGAGATATATACATTAACGCTTGAAAGAAAACTTCCAAAATAAAATCGAATCAACTTTAGTATTTAAAAACTAAGATAGAAGCAACTTTTATTATATATGCAGACTTGGAGTGTTTATATATAGATTGTAGTGATAAGAACAAATATCAAAACATGTTCCGTCTAGTACAGCATATTATATAAAGTGCTCATATGATCCCACGTTATCGTTTTACAAGTACTACTGTGGTGAAGATTGTATTAATTGGTTTGTGTGCGAATTAAATCAATATGCAAGAAATTTAGAAAATGTTTTCAATGACCCACTACCAATGGATCAGCTAACTGAAGAGCAGGTCAACAACTTTTCAGTAGCTCCACTCTGTCATATTGGTGAGAAACCATTTCCTGAAGTTGATAGAAAGGTGCGCGACCACTGTCACTTAACAGGTTAGTACCGACGACCAGCACATGAGGAGTGTAATATAAATTTTAAAGATAGTCACACTGTTCCTATAATTTTCCATAATCTAATAATAAGAATGAAAAACGCCGAAAAAATCAAAATCAATGTTGTTATATCGCCAATAGAAATACACAGTCTGTGAATTACGGTTCATACAACCTGGTGACGGACGGACGGACAGTGAAGTCTTAGTAATAGGGTTCCCGTTGTTACCCTTTGAGTACGGAACCCTAAAAACTAGTTTATTTTAAAAAATCCGTATTATAAACACATTTTCAGAGCACATCGGCCTCGACGTATGATACAAGATGAATAAAATGTATCAATAAAAATTAACCTACATTTCGTGTATTTTCATTTAAGACATTTTCAGTTAACAGTTCAAGTTACCAAACCGGCACCCTGTTTTTACCGGCACGAGCCCCTTTGTTTATATACCGGCGATCTAATTCAGTTTTTTGTTTTTCTTGCTTTTGCTTACGCTACTTTCCTACAAGCCATTATACTCGTTCAAGAATTGATGCGATTTTTAGACAAGATCAATAATGGCAATTTTGCAATATTATGCAAATATCTTGAGCTCGCAAAATCAGGTTTATTAAAAACAACAACTTCTTACGTGGTCAGCAGGTTGCAACGAAGTCTGCAGCAGCAAGAGTGAATAAGTTTTTTTTTTCTATAGTGATAGATTTTGCATATTGTTTTGTGCACCTGTCATCAACAAGATGAGTCGTAAAACGGGTCAGCAATTTTTAATCATACAGAGCCACACTTATTAAGGCCGGTGGACTTTGACCGCCACCCGGCTTAGGCAAGAATATTTTACTTGCGTCTGTGTTGGTGACGTGTTAATTGAAACGAACGAGTAGAAAATAAGTATGGTGAGATCGTAAACAAAAAGCAGTTTTAGCATGAAAAATGAAAAAAAGATATGTGTTACACTCTTATGCCAAAACTGTTATGGCCGTAACATAATGTATGCAGCAGTATGCTACACTGAAGCTAGCCACAGCCTGCTACATGTAAGCTATTGCCTATGTGGACGAACGCCACCTAATTGACACAAAGTAGCGCTTCCATATAGCTAGTTTGGTGACAAGGAAGAAGAAGAGATCATAAGTTTGGCTTGCATTCCAGGAGTACGGAATTTTCTCCTCGTGTTCTCCAGACGTTAAATAATTTACCGTATTGCCTTAAAAAAAATAAATTAGCTTCATAAAGGTTAGCGTTTTTTCCCGCTATTCTCTACGCAGCTTGCACTTAATAAAATTATTAAGGTTTCCACCGTTTGTTAAAATAGGGTAAGTGAGGTTAGCTTTAAAAAGGTAAATCGAGTGGTGAGCTAAATATTGTTCTCTAAATTTATATAGTGGACTGCAGGGAACTAGAGTCCTTCGCAAGGCGGTATATAGAAGTTTTTGAGATGACTCAATACCCAACCGAAGCGAAATTTCTGTCAATCAATCAGACAGACAGCAAAGTCAGTCAGCACTCGGCTCAATTTATTTTAATATAGGAATAAAAAATACGCTTAGCATATAGAGAAGTGATAAGGAAGGCATTGATAACTGGCAATTCGTGCGGATGAAAAAGCCAACCAAGTGCTCCCCAGTGAGGTAACTGTTCAAGGCGGTGCCTGACAAGGAACATTTCCAGGATGTAATTTCACCCAAGAGGATAAGCAAAGTTACCTGACCCCGAAACTTAACAAGCAGAACAACGAACTGCCCGGCGCCAGTACAAGGGACAACACGCGTCACCTAAGAGAGTTAGATAGGAAAAATCTAGATAAACTGAAAGGGTCCACATTCCTAGTAGAAACCGTCAGCTCCATATCGGCCCGACCATTTTGTTACCAATTTCACATTTCTATATTTTCCAACGTTTTCCATAGTGTTACCAAAGACTGCATTATTCATAAGTTTAAAGAGATTTTTCTCAAAATCATTTTTAGCTAATGCTCTAAGGCTAGTGTTTAGATCAATGTATGACTTGGGCCATGTGGATTGATTAAATTGAAGAATTTTATGAATTTTCTTTAATATTAAACCATGCTGGAGAGCTTGCTTTAAATTTCTATAATGCAAAATATATATATTTTGTTTTAATTTTAACTGTAGTTAAAAATTTCATTTGCTTAGATCCAGAAGCATAATCGCGTTCCGGGCAAAATGGTAAATCTTTATGGGTGTCATGAATTTCTTGTGGATATTTTAGATCCACTTCTAAATGTAATCAATAGGTGAATCATTAGGCACATCTTCAACCTTAAAGTTGTTTTTGTTTTCTACCCACTGAAAGCCATTGTAAGGTAGAGGTTGCGACATTGCCCAACCATATTGATTGTTGATACCATAATATTGTAAGAATTTTTGCGATATATTTGGATCATAGCTAGCTATATAATATTTATTATTTGCTTTGGAGTAACGTTTAGAGCATTCGCTAAGACCACCTCCAATACCGCGCTCTACAAACATAAACATATCAATATCAGACAACAATTTTAACGATATAGCTGTATGTTTTAGCATTGCATCCCAAATATAACCAGGTAATGTAAAATAATAAGCAGGATCTAATCCATAAGTCTTACAACAACTTTTACGGAATTGCTCAAACACGTCTGCTAATAAAAGAACATCTGTTTTTAGATATAAGTCTGAATACTTACCCAAATTATTTAAATTAAATTCATTCCAAACTTTATAGGCATGTGCATAATCTTCCTCGCTAATAACACAATCATTCAACTTATTGTAAAATTTAGAAGGTAAAGTAGTCTCTAAAAATCTGACTTTAGTACTAAAGTAATCGTAAGGGTGGGTATATACATTTACGTGTAAATAGATTGAATTGATTGTCAGATAAATTTTGAAATTGCGATTTTAAAATAGGAAAAGAAGTTAAATATGACGAAAGGGTATCAAGGCTACTATCCATAAAACGAAAAGAATCAATAAATCGGAATTTAATTGGAAGATTTTCTAAATGTTTTGTGAACGATATGCATCGCTCTTTATTTATAGGAAGAAGATCAATCTTCCCTTCTAAATCTGAAGCTAAATTTTTTATAATAAAATGTGAATCATAACCCCTAAGATTATGGAACTTATAGGAACAGTGTGACTATCTTTAACATTTATATTACACCCCTCATGTGCTGGTCGTCGGTACTTACCTGTTAAGTGACAGTGGTCGCGCATCTTTTTATCACCTTCAGGAAATGGTTTCTCACCAATATGACAGAGTGGAGCTACTGAAAAGCTGTTGACCTCTTCATTTAGCTGATCCATTGGTAGTGGGTCATTAAAAACATTTACTAAATTTTTTTGCATATTGATTTAACTCACACACAAACCAATTAATACAATCCGCATCTCGATAGTGCTTGTAAAACAATAACGTCGGATCATATGAGCATTTTATATAGTATGCTATACTACACGGAACATGTTCTTGATATTTGTTCTTATCACTACAATCTATTAATAAACACTCGCAAGTCTGCATATATAATAAAAGTTGCTTCTGTCTTATTCTAAAAGTTTTTAAATACTAAAGTTGATTCGTTTTCTGATGATAGCCGAATTCTCTCATTGTTAAGTTTTTTACAATTCTTTGTATGCTCCTCTATTTTTGTAGTTGCGTGGAAGTAGTGAAGACATCGGTCGCAGAAGAATTTTTGATGAATATTTTTTGATAATTGTCTAGAGAAATTCTTAATCCAAACGAAGTGGTATTTAATTAGTTCTTCATCTTTGTTGTATACATATTTGTGTTCTTCTGCATCATTGTAATATAAATTTTGTATCATGAGTATATTTACGTGCTTTTTTTTTATCTTTTGTCAAGTAAGTTGGTAAAGTGGTATAATATGTTTTCGCAGCATCTGACGACATTTTCAAAATTATGCATTTATTGAAAGATTATTTTGTTTTTCAAATCGTGGTATCTGTTTAGTCGACATCGCGAATGTAATGTATGAATGTATGAATATAATGAATGTAATGAGGTCCAGAACATTAGAATACTTGGAGTTTTTTGTTACACGTTGCGGATCCCTCTTTGCAGGATGTAAGGCCGATATTACCGCCCAGGCAAAATAGGCGTCATCATTATTCTTTACATTAACGCAAGCTTTTTTATATTCAATTTCCTTGGGTAATTCAATGTATGAAGATCCTAATTATGGCATATATTTGTTAATATTAGTACGGAAGCTTATAATTTCTGATAATGCCCAACCGCTATCTTTTTCTTGAAATTCCCCCAACTATTTCAAGATTTTATCTTGGCTGTTTTCTTTAAACCAAGCGTTAATGTCTATATCTCTATATATTGGAACATTTTTGGTATTCATATATTTAAATTCGAAGACTTCTTCGCCTTCTTTTATTATTTTAAATTTACCACAAAATAATGTATTAACCTTCAAAGCTATTTCTTTTTTGAGGGCATTATTGATGCGTCTCCGAAAGATATCTGAGCAATCTTCTAAAAATGTTAGCGGTTCCTTGTGGCTAAGTTGACAATTACCCCTGTACGTATGTTATTATTAAAGGCAGACTGCAAATCTTTCCATTTAACTCGGAAAGAAGCCTAATTAGAACGGCGTAAGTTGTGTCCACCTCCTGATATTAAGCTGAATGCGTATTCCTTTTAATAAACTAATAGCTGCCATCAATTGATTCGTTTATTCGCGTTGTTGTTCTGCCGCAAATAATTATTAAGCTTGTTACGCTCCCCAAGGCGTAACTCCTAGCTCAGGAGAAGGGGTGGGTTATTTATCCACACTATTTTGTTGTTATTTTATACTGTTTATTATTATTTTCTTTGTTATTTGATTATTTATCTTTTCTGTTTTGTTATTTAGTTTTATACTGTTTATTTTTTTTGTTATTTGATTATTTATCTTTTCTGTTTTGTTATTTAGTTTTATACTGTTTATTTTGTTTGTTATGTTACTACGTATTGGTTAACTTTCGATTAAGGAGACTGGAGTACATTCCGCTAGCCGTAGGCTTTCTCCACGTTCCTGAATTGCCTCATAAGGAAGGAAGGTTCACACATTTATATTTCCCCTTTGGTGCATCTGGTTGCCAGTACTATTTACATGACCTTTGTGACAAACATTCCAAGAAGACAGCATTCCAGCCTAAGTATACACTTAACAACTCATAAGGAGAAGTTACAAGAAATCTATCTACTGTAGTCGCAACTTATACATATATGCTTACTAACTAAGAAGAGGGATACCAGGGTTAACAACAATTTTGGTATTGAGCAAACAATAAATATTTAGGGTGATCTCGCCTCTTTTGTGATAAGTAGTTTGCTTCCCGGCGGTAAAAGAACAGTGCAAGTCTCATGGTGAAATTAATAGATGGTTTAATAAAGCTGAAGCTCCTGCCGCTGCTGATAACGTCGTTACGTTTGGGATTATGTAACCCGTCTAAGTCATCTACTCCTTCTGGGATCGATGGTTTACCCAGCTTCTCTCCTCGTTGTCTATTTCTCTTTGAAACATGGGTTAGAGCTACGAACCTGTTTACACATAACCCTTCTGACTCAAGCTCGATATACGTTCCTGTCGAGTTCCCTCGGACGACGGATACCAATTGGTGTTCCTCTGATTCAGTTTTCCTGAAGTGTCGTTCTGGAGGTATAGGCTCTCTGTAATGAAATAAGTTTCTTTGCAGCATCAATAAAATAGGCGTGAGTGATACATTGGACGGCACATTGCAACAAGAGGTAAGCGATTAACTATAATACCGAGGCTAAAATTCTCTTAGCACTATGTATAGGATAGCTGGCCTGAATATTTAATCCGCGACAAGCTTCCGTAAAGAATTATTAAGCTTTTTTAGTGCGGCACTATTAATTCAACTAAATTTTTCACATTCATCTTTAACACTATGTAACTTTTCACCTGATTTATATGTAAACTACTGTATGAACTGTATCGCACGCAAGGTACTTGTTCAAAGATGACTAATAGTTTCTAAAATTTTAACGCTAACAAGTAATAATGTTTTTCCTTGCTACCTGCCCAAAAGTTTTACATGAGGAAAGATGTTACCATTTAATAAGTAAAACCGTAAAATGAGAAAGTTTATCTGTGTTTTGAGAATACATTTACATATTTATTAATTGCATTAATCTGTAAAATTCTATAAATTAAATTTATAGTGTAATTAGCTAAACTACTCTGTGAAGTCGGCCCAATACGATAATAACAGGAGTATATAGTTTGCAGTAAGTCGATAGTAATAAAGTTACTGCCAAATAAACCTGCAAAACAAGCTTTGCTTCACTGCTTACAGGCAAAAATTACACGATGAATAAGATGCGGTTGCTTGGCATTGTAAAAATCACGATTCCACTAATGAGTTCTGATGGCTTGTGATAGCGTCTGATCGCCTTGTAGTCGGCTTTAGCCTTTAGATTGTTCGTCATTGAAAAGAATGGGAAAATGTATAATTTTATTTAAATAAATTCAAACGATTTTATATTTCATACAAACTTTGATCAGCTCGGTCGATTACAAAAAAACAATTTTCTAACTTTAACTTTAGAAACAACTACTTCTATGTGAAAAAGATACAAAGGAAGTATGTGTGTGTATTTGGCAACATTGCATTATGCCGTAGTATTAATAATAAAAATCACAGAAAAGAATTTATGTAGAAAGATTTAAATAAAACATATTTTAAAGAAGAAAACGATTTTTATTCAACTAAACAAGTTTGTCATGAAATTACATATTTCGCTTACTAACATCAAAGCTTATCTGCAATGCTGTTTACGTTTAAAACCTGATTCTATTAACCTTAAACTTGCCGGATAATATCACACTAAAGCTCGTTATCAATGCAATTTAACCGGCTTCCAACTTATTTACAATCTGCCGGCACATGTTTTCATACACTAACAGTGCATGACGCAATCTACAGCAGTTTCTTTTGTTTATTTCGTCTCCCCATTATTTCTGCTCGTTTAACAGTACTCAAGGTCAGCTGTTTACTTTACCATTCCCAAATGAAAAATTTGTTACCATGACAAGTGCATTCTTAAGCTTATGAAAAACAGCGCCTGCCGGCAAATTTAATTGCTTTTAATCCGGCGCCTTATTTGCATATTGCACATTCCATAACAAGATCTTTGATTATTTCTATCCCACCGTTTACTTTTACTAGCGTGACGTCATGCATCATTGTCTCTGAACCCAGCTACCAGGTGTGCACCTGACATAAACAATTACCAATCACGCTACATCAATAACATACAATTAACACCTCATTACACGCCATTTTCATATTTAATAATGTAACACCAAAACCGGTTTTTCCCAAGCCAAAGAGACCCATTACCTATCACTGTTTGAGTGTGAGAGAGAGGCAAATAGAGCATCGCATATCATGCTATCAATTTGATACACACTTTTGAAAATTTAGAGACCTCTTTAAAAATCCACAAAACCGGCATAGCCATACTACTGTTCTAGAAGAATTTGTAAAGTATACGGCACTTATCACTGCCAGGGGGCATTCAGGTCATATATCATAGCTTCATTGTCATAGTCATAGCCATACCATAGTCATATCATAGTAAGTCAGCTCATTCATAGCCTCATCAGTCAGTAAGATTCAAAGTGGCAGCAACATACTGCGGATTCTGGTATTAGTTTTCACAGACACAGTTTTACCGACGGTATTCCGTATTTTTTTTGTTCGCGACTGCGTTAGTAGTGGTGTAAAACGTGTGAATCATGTATTAATACAGACGACGCATACAGTCACAAACTATAAAAGTGGAGTGCAGTGAAAAGGAACACATAATTAAAAGTGTTGTGATACAGACCATTCCATTAAAAAATTAGTGAAAAGTGATACAGATACATATGTACATTCAAAATAATGAAAAGTGTTGTGAGTGTGACATAGTCCCGTAAAAACAAAACAAATATCAACAAGTGCGGTAATAAAGGACACCTTCCTGTGTACCAACTTGTGTAAACAAAATCATAAGTGAAAGTAGTGTCATTAAGCCCTGGTTTGAAGCCGAAAAAGCGTCACTCGGAACCACAGTCGAGAGCAGCCTAAGACGGCTCTATAAAAAATATGAATTGGGACCCGCGGACACCTCTGAGGACACAGCAAAAGTAGCCAGCGACGTTAAAGAGATTTCTACTGTTGCAGGTGAGACTTCATCATCTGAGGCATCATCTTCCGAGGACGACAACGATGAAAAAACCTCACTATCGTGCAAAATAAGAAGCGGAGAGCGAGGAGGAGCCCTGCAATTTCTCCTAAATCAGCCGGAACGCCAGCGAAGTGGAAGCCATCGGCGTCGAAGCAGCAACCAACCAGGGAGGAAAACACCGGTGGATTTTATCACATTGTGGGAAACCGGAAGGACTTTGAGGCTCAGCCCAAAACAACTACTGCCCAAGTTGAAAAGGCAGTCAGACCCCCACCGATTGTCTGCCAAAATCTAAACGTAAAGGTTTTTAACAACGAGCTCGATAGACTGGAGGTGAGGCCAAAGTTTTTGCATTATAAAACCAATCACACTGGACGACCATAGGACTCTCTTACCGATCATCAAGGACATCGGCGTGCAGAGTTACACATTCAAGTCGAAGTCTAACAGGACCACAACACTTCTTCTGAGAGGAGTACAGCACACAAACCACGCCGAGGATGTGAAGAAATCCCTCGAAGAAAAACTACGTGGACTCATGATTAACTCCATTGTTCACTTCAAAACCCCCAGAACCAAGGAGTCAAATTCTTTCTTTAAAAATTTCGGGGAAAATTACGACGTTAAGTATATGACTGCAAATCGCCTACTGAACCAGATTGTGTACTGGGAGAAATATTGCGCATCGGGAATCTCGCAGTACAAGCGTAGCCAGGCATTTGGTCACGTTGCCAGAAACTGTGCGGTTGATTACAGGTGTGTCAAATGTAAAATTGGCTTAAAATTGCACTTACCTGGACAGTGTGAGAGGAAAATGAGAAGGAAGGCGCCCCATTCTGTATAAATTGTAAAACGGAAGGAGACCCTGTCAGCTATAGGGGTTGCCCTAAATACAAAGAGTTCGTGCAGCTACGAGCAAAGAAGAACGAGGAATGTCGCTAGCGTGAAAACTTCGTGAAGGAAGCCACAAGGAACTACGTGTAGCCAAGTAAGTCTTTCGCTCAGGTAATTTCTAACAAAACTATCAATAATAGTTCCGTGAAATACACAGCCCGAAAACCACAAGCAGCACCTGGGTCTGCCCCCAAAGCAGCACCTAGAAAACCTAGAGTGTCAGAAGTTGACGATTTCTGCACCAAAGAAGCGAAGTCTCTCTTTGGCTGCGATCTCTTCGCCCTTATGAGCAAAATCAATAATTTCCTTCGTAAATACAGGAAGCTCCCCTCCATCTCGGAAAAACAAGCAGCTTACCTTCAAGTTGCATTCGGACTATGTCTAGTCAATTAGGTAAGCTAAAAATTATGTCACTTAACTGCAATTCGCTGGTAAAGCACAGCAAAAGAGCAGCCCTTAACCTATTCGATTATGAGTGACTGTCGCAAAGAGTAGACGTGTTCTTTCAGTGCGCCGTGATCAGTAGTTTTCACCTAGTTAATCGTTTGTTTTTTTCTCATTGCTTCTGTACGCAAGTGCCATTGTTCCCTTCTTTTTATTATAAAAGTGTGCTTATCTAAAATTGTCTCAGAAATAAATGGCGGGAAAACAAAATGATAAGGCCACGGGCTTGCTCAAATCCAATAAGGAAAAGGAAAGGTCTACGTCTGTTAGCTCTTGTACGAGAAGCGCTGCAGTACATCAAATCACAGTTACTGATCAAAATACCACATCAGATCTACCTACTTCGCAGAAACAGATGGAAGGCTTACTTAGGGATTTCGAGATGCGGCTAACGAAAACTTTGGAGGAGCGATTAAATGACATGCAGTCCAAAATTTCCGAGACGGTAAATACAGCTCTTCTCGCTCTAAAGGCACAGTTAGAGTCTCTGGAGCGTAAATATGTTGATCTGGATAAAAGGTACAATTTATTATTAAACAAAAACGATGACGTCCTTCGCACTCAGCGTCTGTCGGATGTTATTATTAGAGGAATTCCTCGCACAAAAGATGATAATCCGCAATCAATTGTCCAGCACATTTCTACTAAAATTGGGCATAATGTGTCACCGTATGTACATGCCTTTCGCATGACGTCCTCTCATCACAAAACAACAAAAAACAAAAATATGGTTTTGGCTCCTATTCTATTAAAATTTTCAAGCGCAAATGAACAACGGCTATTTGTTTCTGCTTTTAAGAAGAATCGTGGTTTGAAACTCAACGATATAGAAGGCTTTTCTTCAGAGGGGTCTGTATATGTACACGAAAGCCTTACACCTAGAAATCAATCTCTGCTGCGTGAGGCTCTGCATTTACGTAAACACGGTTCTTTATTTGCTGCATACTCCCGTAATGGTTCAATCAATGTCAAGCGCAGTGATGGTGACAAGCCTACTTTAATTACGGACTTTCGTGATCTATGCCCTGGTACTCCTGCTGTGTCGGATGCTGCTGAGATCGGTGCAGGCTGAGCTATTTAATAGGGAATGTGTTTATCGCATTTATTTATTACTTTTTCATATAACTTAATTAATTTGCTTGAAATTCTTGTCATTTATGTAGAAAATATAGGTATTATAGAATTACGCTCTTTCTTATTTTTAACTTTCTGCTTCTTTGAACTTTTTCTTTTAATTTTAGTCATAATATTGCTATCTCTAATTTTAAATCTTTGTATAGAAAGCGTCATGAGAAGTACTTTTTCTTTTTTTATATCTTCTGTGGATTATTTGTGTGGACTGAGGGAATTATGTATGAGGTCTTTGAGTTGGTTCCTTTTTTTAGTTTTTGTGTTGCAGCTCTTGAGCATGTCGCTCGTAACTGGCGTGAGTTCTTTTACTCTTAATGAATAATCTTGGTGCCCTGGACAAACTAAGGACTATGCTTAATATTTTCTGCGGGCGCACAGTGGGTCTTAACGTATGCTTGTTAAATGCAAGGAGCATTAGAAACAAGATTGATGAATTGCATCAGATCTTTGCAGCATCCAATGTAGATGTAGTTTTAGTTAGTGAATCATGGTCGCACGAGCATGTGCCTAGCGCTCTAGTATCACTCCAAGGCTTTAACCTGTTCCGTAACGACCGCAAAAATCGTATCGGGGGAGGTGTAGCTATTTATATAAAAGATATATATAAAACCAAAATAATTGGTTCATCCTCCTTGCAGGGTCTGGAGTTCCTAGCAGTGGAAATCAGTACTGGGTTGGATAAATGTGTGTTATCAGCGGTATACTGTCCCCCGGAAAGTTTCAATACTGAGAACTCAGCCGAATTCTGTGACGTTATATCAAAATGCGTTCAAAATTACCGGCACGTAATCGTGGGTCTTGATTTTAACATTAACATTCTTCATCGAAACTCAAACTCTATCAACTTCCAATCATTGTTGCAGTCACTAAGCTTGAATATAATTAATTCTTTGCCCACCTATATGAGCTCCTCTAATCCATCATTGTTGGATCTCTTTCTTACTTCTGACTTAGAGCGTGTTAACTTTCACAATCAGCTTAGTCCGCCGAGTTTCCTCGACCATGATATTTTGTTCATTACTTACGATATAGCCCTTCAACCCTGTGAGCCTTCCTTCATTATATACAGAGACTTTAATAGTATAGATATCTCAGCCCTTTCCGAAGATTTCAGTAACCTTGACTGGGGCGACTTCTACGAATGTGCAGATGCAAACCAGCAAGTGGCTATTTTAAATGATTTTATCAATTATTTATACAACCGGCACGTTCCATTAATTCGCAAGAGGATTAGATCAAGTGGATGTCCCTGGTTTACTGCTACCATATCTGCTCTAATTTCAGAACGGGAGTATTTCTATCAGCTTCATCGGCGTTTCAAATCACAAAATACCAAGAAACTCTATAAAACGGCACGAAATCGTGTTACTCTCGAGTTAAGGAAAGCCAAAAGCAGATACTATATGGTAAGGCTAAATCCAAGTCGTACGCCTAAAACAATATGGAATAATTTAAGGAAACTTGGCTGCGGCGGTAAAGGGAAAAATTTCAACTTTTCCGAGTTCGACCCCGATGATTTAAATAGTCACTTTTTACAGCAAGGACAGGATATAGTAACAACGGAGGATATCACCGATAACACAGTCGTATCAAATAGATTATTCTCAACGTCGCCTTTCGCATTCCGGTGCGTAAGCTCAATAGAGCTCATCTGTGCTATTCGTTCGATACGTTCTGAATCAGTGGGTCCCGACGAAATTCACCCTCGCTTTCTTAAAGTTATCCTCCCTTTGATTATTGATCATTTGGTTTTTCTCTTTAATTCGTGTTTGACTCGTTCTACTTTTCCTAATAGATGGAAAATTGCAACAGTGCTGGCTCTACCGAAAAAATCTTCTCCTACTGACATGAGTGGTTTCCGCCCGATAAGCATTCTGTCCTTTCTCTCCAAAGTTCTGGAAAGGCCACTGTACACCCAGATGTCAAAATTCTTAGAAGAAAATGCACTTTTAACCAAATGGCAATCAGGTTTCCGCGCAAAGCACAGCTGTACTTCAGCTTTGTTAAAAGTTACTAATGACTTGCGAGCTGCTCTCGATGACGGTTGTATCAGTATCTTGGCCCTTCTGGACTTTTCCAGGGCTTTCGACTGCGTCAATCACATGATGCTTCTCCAGAAATTATCTACTCATTTTAGGTTCTCCTCTACGGCTGTTCAGCTAATTCAAAGTTTCTTGTCAGAAAGATATCAACAAGTAAAGGTAAACAATACTTTCTCAGGCCTCCTTCCACTGTCTTGTGGTGTTCCGCAGGGATCAATATTGGGACCCCTGCTTTTCAGTATCTTCATAAATGATCTGCCTGAAATTGTGGAGGACGTTAATATTCATTTGTATGCTGATGACGTGCAGATTTACTTCAGCAGACCTATCGGTCTGATTGAGGATTGCTTTGCTCGAGTAAATAGTAACCTAAATAAGATATATCAATGGGCACAATCCAACCATCTGACTCTCAATCCAAGTAAATCTCACTACATTATTATCAATAACAGGAAGCTGAATATTACTGAATTCCCCGACATTTTACTTAACGATTCTCCTCTGTCTTTGGTAGGGTCTGTTAAAAATCTAGGTATAACTATAAATTCATCTCTGAAATGCTGCGATCATGTTAGCTCAATTCTTGGTAAAATATACGGAGGACTCAGGCAACTGTGGCTAACCGCTTCGTTTTTGTCTAGAGAGATAAGGACAAAATTGGTGAAAACTCTTTTGATACCTCATTTTACATTTGGAAATGTAATATATCCGAAATTGGATAGTACCTGCTCCCGTAAACTTAACGTCGCATTCAATGATTGCGTCAGATTTATCTATGGCCTTCGAAGGTTTGACCACATCTCTCCTTTCAATCATCGTTTGCTCGGCTTCTCCATACTCAAATATCTTGAATTCAATTTACTGATTTTCCTATATAATCTGCTAAAATCAAAAACCCCAAGCTACTTGTTTACACATATACAAAATCTACGTTCTGCTAGAAACGCAAATATTCTCTTGCCTCGATTCCGTACAGCTGCTTATGAATGTTCTTACTTTGTTCAGGCTACTAGATTGTGGAATAATTTACCAACAAATATTCAAAACGCTGGTTCCCTGCACATGTTCAAGAGGTTGTTCAAGGATCGCTTCTCAGTTCTTCCTTCGGTTGGCACAAGTTAGATTAATTTTTGTTTGATTTTTCTTACTCTCTCATGACCCATTTCTTTTATTTTTTTCTTACTTTATATAGTTTTTCATGTTATCTTGTATGCTTTTTATTAGTTTTAGTAGTTTTAGTCTACTATGAATAGTTACCCTTTTTATTTTATTTTGTATTTAGTTTTAGTTTTTATTTACTTTTTTTTTTTTTAGTGAATGCGCAGTCGCAATTTTATATCCGCTTATTTAGTTGTACTAATATAAGATTGTAGATCTTGTGTACTCATGAAATTTTTTTTGAATATATTATTATTATTATTATTATTATTCTCACAGAGAGGTAACGTGTCAATTGAGAGCTCCCGAAAAAATCAACAAAACTTGCGAAATAACGTCGGAAAAAGTGCATAATTTGTGTAGGTATCAACATTATAAGCAACAGTGTTGAAGTGTGTGAGTTTATGTAATTTTTAATCTTAAAATCTATTGAAAAATGTAAAAATAAATTGTGAAAAAGTTCGAATTGAGTGACAGTTATCGAGTTTTTAATTAATTTTTTCCGTTGCCATGGCAACATGGGTACTATGAAAATTGTATTAGTGAGAAATTAAACCAAATAAATTTGTGAAATAAAAACAGAAATTCAACAAATTTAACTATTTTAAAATAAAACAAAAATCTAAAGCTAAGGAAATATAAGTGCATATATCTATTATATATAAGCTATAAAGCATCTCTGCCGCAGTCAAAATGACTGCGAGCAGCAGCGATTCTGGGGGGACTGATGATCCCCCCAAATCATATTTAAGGAGGAAGAAGAGCACGAATGCTTCTTCTTCCTCCAAAGCAAATCAAGGGCCCACAGAAAAGGCCGTTAAGGGCCCAACTGAAGAGGCTAGCAAACCAGCAGCAGCAGAAGCTAAAGCTTCAGTAGCAACAGCAGCAGAAGCCTCGATGACTACCTCAAGCCAGGGGCAAAATCCAAGCTTGATGCAAGTCGTTAAGGCGGCCTCAGCCTCAGCGCCAAAACCTACTGGTGCAATAATGAGGCCATCGCTTTCTACGAAGGCAAATGCCTCGAAAAAGCAGACACCAGGAACAACAGCATCAGCACTGACACCAGAAGCAGCATCACGATCCCCGGCGTTAGTGTCAGGGATTTCATATGCTCAGGTAAGTGGTAGTTCCAACCAAAGTTCAACAATTGAAATTTTAGGAAAGGGCATCACTCCTCGTCCAGCCCCACTGGACGCAGGTAAGCCTCGGCCTAAGACCGGTGCGGGTCTTCAGGCTTTTTTCGACGGGAGGTGGCAGGATGAGAGCTACGGTATGCAGCTCGAGCACATCAATAGATGTCCTCAGAGCGCATACCTGAAAGCGATCTTTCAGGTCATCTCTCGTGAGGAGCTATTCTCCATGGGAGTAATAGCTGGGGGAATGTCGAGGTAGTGCTACCAAGCTCATGCTTGCGGGCATCGATGTGGATGGTAGACACCTTGTGCCATTCCCACTCAGGGAAAAGCCCACGAAGGTTGTCTTTTCACGGGTCCCAATGCGAGCCAGTCATGAAGACCTCCTGAATTTCCTAGGGAGATTTGGGAAGGTTCATGGCAGTGTTCGTGCTACTCCCATTAAAATTGGGGACGAGGGTCTTGGGCGGGGTATTTTCGGTACCAGCCGGGAAGCGTCCATCACTCTAAACAAGGGGTGCACGCTTCCAAGAGGCTTCTACTTGAGCATATCCGGCTCAAGGCACTGGATAGATGTGAGCACCGAAGCGAAATGCCATGCTTGCCATTTAGTAGGGCATTTTATTGCTGACTGCCCCAAGAGAAGCGGGAAGAAGGCTGAACAGAAGGCTCCCTCGAAGGAAACCACTGCTATGGTAGTGGCTCCGGAAAAGGAACTTTCTGCCAGCACTCAACCTGCTATCTTGGAGCAGCCAGTGGCTAAAGTGCCTGAAGTTGTCCCTGAGGCAAAAAACATTAAGGCTATAAACGGCGCCACGTCGGCACGTGAAAGCATGGCTACTTCAGACGAGGAGTCGATTAGCCATCTAGTAAAAAAAAAAGAGGACGAGGAGGAAGAAGGTCGACCGGGTGATGCTGCCTCCTCCAGAGCCAGCAAAGCCAGTCGCACCCAAGCGGCCCCACTCGGAGGAGGACGATAGTGGTGCCCGCGGTTCGAAGGTTGTTGTGAGAGAGGCGGAAGCATCTCTCGAACAGCTTTCGGACTGCGAAATGACCGGCTTGGATGAGACTGGTCTCTCCAGCTTCAGTGGCTACGAATCGTGTGGTAGCACCATGTCGATTGGTAGCCAATTTGAAGTCTCGGAGGGTTTGGAAACCCTTCCTAGGGAGAAGATCTCGAGGATTCTTTCCCGGCTCCTGTACAAGAAGAATTCAGGCAAAATCTGGAGTATTCTTGTGGAGGAGCTGGGGAAGCCGGAATTGCTACTTCCCCAACTTCTACTCCTACAAGAGGAGTGCAAGAAGAAGGGGAAGTACAACGGTATATCCCGGTTAGATCGACTCCATAGGAGGGTGCAGGAGTTGATGCAGGAGCATCGCTTGGTTGATTCTCCTAGTCAATAGACGTCGTACCATCATCGTTTGAGCTTCTTATCTCTGTGAATGTGTAAGATAGGCTGTCTTAACACCGGGGGTTTAAGTGCTCATACAAGACTACACAGTACTATCGAACATGCCAAAATGTTCGATATAGACATTACACTTCTGCAGGAGACGAATTTTACACAAGACACGTATACACACCTTGAGCGTTATGCTTATTTGCACACTGGCTATGCAATGTTTGCCACACCTGCACCTCGCCGAGGCTCAGGAGTGGCAATCATTGTATCCAACAAATTTACACTATCGTCTCCTGTATATACAGATATCTTTCCAGGCTTCGCTTCTTCCTTGGACTTTGTCGTTCAAGACAAACATATCAAGGTAGTAAACGTGTACCTTCCTCATGACCAGGACATTACAAGACAAGTTCTTGATAGTGTTCAATCCTGTCTGGTGAATTTTAGTGGCGAAACTATCCTCGGAGGTGATTTCAACTGCACGCTAAATCCCTCAATGGATCGGCATTCCGGAGTTGAGTTCAACTCTGTCAATGCTACTCGGTTGAGGAATTTTGTCCGTGTTTTCAGACTCGTGGATATCTATCGTTGGATGCATCCTACGACTAGATCATACACGAGGGTCTCGCGAAATATCCATGGAAGTCTCGCAGGCTCCAGAATCGATAGACTTTACGTCTCACCTGGAATACTAGAACATTTCGTTGGTGTCACTCATGAAGTGTGTTCCGTTAGCGATCACCTTCTTGTAGTGGCAACCAGCACTCTAGTTGAAAGAAGAACTGCATACTGGATATTCAACAACTATTTGTTGAATTCCGAGCAGTTCATCAATGAATTCACTGAATTCTGGCACGATTGGCAAGAGAGGAAAGGTGACTTTCCTCTTCTTAGTCAATGGTGGGATGTTGGAAAGCTCCAAATTCGATCTTTTATCGAAGCGAATTTCAATCGAAGTGGGTATCAAGCTTCTAGCTTGTCGGCCGAAGTATCTCGGGTGGCAGCTCTTCTCCCAACTCAGCCGGAGTTGATTCTTTATTTTAACAGAATAAAGGAACGCTTGGCAACACAAACTTACAAGCACAGCTTGGAGTTTGTGCTGCGCAGCCAATCACGCTGGCTGAGGGAAGGCGATTCTCCAACCGAGTACTTCTTTCAGGCAACTAGACGACGTACTGCTTCTTGTGAAGTCGAATCGATAGTTGATGAATCTGGACAAGTCCTCAACGGACAACAGCTATCAGAATTTATTCGAGACTATTACAGTAGTCTCTACTCTGAATCGACGTCGACAACATCCTCGACCACTCATGAATTTCTTGAGAATATTCCCATTTTCTCTGAAGACAGCAAGGAGATCCTGGATACAGTAATCACATTGGAGGATATGATCGCTGCGACAAAGGATCTAAGGCGACACACTTCACCTGGTTATGACGGCTTGACTCCAGAATTCTTCATACGTTTCAGGGATTTATTAATTCCTGACCTTTTGGAAGTCTTCAATTCGGCGGTTGAGACGCATTCAGACTTTCCTTCTAGTTGGAGGAGGTCTGTTATGCGATTGATTCCAAAGAAAGGAGATTTGCAGAGGATGGGGAACTGGAGGCCAGTAACCCTATGCAATGTGGACTATAAAATCGTCTGCAAAGCATTAGGGGCGATACTCCGCTCAGTGATTGCTTCGGTAATACACCCGGAACAGTCCTATTGTGTTCCTGGTCGTAGTATCTACGACAACATCGCGGTAGCCAAACATTTGTTTGCCTACCATGAACAGACAGGTACACAAATGGCCATGATTTCTCTTGACCAGCAAAAGGCTTTTGATAGCGTCTCGCACGAGTATCTCCTGACTGCTCTCGAGGCATTTGGGTTCCCGCCCAGGTGGCTCGACATCATCGGGAAACTGTATAGAGATTCAGCGATTTTGATTAAGCATCAAGGACAGGTTCTGGCTCCTATCTCGTTTCATCGAGGTATCAGACAGGGCTGTCCATTGTCAGGTATGCTTTATGATCTTTCGTTGGAGCCGCTACTGGTGAATCTTCGTCGAATGCTCGGACAATATTCAGTGCATCTACCATATACCAATGTGAGGCCTCTTATGTTGGCATATGCGGATGACCTTTCTATTTTCGTGACAAGAGATGAAGCTTTTCCAGTCGCTCGTGCTGTTTTCGAACAGTACGAACGTATAGCGGGCGCTAAAATCAACCTTAGCAAGAGTCAAGGCTTGTGGTGTGGAAGGTGGAGAGATCGTACAGATACTCCACTGAACATCCAATGGACTAATACTTGCCTGAAGTATTTAGGTGTGTATATCGGACGCGAGAGTAAATCAAATAATAGCCGCATCGCTCTTGAGAAACTCTCTAGAGCTGTTAACTCATGGCGTAGTCGACTGTTTCCACTATCCCTAATGGGAAGGTCAGTCGTGATAAACTATTTGATTACCTCGTCCATCGTTCATCTGCTAAAGTCTGAGACGTTTGATGAAGGCTTCGTAGGTCTTCTTCAAGCAAAAGCGATAGACGCCTTTTGGTGCGGAAGACGATGGGTTGCTGAAAGCACGCTCTGTCTGCCAGTCAAGATAGGTGGATTAGGTCTCACTAACTTGGTTGTGAAATCAAGGTGTCTCCAAGTGCGTGCATTCCAACGAGTGTTTTGCCAGAGAGACACCTTAATTTCTCAACTGTGGGTGAATGTACTGGGAGGGATCGGCATAGGGGAGTATTACTACCTGCTCTCTGTTCGACCACCCTATCCTCGTGACTGGCCACAGGATCTAATCTCAACGATTCAGACCTGGGGCAGAATCAGGCCAGCATTTCACCTTAAGTGGAATGCTCTGCGGTACACGCAATTCGCGTCGATTCCAATCAGGTTTAATCCTGAATTAATAGATTCAGTGTTCAGTAATGCTCGAGGTTTTGAAGCTGACACGCATACACTGACAGTTCTCGGAGATATTATTGATATCTCTGGAAACTGTCGAATAAACACGAACACTCCACAACTACACGACCTGGCGGCTTCTGCGCGGGAGAGATTTCGCCAACTTGGGACCAGTGACCCTGGCACTAAGTTGGAAGATGCTTTCGTTCTGGACAGACCGCCTCACACACCTTTCAGCACACTTACAACACGTGTGCTCCGTGACGTGCTTATGTCAATAAGACCTCCGGAGTACACAGGATACAACAGATGGCGAACACACCTCGGGGTGAATATGGGCGTGATGGGAGGGATAACTTGCAGAGTAGTCTACAGTTATCCTTCTAGTTACAAAGATGCTGATGTAGCATTCAAATTGCTGCATCACAGTCTTATGCATCCTAATCAGTTGTCACATATCGACCGGCGGGTTCAGAGGATCTGCACAGTTTGTTCTGGTGAAGGCACCTTGTTTCACAGGTTCTTCACTTGTCCAGCTTTGCAGAGTCTAATGGAACTGGTGCGCGATATGTGTCAGTTGATCCACCCGAATTTCAGCATTACTAGGACATCGTTTCTATGGGGACCAAAGGTTTGTAGTCGGGTGAATTGTTTGATTAGCTTTGTGTTGACACTGGCCAAATCTACAATTCACTTGTACTACATGAGAGCCGGAGATGGGAATCAGAACACTGACCCACAACACCACGCACAAGCACTTAAGCGCCACTTCGTTGACAGATTGAAGAGACGTTTACGTCTTGAATATCTGGCAACGAACGCAGACACATTCAACTGCACATGGCAACCACTATCGTCGGTGCAGGATGGAGCTCTTGTCTTTCGCTGGTGATAGCAGGCCACAGCATTTGCAACACTAGTCCACGGGGCTTCTCCCCGCTTAGGAATCGTTGCACGTGCTGTGGGAAGGACACGTACTCTGTTAGAGATGCTAAGCTGGAGGGATGATGAGGGCAGTTTGTAGAGGTCTATGATACTACAGGCTGCCCTCGCGGGACTCTATAACGGTATCGCGCAAATTTTTCGTTCGTTCGGCTATTAAGTTTTTAATTCGGTTTCGGTCTCGGTGCTAAATTGCAAAATTTTTTGTTTAAATTCGCTCGTTTAGGAACATTTTTATTAGTTTATTTTGGAAATTGGGAACTCATTGGAACTGCCACTTACCTAATTGTCAAAATTGGGACTGGTTCAAAAATTTTTGGTTAAACTTTAGATCTTTTTCAAAATTCTTGTGACCGTTTTTAGACTCTTTTGAGCATTTTGTCTTGTTTGTTTTCCTTTTTGTGTCATTGTTGTTGTTTATTAGCTGTTATAATTGTTTTAGATGTTATTATTTGTCCCTATTGACACTTTATACCATTTAGTTTAGCTAGCGTCTTCTTTTTACACTTTGTAGAGCCTTTTGCCACTTAGTTTTAAGGATTTTGAAAAGAGCCAAAGAGCCACCAAATAAAGAGCCTATATATAAATAAAAAATAAAAAAAAAAATTATTATTCTCACAGAGAGGTAACGTGTCAATTGAGAGCTCCCGAAAAAATCAACAAAACTTGCGAAATAACGTCGGAAAAAGTGCATAATTTGTGTAGGTATCAACATTATAAGCAACAGTGTTGAAGTGTGTGAGTTTATGTAATTTTTAATCTTAAAATCTATTGAAAAATGTAAAAATAAATTGTGAAAAAGTTCGAATTGAGTGACAGTTATCGAGTTTTTAATTAATTTTTTCCGTTGCCATGGCAACATGGGTACTATGAAAATTGTATTAGTGAGAAATTAAACCAAATAAATTTGTGAAATAAAAACAGAAATTCAACAAATTTAACTATTTTAAAATAAAACAAAAATCTAAAGCTAAGGAAATATAAGTGCATATATCTATTATATATAAGCTATAAAGCATCTCTGCCGCAGTCAAAATGACTGCGAGCAGCAGCGATTCTGGGGGGACTGATGATCCCCCCAAATCATATTTAAGGAGGAAGAAGAGCACGAATGCTTCTTCTTCCTCCAAAGCAAATCAAGGGCCCACAGAAAAGGCCGTTAAGGGCCCAACTGAAGAGGCTAGCAAACCAGCAGCAGCAGAAGCTAAAGCTTCAGTAGCAACAGCAGCAGAAGCCTCGATGACTACCTCAAGCCAGGGGCAAAATCCAAGCTTGATGCAAGTCGTTAAGGCGGCCTCAGCCTCAGCGCCAAAACCTACTGGTGCAATAATGAGGCCATCGCTTTCTACGAAGGCAAATGCCTCGAAAAAGCAGACACCAGGAACAACAGCATCAGCACTGACACCAGAAGCAGCATCACGATCCCCGGCGTTAGTGTCAGGGATTTCATATGCTCAGGTAAGTGGTAGTTCCAACCAAAGTTCAACAATTGAAATTTTAGGAAAGGGCATCACTCCTCGTCCAGCCCCACTGGACGCAGGTAAGCCTCGGCCTAAGACCGGTGCGGGTCTTCAGGCTTTTTTCGACGGGAGGTGGCAGGATGAGAGCTACGGTATGCAGCTCGAGCACATCAATAGATGTCCTCAGAGCGCATACCTGAAAGCGATCTTTCAGGTCATCTCTCGTGAGGAGCTATTCTCCATGGGAGTAATAGCTGGGGGAATGTCGAGGTAGTGCTACCAAGCTCATGCTTGCGGGCATCGATGTGGATGGTAGACACCTTGTGCCATTCCCACTCAGGGAAAAGCCCACGAAGGTTGTCTTTTCACGGGTCCCAA
The DNA here is from genome assembly GCA_963924295.1 of Dioctria rufipes. NCBI lineage: Eukaryota > Metazoa > Arthropoda > Insecta > Diptera > Asilidae > Dioctria > Dioctria rufipes. Next base: position 139,352,846 of record OZ002744.1, read on the forward strand.
TGCGAGCCAGTCATGAAGACCTCCTGAATTTCCTAGGGAGATTTGGGAAGGTTCATGGCAGTGTTCGTGCTACTCCCATTAAAATTGGGGACGAGGGTCTTGGGCGGGGTATTTTCGGTACCAGCCGGGAAGCGTCCATCACTCTAAACAAGGGGTGCACGCTTCCAAGAGGCTTCTACTTGAGCATATCCGGCTCAAGGCACTGGATAGATGTGAGCACCGAAGCGAAATGCCATGCTTGCCATTTAGTAGGGCATTTTATTGCTGACTGCCCCAAGAGAAGCGGGAAGAAGGCTGAACAGAAGGCTCCCTCGAAGGAAACCACTGCTATGGTAGTGGCTCCGGAAAAGGAACTTTCTGCCAGCACTCAACCTGCTATCTTGGAGCAGCCAGTGGCTAAAGTGCCTGAAGTTGTCCCTGAGGCAAAAAACATTAAGGCTATAAACGGCGCCACGTCGGCACGTGAAAGCATGGCTACTTCAGACGAGGAGTCGATTAGCCATCTAGTAAAAAAAAAAGAGGACGAGGAGGAAGAAGGTCGACCGGGTGATGCTGCCTCCTCCAGAGCCAGCAAAGCCAGTCGCACCCAAGCGGCCCCACTCGGAGGAGGACGATAGTGGTGCCCGCGGTTCGAAGGTTGTTGTGAGAGAGGCGGAAGCATCTCTCGAACAGCTTTCGGACTGCGAAATGACCGGCTTGGATGAGACTGGTCTCTCCAGCTTCAGTGGCTACGAATCGTGTGGTAGCACCATGTCGATTGGTAGCCAATTTGAAGTCTCGGAGGGTTTGGAAACCCTTCCTAGGGAGAAGATCTCGAGGATTCTTTCCCGGCTCCTGTACAAGAAGAATTCAGGCAAAATCTGGAGTATTCTTGTGGAGGAGCTGGGGAAGCCGGAATTGCTACTTCCCCAACTTCTACTCCTACAAGAGGAGTGCAAGAAGAAGGGGAAGTACAACGGTATATCCCGGTTAGATCGACTCCATAGGAGGGTGCAGGAGTTGATGCAGGAGCATCGCTTGGTTGATTCTCCTAGTCAATAGACGTCGTACCATCATCGTTTGAGCTTCTTATCTCTGTGAATGTGTAAGATAGGCTGTCTTAACACCGGGGGTTTAAGTGCTCATACAAGACTACACAGTACTATCGAACATGCCAAAATGTTCGATATAGACATTACACTTCTGCAGGAGACGAATTTTACACAAGACACGTATACACACCTTGAGCGTTATGCTTATTTGCACACTGGCTATGCAATGTTTGCCACACCTGCACCTCGCCGAGGCTCAGGAGTGGCAATCATTGTATCCAACAAATTTACACTATCGTCTCCTGTATATACAGATATCTTTCCAGGCTTCGCTTCTTCCTTGGACTTTGTCGTTCAAGACAAACATATCAAGGTAGTAAACGTGTACCTTCCTCATGACCAGGACATTACAAGACAAGTTCTTGATAGTGTTCAATCCTGTCTGGTGAATTTTAGTGGCGAAACTATCCTCGGAGGTGATTTCAACTGCACGCTAAATCCCTCAATGGATCGGCATTCCGGAGTTTAGTTCAACTCTGTCAATGCTACTCGGTTGAGGAATTTTGTTCGTGTTTTCAGACTCGTGGATATCTATCGTTGGATGCATCCTACGACTAGATCATACACGAGGGTCTCGCGAAATATCCATGGAAGTCTCGCAGGCTCCAGAATCGATAGACTTTACGTCTCACCTGGAATACTAGAACATTTCGTTGGTGTCACTCATGAAGTGTGTTCCGTTAGCGATCACCTTCTTGTAGTGGCAACCAGCACTCTAGTTGAAAGAAGAACTGCATACTGGATATTCAACAACTATTTGTTGAATTCCGAGCAGTTCATCAATGAATTCACTGAATTCTGGCACGATTGGCAAGGGAGGAAAGGTGACTTTCCTCTTCTTTGTCAATGGTGGGATGTTGGAAAGCTCCAAATTCGATCTTTTATCGAAGCGAATTTCAATCGAAGTGGGTATCAAGCTTCCAGCTTGTCGGCCGAAGTATCTCGGGTGGCAGCTCTTCTCCCAACTCAGCCGGAGTTGATTCTTTATTTTAACAGAATAAAGGAACGCTTGGGAACACAAACTTACAAGCACAGCTTGGAGTTTGTGCTGCGCAGCCAATCACGCTGGCTGAGGGAAGGCGATTCTCCAACCGAGTACTTCTTTCAGGCAACTAGACGACGTACTGCTTCTTGTGAAGTCGAATCGATAGTTGATGAATCTGGACAAGTCCTCAACGGACAACAGCTATCAGAATTTATTCGAGACTATTACAGTAGTCTCTACTCTGAATCGACGTCGACAACATCCTCGACCACTCATGAATTTCTTGAGAATATTCCCACTTTCTCTGAAGACAGCAAGGAGATCCTGGATACGGTAATCTCATTGGAGGATATGATCGCTGCGACAAAGGATCTAAGGCGACACACTTCACCTGGTTATGACGGCTTGACTCCAGAATTCTTCATACGTTTCAGGGATTTATTAATTCCTGACCTTTTGGAAGTCTTCAATTCGGCGGTTGAGACACATTCAGACTTTCCTTCTAGTTGGAGGAGGTCTGTTATGCGATTGATTCCAAAGAAAGGAGATTTGCAGAGGATGGGGAACTGGAGGCCAGTAACCCTATGCAATGTGGACTACAAAATCGTCTGCAAAGCATTAGGGGCGATACTCCGCTCAGTGATTGCTTCGGTAATACACCCGGAACAGTCCTATTGTGTTCCTGGTCGTAGTATCTACGACAACATCGCGGTAGCCAAACATTTGTTTGCCTACCATGAACAGACAGGTACACAAATGGCCATGATTTCTCTTGACCAGCAAAAGGCTTTTGATAGCGTCTCGCACGAGTATCTCCTGACTGCTCTCGAGGCATTTGGGTTCCCGCCCAGGTGGCTCGATATCATCGGGAAACTGTATAGAGATTCAGCGATTTTGATTAAGCATCAAGGACAGGTTCTGGCTCCTATCTCGTTTCATCGAGGTATCAGACAGGGCTGTCCATTGTCAGGTATGCTTTATGATCTTTCGTTGGAGCCGCTACTGGTGAATCTTCGTCGAATGCTCGAACAATATTCAGTGCATCTACCATATACCAATGTGAGGCCTCTTATGTTGGCATATGCGGATGACCTTTCTATTTTCGTGACAAGAGATGAAGCTTTTCCGGTCGCTCGTGCTGTTTTCGAACAGTACGAGCGTATAGCGGGCGCTAAAATCAACCTTAGCAAGAGTCAAGGCTTGTGGTGTGGAAGGTGGAGAGATCGTACAGATACTCCACTGAATATCCAATGGACTAATACTTGCCTGAAGTATTTAGGTGTGTATATCGGACGCGAGAGTAAATCAAATAATAGCCGAATCGCTCTTGAGAAACTCTCTAGAGCTGTAAACTCATGGCGTAGTCGACTGTTTCCACTATCCCTAATGGGAAGGTCAGTCGTGATAAACTATTTGATTACCTCGTCCATCGTTCATCTGCTAAAGTCTGAGACGTTTGATGAAGGCTTCGTAGGTCTTCTTCAAGCAAAAGCGATAGACGCCTTTTGGTGCGGAAGACGATGGGTTGCTGAAAGCACGCTCTGCCTGCCAGTCAAGATAGGTGGATTAGGTCTCACTAACTTGGTTGTGAAATCAAGGTGTCTCCAAGTGCGTGCATTCCAACGAGTGTTCTGCCAGAGAGACACCTTGATTTCTCAACTGTGGGTGAATGTACTGGGAGGGATCGGCATAGGGGAGTATTACTACCTGCTCTCTGTTCGACCACCCTATCCTCGTGACTGGCCGCAGGATCTAATCTCAACGATTCAGACCTGGGGCAGAATCAGGCCAGCAGTTCACCTTAAGTAGAATGCTCTACGGTACACGCAATTCGCGTCGATTCCAATCAGGTTTAATCCTGAATTAATAGATTCAGTGTTCAGTAATGCTCGAGGTTTTGAAGCTGACACGCATACACTGACAGTTCTCGGAGATATTATTGATATCTCTGGAAACTGTCGAATAAACACGAACACTCCACAACTACACGACCTGGCGACTTCTGCGCGGGAGAGATTTCGCCAACTTGGGACCAGTGACCCTGGCACTAAGTTGGAAGATGCTTTCGTTCTGGACAGACCGCCTCACACACCTTTCAGCACACTTACAACACGTGTGCTCCGTGACGTGCTTATGTCAATAAGACCTCCGGAGTATACAGGATACAACAGATGGCGAACACACCTCGGGGTGAATATGGGCGTGATGGGAGGGATAACTTGCAGAGTAGTCTACAGTTATCCTTCTAGTTACAAAGATGCTGATGTAGCATTCAAATTGCTGCATCACAGTCTTATGCATCCTAATCAGTTGTCACATATCGACCGGCGGGTTCAGAGGATCTGCACAGTTTGTTCTGGTGAAGGCACCTTGTTTCACAGGTTCTTCACTTGTCCAGCTTTGCAGAGTCTGATAGAGCTGGTGCGCGATATGTGTCAGTTGATCCACCCGAATTTCAGCATTACTAGGACATCGTTTCTATGGGGACCAAAGGTTTGTAGTCGGGTGAACTGTTTGATTAGCTTTGTGTTGACACTGGCCAAATCTACAATTCACTTGTACTACATGAGAGCCGGAGATGGGAATCAGAACACTGACCCACAACACCACGCACAAGCACTTAAGCGCCACTTCGTTGACAGATTGAAGAGACGTTTACGTCTTGAATATCTGGCAACGAACGCAGACACATTCAACTGCACATGGCAGCCACTATCGTCAGTGCAGGACGGCGCTCTTGTCTTTCGCTGGTGATATCAGGCCACAGCATTTGCAACTCTAGTCCACGGGGCTTCTCCTCGCTTTGGAACCGTTGCAAGTGCTGTGGGAAGGATAAGCGCTCCGTTAGAGATGCTCAGCTGGAGGGATGATGAGGGCAGTTTGTAGAGGTCTATGATACTACAGGCCGCCCTCGCGGGACTCTATAACGGTATCGGATAAATTTTTTCGTTCGTTCGATTTATATTTTTTCTACTTCGGTTTCGGTCTCGGTTCTAAATTACAAAATTTTTTGTTGAAAATACGCTCGTTTAGGGAATTACATTTTGATTAGATTAATTTGGAAATTTGGAACTTCTTGGAACTGCCACTTACCCAATTGTCAAAATTGGGACAAGTAATAAATTTTTTGTTTTTTCATCTTTTAGGCATCTTTCAAAATTTCTTGTATCCGTTATATACAGTCTCTTTTGAGAATTTAATGTTTCATTTTTTCTTCTCGTTCAATTGTTAGTGTCTAGTTTGTTTTCGTTGTCCCTTTTGACCCATTTTGTGTTATGATTAGATTAGTTATTGTCTGATTTTTGTTTTTACACATTGTAGGCCTTTTGCCACGTATTTTAAGGATTTTTAAAAGAGCCAAAGAGCCAATAAATAAAATGAGACTTATTTAAATAAAAAAAAAATTATTATTCTGAAGAGAACGGTCGTGTCAATTCAGAGCTTACAGAAAAAATAATTAAAAGCAGTGAAAAATAGTAGCGAAAATCCCGGAAAAGTGACCAGATCTTATATTAAAATTGAGTATTTTATGTGCAGTGTGTTTGGTGAAAAAAATAATTTAAAAAACTGTTAAAATATTAAAAAAATAATTGTGAAAAAAGAATAAATTGAGTGACAGGTTGAGATTTTTAAATTATTTCGGTCGTTGCCATGGCAACATGGCAACCTTGAACAAATTTAATGTATTGAACTGATTTTGAACAGAACAATCTACGAAAAATTAAATTAATTAAATTAAAGTATTAAAGTTAATAAAAAATAAAAATAAATTTTTTATAAATAAAAGCAAAGCCGTTGCTGCCGTACTTAAATGAGTAGCAGCGATTCTGGGGGGAATGATGATCCCCCCAAATCAAATGGAAGGAGGAAGAAGAGCACGAATGCTACTTCTTCCTCCAAAACAAATCAAGGGCCCAAAGAAAAGGCCTATAAGGGCCCAAGTGAAGAGGCCAGTAGCAGCAAAAAAATACAGCCGTCTTCTCTGGAGAAGGCTATTACAAAGGCAGCCGTAGCTGTTGGGGAAAATTTTGTAGCATCAGCTCCCAAAACTAAAGCGATTGCTGCAGCGTCTGCAGTAGAACAACATATTACTTTGAAGGACGTAGTCGAAGCGGCTTCGGCGTCAGCGCTAAAGCCTACATGTATAGCACCATTGAGGCCATCGCTTTCATCAGCGAATGTGAATGCCTCGAAGAAGCAGCTACTACCAGCAGCACCACGATCCCCGGCGTTAGTCGCAGGGATATCCTATGCACAGCAGGTAAGTGGCAGTTCCAAGCAGGCTTCCACAATAGAAATTGTGAGTAAAGGCATCACTCCTCGTCCAGCCCCATTGGACGCAGGTAAGCCTCGGCCTAAGACTAGTGCGGGTCTCCAGGGCTTCTTTGACGGGAGATGGCAGGACGAGAGCTACGGGATGCAGTTGGAGCACATCAGAGGATGTCCTCAGACTGCATACCTGAAGGCAATCTTCCGCGTCATCTCCAGTGAACAGCTGTTCTCAATGGGAATTATAGCTGGAGGAATGGTCGAGGTGTACACCACGACACTCGAAAGTGCTACCAAGCTCATGCTTGAGGGCATCGTGGTGGAGGGTAGACACCTCGTTCCATTCCCGCTAAAAGAAAAGCCCATGAAGGTCGTGTTTTCACGGATCCCTATGCGAGCCCAACATGAAGACCTCGCGAATTTCCTTGGGAGATTCGGGAAGGTTCATGGAAAGGTTCGCGCCATTCCCATCAAAATTGGGGACGAGGGTCTCGGGCGGGGTATCTTCGGTACCAGCCGGGAAGCGTCCATCACTTTAAATAAGGGATGTACGCTTCCGTCAGGCTTCTACCTGAGCATATCCGGCTCGAGATACTGGATAGACGTGGGCACCGAAGCGAAATGCCATGCTTGCCATTTGGTAGGGCATTTTATTGCTGACTGCCCCAAGAGAAGCGGAAAGAAGGCTAAACAGAAGGCTCCTTCGAAGGAAACCACTGCTACAGTAGTGGCTCCGGAGAAGGAACTTTCTGCCAGCACTCAGCCTGCTATCTTGGAGCAGCCAGTGGCTAAAGTGCCTGAAGTTGTCTTAGAGGCAAAAAAAATTCCGGCTATAAACGGTGCCACGTCGCCACGCGAAAGCATGGCTACTTCCGACGAGGAGTCGAATAGCCAAGTAGGTAAAAAAAGGAGGACGAGGAGGAAGACGAAGGTGGACCGGGCGATGCTGCCTCCTCCAGAGCCAGCAAAGCCAGTCGCACCCAAGCGGCCCCACTCGGAGGAGGACGATAGTGGTGCTTGCGGCTCGAAGGTTGTTGTGAGAGACACGGAAGTGTCTCTCGAGCAGCTTTCGGACTGCGATATGACCGGTTTTGATGAGACTGGTCTCTCGAGCTTCAGTGGCTACGAGTCGTGTGGTAGCACCTTTTCGGCTGGTAGCCAATTTGAGGTCTCGAAGGGGATGGAAACCCTTCCTAGGGAGAAGATCTCCAAGATTCTTGCCCGGCTCCTGTACAAGAAGAATTCAGGCAAAATCTGGAGTATTCTTGTGGAGGAGCTGGGGAAGCCGGAATTGCTACTTCCCCAACTTCTACTCCTACAAGAGGAGTGCAAAAAGAAGGGGAAGTACAACGGTATATCCCGGTTAGATCGACTCCATAGGAAGGTGGAGGAGTTGATACAGGAGCATCGCTTGGTCGATTCTCCTCGTCAATAGACGTCGTACCATCATCGTTTGAGCTTCTTATCTCTGTGAATGTGTAAGATAGGCTGTCTTAACACCGGGGGTTTAAGTGCTCATACAAGACTACACAGTACTATCGAACATGCCAAAATGTTCGATATAGACATTACACTTCTGCAGGAGACGAATTTTACACAAGACACGTATACACACCTTGAGCGCTATGCTTATCTACACACTGGCTATGCAATGTTTGCCACACCTGCGCCTCGCCGAGGCTCAGGAGTGGCAATCATTGTATCCAACAAATTTACACTATCGTCTCCTGTATATACAGATATCTTTCCAGGCTTCGCTTCTTCCTTGGACTTTGTCGTTCAAGACAAACACATCAAGGTAGTAAACGTGTACCTTCCTCATGACCAGGACATTACAAGACAAGTTCTTGATAGTGTTCAATCCTGTCTGGTGAATTTTAGTGGCGAAACTATCCTCGGAGGTGATTTCAACTGCACGCTAAATCCCTCAATGGATCGGCATTCCGGAGTTGAGTTCAACTCTGTCAATGCTACTCGGTTGAGGAATTTTGTCCGTGTTTTCAGACTCGTGGATATCTATCGTTGGATGCACCCTACGACTAGATCATACACGAGGGTCTCGCGAAATATCCATGGAAGTCTCGCAGGCTCCAGAATCGATAGACTTTACGTCTCACCTGGAATACTAGAACATTTCGTTGGTGTCACTCATGAAGTGTGTTCCGTTAGCGATCACCTTCTTGTAGTGGCAACCAGCACTCTAGTTGAAAGAAGAACTGCATACTGGATATTCAACAACTATTTGTTGAATTCCGAGCAGTTCATCAATGAATTCACTGAATTCTGGCACGATTGGCAAGAGAGGAAAGGTGACTTTCCTCTTCTTAGTCAATGGTGGGATGTTGGAAAGCTCCAAATTCGATCTTTTATCGAAGCGAATTTCAATCGAAGTGGGTATCAAGCTTCTAGCTTGTCGGCCGAAGTATCTCGGGTGGCAGCTCTTCTCCCAACTCAGCCGGAGTTGATTCTTTATTTTAACAGAATAAAGGAACGCTTGGCAACACAAACTTACAAGCACAGCTTGGAGTTTGTGCTGCGCAGCCAATCACGCTGGCTGAGGGAAGGCGATTCTCCAACCGAGTACTTCTTTCAGGCAACTAGACGACGTACTGCTTCTTGTGAAGTCGAATCGATAGTCGATGAATCTGGACAAGTCCTCAACGGACAACAGCTATCAGAATTTATTCGAGACTATTACAGTAGTCTCTACTCTGAATCGACGTCGACAACATCCTCGACCACTCATGAATTTCTTGAGAATATTCCCATTTTCTCTGAAGACAGCAAGGAGATCCTGGATACAGTAATCTCATTGGAGGATATGATCGCTGCGACAAAGGATCTAAGGCGACACACTTCACCTGGCTATGACGGCTTGACTCCAGAATTCTTCATACGTTTCAGGGATTTATTAATTCCTGACCTTTTGGAAGTCTTCAATTCGGCGGTTGAGACACATTCAGACTTTCCTTCTAGTTGGAGGAGGTCTGTTATGCGATTGATTCCAAAGAAAGGAGATTTGCAGAGGATGGGGAACTGGAGGCTAGTAACCCTATGCAATGTTGACTACAAAATCGTCTGCAAAGCATTAGGGGCGATACTCCGCTCAGTGATTGCTTCGGTAATACACCCGGAACAGTCCTATTGTGTTCCTGGTCGTAGTATCTACGACAACATCGCGGTAGCCAAACATTTGTTTGCCTACCATGAACAGACAGGTACACAAATGGCCATGATTTCTCTTGACCAGCAAAAGGCTTTTGATAGCGTCTCGCACGAGTATCTCCTGACTGCTCTCGAGGCATTTGGGTTCCCGCCCAGGTGGCTCGATATCATCGGGAAACTGTATAGAGATTCAGCGATTTTGATTAAGCATCAAGGACAGGTTCTGGCTCCTATCTCGTTTCATCGAGGTATCAGACAGGGCTGTCCATTGTCAGGTATGCTTTATGATCTTTCGTTGGAGCCGCTACTGGTGAATCTTCGTCGAATGCTCGGACAATATTCAGTGCATCTACCATATACCAATGTGAGGCCTCTTATGTTGGCATATGCGGATGACCTTTCTATTTTCGTGACAAGAGATGAAGCTTTTTCGGTCGCTCGTGCTGTTTTCGAACAGTACGAACGTATAGCGGGCGCTAAAATCAACCTTAGCAAGAGTCAAGGCTTGTGGTGTGGAAGGTGGAGAGATCGTACAGATACTCCACTGAATATCCAATGGACTAATACTTGCCTGAAGTATTTAGGTGTGTATATCGGACGCGAGAGTAAATCAAATAATAGCCGCATCGCTCTTGAGAAACTCTCTAGAGCTGTAAACTCATGGCGTAGTCGACTGTTTCCACTATCCCTAATGGGAAGGTCAGTCGTGATAAACTATTTGATTACCTCGTCCATCGTTCATCTGCTAAAGTCTGAGACGTTTGATGAAGGCTTCGTAGGTCTTCTTCAAGCAAAAGCGATAGACGCCTTTTGGTGCGGAAGACGATGGGTTGCTGAAAGCACGCTCTGTCTGCCAGTCAAGATAGGTGGATTAGGTCTCACTAACTTGGTTGTGAAATCAAGGTGTCTCCAAGTGCGTGCATTCCAACGAGTGTTTTGCCAGAGAGACACCTTAATTTCTCAACTGTGGGTGAATGTACTGGGAGGGATCGGCATAGGGGAGTATTACTACCTGCTCTCTGTTCGACCACCCTATCCTCGTGACTGGCCACAGGATCTAATCTCAACGATTCAGACCTGGGGCAGAATCAGGCCAGCATTTCACCTTAAGTGGAATGCTCTGCGGTACACGCAATTCGCGTCGATTCCAATCAGGTTTAATCCTGAATTAATAGATTCAGTGTTCAGTAATGCTCGAGGTTTTGAAGCTGACACGCATACACTGACAGTTCTCGGAGATATTATTGATATCTCTGGAAACTGTCGAATAAACACGAACACTCCACAACTACACGACCTGGCGGCTTCTGCGCGGGAGAGATTTCGCCAACTTGGGACCAGTGACCCTGGCACTAAGTTGGAAGATGCTTTCGTTCTGGACAGACCGCCTCACACACCTTTCAGCACACTTACAACACGTGTGCTCCGTGACGTGCTTATGTCAATAAGACCTCCGGAGTACACAGGATACAACAGATGGCGAACACACCTCGGGGTGAATATGGGCGTGATGGGAGGGATAACTTGCAGAGTAGTCTACAGTTATCCTTCTAGTTACAAAGATGCTGATGTAGCATTCAAATTGCTGCATCACAGTCTTATGCATCCTAATCAGTTGTCACATATCGACCGGCGGGTTCAGAGGATCTGCACAGTTTGTTCTGGTGAAGGCACCTTGTTTCACAGGTTCTTCACTTGTCCAGCTTTGCAGAGTCTGATGGAACTGGTGCGCGATATGTGTCAGTTGATCCACCCGAATTTCAGCATTACTAGGACATCGTTTCTATGGGGACCAAAGGTTTGTCGTCGGGTGAATTGTTTGATTAGCTTTGTCTTGACACTGGCCAAATCCACAATTCACTTGTACTACATGAGAGCCGGAGATGGGAATCAGAACACTGACCCACAACACCACGCACAAGCACTTAAGCGCCACTTCGTTGACAGATTGAAGAGACGTTTACGTCTTGAATATCTGGCAACGAACCCAGACACATTCAACTGCACATGGCAGCCACTATCGTCAGTGCAGGACGGCGCTCTTGTCTTTCGCTGGTAATATCAGGCCACAGCATTTGCAACCCTAGTCCACGAGGCTTCTCCTCGCTTTGGAACCGTTGCAAGTGCGGTGGGAAGGATAAGCGCTCCGTTAGAGATGCTCAGCTGGAGGGATGATGAGGGCAGTTTGTAGAGGTCTATGATACTACAGGCTGCCCTCGCGGGACTCTATAACGGTATCGCGCAAAATTTTCGTTCGTTCGGCTATTAAGTTTTTAATTCGGTTTCGGTCTCGGTGCTAAATTGCAAAATTTTTTGTTGAAATTCGCTCGTTTAGGTAAAGATATTTATTAGTTTATTTTGAAATTTTGGAACTTTTGGAACTGCCACTTACCCAATTGTCAAAATTGGGACTTTAAATTTTTTGTACAACTTTTAGATCCTTTTCAAAATTCTTGTTTCCGTTTATACAGTCTCTTTTGAGAATTTTTTTCTTGTTTGCTTTCATTTTGTTTGTGTCATTTTTCTTGTTTTTTAGTTTTTCTAATTGTTTTAATTGTTTAATTGTCCCTATTGACCTTTTATAACTTTTAGATTAGCTAGCGACTTTTTGTTTACATTTTGTAGAGCCTTTTGCCACCCTATTTTTAAGGAATTTTAAAAAGAGCCAATGAGCCAAATAATAAAGAGCTTATATAAATAAAAAAAAAAAAAAATTATTATTCCTAATTGAGCATAAACCCACATTTATGTTCCTCTCTGAAACTCTCCTCACTGAGAAACATATGTTAGCTTTTGAGCACTACAGCCTCGTCCGTCAGGACAAATCTGTGTCTACCTTAGGCACTGCACTTCTCATTAAGGAAACCTTAAATTCGAAGAGGTGAAAATAGGTAACTTTTCCAACATGGAATACACTGCTGTCAAGTTAAAACTTCGAGACAACGAGTCTCTTCTCTTAATCCCCCTATAAAATAGATGTCACGCCACGGGAGTTGATATCCAGAGTAACTTGAACAGCATTACCCGAATCTCGTACAATTTCACATACACGGTACTTGGTGGTGATTTCAACGCCAGGCACCAGTTGTGGGATGACTCTGTCGTAAGTCCGTCAGGCAAGGCAGTACATGACTGCCTACTCTTTAACACCACCCATGACTTCGTCGTTATCTCACAAGATACTCCGACCTTTCCGCGTTCTGGGTCAATTCTTGACTTCTATATCGCAACTTCTAATCTAGTAAATCTCCTACCCCAATTTTCAAATTACGTCTGCACAGCGCATATAATTGAATATAATCATTTGGCAGTTGAACTGTCAATCACCCCCAGCGCGCTCTTAAATATCTTGACTTCTGACCCTCTAGCCTCAAATTCACTCAAAGACGTTGACTGGCAACAATTTCAAGACAGCCTCTCTCAATTCCTCGAAGAAAATCTCCCTAACTCGCAACGGAATCACACGAATTGGGAAATTGACCTCCTTATTGACTTCTTCAACAACGCCATCGAAGAAAATTTCGAAAAATACTTAACAGTATTTTTCACCGAACCCTTAATAGCCACAACCCAGCCTACAGAACCGAGTGGTCGTAAATTAATTGCTTGTCAACAATTAGTGAGGAACAAACGAACATGTTTCTCGATAAAAAGTTTAGGAAGAAACTGGCTTCCATTCGACCCGATCCACACTGCTTTCAGGACATAAATAGGGTTTTCAACAGAAAGGCAAAACTCCCCAAAACCATTTTAAGCGGCTCGAACGCTTACAGCCTTCCGCAAGAAAAATGCAACGCTTTCGCGGAATATTTCCAATCCACTTTCAGAGACAACTCGTCTCTAAGCGATGCAAATTTTATAATCACTGTAGACTCGACCGTTGAAGACTTCACTGCCCAGGCAGTAGGCTCCTACATCACAAACTTTAACTCTACAAACACGTCCTTAAATCCGGAAGACCTAAGCATCTTTTCAAATCCCGCTCACGTTTCCGCCCTAATCAGGACAATTAGAGGCAAAAAGTCCGCCGGCCCAGATAGAATTTCCAACAAAGTTTTCAAAAACCTCCCACCTATCGCCATAGAGTTTCTGGCAATTATCTTCAAAAATTATCTCAATAATTCATACTTCCCTGATGTCTGGAAAACCGCGCACATAGTTCCTATTCCCAAAAAGGAAACTCGAAAAACCTTAATGAGTTCGGTCCAATTTCTCTTCTGTCCAACCTGGGCAAACTTTTCGAGAAAATAGTCCGCCAACACATAGAAAATACCTGCCTCGACCTAAATATTAGGCAGGACACCCCATTCAGTTTCAAGCCCCAACACTCCACTTTTCACGCTTTGCTCAAATTCCTCTCCGATTCCTCAAAGGCCAAAAGGGAGCAGACAGTTGGCTGCTTCCTTGATGTAGAGAAACCGTTTGACTCAGTTTGGACAAACGGGCTAATTTTCAAAATTATAAACCTCGAGTTCCCGCCTTATCTCACCCAGGTTATTCATAGCTTTCTTTCATCTCGGAATTTCTACATAGAAATCGAGAATGCCAAGTCTCAGGCAACATCAGTCAGTGCTGGTGTCCCTCAAGGTTCGGTCCTCGGACCAACTCTCTTCAATCTTTTCACCTATGACCAGCCTTCCAACCACTCAAATTCCACCACACTGCTCTATGCTGATGACTCACTTACCTACGCCCACTCCATGTCAGCCAACTTCGCTGCTACTAAAGTTGAGCGGCATGTTCTCAAACTCGATGAGTTCTACAGAAAGTGGGGCATCAAAATAAATCTGAATAAATCTGAAATGATTTGCATCCGAAACCCCTCCACAAAGGGAAGACCCAATCTCGCCACACGACCCAACAACATCGAAATCGAAGTCAATAACGAAAAGCCTCAGCCTTCAAAGAACACCAAATATCTTGGTGTCTCTTTCAATAATCTGTTGAAATTCAACAATCACGCCCACCTGATCATGAGGAAAGCCAACTACGCTTACTCCCTACTCAACCCTATTATTAGAAAGAGAAACGGTCTCCCGGAAGATACAAAGCTGGCTGCTTATATATAAACAGCTCATCCGCCCAATTATCTGCTATTGCTTCCCCATCTGGCACACCATCTTATAAGAAGCAAATCAGCGCCCTCGAAAGAAAGATTCTAAGGGCCACTCCAATCGAGGACTACCTCCTAACTCTCACCATCAAACAACTTAAGAAGATCTCTTAACATCCAAACTCCCTCATTAGTCAGCTTTCAACGCATCTCCAAGTTGAAAACTTCCATTATTTATCACCTTTTCACCTTATCAACTCGGAAACGAGAAACATTTATTACCTGGGCGAAAGATTTACTTTGGATTGCAATAATTAGACGTACAGTACTAGCGATAACTAAAGAGTTGATTGGATTATTGTTTGTGAATGTTATAAAAGTAAACATGAAAGTTAAATAAAGGAACAGCTTTTTAATGATATCTGAAATATTGTGTTTTAAATAACGAACTAAGGACACGCTCGTAACAATATGTTTTAAGTCAATATTGCCAGGCTGTTAACCTTGCAAGCAATTATATCTAGATACTACATTTCTACATTTTGAACTACTCTAACTTAAATACTACATTATACATATGTAAAATTGTGTAAAATAATTAAACAAGACTTTAAATTAACTGTAAACAGACCTTACATAAAATATTGCTCCTAATGTTCGGTGATGTCATCTCTTAAATTGATTGTCTCATCTGTAATAAAGCTTCCTAGCTGAGATAATCTGAGAATGTATGTATGTGATAAACTAAGTTTGCTGATAGAACCTGATAACACCAAAAATTACGTAACAAATCCATTATACTTGGAAACAAACTTTCAGAAAAAGAACATCAATTAATTTTTCTCAAGAACTGTTATGGTTGCTTTATGTGAGGTGAGAGGTGGGAGACGTGAAATTCTACTAACAGCCGAAGCTGATAGCTCACTCCGTGGTGACTTAAGCAGGCATGCTAGCACACTTCGATTAATGGCAGAGAGTGTGGGGTGGGTTGAGGAGTTAACTTACGTTACCATTTGTGACTGAGCTAGTTTTTGATTTGCTGAAGTATTAACCAAATATCAAATCTGTTATTTTAATAAAACGTTATTTTACTTATATTTAAATATTACAACAGCATGGAACATTTAGTTTACTGTGAAAATATATATCAAGAGATTTTTTTTAGTTTAAATAATATTATTTTTTAGAAATGATGAGACGACTCAAGCGATTAAGGCTGCAGTGTCTAAGTAATAAGCCTGATTCTTTAGAATCAGATAGAAGAGGCTGTTACATTGAAATAGATAATACGACAGAAAGTATTGTAAACATTATGGGAAGTAACAGCCATGCATTAGAGAATGTTTGCCCTATTGGATATTACCGTGACTGCATCAGGAAAGGCGATTTAAATATTTCCATGATTAATTCACAGGCAGATGTGCGAAGTGCGATCAATCTTTTAAAAATATTTAAGAAAAGATTGTGTGCTACAATAGAATCAGCTTCAGTGAAAATTTCTTCAATACAACATTTTAATGAATCCGTACGTATTAAAACGTCAAGTGATACCAATAAATAATAACTTCTGATTTTAGGTTCCATCTCTAAATGATATTGGATCTTATAACAACACTTTATCTTTTCTGATGTTAGATAGTATATTATATCAGGATATTTTACAAAGGCTTGATGTTGGAACTATAAATATTCCTAGGAAAACAACTGTCTTTATTGTAGATAATAAGGTATGTAAAATAACTCAGGAGATGGGAACGATATTTCGACAACAAAAATCAAAATAAGCAAGTCTTTTAAAACGCGGATATAATGATGTCTTAAATTAGAAATTTGTTAATTGTAATCATTATCCTTTGAAATCCTTTTTTCTTTGTTATTTCCTTGAAAAGGAAATAACTAAAGGTGGGATTTAGTCGAAAGTTGACCTATTGGGATCATAAAAGTCGGTACTTCATTGCGCCCTGGTAACATCAAACATGATTCAAAAAGGCATTTACTTTTATCATTTTCTAGTAAATAACCTGCAGAATACAGTAATTGGGAAACATTAGCAATCACTTTAAGTATTATAGAAACATTCGTCAAATCAATTCCTTTTTTCAATAAAAACTTAGAAATAGTTACAATTATATGTATATATATATTGTTCATATCCTAGGACCTAGACGAATGCCCGTAAATACAAGTACTACTTTGTTTTGGAAGGTTGATAGTTTATGTTATTTTTCTCATTTCTTTTTAGAATTGTCCGAAGGGCAGTAGAAATTGTCATAAGCGCCTTCATAGCATTTTACATTCTGTAGAACTTTTCTAAACTGGTTAAAAATCGAAATTTAATTTCCAGAGCATAATAAGTGTTAACAATTTTTCACTTTTCGCTTGAGCCTAGTACGCTGTTCAAGCGAAATTTTTTTTCCTATACAAACTCTATGTAAAAAAAATGTGGGCGAAAAGTGCCACGAAAGTTTCGATTTGAGATTTCGTAAAGTAGTACGCTGTTCGAAAGAAAAAATCAATGTTTAGGTCGTGGAATGCAGATGGCGCTAATATGAAGTGGAGACATTTTTCGCAGCGATTTATATATCCAGACATTTAATTTCGTACGGAAAAGTTGACAGTTTGATTATTGATACCGTTTAATGTTTGACGCTTTGACACATATATTTAATTTGTGATTTTACGTGTGTTACGTCAGTCAGTTTAATGTTATTTAATTTGTGATTTTACATTTTCTCCACAACTTTTTTCCGTGTAGAATTATATGCCCAGAATGGAAGCGAAATTTTCGCTTGAACAGCGTACTAGGCTTTAACATAAAAATATTAATAACTTATGACGTAATTCTTTCTATATTTTACAGGACTATTAACGGGTCACATTTGTCGTTTGTGTAATAATTTTATGGGAACAACACACACTGTATATAATCTGACAACTAATACACTTGCAATATTCCCCAATATTTTCAATTGGGTTGTAGGCAGTAGAAGCTCGTTGCCATTAGAGGATTGTCCCTTGAGTCGCATCAATTGTTTCAGTATACTATTACAACGAAATGTATCAGTCAGTAAATTACATATCTTCTCTAGTTGGTAAATGCTCCTATTGGTAACTGTAAATTCCTTCCGATAGTTTTCCAAGTCGTAATAAACAATAATATGAGTATAGTCGTGAAGCAAAATTAACGGTTTTCCGACGGCGGGGGGGGGGGGGGGGGATCGTTAATACGAGTATATTCGTGAAGCAAAATTAACGGTTTTCCGACTGCGCGGGAAAATATGCGTTTGAGGTCTTTATTATGTGTAAATTATACCGACACATATTAGTTTACAGCTTTCAATTTTGACTAATAGATGTCTCTCATAACCCTATTTTAAGGCAGAGCATATAGCTATTTGTAGAAAGTCCGTTAGAACGCGTAATAGTTCGTGTTTGGTTTCTCTAATTAAAATTACACTGTGTAATTGAAATTTTAAACGCGTTTTTCTCGAAATCAAGTTTTTCAAACTGGATGTATCAGTAGCTTCCTCAATTTTTATCCAATTGACTTGAATTTTTAACTGCAACTTTAAAACAATATTTTCTATTGAACGTCGTAGCATTTTTTGATAAATTGATTTTTATAGATATTATAAGTGATTTTCGGCTGATTTTTTCGAAAAAACAAGAAAAGTTTTAATTGACGCCATTTTTCTTTAAATCAATTTTTCGAAAAAATCCTACGACGTTCACTAGATTCTGGACTATATTTTAAGAAACTTTTTGGTTTTTTGTTCCAGATTAAAAATGTTGACTTATAGCAGTACGCCCATGTCGACGGTGCGAGTGCGCTGCTGTGGCGCCATTTTGTATCGTAAAATTAAAATAAAATTTGTTTTTTTTGTAGTTAAAGACTAGTACTTTCATATGCACAAAATATCATATCTCTATCCCTTTTCTATCGTTTGTCATGGAACTATGTTGGATGATTGGGTTTGGACGTTAAGTTCTAACTGCCAGCATGAGCTGACAGATCCCTGGGTGGACAGCGTTGTAGTGCAGGGAGGCACGCTAGCTCACCTCGGCTATTGGCGGAGAGTGTGGGAGGCTTCCACGAAAGCCTACCGCTGTCACTTGCCATATACAAAAACGATATCGTGCCTGCTCACACAAAAGAGACGAAGCACACATCCGGTCCTGAAGGAACTCTTACACCACTTACCATTACCTACGTGAAGGCGCAGATGATATGCCTTCAGCTCCATCCACCCATTGACACTGAGGGCAGCAAACTATTTTGCTCAGTATTCCTTATGATGATGACCTGTAAACGAGCGGAGTAGTGAACCTTACACGACATTCATCTCAAGAAGGCTCAAGAGGAGAGAGGAAGGAAAACACCGAAAAATTATCGATGCATTACGTTATAAAATAATTTATTAATAAATTGACCAACAAAAATTTTTGTTTCTTCCTTGCGTACTAATTCATATTCTGTTCTAAGGGAGCTAGCAAAATCTACGGGTAAGACTGATGGAGCCCTATTTAATAACCCAGGAAAACTTGTAACGATATTGAGGGTGTAATGTGGAACTGACTGACACGATCGTAGCAATATAGCAAAACAACAAAATGAAATAAAACATAGAGAAATTTGACTTACGTAGTGCTGCGGGTCCTTCGAATCGAAGGAGCTCCTTGGAGGCGACGATTGTTTCCTTTTGGATGATCTGTAACATTATGGTTTTCAAATGAAAATTTAAATCATTTTATGCTTGCTCGAGTTTGCTGCGTCGGGACCCTGTCTGCATTAACTATCGTTCTGAGCACTAGGTTTGCTTTTCTCTAGCTTGTTCCGCCTTCCTATTGTAGTGGTTATGAACATTAGCTTTCAATCGGCGCCTTGCTCCGTTAACTAAGTACATGACCCCCTGAACTCGAAATACTCAACGCTGCAGTGGGAGGACAATCCCTTTTTGTCTTATTTTGACAACAGAAATCTGACTCTGGTTTGATGGCCATTGATCGTGCAAATGTTTTCCTTAGTTTTACAATTTTTATTTTTAATTTGAAAGCTAGATATGATTAACCTTCTTATATTGAAGAGTTCATGCCTAAAAGAAACCGAACTAGTACATTCATACATACATATATGAGAAATAAAAACTATTCTACAGTACTATACATACGCTGTCAGAGGATTCGTGATTGATTTGAATTGTAGGTTATGGCCTCCTCTTCGATACCTGATCTTTCAACGTTTCTTTAATGTATCATCCCGTGGGCTTTCCTGATTCCAGCAACAATTCTAAGCTGCCCTTTTCATCGGAGTCCAAATTTCTCTGCCCTTCCACTCGTTCTGCTTTTTATATTCTTCTCCGACTTCAAAAATTTTTCTATATCTTTAGCAGGCTTTTCGACCTAACGCGTGAGCTTGTTACAAAAAAAAACGACCAGATTTCTCACTGGATGTTTAAGATAACTCGCGATTTGTTTCAAAATCTCTGCTCGCTTGGTTCGTTTCCAGTAACCTATCTTGACAATCCTCCCCGAAAAAAAATTCTTCTTTTCCGTCACTTTCTTTCTTTCGAGTTCGGTCCCAGCCAGGTCAGAGTCGCGTAGTCAAGCCACTAGTGCAGCACATTCACCGTGTGGCATACTGTGCGTGCTACTGCTAGCTGTCATGTAGTATACTGCTGCATGCAGCATGTTACGACCATAACACGTTCGTGGTACGTTTCAGAAAATCACGTGAAATTCAGTGAACACAAGGTGATATTACCCCTTAAATGAGTTGCTGTGCTTTATGTTCCTAATCCACGGCAGTTGTAGTACAGCCGTAGTTAGAGCTACTTTAGGTTTATTTTTCTCTAAATCTGTAGGCTAGCAGCTTTCGGGCCAGATTGTTTCCGTGCCATGTAGAAACATTATAACCAGAGGTTAGACTGAGCTAATTTGTTTGCAGGAATTCCTCGTGAAACTATGTCCACTGGATTTGCCCTAGAAGGGACATAGCTCCACTGATCTGCATTCGATAACCGTCAAATAGTAACAACACGGTTTGCAACAAACGTGTGATATGATGATGATTCAGAATTGATCCAAGAGAGTGCGATTTCAAAATTTGTCCAAAAGTAGAATCGTATGTTGGGTTGTATTAAATTTGAAGATACGCGTTGCACAACTTAAGCTGATAGCTTTGCTGCGCAGAGCTCTAAGCGAAGACGAGTTGTTGTCTTATTTGGGGCATCCGCAGCCTTTGTCTTTGCGCACAGTAGCCGCACAGTTATGGTACCTTCCTGATATATTACTCTAATATATGTTGCTGCTCCGTAAGCTGCTTTCGAGGCATTTGAGAATTCATGAATTTGAAGTACCTTGGTTATTTTACCGTTGAATAAAAAAATATTTTTTTTTTTTCACAAAAAATTAATACAAATGTATCAATGTTTCCTACCTTTTCATTTATGGAGTTAATCAATTTGGCAAGTATGTGCAAATAAATGCTTGCTTATTTATTACATCGATATTAAGGCAAAATACAATTCAACATATAGTGCATTGAAGTCTTTTCCCGCGTCGCAATCCCGAGCACTGCATGTAATATGATTATCAAGAACTGCGGTTGTGAACTTGAATCTTTACAATTTACCTGTGACAATTTTGATGATAACAAATTTAATTTTATTCTTCTATTCAGGATGTTTTCGTCTAGGTGGTTCATAGAGCAGGAGGTGATAGCACTCACCTAGTCGAAAAAATTCAATGGCAGGGGGGGGGGGGGGGTCCACAACAACCGTTTGGGAGATACAGGGTAATTAAGAAATTATGCTAGTTTCACTTTCTGGTCTTTCCAACGACTGCTCAGTCAGCCCCTACTCCTCTCCTCTTCGGAATTCTGTTGGTCTAAATTAAAATCTTCGGATTTTCTTACCATTTTGTTGACTTTAACCTCTATTTTTTTTTTTTTTTTTTTTTGCAAAAAGGTGGTTAACATAACTTTTTCTTATATATAAATTGTAAACTGTGGACCCTCCTCTTTAATTTGATCTATTACACCCCATGTCCTAACTGTAGCCGTTAAACAGTTATTAGCTTTGTTCAGTCAGCTGTTATACCTCAACAGGATAGGTAAAGTTAAATTAGGTTATGTTGACAATTTTATAGATCAGGGCGCAAATTTATATATTTGTCGCAGGCGCCAAAACTAGTCGTTGCGGCTCTGGGTGAAGGAACTGACAAAAAATATTAGCTTTTAACCCCTTTTCCCCTCTGCTTTGTGTTTAAAATTTTTTTGTAACCGCTTAGAAATTCAATCGACCTATCACTTACTTATATGTTCTAATACAGTAACAAAACCAATTCCACTGCTTCACCAAATATGGAAAAATTCAGACTGTTTCTAATATTTGGGTACTTTCTTTAGTTTTGCTAAGCTTTCACTCTGACAGTAACATTTATTTTACTAACGAACGGTGCCAATTTTAATAAACAAATCAAAAGGATTTGATATCTGCTAGTCAGAATTTTACTTTTGTGGTCGGTATACTGATAGTATTACCCAATTGTATTAGTAACACTGGAAATTTTGTCATTAATAAAGGCTGACTGTAATAAATCATGACCATGAATATAATCTACTTTAATTTGATTTACATGAAATAAAATTACTTGAAATTTTAAATTTTTAAAAACAAAATTTAAAAACCTATTTTTATCTTTATTTTTATTTTCTAATTTTTAAAAAAATCAAGTAATTTTATTTCAAGTAGATCCGACTTCAATTTGATTTACATGAAATAAAATTACTTGATTTTTTAAAAATGAGAAAATAAAAACAAAATTTAAAAACTGTTTTTATATTTGTTTTTCAATTTCGAATTTGCTTTCAAAGTACCTTTTTGAACCCTTTTGATAAAAAACAGATTTTTCAATGCGCTTTTCGAAATAAAAACGGTTTGATGCTAAAAATAATGTCAAATGATTTATAAAAAATTGAACGTTTTTGAAACCACGAGAATGTCAAATTTGCCAAATATAATGGTATCTTGGTAACACCAAGCGTCCTGTCAGTGTTTATGAGTTATGGGACATTTCGGACATTTTTAAATTATAGCTCTCTTCCCACCGCAACGCTCGCCCAGAGTAGATGGCAAATACGTGTGGTCACGATTAACGCTGAGACCATCTGTCCTACGATCACCGGCCCATCGGATTAACGCCCGATCGCCCGCCCTACCAGCCTGGCTGTGCTTAGGATGTCTATCTAAATGTGAATAAATGATAATTATGTATATTAGGGTGGTCCAAAAAACAAAAGTGTTAAAATGTCTAAATGCTCATTCAGAATTTGTTAGCTAATGCAATTTTAATATTCTATGCAAAATTTTAGTAAAATTCATTAATGTTTAATCGAAAATAGTGCTTTTTGGCTGTTTTGGACTTTCAGGAAAACTGTTTTAACATTTTCTGTCATAACTTTTTAATTTGACAATATTTTTTTTATTCTTTTTTTTTTTTAAATCAAAGGGAACTTAGTTATGAACTTATTGCAGTGAAAGTCGTTTTAAAAATTTAAATTCTTTTATTTTTTATAAATTTTTCAAAACGAAAATTCGGATCCGGGACTCCAATTTTTTGACTTCGCGTCAATTTTTTTGTAAGGAAAAGTGACACGCGGGTATACTTTTTCTACTATAATGTGATCTACAATCGATTATCTTCCAAACAGCTACAACTTAAGGGGGTCATGTAGTGTATGAACTGTTCTAAAAAAAAAACAAGAGAACAAGTTACAATCGGTCTTAAGACCAATAATATTATACCCTAGATGAACATAAAAGTTAAACAAAGTGAAAACAAAAAGTCCTGTATGGCAGCACCAGAGGGGGTTGTCCGATTCAGTACATTCTTGAAATTTTTTTACTATTTTTATGAAAACGCTGTCTACAAAATTTCAGCTATCTACGTTCTCAGACATTGTCTAAATTTATAGTGACAACCCAAAGTTTTGTATGGCAACACCAAGAAAGGATTGTCATATTCAATTCATTTTTGAACTTATATTTGCGATTCTTATGAAAACGCTGTGCACAAAATTTGAGCTCTCCACGTCTACGCGTTCTTAGGCAGCGTCCAAATATATAGCGAAATTGCAAAACCAAGAAGAGGTTGCCCGATTTAATAAATTTTTCAAATTTTATTTACTATTATTATGAAAACACTATGTACCAAATTTCAGCCCTCTACGTCAACGAATTCTCGAACAGTGCCCAAATATACCGTTAAAAACGAAATTTTTGTATGGCAACCCTACGAAGAAGTTGCCCGATTTGTCCCATTTTTGAAATTAAATCCATATTTTTTTTTAATAAGCTCGTGTGCAAAATTTCAGCGCTCTAAGTGAACGCGCTCTCGAGTTATAGTGCGGACGGACGGAACGACAGACGTAGAGACAGACAGGCAGACAGACAAACAAACAAACAAACAGACAGGCATACATGCAAAAATCAAAATAACTTTTAATATTATGCGTGGGTGTCCAATCCAATAATTGAAAAAGAAGATGTCATTAGTACAAAGTCGTTACATTTATCGGCATATCTTTGTAATTTGCAAAACTGCTTCACCTTCGAAAATCGCATTTCGAGAACGGTTCATATACTACATGACCCTTTAAGTTGTAGTTGTTTGGAAGATAATCGATTGTAGATCACATTATAGTAGAAAAATTATACCCACGTGCCACTTTTCCTTACCAAAAAAATGACGCGAAATCAAAAAATTTTAGTTTCGGATCCGAATTTTCGTTTTGAAACATTTATAAAAAATTGAAGAATTTAATTTTTTAAAATGACTTTCATAACTAAGTTCCCTTAATTTAAAAAAGAATCAAGAAAACATATTGTTAAATTAAAAAGTTATGACAGAAATTGTTAAACAGTTTTCCTGAAAGTCCAAAACAAAAAAAAAAACACTATTTTCGATTTGAGCGTATATGATTGTATATGGGTAATATTATCGGAATCCCCAACATCAGCTATGAAAAAATCCGAAAATTGCATTGAATAAAGGTTAATAGAGGTTGTCCTCGAATATATGTATATTTTTTTTGCAAAAATTGCACCAATATATCCTTTCCAAAACACTTTATGTCATTAAAATCAGCTTAGTATAACCGGAAATATTTCTGAAGTTAGGCCGAAAGGGAAAATTTGTGTTTGTGATATTAATTTTTTATAAAGCAATAAGCTGACAAAATTTCAACCAAATTGGTGACGTCTCTTCAGAAAGTTGATCGAATCATTGTGGAATCGCCGCTTTCTTTAATGGCATTGTAGTGTAAGAAACGTCAGTTTTTTTTATCAATTCAAATTCATTAATGACCTACTTACAGTACCTTGCCATATTATTAGACCCATTGGCATTGGGAATTTTAAGTTATGGTAACTTGAAATGATTGCAATAATTGGGGGTTCTTTTTGTAATTAATCACTTTCCCTTTCCCTTAGGAAATAAAATACAACACCAAAGTTATTTAATAAATATTTATTAAAAAAAAAGATCCAGACATACGACGAGGCATGCTGACGCAATTTCTTCTTTTATTAGGAAGATGATCTAACATGTTTTAAGTATTATTAGCTTATATGAAAATTTTTTTGATCATATTTTATGGTTTTAATGTAAATAACAGTTATAACAGGCGATTATTTAAAATAAACGCACCGGGGGTATATTAATCCACTTAACAGGAATTTTTTGCTGTTATTCGACTTGCTAGGCAACAATATTAACATTGCCAAACCAGCAAAAAAAAAGAAAAAAAAAAAGAAGAAAAAAAAAAGCAGATATCAAATCGGAAGTAAAACCAATGATTTGTTGACAAAGGGTCTCTAATGTGGCAAAGTACTGTAGATTACATATTAAATGAAAGTAAGTCCGTATCTCGATAAAGTGGCTATTCCTGAAAAAGTCAGTCTGCTACGCACATTTTTTATTACCTTAAGTTCATACTAAACTTAGCTGTGAAACTAAGCCATTCAACAAGAAATTGCGCAAGGGACTGTCAGTCAATGAAATCGCAAATACTCTTTCGTGACCCATGTATCCCAAAATCCAGACTTGTAGGTAACTCCTCTTGTTATAAACTTCTCAATATAGATTGTAGCTGTGATTGCCCACACTATGTCTAACTGAGCAATTAGTGTCGGGTCAAAACTTTAGCTTTAGACAAAACTGGAGCGAACTAAATTTTTATGAGAATAAATGTTGCAAATGGAAGTTTACGCAAATATATTAAAGAAAAGCACAATGGAATCTTGAGGGATTTATAGATAATAAGAAGTATGTCAGACAATACAGTACAATTTATTTAGATAATATACAAAGATTACATGATCTTAAAAGTACAAAATGCAATGGTGTAAAAACGGGAAGTTTTTTTTTTTTTAAATACAAGTAGACTAAATTAACCAAACCTACTAAAAAAAAGAAAAGCTAGGTAGAAAAAGAGGAGAACAACTTAAAGAAAGTAATGAAACAAATAAACAAAAGAAAAAATAAAAGCAATAAAATTAATAAATAAAAAATAAGCAATAAACAATAAGTAATGATAAGTAATAAATAATAATTAATAAAAAATAATAACTTATAAGCAATAAATAATAAATAATAAAAAACAGAGATGAATCCCGGAAAAAAACACAATACATATTTACATATACATATATATGTATATAATGAGAAATAAAACTAAGTGAAAAAAAAAATAAAAAAATTAGTTAGTAAAAAATAAAAGATAAAGAAGAGCAAAAGCAAAAAAATTAAGTTAAACTTATACATAAGAAAGCAATATTGCACAAGAGAGAATATAGAGAGAAAAAAACAGAGAGAGAGAGAGAGAGTAAAATGAGATATAGACTAAAATCCAGGGAAACACTCAGACTGCAAGAGATCAGACGACAAAAGTTTGCACTTGCGAATGCTTGGAAAAAATAAGAACGCTGCCGATATCGCGACCTGTAACAAGGTATCAAGTGTTTCTTATGTCTAGTCGATTGCAAGAAGTTCAGTTTCTTGATTTCCGATTATATATCAGTTTATGAAGAACTTTTAATCTGCGTTGGGTTAAGTAATTTTGTAGAGGGCAACCAAGCAAGGTCGATATATACGGCGATATGTGACTGGTCCGAGGCAGCTTGAATACATAGCGTAACGCATCATGCAACCAAGAGTCTTCTACGACAAACTGAATCCAGAGATGAGAATATTATGCAACCATAAGTAAAATGAGGTATCACCAGGGCGTTAACCAGTTTTTTCGCATATGAAGCTAAATAATCCAGAACTCAACCACAACTGTCGTAAACACCTATATATTTTTCCAATTGTGGCACTGATATGGTTGCAACAGGAGAACTTCGAATTAAGCTCAAAACCCAGGCTCCATGCAGATTCCACATAGGGAAGTCTGGTGTTATTTATAAATACCGGCGGTAAATTGTTGGCATCAATGTCTTTTCTATAGATCGCTAGGCAATTTGATTTGACAGGATTCAGTTCAAAGTTGTTGTAACGTTCTCACGATTGGTCTCATTGTAACCTCCTTTTCAGCAATGTGTATAGCACCGTCAATTTTACTAATACAGTCAGAAATTTCACACAAACACTTTATTTATTTGTTGTTGTTAACCTTTTTTTATATTAAATATTATTACATACATATATATCATATGTGCCTATTATTTATGTTATTATGACATAAAACCTTACAATAGTGAAAGTTCCTATACATATATATTCTTAATTTCAATATAATTCCTATCTATACTTATATTCGCTAAAAATTGTAATAATAATAAAAATTTCTTCCACTCTCTTTACTTTAACATTTTTTTTATATTTTTGTTTTTAATTAGTTATGTCGCGTGGATCATATAACCTGAATATAACGGTTACAGGGTAGAGTACTTGTTTTTCTTAGCTGGATGTTTTCAGTTTTTGTGGTTTCAGTGGAAACATTTAAAGATGAAGGTGATCTTAACCGTTTGAGTTGGATGTTAATAGCATTTTCAGAGGGTAATGTTGGTGGGGGAGATAGTTTGAATTGTTGCAATTGTGTTTCATGTGCTTCAATTTCCGCAATTGCTGTTGGTGATTCAACGTCCTGTAGTTTTATTTTTGTCAGTATGGATGGCTTGGATTGTTTATCCAATGCCTTTTTCTCAATTTGATGTACTAGTTCTATGGTTTTACCAGGTGAAAGATCTCTCTTTCTTTCTACTAATTTGATTACCTTAATGATCCCTATTATGATCAATAATAAGATAGCCAAGAAGCTCAAGCTTAGCGAACTTATTTGAATGGCTTGTGTTTTATTTCTTTCACGACGTTGGCTTTCTAAATTGTGTATTTCTTGCTCTAATTCATCTAGGGAGTAGGTGTTCTCGCTTAGAATTTGGTTAGAGCTTTCACCCCGAAGTAAGTAATTCGAATGAAACTATGGAGTTACTCAATTTTTTTAGTAAGCTCTGAACGGTTTCGTTTAAATTCAAAGTTTGGGGTTGTATGTGTTCTTGTTGTGATAATTTTATGTCATGATTATCTTCACCTTCATAAAATATCACTTGGTCGTCAATTTCAAATTGACACGGTTCGTTGAGGCTAGAACTACACAGTCCGTTTTTGCAGGACAATCTTGATCTTTTGTTTGAAAGAGAAAGAGAATAACCAGGCATTTTTTCGAGTTAATTTCACCAGAAGTTGTGGTGCATACGCTTGAGCTAAATATTCGCAATGATTCGACTCATTGAAGGGTGTTTAATCATATTGATTGAAACATAATACACATGATGTAAGGTAATATAAATTTTAAACAAAGAAGAATTTATAAAACACTTGGCAATTTATGTTCCACTATATAAATATATTTGTCATTTTATTAAAAAACCAAAAATAAAGCCGACGCTTTTCGTTCGATTAAAAGATTATCAAGGCTAAACGACTACTAATTATCGATTGTGATTGTGCTGACTAGATGCTCTGAGAGCTAATTTTAACTATAACAGGATCTAGCAGAGGGCTTCTGTTCCTGAAATCAATTTGGTCATTAACTAGAAAGGTATCATTCTTGCTTTCTGATTTCATAGATTTCATATTTGTCTAATATTTTTCCACCTTTTAAGCAATGCACTAGTTCCATGTCGTTTAAATTAGCTGAATGTTTATTATCACGTAGATGTTTTGCAAAGCCAGAGTTCGGGTTGCTGAATTTACTAGATTTTATGTGTTCAGAAAATCTTGTCTTATGAGATCTTGGCAATCATTGCAATTAAGCTTATAGACTCCACTTTTATCCACTTGTTATTGGATAGCAAATTTTTGAGAGTATATCTATTGGAAAAGGCTGGTATTATATTAGCGTTTTTCAATGTAGTTTTGAATTTATTAGATAAATCTTCTATATGTGGAATTTTCTTGTATATGACATCTAGAATATTATTCCGCACTGAAGGGTAAATGGAATCGACAACTCGATTGAAAGAATTTTTCTTTAGAATACAGATAATTGATATCCATTATTTAATGCTTTTTTATTCCAAGGGTGACAAGATTTACTTGAAATTTCAGTGTCAGAAAATGTTGGTTTTCTAAAAAGATTGTAACGTAATTTATTATTGTCTATTTTAAGCGTCAGATCTAAGAAATTGATATTATTATTGCCTAGTTCTACAGTAAATAAAATGCTTTTGCCTAATTTATTTAGAGTTTTACTCACATAATTTTCAAGTTGTCGTTCGGTTCCCACCCAGATGCATAGAATATCGTCTACATATCTTGTCTAAAATAAAATATTTTTTATAACAGGAACACCAGAATTAAAAAGCTCATTTTCTAGATTGCACACAAAGAATTCGGATAGAAAAGGTGAAAGAGCCGAAGCCATAGCCGAACCATCACTCTAAATGTAAAATTTCCCGTTAAATTGGAAATAATTTTGGTCAACTAATCAATTGCAATGTCTTATTTTTGTCTAAGATTTCGGTTTCAATTTTTTCGTATAAAACATTTTTTAATTTAATTAAAGGAATCGAGGGAAACAAATTACTAACATCAAATGAAATTAATTTAGCGTTATTAGGGATATATAAATCCTTAGTTTTTGTAACCATTTCTAGCGAATTTTTGACTGAAAATTTGGATTCAAAGTTAATCAATGGCGGTAATATTTTATTTAAAATTTTATTCAGGTTTTGTGTAGGTGCATTATAAGCGGAAGAAACAGGGTGAACTGATGCACCGTAGCAAAAGTGCCAAGTGCTTTTTTTAAATTCTTTAAATTTGTTTAAAAGTTATATTACCTTACGTTATTGAAGGGGTTAAATATGAAGTTTATGAGGTATTCTTTTACAGTTTGCCCCTTAAAAAGTGCATTTAGTAAAGGGCCAACGTACGTGCTATGATTGAGATTAATTAATAACTTTTTTTATACTCGAAATTCTGCTTGTCAAAGTAATACAAATTCTGGGGTGGTTAGGTGACTAGTTAGATAGGAGTGTTTCAAATCCAGAAGTAGAAAGTGGTTGTTAGGTGTCTTGATGGGGAACAAATGTATTTGCTGGAGCTTGAAAGCCGGGAGATTCAGAATGAGAAATTTAATTCTTATTACAAGATTACCCTTTACGATTTTACTTCAAGCCTTTCGGATAATAGCACCAAATCCTTTTGTTCGCTAGGCACTTGATCTGAGAGAATAAGGTTCTATAGGATTTTGATCACTAGGTTCAGTTTGTTTTCCATAAGAAATATTTATTTGTCGCGGGAGTCATTCGACGCACAGGTACGAGGCTCCATGAATTAACTCCGCACGAAATAACTCCGCACTCAAAAAATGCAATAAGTCAGCAAGTTTGGCGAAATTTTTTTTTGCAGAGTTATTTCATTTTGTGCGGAATTATTGCATTTTTAGTTTTGCGGACTTAGTGCATTATGAAATAAGTCCGCAAAATCAGATAGGAATTTTGGAACGGTAAATCAAAGCAGTAAATACATCATAAGCAGTAAATAGTTGTTTGGTGCAAATAAGTCCGCCGGTTGCCCGGCCCGACGCGGCACTCCGGTAGCGCGGCGCCCCGGTAGGCCGGCGCCACGCAGGGGCACCGGATAGCGTGAAGCGGAGCGAAAAGACATTACAATTATATTAGTATAAATTTGCGGACTTATTTTTACATTTGGAAATAAGTCCGCGAAATTAAGAAAAATTCAAAAATTCGGCTTTATTTCCACTTCTCTGGCGGACTTATTTCCATTTTATTTTCACGTGCGGAACTATTTCCACTTTCATTTTGCGGATTTATTTCATTATGAAATAACACCGCAATTTATGCGAACTTATTTCATTATTTTAGTGCGGAGTTATTTCGTGCGGAGTTAATTCATGGAGCCCAGGTACGATGCTTCTAGATACGAATGATTGCAAGGCAGTGAACTGGATCTGTATTTGATTCCTGTAAGTCTGGCGGAGTTTGGACTTGCGCTTGTACAGTTATATTTGAGAAATTTTGTTCAGCCTGCTCTGAGTTATAAGAACTAAGAATTTCTACTAAGGGCATCCGCGTTTGTGTTGTATTTCCCTGGCTTATACTCGATGGAATAGTCGAACTCAGAAAGTTTGTTATGAAATCGAACTAATCTTGAAGTGGGGTCCTTGGTGCTAAAGAACCTTTCAGGGACTTGTTGTCAGTGTATACTGTGAATTTACGCCCTTGTAAATAACAGCGAAAATTCCTTGTAGCCCAGACAAGTGCTAGCAATTCTCTCTCAATTGTCGAGTAATTCCTTTCTGCCTTATGTAGGGTTCGACTCGCATAAGCTATAGGGCTATCCATCGATATCAATTCGTTGACGTGTTTTTTCTAGCTCCTGTTAGTATATCAATTACCGCGAAATTTGTCCACTATTGTAAAAATATAAAAGTAGTGTTTAATTATAACCGCTTCGTTCCTTATCTGGCGGCAACTGTAGTCTTGCTTCTTATAATAATTTAATCTGTGTTTATTAAAATCTTACCATGGGAAAGAACGAGAATGCAAAACCAAATTCCAAAGCAACTGCGAAGAGTGGTACACCACCACCCGCACTGACGAGAGGTGCAGCTAAAAACCAACAAAGCAGCACACATGGCACCAGTTCTATTGCAGCAAATCACTCTAGTTCCGTAAGTTCTAGTGATCGTTTTGAACTATTAGAGAAAATTATATTTAAGAATTTGATCGATGTAATCACCGAGAAATTTGATCACTTTGAAGAACTCATCAGTCATAAAATTGAGACGTTATTCGCTTCAAAACAAGCCGACATAAATAGTTTATCGAATGAAGTTGAGCAGCTTAAAAATGAATTAAACATCGTCTATCGTGAGCTTGATGAAGTGCGTAGGATAAATAGATCATCGGATGCTATAATTACAGGCATACTACTCGGCCCAAATGAAAATCTACATCACATACTCTCGGACATTTCCTCAAAAATCAATCATAAACTTTCACCTTATGCAACTGCATTTCGTCCAAAAAAATAATCAGATCGTAAGCAGCAGCAAAGAAAAAGCGCGCCAATTATTGTAAAGTTCTCTTCGGTTGCAGAACAGCGGGACTTCATATATAAATTTAAGAGATGTGGCCCTGTAGCTCTTAGCAGCATATGTCGTAACTTCACATCGGATAGCAGAATAAATGTATTTGAGAGTCTCACACAGCGTAACAGCACAATTTTACGGAGTGCATTGTTGAAGCTGTACAGGGGAAGTCACTTGCATTCTGTATTCACTCGCCATGGAGAAGTTTATGCTCGTATTAGTAAAGACACTACGCCAATAAAAATTACCACACTGGATATATTGGATGATGTTATCACTGGAGGAAGAACTGCAGAAGCGTGATAGTTATTTAGTTTTTATCTCATTGCGTTTCTACTGGATAGTGTCCCTCAACATTTTTTCGTTAATTTATTTCTCTGTCTCTCTTTTTTTTTTTTTTTTTTTGTTAAATTATGCTAGTTCTGTACTTTTATTTTCGTTCAATTTACTTTTGCTTGATTATATTATCCAAGATGTGCGTTGTAATTGTTGTGTTTTCTTTCCCTAATTTCGAATTCTGTTGGTTCCTGGGTTCAAAAAATCGCGACATATAACGTCTCGCCCTTGGACCGAGTGAAAGCGCTTCTCAATATTTTTGCATCTCATGTTGCTGGATTTAATGTATGTTACTTCAATGCGAGAAGCATAAGAAACAAACTAGGCCTATTGCAGGATATTTTCGTTGGCTCCAAAATACATGCATTGTTGATGATATGTGAAACATGGCTGAATCAATATGTACTATCACAGTCAATTTCCTTGTAAAATTATAATGTTTTCCGATGTGTTCGTGTTGGTCGTATTGGGGGAGGTGTTGCCATTTATGTGCATAACTCATTAAAGGCAAAAATTATTAATTCTTCTGCTTCAGGTGACAAGATAGAATTTCTTTGCGTTGAGGTAGACTCAGGTTTTGATAGATGTGTCTTAGTAAGTGTATATTGCCCATCTAGTAGATTCAATGCTGAGACATGCATGCAATTCAAAGATTCTATATCACCAACCATCTTAAGGCATAGAAACGTTATTTTTTGTGCCGATATGAATGTAAATGCTTTTACCCCCAACTCAATGACAGATAATTTAATGTATCTGTACAGAACATTGAATCTGGAGGTGGTTAATGAGCTACCAACCTATTTTAATTCCACTTGCCATCCCAACTTGACTATATTGCTACTGTAGACACTGAGAAAATTCTTTTCACAACCAAATCAGCCCACCATGTGATTTAGACCATGACTTTCTGTTTTTAACTTACTCTCTGAAATTTAAACCAATTCCTCAATATGCTTCCATTGTGTATCGTGATTATAAAAGTTTAAATAAAGATCGCCTTCTAGCGGAGTGTCAGGAATTGTCCTGGAGCAGCGTATACGAAACTAACTCTGTAGACGACAAAGTAGGCATCCTTTCGCATACTTTGACCGAACTGTTTAATAGACACGTACCTTTACGAACGAGCCGATTTCAGCCGCAGAGATGCCCATGGATCACAGATGAAATACGGAACATATTATCGGAAAGAGATTACCTATTTGATAAATATAAACTTATCCGTTCAGCTGATGCGAAAAATTAGATATAAACGAGTCCGCAATAAGGCAAATTCCATGATAAGATCTGCGAAGCGTGCGTACTTTTGTGAGAAGCTAGATGTAAGCCAGCCCTCCAAGAAATTATGGAGAAATATTCGTGACTTAGGAGTACATGGGCGAGAGATACCAGCTGTAAATCAAATCAAATCAATTAAATAATTTTTTTGCGACGGGTGTCTCGGGCTCGTCTCCTTGTCCTGAAGGTTTCCCAGCTGATGGTTTTGCTTTTCATTGCGTTGATGAAGTTGAGGTTATGCTGACTCTATCTACTATTAAATCAGATGCGACAGGACCTGATGCACTGCAACCAAAATTTATAAAACTTATTGCGCCTACAATAGTGAAAATTCTACCGCACATCTTCAACCATGGTATTACTACATCTCAATTTCCCAATCCATGGAAACAAGTATTGGTGGTTCCTATTCCAAAGAAGTCCACTGCATGTACTCCAAGTGACTTCCGTCCAATTAGCCTATGCTACTTGGCTAAAGTATTTGAAAAAATAGTATACCAGCAAACCATGAACTACACAAAAAGAAACTGTTTACTGTCGACCTGGCAATCTGGGTTTCGTCCTTATGACAGCTGTGAAGCCCCTATGCTGAATTGCTGAATGTGACATCGAATGTTCACATGGCCCTTGATGAAGACCATTTGACTATTCTTGCGCTCCTTGATTTTAGTAAAGCGTTCGACTGCATAGATCACTCGAAATTGCTAGCTAAATTGGGTAATAAATTCATCTTTTCTTCATCGGCGTTAACCTTCATTAAAAGTTTTATAAGTGGGCGTAGCCAATTTGTAAAAACAAATAATGTCACCTCGAGAAGTATATCTCTCTCTTGTGGCGTACCTCAGGGATCCATACTTGGTCCCCTGCTTTTTAGTCTATATATCAATGATCTCCCAGATGTTATTCTAGATGCCTCCGTTCATCTGCATGCTTATGATGTGCAAATATACCTTAGTAGACCAATTGGCTTAGTGGAGGATTGTATAAGTCGGATAAATTGTAGCGTATTCCCCTTACGCTACCCTTTTTTCTTCCTTCCTTCGTTCCTTTTCCTTTTTACGGCTTCTCTACCTTCTGTAGAGAAACCCCCATAACTTTCTCAGGGTACCTGAAAAAGGGTGAAAAGTACATATTTTCGAGAAGTAGCCTTATGCTACTTCTCCATATAATGAAAAAAAAAAAACTGAAAATAAAAGTATTATATATTTCCGAGAAGTAGCCCTATGCTACTTCTCCATATTGTATTCATCCTGCAAAACCAAAAAATAAATAAAAATAAAATAAAATGAAAAAAAAAACCCTGAAAGACCAAAAGAAACAACAACAACAGCAAAATATTTTAATTCGAAAAATTCTAAAATGGGCAAAACGCGCACAAATTAAAATATTTCGAATAAAATTCACCGCTAGTCACAAACCTCCAGGAGACGAAAACGGCAATTCGCCTAGCTGTAAAGCATCACGCGATATCATCACGCTATGCATTACAGCAGGTCCGCCCGAAATTCCGAGAAAAGAGTTGAGCTCGAATGTACGCCAGCTGAGGCAAGCATTGGAGATTTTTTTTTAAAGAAAGAAAGAAAAAACGTTCGTCGGTCGGTCGGGAGGGATAGAGAACGGCTGGAATGTAGGCAGACCGCGCGGAGTTGAGTTAGTTGATTCTGAGCAGGCGACTAGGGAAGAACCACGCGCGCACAGTAGTAAAAAGTTTTTTTTGTTGGTGAAAATTTTGATTCGGAACGGTCGTGGAAGAAGATCAGATCATGGGACTTTTGTGATTCTCCGCTGGTTTATGGCTTTTCCTGAAAAGGAAAATGTCGATTAATTATTGACTCGAGCGTTATAAATTGTTTTAATAGATTACCTGTGCAATCTTTCTTTGTGAACTTTTATTGCCAAGAGAGCATATCTGAAAAGGAAAATTATTTGATTATTTAGTGACTCTAGTGTTATAAGTTGTTTTACTGATTACCTGTGCCATTTTCCTTCGTGGAATTTTCATGCCAGAGAGCATATCTGCAAAGGAAAATTTTGATTAATTAGTGACTCTAGTGTTGTAAGATGTGTAATTTTTCCTTGCTGAATTTTCGTACCGTGAAGGCGTATCTGGAAAAAGGAAAATTTTGATTTTTATGGATTACCTGCGTAAATTTTCGTTTGTGGAATTTTCATGCCAAGAAAGCATATCTGAAAAGGAAAATTATTTGATTATTTAGTGACTCTAGTGTTATAAGTGTGTTACTGATTACCTGTGCCATTTTCCTTCGTGGAATTTTCATGCCAGAGAGCATATCTGAAAAGGAAAATTATTTGATTATTTAGTGACTCTAGTGTTATAAGTTGTTTTACTGATTACCTGTGCCATTTTCCTTCGTGGAATTTTCATGCCAGAGAGCATATCTGAAAAGGAAAATCTTGATTAATTAGTGACTCTAGTGTTGTAAGATGTGTAATTTTTCCTTGCTGAATTTTCGTACCGTGAAGGCGTATCTGGAAAAAGGAAAATTTTGATTTTTATGGATTACCTGCGTAAATTTTCGTTTGTGGAATTTTCATGCCAAGAAAGCATATCTGAAAAGGAAAATTATTTGATTATTTAGTGACTCTAGTGTTATAAGTGTGTTACTGATTACCTGTGCCATTTTCCTTCGTGGAATTTTCATGCCAGAGAGCATATCTGAAAAGGAAAATTATTTGATTATTTAGTGACTCTAGTGTTATAAGTTGTTTTACTGATTACCTGTGCCATTTTCCTTCGTGGAATTTTCATGCCAGAGAGCATATCTGAAAAGGAAAATCTTGATTAATTAGTGACTCTAGTGTTGTAAGATGTGTAATTTTTCCTTGCTGAATTTTCGTACCGTGAAGGCGTATCTGGAAAAAGGAAAATTTTGATTTTTATGGATTACCTGCGTAAATTTTCGTTTGTGGAATTTTCATGCCAAGAAAGCATATCTGAAAAGGAAAATTATTTGATTATTTAGTGACTCTAGTGTTATAAGTTGTTTTACTGATTACCTGTGCCATTTTCCTTCGTGGAATTTTCATGCCAGAGAGCATATCTGAAAAGGAAAATCTTGATTAATTAGTGACTCTAGTGTTGTAAGATGTGTAATTTTTCCTTGCTGAATTTTCGTACCGTGAAGGCGTATCTGGAAAAAGGAAAATTTTGATTTTTATGGATTACCTGCGTAAATTTTTGTTTGTGGAGTTTTCATGCCAAGAAAGCATATCTGAAAAGGAAAATTATTTGATTATTTAGTGACTCTAGTGTTATAAGTGTGTTACTGATTACCTGTGCCATTTTCCTTCGTGGAATTTTCATGCCAGAGAGCATATCTGAAAAGGAAAATCTTGATTAATTAGTGACTCTAGTGTTGTAAGATGTGTAATTTTTCCTTGCTGAATTTTCGTACCGTGAAGGCGTATCTGGAAAAAGGAAAAATTTTGATTTTTATGGATTACCTGCGTAAATTTTCGTTTGTGGAATTTTCATGCCAAGAAAGCATATCTGAAAAGGAAAATTATTTGATTATTTAGTGACTCTAGTGTTATAAGTTGTTTTATGGATTACCTGTGTAAATTTGTCTTCGTGGAATTTTCCTGCCATGAGGGCATACCTGAAAAAGGAAAAGTTTGATTAGTCAGCGACTTTGGTCGTATAATTTTTTTTTGTTATGATTTACCTGTTTAGTTTTCTTCGATGATTTCGACGCCGTGGAAGCATACCTGGGAATAAAGTGTTAATTATTCAGAAACTCTGGTGATAGATCTTTATGAATTACCTGTGTAGTGCCATTCGTTAATTTCCACGCCGAAAGGGTGTACTTGAGTAGAAAAATTTAATTAATCAGTAACACTAGTGATAGATCTTTCGTGAATTACCTGTGTAATGCGGTTCATTAATTTTCACGCCGTACAGTTGTATTCAAAAGGAAAACTTTGGTTAATCAGGGTCTCTCGCGAACTTTCTTTTTCGAGTTCCGTATTCCCATTATTCGCTATACATATCACAGCTTTGGAATATTGAAGAATAAGTGCGTAATACAAAACAAAAAAAAAAAAATATAAAACACTAATAAAGAAAAAAAATAAAAAAGGAGAAATATATAAATTACTATTCTATTAATAAATAAAAAAAAAAAGAAAAAAAAAGAAAAAAGAGGTCAATGTACCCACAAATACAACTCCGAGCAGTCAATAGTCCTGTCAACGGAAGGGTGCACCCAGTCAACTTTAGCATATGTCATCGAGGGACTTCGTTCGCCTCTTATCTGTCCTGGTAGAGGTCCAAGGTTTAGTATTTAATATTGTCTTGAAAATAAGAGATATCTTTTGGTTTTGACTGTCGGTCGGCAGAGGCCCAAGGGCTCGTAATGTTATCCTAAGTAGAATAAAAAAAAAGGTATCTTTTGTTTGAAGTCGTGGCCAGTAGAAGCCCAAAGTTTGAGAATAGCGTACTTCTTGCATGAATCCTAGTCATAAGTATAGGTAGTAGGGCCAGCTTAGAATAAGCGTTATAAATGTATATGAATATAGTCTTCTTATTAACGTAAAGGCAGGGAAGAAGTGACAAAAGGAAGGCTTTTTCTATTATAGTGAATTTTTTTTTGGTGCATACCTAATTTGTACAGCTGGTTTTGTATGGAGAATCGTGGGATGAGATTATTATTAAATATTTTGTGAACTTACGAAGCCGTGTACTCCAGTTCTTAACTAGTAGCCCTGTTCAACCACCGTTGTCCATCGTCCACCCTTCGTGGGTAGGCAGACCCCTCATACCGGGCGGGTATGGAACGCATTGCTACAGGTAATAGCCTCAACGTGATGGAGTAGCTAACTTTGGGACATGGTATGGCGGATCGATTCGTAGAGGTAGGCCTCTAGCACACACATTCTTCATATGGGGCTAAGCATATCAGTACGGCTTTGGAGGCTTAGCCAGGCTGGATGGGGGCGATTGGGCCCAATATTACCCAAAGCTTGAGTCTCAGCATCATCGGAGACTCTCACTCGCTCTCTCCCTCTCTCATCGCTTCCTGCTCCGGCGTTGAACGTTCTCCGGGTGTTAATATCTAGGTCCTGCGTTGACGATGTTTCCGCTGTTGTTTTTTTTGCTTACTAACATCAAATTAAATAAATTTTCTTCCATCTAGGATTCTAGGTTTCACCAGGAGGAGGAAACTTGCCTAGTTCTCAGTCCTTCCTTTTTTTGTCCGTCCGTCCGTCCGCAGTCTCACCTGCAATTTCGGGTTTCTTTTACTGTCCGTCCGTCTGTCTGGTCAACTATTCTGTCGATTATGCACAGCTCGACAAGCATTGAAGGGATGTGGGTGGCAAGAACCACCCCAAGCCGGCTGATCGCTAGCGGCATACTCGCTGTGCAGCCACCCACACATATCCTGGATATGATTTTGTAACCAAGAGGTGTCGGACGCGGTATGTGTCTACATTCAGGTACAAGTGGATGTAGGTAGATCTGTCGGCTGACAAGCTCTTCGTTACAAATGGCGCCCAAAGGTTGTTTTTTTTTGGCTTTAGTCAAGCTTCTCTTGACTAAAGCGCGATTTTATTATTTCAAGATTAATTTCTGATATTTCTGGTCGCCCATTTGTGTTACAAATGGCGCCCAAGCGGTTTTTTTTTCTCGGCCTTTAGTCAAGCTTCTCTTGGCTGAAGTGCAATTACTATTTCTATGATTATTTCTGGTCAAGAATCATTTCTTAATTTTTGGTATCATTATTAGATCTTTTTTTTTTTTTGTTGTTTCCTGTAATGGAAGGCCTCAGTGTTCTAAGCTGACGTAAGCGATGTCGTTTAAGTTAATCTAGGTTGTTGACGGAAGTCATGCTACTTTTGTTGGCAGCAGTGTGTGACCGGACGTGGGTTGCCTGGCCGGATGCAAGGGGCTGAGTCCACGCAGAGCTCTTCTTGCTTCTGTGAAGTGCGTTACTTCCACGATAGCTCCTTTTTGGCTCTCGTTGGGCTCGACCTTTGTATCGCGGTGGGGTCACTCGGCCGTGGTCCTGGCTGCATGAGTGGTAATAAAGTGCCTTCGGTCAAGTTCAAGTTAATTGTCACACTAAATTCAATAGTTTCCTTTTGTTTAAGTGCTCATTTCCTCGGCAACAAGCGAGTCTTGTGCGCGAGGCGTACCACCTGTGAAGCCAAGCTTCGGCTCGTGGACGCCGAGTTGACGACCACTTGACAGTGTTACCTGCATGACGAGCTGGTCAGCTGACCCAAACCTGGCAGGTTGTTGAACGATGTTCTTCTTTTGATTCTGTCCTTGTCTGGGCATTGGTGTCGGCTTACCGGTTTTAGTGTGCACCTTCGCACCAGGTTTTTTTTGTTCAAACCCTTCTTCCCTTATCATTATCAAATTCAGTAATTCCTCTTGATGTTCCCTAGTGTAAGGGTGAGTTGTTCGGTTTGGGGTGGTCAGTCAGCGTTGTATGCGAGGCATACGTTGTCGAAATTAGTTCCGCGGACTTCTGTTAGTTCCAGGGAGAAGCCAGTATTTTGTTAAATTTCTATGTTGTTTTGGGCTGTGAGCCATTTTAGTTTTGGGTTTTGTAAGGCTGTTTTGAGGCCTGTATTGTCACAATTGGCAGGCATGAGCTTTCATTTTCGTTGCTTCTTGTTAATTATCTCGAGTTATTCATACATACAACCGGCTACTGCTTCTCGCCTGAGTACTGGCAGCCACTGAATTGCTGACAACTCACCTCCGCCTTTGATCTGTTGACTTCAGTCTCTTGCCAAGTTGATGGACGTGGTCCGTCTTCTTTGATGTTTCTTTTATCCTTGGTAAAAGAGTGTTCGTCCTGATCATCCTAGCATGGGACGGCAACCCTTCAGGTTCTGGTTCCACAATTTTAGTTTTCTACAATCGTTAGCCCACAATATGGACTGACCGAAGTGCATAGTTGAGCAATGTTCTGCGTTGAGAGAGAGAGAGAGTTTTTGTTTAAATCCAGCTGGGCTGGAGAAGAAGAAGTTTTCGTTTTGTGTGTGTTGAACGGGCGTACTGTCCTCGTCGAACCGTCATGCCAGCATCCCTCCTTACAAATGATAATCGTATAGTATAAAAGCATTTTCTTATATATGTATATAGATTTTTGGCACAATTTTCTTTGAAATTATTGGTGACATTTGCATAAACGCATTTTCTTGTATCTACATATTTGGCACAAGTTTTGGTTGGACCAACTGCGACATTAGTATAATCGCATTTTGTTTTTTTTTTTACACAAGTTTTGTTTGAACTATTGTTGGCACTAGTATAGGCACGTATTTTTTTTATTAGTTTTGCTTAGCACAATTTGCGTTTGGGTTATCGTCGACATTAGTGTAAACGTAATTTTTTTTTTATATATATACTTGGAACAATTTTCGGCTGAATTATCTTTAGCATTAGCATTACCGCACTAATTTTCCTTTATATATATATCTGGCACGATTTTTTTTTCGGCTGAATTACCTTCAGTATTAGTATAAACACAATTTATACATTCCTTTTCTTCGGTTTTTTTTTTATATACACACTCGGCACAGTTTTCAGGCGAATATCCTCTTGCATTAGTATATACCCGTTTTTTTTTTAGTTTTATTTGGTACAATTTCCGGTTG
Organism: Dioctria rufipes; assembly: GCA_963924295.1. Taxonomy (NCBI): domain Eukaryota; kingdom Metazoa; phylum Arthropoda; class Insecta; order Diptera; family Asilidae; genus Dioctria; species Dioctria rufipes. The sequence continues at coordinate 139,394,272 of OZ002744.1, forward strand.
AATTATTGTTGACCTTGGTATAGACGAATTTTACTTGGCACAATTTTCAGCTGAATTATCTTCAGCATTAATATAAACACATTCATTTTTCTTTTATTTATGCATTTGGCACAATTTTCATTGGAATTATTTCTATCATTGTTATAGACGCATTGGTCTCTATACGTTAGGTTTACTTGGCACAATTTTTCAGCTGAAGTAGTTTCAGCACTAGTATAAGCGCAATTATATTTTTCTTCTATTTATACATTTGGCACAATTTTCGAACGCAGTATCATAGTCGCAAACGCACTTTGGGTTTTTTTTTGTTTACCATACTTGGCGGAATTTTCGCGAGTAGTTACATCATTGTTTCGCTATTGCATTGGGTACAATCGTTGCCTGAACTACTCTTGGCATTACTACAGACGCGTTTTTATATTCTGCTTAATTCTCGGGGAATTTTTCTTTTGATATCAACACCAGAGCATTACCTCGCGGGTTTTTCTTTTTTTTCTTCTCAATTTTATTTGTCGGAAGTTTCAGACTAAGATGGACTTCTCCTTCTTATCACCGGATGAGCTTGAGGTCGAATTCGCGGTACGCAACCTTAGATCCGCTGACGCTAACGCTCGCCGTAAGCTCACAGAGGTGTACGAGGCCGAGAAGTTGGAATCCGGCAGAGCACCCTTTAAGTCTCACGCTCATAAAAATCCAGCGCGCGAATTAGACTATATTATCAGTCGAGTCGACGCTCTGAATCGTGATCTGAGTTCAAACCCCATCCGAACTGTCGAAGATCGTACGCGTTATACCAGTCAGGTGCTCCATGTACTCTATAGAGCCCAGCGGCTGCGTAACACGTCTCCCTCTGTCCAGACTGATGCGCAAGCTTATGTCCAGACCTTGGAGGATATCCTGAGCCGCGTCGAGGCCTCTCAGCCTACGACAGAGTCCGTGGCTGAGGGCGCTGGAGGCGCAACGCTCTCAGTTCCTGTGATTAGCACAGATAGTCAAGGGGCTAACCCGTTGACAGGTGCTAAGCCGAAAATAGTTTTGACCACCGAAGGCGCTGCGGTGAACGTACCAGGACCTAACTTGGGGAACGTCCACACTAAGCCTGCCGAGTCGTACTTGGACTTTTCAATATTCGAAGATCAGAGGGCTCAAGCAGCTCCCACTGACATACCACACACGTTTGCTGACCCAATGTCGGCAAGGTCACGTATTCCATCGATCAACGATCGGTTGGAAAGTTTGAATAGAGGTCCAGTCACGGGAGTACCTCCATTGCCGAGACAAAGTAATACTGGGTCTCGTGTACCACCTTTATCGGGTCCGTTCGTTTCTCCGCTTAACATTCCAACTCATAATCGACAGCCAGCAGCGAGGGACCGTAACAGCGTATCTCACAGTCCTGTCTTCCGCTGGAAGTTGAATTTTGATGGCACATCCGGCTTGGATGTGACAGAGTTCATATTCCGGGTAGAATCCCTGGCAATATTAGAACAAGTATCCGCCTCCGAATTATGTGCTGGGTTCCATACCCTCGTTACTGAGAAAGCTGCCAACTGGTATTGGTTATATTTACGAAATCAGCATACGCACTCGTGGCAAGAGTTACGTTCAGCACTCCTACGCGAATTCCGCAGCCAGGAAACTGACTACGAAATTCGCAAGCTAGTTGAGTCAAGGAGGCAGGGAGTTAACGAGTCCTTCAGTGATTTTCGATTAGCGGTTCACGCTTTAGTGTCCAAAATGAGCATGCCGATTCCAGAAGCCGAGCTGGTGGAAATACTGCGACGTAACATGAAACCCGCTTTACAGGAGGCGTTACTCCTCTATCAGACTGATAACGTGCTAGACTTGAGGGACCTGTGTAATCGATTTGAAAAATTATGGTCCGATATAGGCTCTCCGCGGGCGGTTGCACCGCGACGAGCAGTGCATGAAATTTATTCAGATACGCCGTATCTGAATCACACCTTGTCCAATCAATTAGACGCCATTGAAGTTCCACCGCGAGGTGTTCAAGTTAATGCTTCGAGAGATATTCCCCGTTCCGCTAGATCTCGGGTGATATGTTGGAACTGTTTGGCCGAAGGTCACATCTACATCAACTGTCCACTTGGTCCACAGAGGGTCTTCTGCTATGGATGCGGTACAGTGGGGGTAATTAAACCACAATGTAGAGCTTGCTTGTCGGAAAACCGAGGCAGGGGTCAAAAGTTTGTCGGTGGTCAGCGCCGTTTGACTCCAGGCCAAACCTTCCGGCGCACGACAGAAGAAGCGGCTACCAACACCGAGCCCGACCGCTACCGTTAACTCCGCGGCATAGAGCTGGCAGCGATGCTGCAGCGCGACCAAAGCACGAAGTTCGTGAAACCAAATTGGTTATTAAACCGACTAACAGTCTTAAAGTAAACATGTCTAGCTCTTCCACTCAGACAAACCCTCCTACTACTTCCTCAGTGGTGGGTGATAAACCTCTGTTAGCCTTTGTTACTAGCCCCTTCTGGGTTAGCCTTCCTTTGAAGGATTTTACTTTCCTGTCCTTTCTTCAATCTTTTCCAATCAAGGAATGTCACAGCGTCAGCCAGTGCGGATGGAGTCTCAGCGAAGTTTTTTTTTTCATATTGTGTATTATCTCTAAACTATCAAGTTTAGATGGTCTCAGTCTTTGTTACTAACCCCTTCTGGGTTAGCCTTCCTTTGAAGGATTTTACTTTCCTGTCCTTTCGTCAATCTTTTCCAATCAAGGAATGTCACAGCGTCAGCGAGTGCGGATGGAGTCTCAGCGAAGTTTTTTTTCATATTGTGTATTATCTCTAAACTATCAAGTTTAGATGGTCTCAGTCTTTGTTGCTAACCCCTTCTGGGTTAGCCTTCCTTTGAAGGATTTTACTTTCCTGTCCTTTCTTCAATTTTCTTACAGCTTGAACCCGCTTGCTGCATCTCGCGGGCTTTCCGCCGTCCTGAGTGAGTTGATAGATGAATTCTATCCGTTACGAAACAATTTCCTCTCTTGGGATTGGGTGAATCTCCGGGGTGCTGCGACCGGATTCAGCAGATCACGGAACGATAAGTAGCGGCGTTTCACCGACGAAGTCTTAGTTTCGAGCCGAACATGTCCATACGTAATAAACCGATTGCCGCACTTCTTCCTGGTCAGCTCATTGGGCGAGGCGAGTTGATAGACGAAGTCTATTTGTTGATAGGTCCTCCCTCGTTCAAGGCGAGCTAGGATTATGACCGCAGTTGGGATCTGATTTCGCAATAACCGAGGGTACAGTGTATGCCCGGCTTGAGACTCTGGTGGGTCGTCCCCACGTTGGGCGCGTTGTGGGTGGACCTATTTTCCTTTTTTTTTTTTTTTGCATACCCTGACCTATGCCTCGTGTCAAAGCCCGGCTTGAGACTCTTATCTCGGTGGGTCGTCCCCACGCTGTAGCGTATTCCCCTTACGCTACCCTTTTTTCTTCCTTCCTTCGTTCCTTTTCCTTTTTACGGCTTCTCTACCTTCTGTAGAGAAACCCCCATAACTTTCTCAGGGTACCTGAAAAAGGGTGAAAAGTACATATTTTCGAGAAGTAGCCTTATGCTACTTCTCCATATAATGAAAAAAAAAAAAACTGAAAATAAAAGTATTATATATTTCCGAGAAGTAGCCCTATGCTACTTCTCCATATTGTATTCATCCTGCAAAACCAAAAAAAAAAAAAATAAAAATAAAATAAAATGAAAAAACAAACCTGAAAGACCAAAAGAAACAACAACAACAGCAAAATATTTTAAGTCGAAAAATTCTAAAATGGGCAAAACGCGCACAAATTAAAATATTTCGAATAAAATTCACCGCTAGTCACAAACCTCCAGGAGACGAAAACGGCAATTCGCCTAGCTGTAAAGCATCACGCGATATCATCACGCTATGCATTACAGCAGGTCCGCCCGAAATTCCGAGGAAAGAGTTGAGCTCGAATGTACGCCAGCTGAGGCAAGCATTGGAGATTTTTTTTTAAAGAAAGAAAGAAAAAACGTTCGTCGGTCGGTCGGGAGGGATAGAGAACGGCTGGAATGTAGGCAGACCGCGCGGAGTTGAGTTAGTTGATTCTGAGCAGGCGACTAGGGAAGAACCACGCGCGCACAGTAGTAAAAAGTTTTTTTTGTTGGTGAAAATTTTGATTCGGAACGGTCGTGGAAGAAGATCAGATCATGGGACTTTTGTGATTCTCCGCTGGTTTATGGCTTTTCCTGAAAAGGAAAATGTCGATTAATTATTGACTCGAGCGTTATAAATTGTTTTAATAGATTACCTGTGCAATCTTTCTTTGTGAACTTTTATTGCCAAGAGAGCATATCTGAAAAGGAAAATTATTTGATTATTTAGTGACTCTAGTGTTATAAGTTGTTTTACTGATTACCTGTGCCATTTTCCTTCGTGGAATTTTCATGCCAGAGAGCATATCTGCAAAGGAAAATTTTGATTAATTAGTGCCTCTAGTGTTGTAAGATGTGTAATTTTTCCTTGCTGAATTTTCGTACCGTGAAGGCGTATCTGGAAAAAGGAAAATTTTGATTTTTATGGATTACCTGCGTAAATTTTCGTTTGTGGAATTTTCATGCCAAGAAAGCATATCTGAAAAGGAAAATTATTTGATTATTTAGTGACTCTAGTGTTATAAGTGTGTTACTGATTACCTGTGCCATTTTCCTTCGTGGAATTTTCATGCCAGAGAGCATATCTGAAAAGGAAAATTATTTGATTATTTAGTGACTCTAGTGTTATAAGTTGTTTTACTGATTACCTGTGCCATTTTCCTTCGTGGAATTTTCATGCCAGAGAGCATATCTGAAAAGGAAAATCTTGATTAATTAGTGACTCTAGTGTTGTAAGATGTGTAATTTTTCCTTGCTGAATTTTCGTACCGTGAAGGCGTATCTGGAAAAAGGAAAATTTTGATTTTTATGGATTACCTGCGTAAATTTTCGTTTGTGGAATTTTCATGCCAAGAAAGCATATCTGAAAAGGAAAATTATTTGATTATTTAGTGACTCTAGTGTTATAAGTTGTTTTACTGATTACCTGTGCCATTTTCCTTCGTGGAATTTTCATGCCAGAGAGCATATCTGAAAAGGAAAATCTTGATTAATTAGTGACTCTAGTGTTGTAAGATGTGTAATTTTTCCTTGCTGAATTTTCGTACCGTGAAGGCGTATCTGGAAAAAGGAAAATTTTGATTTTTATGGATTACCTGCGTAAATTTTTGTTTGTGGAATTTTCATGCCAAGAAAGCATATCTGAAAAGGAAAATTATTTGATTATTTAGTGACTCTAGTGTTATAAGTGTGTTACTGATTACCTGTGCCATTTTCCTTCGTGGAATTTTCATGCCAGAGAGCATATCTGAAAAGGAAAATCTTGATTAATTAGTGACTCTAGTGTTGTAAGATGTGTAATTTTTCCTTGCTGAATTTTCGTACCGTGAAGGCGTATCTGGAAAAAGGAAAAATTTTGATTTTTATGGATTACCTGCGTAAATTTTCGTTTGTGGAATTTTCATGCCAAGAAAGCATATCTGAAAAGGAAAATTATTTGATTATTTAGTGACTCTAGTGTTATAAGTTGTTTTATGGATTACCTGTGTAAATTTGTCTTCGTGGAATTTTCCTGCCATGAGGGCATACCTGAAAAAGGAAAAGTTTGATTAGTCAGCGACTCTGGTCGTATAATTTTTTTTTGTTATGATTTACCTGTTTAGTTTTCTTCGATGATTTCGACGCCGTGGAAGCATACCTGGGAATAAAGTGTTAATTATTCAGAAACTCTGGTGATAGATCTTTATGAATTACCTGTGTAGTGCCATTCGTTAATTTCCACGCCGAAAGGGTGTACTTGACTAGAAAAATTTAATTAATCAGTAACACTAGTGATAGATCTTTCGTGAATTACCTGTGTAATGCGGTTCATTAATTTTCACGCCGTACAGTTGTATTCAAAAGGAAAACTTTGGTTAATCAGGGTCTCTCGCGAACTTTCTTTTTCGAGTTCCGTATTCCCATTATTCGCTATACATATCACAGCTTTGGAATATTGAAGAATAAGTGCGTAATACAAAACAAAAAAAAAAAAATATATAAAACACTAATAAAGAAAAAAAAAATAAAGGAGAAATATATAAATTACTATTCTATTAATAAATAAAAAAAAAAAAGAAAAAAAAAAAAAAAAAGAGGTCAATGTATCCACAAATACAACTCCGAGCAGTCAATAGTCCTGTCAACGGAAGGGTGCACCCAGTCAACTTTAGCATATGTCATCGAGGGACTTCGTTCGCCTCTTATCTGTCCTGGTAGAGGTCCAAGGTTTAGTATTTAATATTGTCTTGAAAATAAAAGATATCTTTTGGTTTTGACTGTCGGTCGGCAGAGGCCCAAGGGCTCGTAATGTTATCCTAAGTAGAATAAAAAAAAAGGTATCTTTTGTTTGAAGTCGTGGCCAGTAGAAGCCCAAAGTTTGAGAATAGCGTACTTCTTGCATGAATCCTAGTCATAAGTATAGGTAGTAGGGCCAGCTTAGAATAAGCGTTATAAATGTATATGAATATAGTCTTCTTATTAACGTAAAGGCAGGGAAGAAGTGACAAAAGGAAGGCTTTTTCTATTATAGTGAATTTTTTTTTGGTGCATACCTAATTTGTACAGCTGGTTTTGTATGGAGAATCGTGGGATGAGATTATTATTAAATATTTTGTGAACTTACGAAGCCGTGTACTCCATTTCTTAACTAGTAGCCCTGTTCAACCACCGTTGTCCATCGTCCACTCTTCGTGGGTAGGCAGACCCCTCATACCGGGCGGGTATGGAACGCATTGCTACAGGTAATAGCCTCAACGTGATGGAGTAGCTAACTTTGGGACATGGTATGGCGGATCGATTCGTGGAGGTAGGCCTCTAGCACACACATTCTTCATATGGGGCTAAGCAGTACGGCTTTGGAGGCTTAGCCACGGTGGATGGGGGCGATTGGGCCCAATATTACCCAAAGCTTGAGTCTCAGCATCATCGGAGACTCTCACTCGCTCTCTCCCTCTCTCATCGCTTCCTGCTCCGGCGTTGAACGTTCTCCGGGTGTTAATATCTAGGTCCTGCGTTGACGATGTTTCCGCTGTTGTTTTTTTTTGCTTACTAACATCAAATTAAATAAATTTTCTTCCATCTAGGATTCTAGGTTTCACCAGGAGGAGGAAACTTGCCTAGTTCTCAGTCCTTCCTTTTTTTGTCCGTCCGTCCGTCCGCAGTCTCACCTGCAATTTCGGTTTTCTTTTACTGTCCGTCCGTCTGTCTGGTCAACTATTCTGTCGATTATGCACAGCTCGACAAGCATTGAAGGGATGTGGGTGGCAAGAACCACCCCAAGCCGGCTGATCGCTAGCGGCATACTCGCTGTGCAGCCACCCACACATATCCTGGATATGATTTTGTAACCAAGAGGTGTCGGACGCGGTATGTGTCTACATTCAGGTACAAGTGGATGTAGGTAGATCTGTCGGCTGACAAGCTCTTCGTTACAAAATGAGGATCTCAAACGTGTATATGACTGGTCTGAGCAAAATAACTTAGCTCTTAACCATAATAAATCGAACTGTATGGCGATTTATAGACTTGATATTTATGAGAATTCTTTACCACCGATTTATTTAAACGACAATAGACTAGTATATGCAAATTCTGTGAAGTGTTTATGGTTTCACCTCAACTCAAAATTTTCATGTTGTGATCATGTCAGTGTTACACTAAGGAAAATATATGGATTCCTGTGGCAGCTTTTTTTGAACTCCGATTGCTTAATGCATCACTTACGAGTAAGACTAGCTAAATCCCTTTTGCTACCCTATTTCACATATGGCTGTACGATATTTCCAGTTCTCGATTCAGTCTGTCGTAGGAAACTCTTGGTTGCATTCAATGATGTAACCCGATTTGTCTTCAAATTGCCGCGATATAGTCACATCTCTCCTTATGTACACAATTAGAAACGGAGGAGGACATACAAAGTATTAAAATAAATTTTTATTATCATTATTTTTCTTGTTTTCATTATCTTTATAAAAAAGGAAATGTGCGTATAATTGAATTTCGCACCTATTTTTTGTTAAAGTTTGCCAATTGATTGTTTGTAATTATGCTAAGAAAGAAATATTTTACAAACAAGGTATATCTAATTCTTTGCAGTTTCCCTAATTCAGTTTTACCAATACTGTCCTTTATTTCCTTAAATCGACAAAAATTGGGGTGCGTATAAATGAATTTCGCTGACTGTATATATATATATATCATATGTGCCTATTATTTATATTATTTATTATTATTTATTAAATCTGCTGCACTGACTAACGCTGTTACTTATCTTAATATTAAATCACTACCAATCAATTTTTTAAACCACTGCCGCTTGTGTTTCCCTACGCATTTTTTACTTTCTCCGCTATTACTTACTATCTGTACGAATTTTAAAAACTTGCTTGCAATCCCAACTCGACTCTGTAACTACTTGCTAACTCAAAAATTCAACTGCACCGCGAGTTTATTCTATATATGTATATCGCAAAATAATTCTTAGTCTACCAAACAAGCAAACTGCTACACATTGTCATCACATCATTCATTCATTTTGTAATTAATCATCATTTCCCATATTTCACTTTGAACTATTTTGGTATCGATATATTGTACCATTTGATCCGACTTACATTCTGCAAAGTTATTAATGCAGGTCAGATTTATTATGTCACAACAAGTGAAATGGTGTTAAATTGTTATTGTTTTTGTGATGTTGTGATGATGACTATTTGAAGCAATACTGTAACACGTTTTGTACAGTCCAATCATAATCTCGCTGGAGATCTTGATTCAGTCGACATACACAATCCTCCGTTAAGCCAATTGGCCATCTGCGCGTTGTCGGCTTATATGTATTACAACATCATGGATTACGTCGGTCAGGTCAGTTATATAAAGACTGAACAAAAGTGGACCAAGTATATTCTGTACTTTTACACATTGGCTACGCCCGCTTATGAAGCTCTTGAAAAGCTGAACAGCAGATTATGTGAAAAAAAAAACCTGAGATAGTTTTTCTAGCAGCTTGCGATGATCAATAGAATCAAATGCTTTGCTGAAATCGAGCAATGCTAGAATTGTAAGATGATCCACATTCAAAGCTTCGTGAATATCCGACGAAACTTTAAGCATAGCAGTTTCACAGCTATGATTTGGACGAAATCCAAGCTGCCAGGTAGTCAGATAGCCGTTTTTATTAATGTAGTCGATAGTCTGCTTATACATAATCTTTTACAATACTTTGCCTAAGAAGCAAAGAAGATTAATTTGGCGGTAATCGCTGGGCCAGAAGCAGAGGACTTTTTCGGAATAGTACTACAAGCACTTGTTTTAACTTGGTGGGAAACTTAGATGTCTTTAAACAGTAGTTATATATATATATATATATATGGGTTAAAACTTTGATTATTTCCGGTGCAACGCTCTAATGAAGTGAGAAGGCAGTTCATCCGGTCCTTTTGCATCAAATTTAATTACAGACATAGCTAACATAAGCAACATTCCGCAAGGAAAAGGCATGAACTGGGAAATTTTCTGAGACGCCGATATGGGATTCGTGGCAAAAAAATCATTCGGAATGTTGGAATCTTCACTTACCTTGGGGGGATCGCGTCCATATATGCCCATATTACGTATGTTGCGCCACAACTTCTTCAGGAATAAATTAATATCCAGCTTACCGCCAAAGTACGCACACTTAGAAGACTTTATTTGGCCCTATTACGAACCAGTTTATATCGCCTGAATATCTCAACTGAATGTGTAACTGTATATCGCCTATACAAGTAATCACGTTCAGCCAGTATGGTATGTATTTCTTTTGTTAGCCTTGGATACCCCTTAGCCCTTGGGCGTCGCGTCAGCAGTGAAACATTACTGTCATACAAATCAGCCAGCACACCTGTGAAAACATCAACCTTATCATCCAAACAGTTAGATGCATAGACATCACTCCAGGAGATTTGTCGACACTTAGTCAAAAGGCGGCCTTAACTAATATTTTTAAAATAACAATAAGTGTAAGTAACTTCATTGGATTATCATTCCAGCTTAAGATCATAAGACAGAAACAAGAAGTCGTGATCGAAGTCGCTTGGTGGACTAATCTGATTGTGAAATAACGCCTTGTCAATATTTCTCGTAAGAACGTGATCCATCTGAGATGGAATATTGCTATTAAAATAAGTCGCTAAGTTATTACCCATTTCAAAGTTCAAGGTTTTGTATAAATAACGCAAGGTTTCCACATTTGAACCAGAATTGAGGTTGTTGACAGTCATATCACCGGACATAACAACGTTATGATGTCTAGATACTTGTGGCAGCACTGATTCCTTAAATTTTAATGCTGTATCGTTATTGAAATACTAGTTGGGCGACAATCGCTTATCAAAATACATTTTTCAATTCCAGAATTAAATTTCAACACTGACAAATTCTAGTTTATCACCTGGGGTATAGAAATTTATCACGGTAGCTTTAAGAGAATTGTGTACATAAATAGCAACCCCTCCCCCTACGCGATCGCCTCTATCATTTCGAAAGATATTGTAGTTTTATAGAGATACTGCTTGCGATGCTACATTTTTATTAATCCAAATCTCATAGATCAACAGGGCATGAATTTTGCTGTTTCTCCAGTGGAGAGATTTTTTCAGCCACAATAACTAAAATGTAAGACCCGATAGAACCCCAGCAGACACAAAATATTTTTAAATTTTTTAGCAGCAGTTTTAAGTGTCTGCCATCCGCTAATTACAAATTGAATTTTATTCAATGATAAGGAGAATTTTAAAGAGATAATTGTACAACATTGAAATGAGCAATAACAGAAAAAAAGAAAATTCAAAGTAAATGATAAGAGAGATTAAATCCTTGGAACTGAAAGTTAGTAACACAATCCTGTAAAACTCGACACATCTGGAAACAAATATTAGACAAGAAATGACAAAAACAAAACTGGTCAAATTACGACAAGACAAAAGAACCTTTTGCTAAACCATGATACCCAAACAAATAATAAAATTGCTCCACATCTCCTTCAATGGGCCATCCCACGCGAGTATTCTTGATGCAGTATGCATACCGGTTTTCTAGGGAAGAAGTGAGAAGAAGCAAAGAGATATCTTTACCCTTTGGAGAGATATCTTTTTGCTTCTTCTACACTTTGCTTCTGCTCCATCTTCCCCAGAAAACCTGTTTGCATACTAACTCAGGAATGCTCGGATGCTGGGATGGCCCAATTGCTTTCATTTCGTCATAAATTGATCCTGGCAGAAAGCTGCGAAAATATACTAGAGAAAAAAGCACACCGAAATTTGATAAGGAAAAGTTGTTGGATACTTTCACATGTACAAAAACATAGAAATATAAATTCTCAAGTGGAGCGGGAAGTCTTATTGTCACTCCGATTAAATCACGCCTTGGCTATCAAAGTATTCAGACGTTTAAGGTTCAACGAAGAATATATCAAGAGGATACAAGTTTCATTTAAATAATACCCCAAATGCACAATTTTATAAGTTTTCAAAAAAGAGAAACTCCATGTAATTTTTGTACTACGTGAGTTTTGTTTCCTTACTTAAATGTTTTAGAATTTGTTTAGATTTATGATGCAGTTTGCTTTTACTTATACATCTCAGCAGTTATTTGCAAATTAATTGATCTCATTTACAGTCTGAATCAACATATAAAATGCATGAATCACTATCTTCTTCCTCTTTCCACAAATTTATCAAAAATTTTCACGAAAGAAATTTGTCAAGGAAATTACGAGAAAAAAAGTTGTCTTCGAAATTTAAAACTTTTTCTGCATCTAAAGTTAGAATTAGCGAAGTTAACTTCAGTACTATTAAAGATATGCTGGAATTTTCCAACGCGGTAAGCATTATTTAATATTATTTACAAAAATTAAATTTAACAAGCTTTCAGACTCTCGTTATATTATTTTTCTCGTCCCAATGTGCGTTATGCAGTTTAATTTCCCAGTCGTGCTTAAAAATGTCTAAGATATTGAAGTCCTTGAATATCAATTTTATGAGAATTGATGGGGATGATCACGACTTCCCGTGGCAATACGCAATGGAATCGTATCCAACATTAATCATAGCTCCTCCTCATAAGTACACGCTCAAAATACTCATGCAAGACAAATTTAAACAATTTTAAATTTTATTTTCAGAAAATTTGAGACTAGAGTTTTTCCGGAAAACATGGAAGTAAGTGACAAAAATATTTTCGGATTTATATTAGCTAACTTACCTCTAACAGAGAGATTACAAGCACTTGCAGAATTTTGTCATTCTATAAAGGTAAAATTATAATTTGTTAAAACTAATTTTTAAGTTAAAGGATTATTTAAAGACATATACTGCTTGCCAAAGTTGTCTTTCGATTACAAGAAAAGAAACTTTGAGAAGCATTCAAATAAACTTGCGATTCTGGCAGCACAACCCATTTTTGCGGACTAAAATTATCAAGAAATTGGAAATTCTTCAGAAGGCTTATATGCAGTTATTTAAGGTTAAAAATATTTGTGATACTAGGCATTTTAAAATACTAGTTGTAAATTTAAAAACTGGCTCAAATCGCCTCAGTTATGAATAATAAAAATACATTTTAAAACTACCAATAATCTTTTTTTTAGTGAATTCAAGTTTCCAGAAAGGATCTGTGATATCCAACATGTTATGATTTATGGACAAATACTTCAGTTATACAACCTTAAAGTTGAATTAAAAAAAAAATAAAAATCATATCAAACTTGTTATGTTACCATTGATCCAGTAAAATTTGTACACCAAGAACTTTTCCTCTCAAATCTGACCCTTTAACAGTCTTTTAAATCAAAGAAATCAATTAAAAAGAATTAACTCAATCTTTTCTTCCGTTCAAAAGTTATTAATATTTTTATATTATGCGAAAAGTGAAAAAGTTTGATTTCCAGAGCAAAAATGTGCACTTTGCAAAAGGGGTGCCACATAAAACACTTATATGCTAAAATTTAACTTTTTTCACTTTTCGCAGAACATTGAACGCAGAACTTTTAGTTCTTCTTTTAGTTCTTTTTTTTAAAGGACTGTTAATAAGTCACATTTGAGAAGAACAAAAACTACGTGCTTAGTGTAATAATTTTTCTGAAATTTTTTTCAAGAATTCAACTTTGGGGCTCGACAATTCAAGCATTCGACCATAAATCGTCGAATGTTGGATATCGTTATATAAGATGGAACAAGTACTTAAGATTAATTTTGCGATATTCTTCAAACGATTTGAAAAGAGTGCTATTAGTGTGTTTAGGACATTCCTAGAAATCCATACTCCATCCTACTTCTTTATCGAAGACCCTATATATTTGTAAATTATATTAGGTAGCCCTAAGAATAACAAGTGTAATGTTGATGTTGTTAAAAAACAAGCTTTCTCTTGACCAATGTTTACCATTGTATTTTAACGCTTCATCAGGATTATAAATATACATTCAATAGAATTCACTTAGACTAAACGGTAATAACCTTAATTATGTACACATTACCTCAATAAAATGATTAATAAGAAGAATTGACTAAATAAATTAAATTTAAACATTGAAAAACAAGGGTGGGGGGGGGGGATAAATTTCGTGGTGTACACCTTGTATGGAATCAATGTTTTTTTTTCTAAATCTTCTACAGCCTCCTTGTGACTTTTTCAGCATCAGCGGGGATCGCACATCCATCGGTACTGGGGTCAGTGTCTTTTAAATCGGACATTTCTGGCATTTTTTTTACTTGTTCTTTCAGCTAGGGCTGCAGTTCGACCTAGATAATATTAATCAGCACGAAACCGAATTTTATCATCTTTAAAATTCCCCCGAACTCAAACAATGCTATACTGTTATTAGACTGCTATTAGATTTAGTGGAATTAAAGAGTAATATTTGGACTTTCAAAATACGAAAACTAAGAAGCTCAAACACCTCAGACAGTTTCTAGAGCAACCCTCTGCGATTACCGAGATTCCAGTAAAAATATACTCAGCGAGGAGATCCTGACTTCACTTTGGTTCCAAAGATTGCTGTTACCCATGGATGAATAAAAAAAAAACGAAATAAAATTCCAATTAAGAGGATTTTTTGTGGCCTCCGCTTTCGTAGAGCGAAATCAATCACTGAAAGAACTAGCATACAAGGTAAATAATAATAAAAGAATTTCGTCGGAAGGAACACTCTTACGAGAGAAAAGCTCTATCTTAGAGATTCTCTATACAGTATTTTACAAGTTTCATTAATCACAATGCGAATTAATAGATCCATCCAATTTTATATCGTCCGTATAGATTAACAAATCAGCTTTAATAATTACGTAGGAAACATAATTTATGAGCAAGACGAAAAGAAAGCTATGTGGCTACCCTGCGCAACATCGGAGTAAACCGTTATTTATTAGTGTTTATTTGTATTTTTTTATAAATAACATAACTTTGTATCAATCAGTTTCTTATTCTAACTATTAGTCTATATTCCGAATTGTATTAATTATTTTTTCTAATTACCATTCATATGTAAAAGTTCATGTATATATTATATACAAATCTACTTTTATTATTTCATTTGTAACTACTCGCCTTGAGGAAACAGATGAAATTTTTGCATTGAAACTGACCATCTAGAGGACAGACGATACAGTCAGTTTAGAGATTTCACCAAGGCAGTGGTTGGTATGGTTGTATGCGAACCCGACCTCAGGAATTCCGATCCGAATGCAACATCTCCATAGCTAGCCCGATGACATTTGGGTGTTAAAATTGAGTGCTACATAGCCGTCAAGGAAAAGTTCCACGTTGGAGGTACCGAGAAAATTGGGAAGGCAAATACCGCAAACGGAGAGTGGTGATAAAGACAGCCATGATAAGCCACAAATAATTACAATCTGGTGTTTGATGCGACTGACGCACATATTTATTATATCGATTACCTCCTAGAAAGTATAAAAGTGACAATATATCCACTCAACAATGTTAAATAAAGATACAGTTTTTGCCAAAAGTTAGTATTAAGTGCCGATCCCAAGTAAGAACCATATAAAAGGAAAAAAAAGGAAAGGTGCAATTCAATAGAACGAGGTTCTGGAATATGGGCTCCCTAAACGCCAAATTCGCAACAGCGAAAAACTAGAAGGATCCCTTCGGCCGATCTCCGGCGTTGGGGGGAAATTCTCCCGAAAAGTAATGAGGTAAAGTTTTGTACATAATGTTTTTATACTAATGATTTTTATACATAATTATTTAATTAATGGAGCAGGAAAGAGCAAATTTTCCCCACATAATTTTTGAATAGAATAGCTAATTTTCCTTTCATTTAGAACATAGTTTAGTACTTTTTGTAAAAAAAAAACCCGAGATAATTCACGGACATAAAAAAAAACAAGTAAAAAAGCAAGAATTGGTCTAAGACCAATTCTTATGATACTCTGAATGCCCGTATGAAATTGCGTATTGTCACCCTTCTGTGCAAGTTCGATTTTTGAAGTGGCTTTTCGCATATATTTCTAGAACGGTTTGTCGGACAGAAAAAATGATTATAACCAATTTTATATGACTTCGTATTCTGAAGAAGTTTTTAGTACAATAAAAATTTCTTGGACTGATCGTTTTCACAGTATACGTAAAAAACCTAAATTTTTATATGACAACACCAAAAAGGAGTTTCCCGATTTAGTCCATTTTTGAAATTTTATTTGTCAGTAGAATGAAAACACTATGTACCAAATTTCAGCTCTCTATATCGATGCGTTCTCAGGCAGTGTCCAAATATATAGTGGAAAACGAGAGTTTTGTATGGCAACCTCACGAAGGATTTGCCCGATTTGTCTCATTTTCGAACTTAATTTTACTTTTTTTTTAAAGTCCGTGTACAAAATGTCAGCTCTCTAAGTATACGCGTTCTCGAGTTATCGTGCGCACAGACGGACGGACATGCAAAAATCAAAATAACTTTCAATTTTATGCGTGGGTGTCCAATTCATTTTGCTCTACCATCATTATTTCGAGGTGTTACAAACGGAATGACAAACTTATTATACCCTATAGATTCCATCTAGGGTATAATAAGCAAAAGGGTAACAAAATAGCAAGAAGTGAATCTATATAACAAAGGAAGGATATGTTTGGGATCCATTTTAATCATATATCTCATCTGTACCAAGTATGCATTATAAGCATTTAAAAGAGCATCATGAAAATTAATATTAAAATTAAATAATGATCAAAATTATTGCTAGAATTAGAAAGGTGGAACCTTCGCCAATTTTTATTCCTGCACTTACGCAAGTGCTTAGACCCGGCATCATAACGAAAGAGGACATTAAGAACCATTTTCTGAACAAGATAAAGCAACACAAGACTTATATACTCAAATAATATATAGTAGAATACTGTAATAAGATATTCCATATCAGTGAAATTAACTAAGAAAGACCAACCAATTATATATACTAGCATTTAATTTTTTCAATTTTTAATTTATTCATTTATAATGTTAATAAGAGTAATATTTAATTTCTTCCTTTTACTTCTTATATTAAACTTTGGGCATCTCCACAGACAGCCTAGGGCTGATTCATCTAGTGAAGACCAATCTGTGATATCCGGGATCCCCTAAAAATAATAGTTGATAAAAAGTCTCTACTTTGACATCTTTGCAAGGCACTCGACAACAACTCGCACGGCGCGCGTAAATTGTGGATTGACCGACTTAGATTATGCCGAAGGCATCTGTTATATACCAAAAATTCTTTAAAAATCAATTAATTTATTACTAATTGTAATAAATATTCATATATAAGCTAATTATGCTTAGAATATGACTAGCTTATCTTTTAAAAACATTAGACATTTCTTCACAGTAAAAATTAAATATTTCACACAGAACAATTTGAAAAAAAATAAAAGTTTTCAGTTCATCTCCAGTCGTTGTAAAAGAAAATAAACCTCACGACAAATATGACAAATCTTACCTTCAGTAAAATATCGGGTATATAAATTTTACACCAAGAGAGGTAATCTATTGAGGCTTAGCTGGATTTAGAATTAATTTGATGCCAATGGCCCAAAAAAAGATAGAGGAAACAAAATCATAAGAATTTAATTTGAAATAATCTTTACCTATTTTGCAAAGGTTTGTTCATTTTAAAACAAGAATGAAATAGCATTCCCATAGTGAGTATTGTAGCGCATCAAACATTTCATAGATGCACATACAAAAAAAAGAAAAACAAGATAAATCAAGCATTCAAGTTCAATAATTTCATTCACACATATGTATTTTCATTCATAAATTGAACAATGTGAATTTCGTGAACTTGCAAGGGCAATGACTTCAGTGCAGCACACGTCAGTTTGCTGGCACGACATTTCACACCATTCATGCATTACACTGACCTCAATGAACCCGAATGCTTGAAAAGCTTGGAATATGCATTGCGGCAAATTCTTGTATTGCAATGAATTGATTATTTGATAGATTTATACGTTAGGTAGGGGTAGCGAATAGAAATATAAATAAGTTGATTCTGAGTAAAGAACACACAGTACGTTTTAGAGAAGAAAGGTGTTTAACTGTTATTTCCTATCTCTATTAACTTCGGCAGTCTTTGACGCCATACAGTGTGCGGATATCGGCTGAGCATTCTCGCCTGCACTATACCAAGATATTCGGCTGAGCAATCTCGCCAGAAGATAGGGCAGTCTCTGACGCCTTCAGATAGTGATATCGGCTGAGCGTTCTCGCCTGCACCACACCAAGATATTCGGTTGAGCTTTCTCGCCTGAAGCTATAGGCAGCAGCTATCTACGGGTACACATTGGGCGACGGTTAGGTCAAGGCAGCCATCCAGAAGCTTAAGTATATCCACTACGTGGCGCCTTGATATAATCATTACATGGCGACCCTGCATCACGAACCACAGACCAAAAAATCAACGTGAACTAAAAGAAGAAATATGAAAAAATCCAGAGGCGGAACCCACATACAATTAAGACAAACGGTTTTCGAGAAATCTGTAGAACTCTTCTAAATTTTTTTTCTTAAATTTAAAATGATGTCAAACCAGCAAGCAGAGATGCCACGTCTCCGGCGTAGAAACTCGGATACCATAGAAAACAAAAATTCACCAGACGAAACAAGCAGCAAGCACAAAGAACGAAAAAGGATGAAAGATGAAAATAATCATGAAGTATGGTCGACAAACAATAGCAACAAAATTATAGGAGGACAAATCATAAAAAGAAAATGCATGCAATAGTGCAAACTCGTATTCCGACAGCGACAACAGCCGCACAAACGAACAGCTGTGAACAACATGATTCCGCATGCCAAACTGAAGATGAATTATATCAAAATGAATCCCACGATATGGCTGTACACCATAACGTCCACTACAAAAATGCAGCATGTCAAACTGAGTTCTAGAAATAGGATGTAGGTCCAGATTCGGATAACGGGCAACAAGTCCCTGAAATTCAACACTCAATTTTCAGAGAACGACGAACATAACATGAACAACGTAGAAAATTTATATATATTTATTAATAAGCTAATCAAGTAAATAAAATTATACTAAAGATGATGCAGCATCAAGAGGTAAATCTAATCAGATATATAGATAATTAGGGAAACCAGCATAATAGACTACTTAAAACTAAGAAAAGAATTCTGCGGAATAACAGGAGAAACAGAATACTCCAATTGTGTCAGGCACAATAAACTAATCCACAAGAAGCTAGTCGATATTAGACATAAATGGATCATGTACAAACAACAAACATAGAATCTGAAATGGAAGGGGATGTAGTAGAATATATACTACATATCATAAAAGACAATCATACAGGCTCAACTAATGATTCAATTAAACAAAAAATTAGGAGGTAGACCTAATAACAATCCATTCAAACTAAACAGAGATAAACAACACTAAAATAACAATCATGACTAGTATGCCAGACTTTTTAAAACAATTTGTCTTAACGACAGATGCATCAAATTTTGTATTAGGTGCAATTTTGTCTCAAGGAGAGATAGGCAAAGACCTACCTATTTCCTACGCAAGCAGAACTCTAGATAAACATGAATTGAAGAAAACAATTATAGAAAAGGAACTTCTAGGAATTCACTGGGCAATAAAACACTTCAGACCATACCTGTATGGAAAAAAATTCACAGTCGTGACTGATCACAGAGCTCTAGTAAGTTTGTTTAGACACAAGGATCCATCATCAAAGATGACAAGAATCCGTTTAGAACTATCTGAATATGACCTCGACATAATATATAAAAAGGGTTCATTGAATACAAATGCAGACGCACTATCCAGAATAAAGCTCGGATATGCTTAAAGAGATGATACCAACAGCGCAGATTAAGATAACAACGAGGAATAGATCAAAAGAAGCAAAAGAATCAGAAGCATGCGAAAAAACTGAAGATATTGAAAGTTTCGATGAATCGTCAGGCCAACTTTTCATCTATGAATGCACCTCAATCTCCGAAATAAGAAATGTAAGACAATTAAAATTCATAAAGATAAATAGGACGTCCAAAGAAGAAAGTACAATGAAAAGAAGAGTATACTCATATCAAAAAACGAAGTTGCAATCGAGTACTGCGATAATCCGAATCTGAACTAAGGATCGATATTGGAGTAGCTGACTCACGCGATGATTGACAACGAAATTAAAAATGCTAGCAATCTCAAAAGAAGAAGACATATTGAAAAAAGTCGACATAGAAGAATTTAAGAAGAAATTTAATGATCTGCAGAAGTGAATTAAAATAAAAGAAAAGAAAAGTTTGCGCATAATAATATTTAAACCCCCAAAAAGGATAGTGAATAAGGAAGAACAACTGAGCATAATCAAACAATTTCATGACACTCCACACACAGGTGGACATTCAGGAGTCACACGCACAATTAACAAGTTTAAACAAAGATACTGTTGGAAAAATCTTAGCAGAATGGTCAAAACTTACGTAAACTACTGTGAGAAATGCAAGTGCAATAAAATAATAAGGAACACCAAAGAAAGAATGGTAGAAACAAACACACCAAGTCAAAGTTTCGAAATATTAGAAGTTGACACGGTAGGACCCATGAACCAAAGTAAATTCTACAGATACATTCTGACATGTCAATGTCAACTAACCAAATATGTAGAAGCATTCCCCATGGAGAATAAAGAGGCCAAAACAGTCGCTAAAAAATATTAGTCGAAAAAATAATTTTAAAATATGGAACATTCAAAATCTTAAAAACGGATCTAGGCACCGAATTTGTTAACCAATTAATCTCAGAAGTATGCAAAATTTTCAAAATAACCAAGTAACCTCAACTTCGTTTCACTACGAAACTCTAGGAGCCATCGAAAGGAATCATCGAGTACTAAACGAGTACCTATTATAATATAATAGTCCAGAATATAATAGTCCAGAATGCTGAATGGGATGAATAGTTACCCTATTACACATTCTGCTACAATATCACACCTCATTCCGAAACCAAAATATCACCATACGAACTGATATTCGGAAAATTAGCCTCACTTCCAGACACCATGGATCAAAATAGAACGATTTACAATCTAGAAGATTATTCAAAAGAATTGAAGTTTCGCCTGCAAGAAAGTCAAAAAATAGCTAAAGCACTATTGGAGAATTCTAAAAAGAAAAGAAGAAGAAGAAAATCTGATGAAAAAACTAACCCACTAAAAATTAAGATAGGAGTTAAAGTATTATTAAAAGTAGGAAATAAGAGAAAGAATGAACCTCCTGTGCAAGATTCAACTGTGTGTTGAATCAAGATGTTGTTGATGATTAAATGTCTACTTCAAGATCTATGAGTTTCAACAGTGTGTTAAATCAAGATAGGCTTGAAGGTAGTGACTGGTTAAATTGTTTGGAAATGACTAAGACTCAACAGTGTGTTGAATCTTGATAAGTTGGATGAACAATTTAAAGACACTCTTCAATTTAGACTAGCTTTAATGAATTATGCTAGCTTAATTTATACAAAATAATTGGTTTAATTAAACTAGCATATACAACAATATTACAAAAAAAAAAAACAATTATACAAGCAACAATCAATTAACAAATTGGTGAGTGCATTGACTCATGGCAGAATATTAAAAATTGTTTTGTCACTGTCGTCAGCGATTTTATTTACTCGACCGATAGAGGTGCAAAGTAAGTGGGTCAATTGAAAAATAAGAAAAATGTGCTGATTAGCATAAAGGAATTAAATTATGCTGCCATGAGTCAGTGAACTTCGAATAGAAATGTTTTATGATGAAATTAATTTATTTCTCATGATCAGTATGATGCTATGATGGTTGTTCAGGGCTGAACATGTTGGGGGCCGGCGGATGCCAAAACCTGCTCAAAGTGTTGTCCTATGGAGGTTTGGTCGAGTGTTGTTGCATGTGCAGATGTGAAAAAGTCCCCTGAGTTTATCCCAGTAGTAGTAAACACAAATTACAGAGATGAAGGCGATCAGGATGCTTGAAGTAGCTGTAACAGAATGAACTGCCAAAGTTCTTTGTAGTTGGCTTACATTTAGTGGCTCAGGTAGTTGACTGTAGTCCAGAATATGCTCATTGGGACGTATTACTAGTCCGGTCTGCAATAGATGCGGAATTTTGGTTTGGCTCGTTATTGCAGTTGTAGCTGCAGGTCTTGTCTCCTTGATGTGGCTGGTGATGACTTGGATTTTTTGCTCTATATCTGTCCTTAGAATGATTTCTCTTGTCTTTAAGGAGCAATCATTGTACAGGCGTATGATACCGGTAGAGTTTAGCAGAAGCTCCTTTCTTGTGTTTTTGCAGACTATTGCCGCTACTGTTGAGCTGGGAGTCATATATAGCCAGGTGTTCTTCATCATTAACGTTTTCCAAACAGTTGCGTTCAACTGTACGTGTTGCATTTGACATTTATTATCTGTGTGACGTCCATAGATTTCATCAATAACGCAAGACGGACTGTTCTCAATACTAAAGACGATCGTTGGAGTGCAGAGGTATGTATGATTCTCCGCATTCGTGCATGCTTTTAATTCTTGTTCATTCAGATTGAAGTAGGTTTGCTGAACAAAATCAATTGCAAATGTATAATACTTTAAATCTGCTACTGCGAAGATGTTATCCTGTATCACTTGGGGTATTGGAGTAATGTGGATTAACTCATAAAGACTCCCCTCAACTATACTTAGGTAGCCATACAGTTTTATTGTGCCATTCTCTACGTTGATGTTTAGGATAGGTTGAGGTGTCCTTTCAACAAAAAGATTTGAGCTGAGTTTTTCGTGGGCCTTTGCCACAGTTCTGTCAATCTCATCAGAGGTAACGAAGTTTAAAAGGTGCCCGTGTTGATGAATAGCATCCAGCCAATTACGATATTTTCCTTCCAGCTCGTCGTAGTAATCTTCAGCACTGATATATGTTGATATTACTTCAATGCTGATTCTGTTATGGTCTGCTTTGGAGTACCAAGTGGTCATTTCATTGATGGAAGCGATTACCTTTGATAAATGCATGTCAAAATGCCTGAGTTTTTCTTCGACCATGCCACTAGATTGGTTAATTCTTGAATTTAGAAGGAGTATTTGTTGGTATATTGTTTGCATAAAATTTTCTTGATTATGCTGGAGGTGTTCTATGTCTTGATAGACCTCATCATTGACTCCAAATACCTTTGTTAGTAGACTCCTAAATAGACCTCTTCTTCTTCTGATCTTTTGCTGAGTCAATTGAATTATTTGATTAGTGGCCTTGAGTAGGCTCTGTCTTCTCGTAGACAAGTGTTGAAAGAGTACATCACAGTGTGTGATATCTGTCAGCTCCTTGTTCTTTTCGCACATTTCCTTAGTTTGTTTCCAAGTTGTGTCAATCATTTTTTGGTCCCGGATAATTTCTTGTGTTGAGAAATCTATTTGCAGTCTAAGATTTCCTCGTTTAATTTGCGCATAGCCCAAATTTTCAATGTAGAAGCCAGTTTTAGGTATGATTAATTGATAGTCCTGCGCGAAGATCGTTGTTAACCAGAATATAATCAGAAGTATTGTATGTAGCAGCTTTGTGGCCCAAGTACAAGGTGCGATTTTCACTTTTCTTCTTTTCGCCGGTGGATCCAACTTCTGAGTAGCCTTTTGGGTAGTAGTATCTGAAGTAATTCTGTGAAAATGCTCAGGTTTCGACCAAAGTTCAGGTTCTTGATACTTTCTGACTGTATGAGACCTCTTGCGAGACCTATGGTCAGGTTTAGACTTATGTGAGGTTATCGTTGTGGTGGCAGCTTTGATCTCAGTAGCCTCATTGTCTTGATTGTATATTTCTATGGGAAGCTGGCATAATTTATTAAGTGGTCGCTTTTTTACTTGATCCTTATACTGCACTGACGCGATGCGTACGATGTTGTCTTCTCCTGGATGAAGTTGTACTATTCGTCCGAGTGCCCATTTCTGAGGAGGAAGGTTTTCATCCTTAACCAGGACTAATTCGCCTATAGCAGGATTTTCTTTCTTTGTCTTCCACTTGCTTCTTTGTTGCAGTGTGTTCAGATATTCTAGCGACCACCTTTTCCAAATATCTTGTTGATATTTTGTTAGCTGCTTCCATTTGTTGTATATCTTCTCGTTGGAAATGTCAGGCTCTGGAGGCACTAATAGCTCTCGTCCTATTAGGAAGTGTCCTGGGGTTAAAGGCTCCAGGTCTCTAGGGTCACTTGACTGCTGTCCAATTGGTCTAGAGTTCAGACAAGCTTCTACTTGGTACAGAACTGTAGTGAATTCTTCATAAGTCAGTAGCGTTTCACCAAGCACACGTTTAAGATGTGTTTTCACAGATTTCACTCCAGCCTCCCATAAGCCTCCAATATGCGGGCTTGCAGCTGGAATGAAGCTCCATTCCGTGCCATCACTTGCAGTTATTTGTGCGGCTTGTCTTGTTGCCTGAGTAATGGCAAGTTGCAAATCTTTGTTTAATTTGTTGCGAGCACCCACGAAATTAGTTCCATTGTCTGAGAATATTTGCTTGGCATTTCCCCGGCGGGCCACAAATCTCTTATATGCTGCCAAGAATGCATCTGTGGTGAGGTCACTAACTAGTTCAAGGTGAACAGCCTTAGTTACCATGCAAACAAACAATGCGATATAGCCCTTTAGAGTTTTTGTTCCTCTTCCTTTCGTCATTTTTGTGATAAAGGGTCTAGCATAATCAACTCCACAATGAGAGAATGGTGTGGATGGGGTTACTCGCACTGCTGGTAAATTTCCCATTAATTGGTCTGAAGGCTGTTGACGATGTCTCAAACATTTGATGCATCTATGAATTCTTGATTGCACCAAACGCTTGGCATTGATAATCCAATATCGAGATCTGACGTAACTTAGGGTGAGTTGTGTTCCCCCGTGCAAAGTTTGTTGATGCGCGTGGTCAATTATGAGGTTGGTTATGTGGTGCTTCTGTGGAAGCAGGATTTGGTGTTTTGCATCCTCCGATAAGTTTGAGTGTTGTAATCTCCCTCCAACACGTAAAATTCCTTCAGCGTCAAGTACTGGGTTGAGGGAGAGCAGTTTGCTGAACTTCAGCAACGACTTGTTTTTCTTGAGTGAACTTCTTTCCTCGTGAAAAGCTTCTTCTTGTACAATTCTCACAATGCAGAGGGTTGCTTCTGGTATTTCCTCAGAAGTGAGATATTTTGATGATGTTTTTTGCGGCCTTCTACAATGTTCTATGAACCTTCTACAATATGCAATTGTTTTTATTTGTCGAATGAAGGACGAGCAGTTGAAAATTCCTGAATTGGACACTTGTGTAATGAGTACTTGAAACGATTTTATGTTTTCTTCCTCTGTGGTAGGTTTAAGTTTGTTGGAAGGCCATGTTTCTGGAGGTTGAGTTAACCATAAAGGACCTCTCCACCAGATCTTGTTAGCAACCAATTTGCTGGGACTGATTCCTCTAGTGGCAACATCCGCAGGGTTATGCTGGGATGGTACGTATCTCCAGGCATTGTTCGGTAGTGACTTTTGAATCTCCGAAACCCTGTTCGCTACGTATGTGTGCCAAGAGTTTGGATTTTTTGCTATCCAGGCCAGTATTATCTCTGAGTCACACCATGCAAAAATGTTGGGCGAGTGTATCTCCAGACTGGCAATTGTAGATTTTATCAAGGTTGCAAGCAGCAGGGCTCCACATAGCTCCAATCTAGGAATAGAAATTTTCTGTTTTAGAGGTGCCACCTTGGTTTTTGCTGTGAGTAGTGTGGTGTGAATCTTCCCAAATGAATCAGTAGTCCGTGTATAAATTACAGCAGCACAACCCTTTTCAGAAGCGTCGCAAAACCCATGAATTTGGATTTCGTTGTGTGCATGATAATTTATCCACCGGGGAAGTGCAATACTCTGTAATTCATTTAATTCAC
The DNA here is from genome assembly GCA_963924295.1 of Dioctria rufipes. Classification (NCBI taxonomy): domain Eukaryota; kingdom Metazoa; phylum Arthropoda; class Insecta; order Diptera; family Asilidae; genus Dioctria; species Dioctria rufipes. Next base: position 139,419,827 of record OZ002744.1, read on the forward strand.
TCTCCAAATCTTTCCATGCATTAGCTATATCGGAAGGTGCTTCTTGATCCCAACCAGTTTGTGTTTTGCAAAGAGTTTGCATTATTTGTTTTGCCCTTATAGTCACAGGGGCCAACCAGCCTAAAGGATCGAAAATTGAGGCGATTTTGAACAATAGAATTCTCTTTGTTAGACTGTGATGACATCTTTGATCCGTTTTCAATTTAAAACGAAATTCATCCAGTTTTGGATTCCAATGAACTCCAAGGATTTTTATGGCATCATCTTCTTTTATTTCCAGAATGCCTCTTTCTATTATCTCTTCTGGTAGATCTTTTAGCAGGTCCTCGTTGTTGGATGTCCATTTTCGTAAATTAAATCCACTGCATTTCAAGAGCGTAGTTATCTGATTTTGGAGCTGAAAAGCCTCTGTTTTGGTATCTGCACCTGTCAACAAATCGTCGATGTAGAAATCAGTGGCGAGAACTCTTTTGGCAAAGGGATAACTGTTTCCTTCATTTTCTGCCAGCTGTTGCAGTGTTTTTACTGCTAGATATGTTGCAGGGCCAGTTCCATAAGTTACGGTATTGAGTGTAAATTCTTGAATGGGCTCCTTTGTGCTTCTTCGCCAAAGAATTCTCTGATAGTTTCTCTGCGTGTCGGCGATCTTCATTTATCTAAACATTTTTTCTATGTCAGCTGTGAAAACATAGCGATATTTTCTCCAGCGTAACATAATTTGTACTAGGTCTTGCTGGATCTTCGGTCCACTGTATAATAAGACTTGAACCAGAGTCCGATTTGCATGATGCATCGAAAACAACACGGAGTTTTGTAGTGGTGCTGTCAGTTTTATGCACAGCATGATGAGGTAAATAGTAAACTGCAGATTCGTCACCTGTGTATGGTTTTGCCGGAGACATGTGGCCTAGCTCTAGATATTCGGTCAGAAATTTGTTATACTCAATTAGGATATGAGGTTCCTTTTGCAGCTTCTTTTCTATTTGGATTAGTCGAGCTATCGCCTTTTTCCTTGATTGCCCCAGTTCTCCAGCGTTTTCCTTGAATGGCAGATTGACTATGTATCTCCCTTTGGAATCCCTAGTGTGAGTTAGTTCGTAGTGTTGGTCACAGGCGTCATCTGCTTCAGTACTGGAATGGTTGTTTTCTATTTCCCAGAACTTTTCTAGGGTTTCTTCTATCTCGGTGAGCGACAGGAAGCTGGATAACTTCAGCGTATTTTGGTTGCTATTTGCAATATTCCCAAATAATATCCAGCCAAGTTTGGTGTTTTGGGCAGCAGGCCGTCCCTTTCTTAATCCATCAGTTAATATGCTGGCGTATACATCAGCTCCTAATAAAAGGTCTATCGGGCCTGGTTGGTTAAAGGTGGGATCAGCCAAAATGATATCCCCGTATTTTTTGATGTTAATCCCAGTGTTATGGGCTTCAGGCAGAAGCGTGTTTAACTTTGAAAGTACAAGAGCATCAACTGAGAGGTAGGACTCCCTTGGATGCCGCAGCTGGATGCTTATCTTTACTTTGTTATGTGCTTTGGCTGCTTCTGATTCTCCGACTCCAAAAATAGGTGCTCTGATGAACTGCATGTTCTGTTATGAGGGATACTTGCGACCCAGGATCTATTAGGGCCCTGAACTATTCCAGTTGACCATATATATTCTTGATTCTGATTATTGCGGTTGGTAGCAGAACATTTGGAAGTTTCGATCTACTTGTGTGGCAACTGATATTGTACTCTTGTTGGTTTTTCAATTTGGCCTTGCTTATCTGGCTTCCGTTTGTGGTCATGTGTGCCGCTACGTTTTTGTTTTCTTCTAATGGTACAATAGCCGGTGAAATACTGCTATTTAAAGATTTCTGATGCAGTAACGTGTGATGCCTTTTGTTGCATAGTGCGCAGAGTTTGTGAGATTTGCATTTCTCGTTTTTATCATGCATGAGACAATTAGTACAGAGATTACTGCGTCTAATGAATGCTTGCCTATCATCAATATTCATCTTTTTAAATTCCCCACATTGATAGAGATTATGCTGCCTATTACAGATAGTACACAAGCCTTTTATGGTGGCGAGGAAGGTTTTTTTGAAATTCTTGGAATAGTGGGGCATTTCTGGCTTCGAATTACTCATGCAATCTAATACCTGGTGACGCTTCTCCTGAAATTGCAGTAGATCATTTATCGACGGCATTTCTCTTGGGTGAGTCAAACTTTCTTCGAAAAATCGAAGACTTTCAGCGTCAAATTTTCTCATTGCAATGCAGACAATGATTGGACCCCACTCATCTGTATTGCAATCCATATTTTTTAATGTTTCCAGACATTCCTTTATTGTGTCGTATAGCATGATTGTATCGTTTTGCGATCTGTGCTCTATGGTTTTTGCTCGATTATGGTGTTAATGTAGGTTGTAATTATTTTTCTATTGTTGTTGAAACGTGCTGTTATTAGCTGCAAGGCAGTATCGTAATTTCTATTATTTAATTGAAGATGGTTGATTACTCTTCTCGCGTCTCCCTCCAGGTGATAGAGGAGGTACTGCATTTTCTCCACATTACTTATCTGCGTATTGTTGTGGATTATGCTCGTGAAAATCTCGATAAATGGCTTCCAATCTTTGTAATCACCACTGAACTTTGGTATCTTAATTGGTGGAAGCTTGGGGAAATTACTGTTGTCTCTGCCTTGCTCGATATAATGCAAGGGCAATGCTGAACCCATCATCTGGCTATTTGAAGTCTGTGCTGTCATTATTGGTTGCTTATGAGATTCTGTTGTAACTGGTGTGGCTGTGCTTGTGGATGGCACGTTTGTCATTGAAGTTGGAGCTGTAGTTAGCGGCGTGAAAGGAAATGAAGTTACAGGCGTTTCTTCTGGATTGATGGTTTGGCCATAATTAGATATTAATTCAATAGCCTCCCTATATAATATGTACGTTTTTTCGTACAAATTTTCTTCATGATACGGATGATCCTTAGATATGATGATCTTTTGTAACTGTTCATGGAGAGCCGTGAAAGAGGACCAGTGTTTTTCTAGCTCTTGTAACCTCCTTGCTAAATTGTCTCTCGTTATTCTTTCACCAGTATCTCTTTTGTAGCTCCGCAAAGTGTCAAATAGTAGAGCTCTTGTCGGCATCGGACGTGTTTAATTTTTCTCGTGCTGAAATTGGCGTATCACTAGAGTGAAATGTCGGGTTTTTGTGGAAAATGTTCTGGAGAACTTTTCGATATAAGTATCAGTTGCTTTTTATGTTGTCGCGGCTTTCATAAGCGGTGTGCTAAATTGGACGATCTAGCTCTTAAGCTTATAAACAATAACCCTAGTGTTTCTTGGAGGTGCTCAGTATGTACTGAGCATAATATATCGGGTGCTTTGCCGTTACCAGTGAATACTACAAAAAAAAAAAAAAAAAAAAACTAATTCTGATAGTGCCTGTCTGACTGAGGATTTGCACAATGCTGTGAGTATAAGCGATACAATGCCTGCTGCTGCTGCTGTTCTTTCTGCGTTATGTACCGAAAATTTGATGAACGCTGCTACAGTCCCTAGCGATGGTATTCCTACACGAGGAGAATCGGCTGATGGAATTGTAGACGTCGAAACTGCTGGAAACTCTGGTGGTAATGCGGCTACTGTTGTGATCGCTGCTGACCTCGTTGCTGATAGTGCTGTAGGAGGGTCTACTACCTCGATTGCCACTGTGGTTGATGATCAGCTGTCTGATAATAACAATTGGGCTACTGTTTACCATAATAAGCGACGTAAGCTTAAAATCGTTGGTACTGCATTGTGTGAGGAGATATTTACGGTCTGTAGGCGTAGGTGGCTTCACCTGTCTCGACTTCACCCTGATACTTCTGAAAAGAACATTATTGACTATATTGCGGCTAAGCTGGAAGTATCTTCAGGTGTATTGAAATGTAAACGTTTAAGTAAATCGGATGTAGATGTTACTTCTTGGAAATTTGTTAATTTTAAACTGGGTGTTCCTGATCATTTGTTTACTCGATTGCTGAGTGAGGATGTCTGGCCATGTGGAGTTATTGTTCGTAGATTTACAAATCTGGCAAAAAACGAAGCAGCGGTGCCACTGCTAACTCAGAATACATAGAAGAAGCTTCTCAATCACCTGTTGATTCATCTTCATTAACATGCTATTTTCAAAATGTCAGTGGTTTACGGACTAAGATTAACGATATTTATATTGGCTCGACTCAGTTTTCCTACGATATAATCGCCTTGGTGGAGACGTGGCTTCATGATTCCATACATTCATCGGAGATTTTCAGCAGTAACTTCATAGTGTTTCGTAAAGATCGATCATTAGACTCAGGTTTTAGTCGTGGTGGTGGAGTCTTGTTGGCGATAAATTCTTCTCTTCATGCTCGTGAGGTATCTTTGCCACATTCTTCGTTCGAAGTTGAGCAGATTTGTGTCCGTATTTCTATGGGAAAAAGGGTTCTTTATTGCCTTGTGTCCTATATTCCTCCTAATTCGTCAGTAGAAATATATGAAAAACATATTGATAATATCATCTGGTTGACTGAATATATGCTGCTGGAGAATGATCAGGTCTGCGTCTTTGGTGATTTTAATGCTGGAAACTTACAGTGGTCTTGGAATGAAGATGATAAGGTCTTGGTTCCGCTGAACGCTAAAAAGGATTTTGAATTTTGCCTGATTGATGGTCTCTTGTCTTTGAATCTAGTCCAAGTTAATAAAGTTACAAACTGCATAGGTAGGCTACTTGATTTAGTTTTTATTAGTGATAATTTGAATTATACTGTAGATGAGGCTTCTTATTTATTATCAAAAAATACTGTTAATCATATTGCTATCGATTTAAATGTTAGCTTTGTTGAATTTTCGAGCTCTTCCTCTAACGCTATTGACCAAAACAAATTGTCTTATTTTTATAATTTTAGGAAAGCCAATTATGCTGCTATCAATGAAGCCTTAAGTGCGCATAATTGGGAATCTTTGTTTTCCCTGAATACTGTAAGTGCTGCTTATTCTTATTTTCTGGAAGTTCTTTACAGCTTGTTTGTTTTGTATGTTCCTCTCAGTAGAAGGAGAAATAATTCTGGTTTTCCGTGGATGAACTATAGGTTGAAGAGACTGAGGAATGCACGGAACAAGGCTTATAAGAGATTCAAACTGTCTGGTGTGAATGAAGATCACATGCATTTTAAAAGGCTGCGGAAAGAATTTGATTTCTTAAATAAGTTTCTGTATAGTCAATATTTGGCATCGGTGGAGGCTAGTATAAAGATAAATCCAAAAGCTTTTTGGTCATTTCTAGACAGTAAGCGTAATTCGTATGGAATTCCTTCTTCTATTGGCTTTAAGAATAAAACTGCGGATAATATTTCAGATTCATGTGACCTTTTTGCGGAATACTTTGAGTCTGTATATGTGGAGGACTTAGGCTTTCCTATTGACACTGAGATTACCACACATATCTTCTCACGGGTCAACTTGGGTTCAATGTATGTGTCTACGGAGGATGTAAACTCAGCATTGGCCAATGCTAAGTGCAGCCACTCTTCTGGTCCTGACAACATTCCAGCGATATTTCTAAGTCAATGCCGTGATCCTATTTCGATGCCTCTTTCATATGTTTTTAATTTGTCGTTATCCTCGGGACTGTTCCTCAATGAGTGGAAAATTTCCTTCGTTCGTCCTATACATAAAGCGGGTGCTAAAAACTGTGCCAGTAATTACCGTCCTATTTGTAAAATCTCTGCAATTCCGAAGCTATTTGAAAGTATTATCTCTGAAAAAATTTCTTTTCTAGTTAAGGAGTACATTTCTATTCACCAACATGGGTTTGTAAAAGGACGCTCTACAGCAACCAATTTAGTTTCCTATGTCAACTTTTGCTTAAATGTCCTAGAACAAGGTAGTCAGGTTGTAACACTATATACTGATTTCGCTAAGGCATTTGATAAGGTCAATATTCGCCTGCTTTTATACAAACTTGAGGCGTTTGGACTCCATTCTGCTCTTCTTGCATGGTTCGCTTCCTACTTGACTAATCGTATACAAATTATCAAAATTAATGATGTGTACTCTCGACCGATTTTGGTACATTCCGGTGTGCCTCAGGGGAGCCATCTAGGGCCCCTTCTTTTTATTATATTTATCAACGATGTCTTTAACATCTTTGAATTTTCCTCTGTTCTAGGTTTTGCTGATGATCTAAAAATTTTCATGGAAATTGTTGATATGTCTCAAGTATCCAATTTCAAATCAGAAGTCGATAAATTTGCGAAATGGTGTCATCTTAATCATTTGTTGATAAATTCTTCTAAATGTAAACACTTTATGGCTACTAAAAAAGTAACACCAATTAATTTTGAAGTGTCTATCGATGGGATTAATATTCCTAAATGTAGTATAGTTTCGGACCTTGGGGTTATTCTAGATAGTAAATTTACTTTCTCCTACCACATTGATTATGTAGTAAGTCAAGCTAATTCTCGGCTTGGTTTTGTTAAACGTCGGGCTAGTGAATTCTCTGATCCATACACGCTTAAGGCATTATTTTCAGCTTTCGTTAGGCCTATTTTGGAATATTGCACGGTTGTATGGGATCCGTACTATGTAACGCATTCTAACAGAATTGAAAATGTGCAACGGAGATTTACCAGGTTTGCTCTTAGGAGACTTAACTGGACCGGTGATTTACCTCCTTATGATGCCAGATGCCAGTTGATTGGCTTACAGAAACTGGCTCTCAGACGTAAAATTTATAATACTATGTTTATTAGAGATGTTATTGAAAACAGGATTATTTCTCCTGATATTTTAAAGCTTATCAATTTTTATGTGCCAACTAAGCAGATAAGACTGCGCCCCATTCTTTTTGAGACTTTCCATAGAACAAATTATGGCCTCAGTAGTCCATTAAGTCGGTGTATTCGGCAGTTTAATTTGTGTAGCAGCATAATTGACTTTAGTCAAGATAGAGTTTCTTTTAAAGCCTCTGTTTCGGACTTTCTAGGAAGCTTGCTATAACTATAAAATTAGATATGTTCATACTTTTTGTTACATAGTAGGTTAGTTTTTAGTTGACGTTCTTACCAAAACATAATTTTAGTTTTAGTATATGCATGGTCTGTTGATTTTGTAATCTGTAGACTAAGAATAATAAATAAATAAATAAATAAATAAATAAATTTGTTTGGCTAGCTCTTGTTGAGCCGAGATTATTCTTTCTTCTTTCGTTGCCATTATTACTGGATGCATAACTATGCTTTGCCTTTGGAACTGCTTTCTGTAGTCACGGAGAGTACCTCCAAATTCAGTTCAGCTCCCGTTGAAATTTGTTTATTTAAAAAAAAACAAAAAATCTCAACTGTGTGTTAAGACTTTTGTATTTAATTGGCGTGAAACCTTAACTGTGTGTTAAGATTTTTTGGTTTGTTTACAGCTGGTGAAATTGTAAAGCAAGTCTTAACAGTGTGTTGAGACTTTGTCTTTACTTTATTTGCCGTAGGTATCTTCACGATGATCTGAACTGCTGCCGGTTGCTTGTAGGCTCGAAGGACCATGTGCAAGATTCAACTGTGTGTTGAATCAAGATGTTGTTGATGATTAAATGTCTACTTCAAGATCTATGAGATTCAACAGTGTGTTAAATCAAGATAGTCTTGAAGATAGTGACTGGTTAAATTGTTTGGAAATGACTAAGACTCAACAGTGTGTTGAATCTTGATAAGTTGGATGAACAATTTAAAGACACTCTTCAATTTAGACTAGCTTTAATGAATTATGCTAGCTTAATTTATACAAAATAATTGGTTTAATTAAACTAGCATATACAACAATATTACAAAAAAAAACAATTATACAAGCAAGAATCAATTAACAAATTGGTGAGTGCATTGACTCATGGCAGAATATTAAAAATTGTTTTGTCACTGTCGTCAGCGATTTTATTTACTCGACCGATAGAGGTGCAAAGTAAGTGGGTCAATTGAAAAATAAGAAAAATGTGCTGACTAGCATAAAGGAATTAAATTATGCTGCCATGAGTCAGTGAACTTCGAATAGAAATGTTTTATGATGAAATTAATTTATTTCTCATGATCAGTATGATGCTATGATGGTTGTTCAGGGCTGAACACCTCCATATAAAGGTCCATATATTGTAATTGATACAAATAACGTTAATACTAAGATAAAGATAGATAAAATAATAAAAGAAGTACACAACAATAGGTTGAAAAAATTTTAAAGTTCACCATAAGTATCATCATGTAACAATTAAAATAGCTATGTGGATAAGAATCAAATAAAGTACACAAATTATTTTAGTAGAAATGTAAGATAGAAAACTACATCATAAGAATAAAACAAAAAATTTTTCCTCTAATCAAGCAAAAGTTTTTTTTCCATAAGAGAAGGGGTGTAGCGCATCAAACATTTCATAGATGCACATACAAAAAAAAGAAAAACAAGCATAAGAAAGCATTCAAGTTCAATAATTTCATCCACACATATTTTCGTTTATAAATTGAACAATGTGAATTTCGTGAACTTGCAAGGGCAATGCACTTCAGTGCAGCACACGTCAGTTTGCTGACACGACATTTCACACCATTCATGCATTACACTGCCCTCAATGAACCCGAATGCTTGAAAAGCTTGGAATATGCATTGCGTCAAATTCTTGGATGAATTTGCGAATTGTTGATTGCGCTACTCCAGGTTAATAATCTATATTGCAATGTATTGTAATAGTAGTTGTTCTATGTATGTTCTGGCGCACTTTTTCCATACAAAAAGTGTCCGGAAAATTCAAACTATTTTGATGGATCACTGAGGGCTGGCTCTGTGGTGGGGGAAGGGGAGCGGAAGGGGCTGAGGTCGGTTTTGTACTGAAAATTTGACATCATCTTGCAGTTTTCTTTTAGGAGGATACAACAACAGCCAATGTAGGTAGGTATGTTGACTTGGATATGTTCGTCTTCAGATCGATAATCAAATTCCGAATAATGTAAACAAAATCGCAGCCGAGTAAAGTAAACAAATTGAGCGATATTTACACACCAACACACACACACACACTATGCCATCCCAAAATGTTTTCTACCAGGCGATATTCAGTACCATCTTATTAAATTAGCAACAACAACAACTAACGTAGGTAGATATGTTGGCTTAGATAAGCAATGGCCTAATTTTTGATCTTCAGATGTAATGCTCCTAATTTGATTCATTGCATATACAATTTGTACAGCCGAATAATGTAAACAGAATCGCAGTCGAATAATGTAAACAAAATTCTCACAAACCCGAGTAAAGTAAACAAATTTATAGATTCTCAATAGCTGAAAAAAAAAACAACAACTGATATATTCTCTTAGATGAGTATTGAAAATTTCTTTTGCTGAAAAAAAAACAACTGCGGATTAAAAAGGCAAGAGTGATCATGATATCTAAAAAATTGTTATGGGAGTATGTAAGAGTGATTTGCTTGGACGTGAAGTCCAGACTGCCAGCATGAACTGACAGATCACTCGACGTACAGCGTTGAATGCAGGGGGGCACGCTAGCTCGCCTCGGCTATTGGCGGAGAGTGTGGGGAGGTTCCACGAAGAACCTGCCGCTGCCGTCAGCCATAATCAAAAAATTCGTGCCTACATCCAAAGGCCGACGCACACACTCAGTCCAGAAGGGACCTTTACACCACTTACCCTTACCTTGGTGAAGGCGCAGATGGACTGCCTTCAACTGCCTTGCCCCGACCGCCCAATGACACTGTGGGCAGATTGTTTACAGTGTCCCTGTGTTGACCTGGAAAGAGAGAGAGTAGCGGACCTAGACGACCTTCATTCTAGAGGGCTCCAGGAGAGTGAGAGGAGAATGAGAAAAACTTTAGCAGTGCATTACGTTATAATTACTCATTTAATAAGGAATATTATTAAAAACAAATGTATAAACGGTCTAGCCATCAGTTCTGTGCATGAGCCATCCGCGAATGAATAATACATAACTACATATGTACCTAGTAGTCATACATTATTTTCTGGGTGGTGAATTACAAAAGCAATAAACAAAAATTTAAATGCGAACAGACTGACATACCTGAGAATAAAAATATAGAATGCTAAAAATATGTAATAATAGAATATTTACAAATATTTATTAAATTTCACCTAATGAAATACCTAGTCTTACTAGTAAACTATTCAAAAGTCATAAGTAATGTGCGCTTTGAATTCATTTTGGTTTGGTTATAAAAAGATATTAGATATAACTGAATTTGTTTATATATATTAAAAATGTTATATGTGAATGGATTTGTTTATATATTAAAAAATGTTATGTGTAAATGGATTTGTGTATATATGTAGCTACATATATGTATATACAGATGACCATTTCTGACAGAAAAAAAGCGTAGAATCCTACCAATAAATTATACTATGGAAATTCTCTTATTCGATGTTAATAAAATGAATTTGAAAGCAGTCTAAGTTGATTGATGATATATGTATAAAATAGAAATCTCGCGAGGATATTCATTCACATAAACTAGTCTGACTTTTCAAAAACCAAGGTATAAATAATAAAAATATCGGCACACTTAATACTGTTCCGTACGAAGATAATCAAACAATTGGATAAAACTTAAGCGAACGAAGATATCGACATACCTACTTAAATATCTACGTACTTTAGTTTCTTCGCGGTGTACAACTTCTAACTTAGTACTTGCGAATGATTCCTTTAAGCCTAATAATTCTAACACATGTCACTTTTATCTAATTTTTGAGACTTAATATTACTCTTAATGAGTTGTCAACGAGGAATGAGTCTAATTCTTGTACTGGAAGTCTCCTAGGTTTATTAAATAAATCGGAGCGTACCTGAGTGACGTTTTGAGCCAAAGTCGGAACATCTTTAAATGTTTTTCCACAAACAATACCTGCTAGGCTTTCTTCCTTAATGTTTTCTTTGTAGTAGATACTACATCCACTGTGCTCAAGAGCTTTGCTACACCTTTTGTAGTTTTAGCCAATCGCTAGCGGCAGACATTTGCTCTGTCCCAAGAACAGGGCTTCCTCGCTGGATTCTTAGGTGCACAAGACCGTCTTGGACAGTATCATCAGCACCCTTAATTGCATCAGCCAAAGGGGCAAATTTATTAAATTATGCTGAACTTCTCCAAAAATTTACGTTCACACTGGATAAATTAATCCTACAACTTTGGTAGAAGTTCTCCACGTCTCGTTCTCCGACAAAGTTTCCGATACTATTGTGGGAAAATAAAAATATAAAGGGAAAGTAAGTAGTCTGGGGATTGAAAAATATCTTAAATATACTTACAGACTTGGCTTTTCTAGCGGATGTTTCACTATTTGAGAAGATTTCTTCTTCTTCTTTCCTACCGTCCGAATGTCACTCCGGGCTCGAGGAAATGCACTTTTCTCGGTCGGGGTGCGTTCAATCTTTCTGCTTGATATCGCCGCTTACACGCTTCAGTACGTGTAGCATATTGCTATATGCAATATGCTACGACCATAACAGGGCAGAGTGGTCTGCGCCACCCATGGTTCAGACAACGCTGAAAAATGGTCGACTGAGCTAGCCGGTCTTAAACATAGGCCTCATCGCTCAATGTGTGTCTCGACCCACGACCCAATGCTTTCCTCATCACTCGGATTCTACCGGACCGATGACGCATCGAAGACACATCCCCGAAGTCCCGTTAGTCTTCGATCAGACTTCGACATCCTTCTCCGTGTGGGAAGTCAAGGGTACGTCGACAAGCTGGTAACCTAAAGAATCCAGCCGGTCGATGCCTCTCTGCCCTCCCTCACCAAGATGCTGAGGAAGCCTTGCGATCAGCAACCTAAAGAACTGATCACTAGGCTTTCTCGGCGCAATATCTCACCCTGATCTCAGACTGGCGATTGTCCAAGGGTGTGTCTCCAAGGCGTCGTCGAAGTAGTGACATGCTGACAGCCTTATACAGGAATGGATTCCAACAGGTATATCACCCACCATTGACGGGGCAATAGGAGGGCTTCGCGATATCCTATAGTTTACCAGTGAAGCTGGTTGGATGCCTTCTTAGGGCCACCAGGAATAAACGTGACAATGGATAGACGACGTTTTTAGACTGATGATCACTGCCTGATGTCTTTGGCGTGATAGACTCCTAACAGTTTCCCCTGCATATCTTCAAGCTCATAGTAGGCGTTTCCCTTCTTGGCCCTGACACGACATTTAACAAATTTCGGTCCCAGTTTAGCACTAGTCTGCTGTTGGAAATTGCTTTGATCAAAATTTCGTCTAAATACCTCCTGACCAACTTTGAACTCGACAGGTTTCGCCCTGAGATTGTAGGCTCTTGAACCCTGTTCGAATGCATGCTGTAAATTTTCCTGCACTCTCGCACGGATCAATCTCATTTTATCTTCTGCGTCTACTCTCAATGGCTCACTAAGAGTTCCAAGGCTCCTCAAGATGGAATAGGAGCTGCCATGTTCTATCATCTGCTGACCGAAGAGTGTTCGATAAGGAGAGAAACCAGTACCTTGATGGTAAGAGCTCCTGAGGGAACTAGCTACTTGGCTTAGTTTCTCATCCCATCTCGTGTGTCCCTTCTTGATATATGCTCTAATCCCCGACAATAGAGACCTATTTACTCGCTCTGAGGCGTTTGCTTGCGGCGAGTAGACTGCCGTTCGCATGTGCTTCACCCTGTTATATATATATTCTTTAGTGTACTCCTACCTTCTTAATCCTTTTTTTTTGTTCTACGTGCTGGTCCGTTGATCTGGCGAAGCACACAAAAAAAAACACTGATAGGTTTACCACCTTTTATTTTCCTTTTAATCATAATCAGTTGTCCAATTAGGATCTTCTTCGAAAAACTTAGTTTTGTTTCTGTACACCGAAACGATAATATCAAAACGTATAAAAAATATCAAAACATATGGCAACTGTGTAAAACTAAATTATATTATTTTTTGAACATGGAATATCGTAACATATATAAACTGCGTAAAACCCGAACCAATTTGTGAAAACCAACTCGAACCAACTCCTTTTAAAAAAAAACGACTCTCTATCGACAACCAACTCAACTCTTGATCGCCTTCTTCGTGATCAAGAGCCGTTGTTCAGGGTAGAAAATGCTTAGTTGCATTGTCTTATCCTGAGAAAATTTTACTTTTTTCAATTCTGGACTTGTTCAAACATGTCCAGAATTATTCGCGTTGAACGATGGCTTCAAAAATGTAATCTTACACTTTTTAAAACATCATCCACCGGCCCGTCGTTTGAAAATCGCGACGCGCATATACATACAATGCATTTATGCAGCGCGCGTTTCTTATCGTGAAAGCTTTTTACACAATATGTATGTACGTATGTACATACATATTGAATTTTTTCACGGCAAATTGTACTGAAGGTACGATTTGCTTTTTGATTTATTTTTTAATTAAATTGTTGAAGTGACAAATTTTGCTGAAGGCAAAATTTGTCGTGGAAATTTTTAAGTAAAACGACTTGGGTTGTAAACTGAAACTTTTGTTTTTCCCAAGTTGTTTTATGAGAAAAATTTCATAAATTATGTGGAATGTGAAGAAAATTGCTGATGCAATTTTTCTTCACCCTTTTGGGAAGATAAACTAATCATGTTTTATGTATGATTAGTTTATCGAATTTTGTAATTTATGATTTTATATGCCCAATTTTAGGTTTTTCAGGTTTATAGGTTTATGAGATTATCCTATTTTCTATTAATTTCTTTTAATTCAAGTTTATAGTTATGCATATATTTACATATATACATATATCCATATCCTAATCTAGGTTTTATATATATAACAACTCCATACTTTTCCAGTAATCTGGTGAATTGAGTCGAGCAAAACTGGACTCCATTGTCAGAGACGATCATTTCCGGGACTCCAAACACGTGGAACACTTCAGTCTCAATGAATTGGCACACATTGAGTGAAGACGCTTTTCTCATAGGTTTGAGAATCGGAAATTTTGAAAAGTGGTCAAGAACTATTAAGATGCAGACATTCCCTTTCACTGATCGAGGATATGAACCTAGAAAATCAATGTACAGCTTTTGCCATGGTCGTTCTGTCACAGACTGGACTTTCATAGGTGGTCTCAGAATCGTATTGGGAGCCTTCGTTTCCTTACACACATCACAGGCGCCTACGTAGTTTCTGACATCAACTGTCATTCGTGGCCAGTACAGATGTCTTCGCAGACGTTCCAGTGTTTTCCCTATACCTCTGTGTGAAGCTAGCGGCGGATCATGAGCCCTTGAAATGACGTCGGTGACAAGCCCTCGTGGAATCCAAAGCTTCCAAGCTTCTTCTTCCTGAATCGGATCGCCTGTTCTCGGAACAGACCGAATGTAAACGAAGCCATCCCTGACGCAAAGATCTGGTAGTTTACCAGAAGTCGTTTTAACCTTATGTCTCAGTTCCTCATACTCAAAGTAGTTGAAATATGGCGAACTAAGGTCAACTTCCGGGCCAGGATCCTCATTTGTGGTCAGGCTGTCACAATGAATGCGTGACAGCGCATCAGGGACGACGTTCAGGCTTCCTTTTCGTCACTATCTTAAACGGCATAAGTTCAACGAAGGGCCGGAACTTCTGTACGCTCAAGATTGCAGCTAGGCATTCCTGCTCTGTGACGGTATAATTTCTTTGTGCTGAATTAAAATTTTTCGAGACGTAGGCTATTGGCTTCTCGTGGCCATCGTCATCTAGTTGAATCAGCACCCCACCAATACCCTGTTGGCTCGCATCGCACTGTATAACGAATGGCTTGGTGAAGTCTGGACTCACTAACAACGGAGCAGAGGTAAGTTTTTGTTTGAGAAGATCAAGAGACGTCTGGGCTTCAGGTGTCCATTTGAACTGACTAGGTGTCTGTAATGGAGGCAGTCATATCAGCATAGTTCGGGATGAACCGTCTATACCATCCTGCCATACCTAGTAGGCGTCGGGCCTGCCGAACAGTTTTAGGTGACGGATAGTCAACTATAGCTGAAATTTTGTCAGGGTCAGTTCTCATACCTCCCTTTCCGACAATAAAACCCAAGTATTTGGTCTCTTTGATACAAAACTTACTCTTCTCGACGTTGATAGTGAGGCCAGCTTTCCTCAAACAATCCGCTATACGGGCTAGCAGCGTGAGATGAGGATCGAAGTCTGAAGACAGAATTAATAAATCGTCTAGATAGACGAGAAAATTCTCACGAAGATCGAAAGGAATGACTTTATCCATGAGGCGGCACATAGTTTGTGGAGCGTTGCATAGGCCGAATGGCATCACCGTGTACTGATAGAGAGGATGACCAGGTACTGTAAAAGCGGCCTTCTCTCTGGAATCAGCGTATAGTGGGATCTGTCAGAAGGCGTCCTTCAGGTCCAGGCTCGTAATGTAGTTTGCCGGAGGAAGACGACTCAGAAGTGCGTCTATCTGCAGTAGCGGATAGGCATCCTTCTTAGTAACAGAGTTGACCTTCCTGGCGTCAAAACACAGCCGGACCTTGCCAGGCTTCCTCACTAGCACAACTGGAGAGCTCCAAGGACTCTGGCTCTCCTCTATCACACCCAGTGATAGCATTCGCTCTAATTCGGCGTCCATCAAACTTTGTACTGCCGGCGAAATCGGTTAAAAGCGCTGTTTTATCGGGGCGGCGTCATTCGTTTCAATCTTGTGAGTGACCAACGATGTTTTTCCTAGGCCTAAAGAGGCGAAAGAGGGGAAAAGCTGTTTCGTGGCTTCTAAGCGTTGTTGATCAAAACTGGAAAGAATATGACTGTCGGTGTCAGGAGTAGCTAGTAGACTTGGTGTCACTTCTGCAACTATACCCAGGACATCTGGAGCCAACCCAAATAGACGCCAGAAGTCTATTCCTAGATACAGTGCCTGTGTGAGCCCAGGAACCACGTAAAAACGCACGTTTTGGGTCTTACCACGGAAAGTGTTGTCCAAGTTCACATGACCATGAACAGTCGTCATGGCACCATTCGCTACTTGCACCTGTGTCCGATACCTTTTCCATTCAACCTCTGCTTCTGCAAGCTTCTCTAGAGCTCCCTGGCCTAGAATACTGACAGTGGCACCACTATCAAGTAATCCAGTCTCAGTTCGCCCGAGCAGCTTTACTTCGGCATACGGTCGAATGTCGCCTGGCCTCGACACGGAAATCTTTGTCAGTTTCTTTCTTTCCAGTCGCATCCGTTGACAATATTCCCGCCAACGAATGGTTGATCGTTTCTTTTTTGGTCTAATATCCAAATCAGGAAACACGATTTCAGCTAACTCCGCTACTGAGGAGAAGATGCGGTCTCTTACCTCGTTGTATTTCTGCAGACGCGTATGATACGGCTTCAAAGGATGTAAAACAGGCTCACGCCCACTCGTTATGACAGAGCTTGGTGGCCGTTTTAAAACAGAAATTTTTCATTTCATTTTATTTCAGAAAGTAGGTACACAAGATTATTAATCTTTTAAAGTACCAGTATAAAGAGTCAGTATAATAATGCTACTACTAATAAAAATTCCAAAACAGAAGAAAAAGAAAAAAAAACTTATAAAATAAAATAACTAATATTACCTACTATTCATAAGAAGCAATTCCACCACCATTAAGATATATGGGAGTAAAGCAGCATTTTGAACTCTCCAACTGTACCCGCACTCCTCACCCCATTTGGCAAATTATTCCAACTATGAGCAATATAAACAAAGTAAGAGCTTTCCAATACTCGCCTATTAAATCGCATGATCAAAACGTTACGGTGCCACGACGATTGAAGGAAAGAAATATAGTCAGTCAGATAATCCGGGACACCCGTGCGCACTAACTTATAAAAAAAGACAAGTGCCTTGCGCCTGAGATACGACTCCAAAGAACAGCCGAGAAGATCTTTACTAAACGGGGAGATGTGATCAAACCTGCGAAGACCGAAAACAAATCTAATGCAGTCGTTAAAGGCAACATTAATTCTGCGACGGCAACATGAATCTAGTAGTGGATAAATAAGACTTCCATTAGAAAAATGGGGTATGATCAGGGCTTTGACGAGTTTCAGTTTGAATCTGCAGCTTAAAATCTGGGTAGAAAGCCATAACCGCCGCAATCCACCATAAATTTTGCCAATGAGGAAAGATATGTGATCACAACAGCTCAATCTTGAATTGATCTTTATCCCCAAATTTGTAGCCTGCTGAACATAGGGTAACACACGGCCGTCGAGAAAGACGGGAGGAATATATGCTTCTAAGGAGTCATGGCGTATCACAACGCATTGAGACTTGCCTGGATTAATCATAAGGCCGTTATTTACTGCCCAGCCAGAAACTCTTTCCAAGTCCTCGTTTAGACGTGCAATAGAGTTTTCAATGAGACCAATTGGACTGCTAGTGTACAATTGAACATCGTCGGCATATAGGTGAACTTTAGTATCACGTACGGCATCTGTCAGATCGTTAATAAATAAGCTAAATAATAGTGGACCCATAACAGAACCCTGAGGTACACCGGAAGACAAAGGAAGCAATTCAGAAAACATTTCATTAATGCGAACCTGCTGAGATCGTCCAGAGAGGAAGCTAGAGACTAAATTAATAGCCGAGGGGGAAAAACCGAAATTAGATGATAACTTATTAATTAGCTTAAAATGATTAACACAATCGAAAGCCTTGGTAAAATCTAGCATTACAAGAACACCCACTTCACCTCTATCCAGGCTACATCTCAGGTCTGTGGTGACCTTTAGCAGAGCAGTTTCACAGCTATGGTTCGAACGGAAACCAGACTGCCAGCGGGAAAGCATATTATTATTTCCGATATGTGCCAGCATCTGGCTGCACATAAGTTTTTCGAGGACTTTAGACAGGAAACACACAAGGCTTATGGGTCGAAAATCAGAGGGGGAAGCTATCACAGTCTTTTTCGGGATTGGAATCACTGTCGCTTTTTTCCACCTTGACGGGAAGACAGATGTAGTCAGAGTAGTATTGAGTATATGCAAGATATATGGTCCAATGTAGGGGTAAATAATTTTAATAAACTTAGGAGAAAGGCTATCAGGGCCAACTGCATCTGATTTAGTTGAAAAGAGCGCTTCATGAAATTCATCAATGTCAACGCATCTAAAATTAAATAAAGATACATGATTCTGCTGAGGAGGAGTCATGACATTAACGTTGACATCAGCAGTTATTAAGTTGTTATAAGTGGATACAAAGTGTTGATTAAGTTCATTGACATTGAACTCCTGATGTTTAATGTTATCCTTTCCACAGATCCCAGTCGCTCTGAGATTCTTCCATAAAATTTTAAGAGAGAGCATAGGATCAAATTTCGAGCGAAAGTGATTATATTTTGCAGAGCGAATTGCAGAAGTGGCCTTAATACGCGCATTTTTGTATAAAGCACGCGCACCACTGGTCCTGAGCCGTTTAAGTAGATGGTACAGATGTTCACGTTTCGCAATAAGGGAAGCGATAGCTGGAGTATACCATGGACATGGCTTTCTATCAGTTCTCCTAGTTACTAAAGGTACATGCTTGTCGAAAAGGAAATTAGTGAGATTTTCAAAGACTTCGACTTGCTCATCAACACTATTGCAGTAGAAAATCTCATTCCAAGGCAAGGAGATGCATTCTTGAATCAGCGCCTCAGTGTTTAGATTTTTGAAATCACGATAGGAGAAGTAATCCATGTAATTTCCTGACACTACCGGAAAATTATATGTCAGGAATAGCATATCATGATCTAAGAAACTAGGAGCGCTAATTTGATTTTGGAATAGTATGCAGTCCATATCAGTTACTAAGAATTGATCAAGGAGAGATGGATTGGCAGTATTGTAATAAGTCGGTAAACTGTTAACTGTGCTGAGGTATACAGACTGCATAAAGAATAGGAAGGCATCTGTGCGCGAGCCAGGCTGCAAGAGATTGACATTGAAGTCTCCCCCTAAGATAATACTATCGTAACGACGGGCAAGATCAGAAAAAACATTTTCAAATTCGGACGCATCATCGCAAGAGAAGTGCTCAGGAGCACAATAAACAGCAGACAAAACACACCTATCGGATCCATTGCTCACTTCAACACAAATAAACTAAATATTCTGGCCAACAGATGAGTGAATTAATTTAGCTTGCAGATTATCTTTCACATAGACAGCTACACCACCACCCATACGGCCAGTTCGATCATTCCGTAGTATCGTGTATCCGGGTATGGATACGAGGGCTGTGGGAACAAACTCCTTTAGCCAGGTCTCACTGACCAGTAATGCATGGATATTGGTGTTAGTAAACATCAAGCGCAGCTCATCCGTTTTATTACGCACACTCCTGGCATTCAGCGTGTACACATTTAAACCTTCACGCTGCCTACAAAAAACGTTCAACAAAGCTCTTACTCTGTTAGGTTCAATATCATCATGTATACTCATAACACGGATAGAGTTTGAGAGAGTATGGGCACTTGTTAGACAGTTCAGAGTATGAACACATCGTTAGAACGATACACAAATTTGAATATAAAGAGGGGAAAATGGAATTGCTTCTAATGACTGAAGAACCGAATAAATTAAAACTAAAATTACAAAATAAAAAAGAGATGAAAAACAAAAAATAGAAGAATCGAGACATACAGAACTTAAAAATAAAATTAATCAGAAAAAGAAAAACATAAAAAAAAGTATAGCTATCATAAGAATTACATAATAACAATCACAATTATGCTTGAGAACCACTTTAACACTAACCATGCTGTTGCTCCGACGTTGATGCTGGGATCAGCTGAGATGAATTCAGAATTTTTACTGGAGACGAATCACTGGCCTTCCACTTTACATGCACAATACCATTTCTCGTGGTTACAGAATGTAGGCAACCACTCCGACGGAGCCGAGTCGCTTCACGCAGAATGGAACTTTGCCTGGGTGTGAGACTCTCGTTAATATACACATTGCCGTGAGACGTAAAGCCATCGATTTGCGATAATTTTACTCCACCACATTTACGAAATGCTGCAATAAGTGCTCGACTTTCAACTTGATTAGAGAGTCTAGCAATGATAGGGGAAGTACTAGACAGCAGCTCTGGAACAGCAGATTCAGCAGAACTAATTGTCGATTTGATACGAAAGGCTTCAATATGCGATGATAGCTCGTGTCCTACTATATGGGCAATGTTGTGCAGCATTTGAGAGAGGTCTTCATTAGGTCTAGAGGGAATACCCCTGATTACCACATCGGATAGGCGCTGCGAGCGACGTAGCTGCTCGATTTCTTCACCATTCACACAGCACTTGCTCTCCAGTGATATAATTTTCTCCTCCAAAGCAATGATCTGCAGCTTCGTAGGTGAGACCGACTCAGCGATCATTTTAGAAATACGTACTTCCAGCTGTTTAGATGTTTGAATAATTTTACTGACCAGTCTGTCTTCCAAATCTTTTAAAATATCCTCAGTGACGACAGCTGACGGCTGTCCACAGAGGTTCACTGGTGTTGTACATTCCGATGCAGCACGAACTTTTTCCCCCTGATTGCGGGTTGCTCTCGTTGTAGCTGAATTGCCCACCATAAAGACAATCAAAAGTAAAACTTGTTCCAGGTCTTAAGAAAAGAAAACAATTTAACAGTTTAACCGATGCGGCTCGAAGTCCCCAGATATTGCAGAACACGATCACGAACTCAACACAATTATTACTGATAATTGAACCAGGATATAATAATTTAGTCTGCGAAATTTAGATAATACAATCGGAGCAAAAATAAACACGTCTACTCTCTTACAGACATACTCACAAAGTATGCCATGAGGCCAAATCTCCCGCTCAGTAACTTTGTCAGCTACGCGTGCTATAGGTGTCAACGGGACATCAAAGATTAAAGACTCTTCTAAAGAAATGTCCAACAAGGTCATGGGCTCCCCAGAAGTGGAAATGGGAGCTTGAATATCTGCGGAAAAGTCTATTAAGTTCTCCGCCTCTATCGGTGCAACATTCGTCCTATCAGGTGTTGTACTGATATCACCAGAATCACTGAATGATATCAGAGGGCGTAACAGGGAGTTATTGCTAGTGTCTGCTAATGGAGCAGACCTTCCTCCTTGTTCAAGGCTTGAACTGGGGTGTTCGATGCATTGATTGCTCGTAATGTCGACGCTGGTCGGAAAGAGGTGTTGATATTCCCGACCCGTCTGAAGTTTTTCTGTTGACATTGAATGCAATCTGGCTTGAAGGTGTTCTTCCGTCCACATCCATAACAGAACACAACTTCTCTTTCTTGTCTGCAGTCCTGATACAAATTACCGGACTGGTCACATTTCCAGCATATAATAGGGCGTTTGGTTGAAATACTCGATACGTCACCTAGGCTGTTATCACTGCCTGTTGCTACTGCCAGTTCAGGATCTAAGGTCAGAAGATCGTCAACTTCATGCACTCGTTGGGTTCGGTAAGGATTCCAACTGTCAGCTGTCGCAATACGTGTCTGTGTAGCTTGGATACGCGTGACCAGCGATCTCAGCTGTCCTATCGTATCAGCAGGATGCAGACAGATTTTTTCTTGAATCTCCGGCAAGAGATTCGATTTGACAATCTCCAGAAACTCTTGGTCTGGCAGAGATGGCAGATGGTGGTGATACATTGCGAACAGTTCCCCAGGCTTTTGTTTTCTGGACATCAGTTGAAATCTAGTTTTCAGATCATCCTTAGACGTTCCCCATTCGGTATACAATCCCATCTTAATGACGTCCCAAGTTGGAAATGGATTTTGACGTAGTACCGACCAATACCAGTCCTTAGCAGGTCCTGTCAGTAGCGTTAACATATTCCTGACCAATAACCCAAAATCCCCTTCTAGAGCGGAGTGCGTAAGCGCTTCGACTCTGAAGATGAATTCGTCAACTGATAGTTCTGCGTTATTCAAATTATAGGTCAGGTTCCATCTTCTTATTGGACTGCCTGATCGTCGGTATCCTACATTAGCAGGAACACGCATAGGTGGTGGAGGTTGAGGTGGTTGAGGTGGTATAAAGTTCGGTCTGGACTGATTTGTAGGCTGACCAAAAGGTTGACCAAAAGGCTGACCAAAAGGTTGACCAGAAGGTGGTAATGGTCTCCTAAATGATTGCCTTCCCCGTGTAGGAAAATCGTTTGACGGCCTCTGATTGCTTCTGGACGAAGGAGGTCGTGTGTAGTCTGCTGGCGGCATTGCTGCTGCTACTTGTTGTGTGATATCGTTTCCTAACTCAGACCGCAAAACATTGAAACCCTGCTGGAGACCTCGGTTTATTAGGTCTTCCATCTTTATGCTCAAGCCTGCTATCAGCGCATCCGTAGTAGCTGAGGTGTTGTGGTCTTGAGCTGTGCGCGCTGGACTATCACGTCGAGGACTCGGGTTTACAAAAGTCCTTGAATGTAAGTCAGGCATTCCTGGAGACAAGGATCGTCGATTCGAAGGTGGTAACTCAAAGTTAGGCAAATCAAAGGTTGGCAATGAGTCGCGCCTTGTCGATTTCGCGGGCTTCGCCTTATTCGTTCTTTTAGGAAAGGCACCAGTGTAACCAGTGAGGTCCTGTGGTGTGAGGCGGCGTCTACAGTTAGGACAACTGGAATGCTCGCCTATCCAGGTCTGGATACATGCCTCATGAAAGACATGTCCGCACGTGGTCATGACTGGTTTCTGTTCAGCTGACCAACTTATATCTCTACAGATCGTGCATGGCTCACGCAACCTAGTCACACCGTTCTTCCCAGGAGGTGGTGTCCTCTGTGTAGCCATTGTAAGTCAAAGTTGAAAAAAGTTTTACAAATACAAGGTTTGAAGAAGAGTGTCAGATAAAGTTAAAAAAAAAATCAAAAACCGAAGTTAAGAGGCTCAAACAAGATCGAGGCTAACGAGCTACTAAATTTATTAACGCGTGTTATATAGATTAGAATAAACAAAAGTGGCTAACTAAATTTCACGTATATAATTATTATCACTACAGCATTATTTACAACCGTTACATACTCGTGGTGTAAAAACCCATTGTTGGTAGATAATGTGCATATATGCAGTAAGCAATGAAGCGTCTTCAGATGTAGGAAAAATATTGTACATTCCTACGATAGCGAACTACTGGACCGATAAACAATTTTAAAATTTTCTTAACTACAGAATTCAAAATTTTCTCATAAATATACCGTTTTTGTCTTCTGAATAATTACCATAAATAAAAGAGAGCACTTCTATATACTATTAAGAGACCTCCGCGCTATTTTATACACCTACTAAATTTAGAAGTTTGAAAGTTGGGACACGATACTATAATTCCAGGAAATATCTTCCCAAACATTTGAAGAAATTAAAAAATTTAGAAAAACAAAGATTCGAAAAGTTAATTTAGGCTTCTCAAATCGAGATAGTGTAAAGAATGAATTCCAAGACAAAAAACCAATGTCGGGAAGCGTTAACAGCCTCGTCGAATAAAAATCTTCAAAAAAAATTCTGAAAATTACGAAGGATCCAAAAAGATCACGAAAACAGTTCAAGCGTTTGAAAAAAAAAATTTCTTTAACAAAGATCATACAATTTCTCCCTCACCTCCCGAAGCTAACTCCCACATAAGAGGTCAGGTCGCTCTCTCTCTTCCAAGGTCAGAAATACGATATAGGCAAGTGACGTGAGTGGTGCATGAAAGATTTGGTTGGGTTCTCACAGAACTCTGGGAAAAGTCAAGTTGGAGGTGTCAAAGGCTGAGAATGCTACTAGAGATTCTTCAGCCAGGCAGTTAGCAGTATGCCAACTCCTGATTACTGAAGATCTCCAGCATCACTCCCACCCTCAGAGAACTCTTCCTCTCCTCTTCACCGGATCCTCATATCCAAACAGTTCGCCAGCTGGGCAGAGTCATGGATCTGGTCAACTAATTAGCTGGAAGCCAAAAAGTCGTCTCACAGACTCATAACTCTGTCCAGCCAGTTGGCCAACAGAACAATTGTCCGCGAGAACACAATCCAAAAAAAAATTTTGTGAGGCCACCTACCATTTCCATGGCAGAAGGCCAGCGGGAAATATCAATTTCAAAAAAAATTCAAAAAAATTCAAAAACTAGACACCTGTACAGACTCGAGGCTTGACCAAAGTCAAACCTAGAGTCGAACTTCAATTCAAAAACTACGTTACTCTACAGAAAATCAGCTAATAACAAACAATTAAACCCAGGTCCGCATATAACCTCCACTGATTATGCGATTACCGAGTCAGGCTATTTAGCTAACAGCCAAATGCCCATATCTCGAAGTAATCACAATCCTCAGCAAATGTTACATTTAGACCACCGAAGTCTAATTGAGGTGGCCCCACGTTGGGCGCCATTTTGTTATGGGAGTAACAATGGACGCGCACAACGTATCATAACTAGAAGAATGGACAACCCTTTGGAACAGAAGGTTCACGTGAAGCCGAGTACTGATGTTATCCCATCTCCACTGGATGTGAGACTACCGAGTCAGACAATCAGTTGAAAGCCAGATGTCCATATCTGCAAAGCAATCTCAGTCCCCAGTAAAGAGGTCTGATGTACTCAAGATGTTAAGGCCCCACGTTGGGCGCCATTTTGTTATGGGAGTAACAATGGACGCGCACAACGTATCATAACTAGAAGAATGGACAACCCTTTGGAACAGAAGGTTCACGTCAAGCCGAGTACTGATGTTATCCCATCTCCGCTGGATGTGAGACTACCGAGTCAGACAATCAGCTGAAAGCCAGATGTCCATATCTGCAAAGCAATCTCAGTCCCCAGTAAAGAGGTCTGATGTACTCAAGATGTTAAGGCCCCACGTTGGGCGCCATTTTGTTATGGGAGTATGTTAGAGTGATTTGCTTGGACGTGAAGTCCAGACTGCCAGCATCAGCTGACAGATCACTCGACGTACAGCGTTGAATGCAGGGCGGCACGCTAGCTCGCCTCGGCTATTGGCGGAGAGTGTGGGGAGGTTCCACGAAGAACCTGCCGCTGCCGTCAGCCATAATCAAAAAATTCGTGCCTACATCCAAAGGCCGACGCATACACTCAGTCCAGAAGGAACCTTTACACCACTTACCCTTACCTTGGTGAAGGCGCAGATGGACTGCCTTCAACTGCCTTGCCCCGACCGCCCAATGACACTGTGGGCAGATTGTTTACAGTGTCCCTGTGTTGACCTGGAAAGAGAGAGAGTAGCGGACCTAGACGACCTTCATTCTAGAGGGCTCCAGGAGAGTGAGAGGAGAATGAGAAAAACTTTAGCAGTGCATTACGTTATAATTACTCATTTAATAAGGAATATTATTAAAAACAAATGTATAAACGGTCTAGCCATCAGTTCTGTGCATGAGCCATCCGCGAATGAATAATACATAACTACATATGTACCTAGTAGTCATACATTATTTTCTGGGTGGTGAATTACAAAGAAATAAACAAAAATTTAAATGCGAACAGACTGACATACCTGAGTATAAAAATATAGAATGCTAAAAATATGTAATAATAGAATATTTACAAATATTTATTAAATTTCACCTAATGAAATACCTAGTCTTACTAGTAAACTATCCAAAAGTCATAAGTAATGTGCGCTTCGAATTCATATGCGTCTTGTTATCAAATTTCACTTAATGAGATTCCTAGTCTTAATATTAAACTATTCAAAAGTCATAAATAATGTGCGCTTTGAATTCATATGCGTCTTGTTATCAAATTTCACTTAATGAGATTCCTAGTCTTAATATTAAACTATTCAAAAGTCATAAGTAATGTGCGCTTTGAATTCATTTTGGTTTGGTTATAAAAAGATATTAGATATAACTGAATTTGTTTATATATATTAAAAATGTTATATGTAAATGGATTTGTTTATATATTAAAAAATGTTATGTGTAAATGGATTTGTTTATATATTAAAAAATGTTATGTGTGAATGGATTTGCGTATATATGTAGCTACATATATGTATGTACAGATGACCATTTCTGACAGAAAAATAGCGTAGGGAGAATCCTACCAATAAATTATACTATGGAAATTCTCTTATGCGATGTTAATAAAATGAATTTGAAAGCAGTCTAAGTTGATTGATGATATATGTATAAAATAGAAATCTCGCGAGGATATTCATTCACATAAACTAGTCTGACTTTTCAAAAACCAAGGTACAAATAATAAAAATATCGGCACACTTAATACTGTTCCGTACGTTCCAAAGGGGCAAATTTATTAAATTATGCTGAACTTCTCCAAAAATTTACGTTCACACTGGATAAATTAATCTTACAACTTTGGTAGAAGTTCTCCACGTCTCGTTCTTGGACAAAGTTTCCGGTACTATTGTGGGAAAATAAAAATATAGAGGGAAAGTAACTAGTCTGGGGATTGAAAAATATCTTAAATATACTTACAAACTTGGCTTTTCTAGCGGATGTTTAAAAATATATTCGGGAGTTCACGACTGTTGACACTTTCACTATTTGAGAAGATTTCTTCGTCTTCTTTCCTACCGTCCGAATGTCACTCCGGGCTCGAGGAAATGCACTTTTCTCGTTCGGGGTGCGTTCAATCTTTCTGCTTGATATCGCCGCTTACACGCTTCAGTACGTGTAGCATATTGCTATATGCAAGACGCTACGACCATAACAAAATAGATCACGGCTGCTTGTAAGAAGTAGTCGAAATTAAAGTCTCGGTGGCCAGGTGGCGGGTAATTTGATACTGCCAAGTAAAGTAAACAATGGTTTTTGCATCTAGGAGTGTGTATTGAAAAGTCATAAGTTTTACGAAAAATTGTTGTTTTATTTATTCGCATCATTAAATCTTAAATTATAAATTTTTCTCTGTGCTTCATATCCAAAATTGGCAACAATATATCTGAAGTTCTATTAATCCTATCTCGGAAGCGAAAGCGATCCAGAGCATATGTCTCCCATGATCCTTTTCTGGGTTCACAATCAATCATATAAACTCGTGGAGCACTAGTACTAAACGTAACTTTCATTATCACGACTAATAATAAAAACTAGTTTCACATTATTTTTTTTTTTATTTAACGAATATAATAATTAATTGGATTCAAATTAACATCATTCTGAATAAATTCAATTTTATATGATCGCCCGATTGGTCCTCTGTTAATCACCGAGAAATCTCACTGGGCATTTATTTTACTCAAAGTATCGTCCGAAATTGTGTTGTATCGTGATGGAAGAAATAGTTGATAATTCTCCAAATCCAGAACCACACGAGCTCCAAATGTAGTTGTACACCTTCTCGCTCCAAGAATCTTGTACTCTTTATCCAACTCCATTTGGCAGGTTTTCAGGGACGGTTGGTACTGTTCCAACTTCTTTAATTCATCCATTGCGTTTAGCATTATTATTATTATTTTCTCCTTGCTTCCTATTTGTTTGAACTCCAGAATGAAACTGATAGTGAATCTGATTCAGCTCCTTAATTTATAGGCAATCTTCCAAAACAAGTTTAATCCTGTTGTAACCAATCCGCGCAGCTGAATAAAGTCATCCTCATGTAATTTGATATCACCCCACTTCCTGTTTACAAATTCGCATTTAAGCTGAATGAGACATGCACACCTGTGTAAACGAATTTAATCGAATGAGCCATCCTTATGTAATTTGATATCATCCCACTTCCTGCTTACAAATTCACATTTAAGTTGAATGAGCCATGCACACTTGTGTAAACAAATTTAATTGAATGAGCCATCCTTATGTAATTTGATATCATCCCACTTCCTGTTTACAAATTCGCATTTAAGTTGAATGAGTCATGCACACCTGTGTAAACAAATTTAATCGAATGAGCCATCCTTATGTAATTTTACACCACTTCACTTCCTGTAAACAATTTCGTATAAAGCAAACAGCAAGGTGTTCCTATAAAAGCGCAAGCAAACCGCTAGGAGCCATCATTCAGTTTTAGTAAGTCTCAGTCATAGTTTAAAAACATATAAAAAAATTAAAAATGTCTTCGGTGTTAGTAAATAAAAGTTTTTCAATAATTGAAAATTTGCAAAAAGATGTGATAGAGTGTTTAAAAAATTCAGTGAATAAAGACTATATTGTTAAAAAGTGCAAAAGAAACATACATAAATTTCAAGTTGCATTTCGGAAGTGCAATAAGAGTGCTAGGAAACGACATTTCGAGAGCTGTCTCGAGCAAATTAAATCATTGAAAGCACTATTGAGAACTCCCCGTCGAGGTGGAGGAATTACTCGCGTAAGAAGAAGTGATTTTGTAAAGTGGGAGGAAATAAAGACAGCGTTCGCAGGCAGAATTCGACAAGGTGTTATTGTAAATTTAAAACATATCGATCCGAAGCTATTTATGCAAGACGCTGCCAAATTATTTACACGTCGTGTTAAAAATACCTTAAAACATTATTTTAATATAATAGTTTCTACAACGTTTTGCGGTGAATTTGTTAAAGAAACTGGTGACAATGAAATTATAAAAGACATTAAATATTTTCAAGCGAGAACTGCTCCAATTAGTGCAGATGATAATTTAGAGGAGTGGCTTAAATCAAACATTTTGGATCCAATACACACTCAGCTGGAAGAATTCCAGAAAAAGACAGTGGCTGGGCACTGCTTTCTATAATTCATTTAGCAGTACACATCAACAAGTTTGAACAGCTCCGAGGATCTTCGTATATATCTCTTCCAAAGGAGATTGCATCAAAGAAAGCTTGCATTAATTTGAAAAATAATGATGAAGCATGCTTCGAATGGGCCGTCACTTCAGCGCTATATCCTGCAACTGTCAGCTCCGATAGGACCTCATCATATCCACATTATTCAACTATACTTAATTTAACTGGGATAACATTTCCCATGACACTTAACCAGATTAAACAATTTGAAGACCAGAACGATATATCAATAAACGTATTCATCCTAGAGAAAGAGTGTTTCTTCACCACAGTTCCAGTTAGACTTACGATGTAGTTATTCTATGACAGTTCTGGCGCACTTTTTTGAGCCTCCAGGATTTCGCCACAGATGGCGCCACCGTCGCTAGGTGGTTTGAGCCATACAAAATGTAGGTTTGTGTCTTGGCTATATTGGTTTGTGCCTTGGATACACCGTTGTGTCTTGGGTGCACCATTGCGTCTCGACTGCACCCTAGCGGGATTGATCGGTACTACCGGGATGTATCATTTGGTCTTGACTGCGCCCTAGCGGCATTAGCACGTACTACCAGCATGCTCCGGTTTTCTAGCGACATCTGTTCGGGCGCAAACGCCATTTCTTGAGTAAGGTTCCCTAGCGGCCTTAGCCGGAACTACCTGGCTTTGCTGTTTTCTTTTATTGGCGGGAGAGTTCAGCATCATTCGAATTTCACAACATGACATCACCATGAACAGATTCTAGAAGATGTCAGTGAGACATTAGCCGATACACAGCGACATCTGTTTGGGTGCAAACGTCATT
Source organism: Dioctria rufipes (assembly GCA_963924295.1). Taxonomy (NCBI): domain Eukaryota; kingdom Metazoa; phylum Arthropoda; class Insecta; order Diptera; family Asilidae; genus Dioctria; species Dioctria rufipes. The sequence continues at coordinate 139,449,348 of OZ002744.1, forward strand.
TCTTGAGTAAGGTACCCTAGCGGCCTTCGCCGGAACTGCCAGCATGCCTTGGTTTTGCTGTTTTCTGTTATTAGCGGGAGAGTTCTAGATATCGGCATGACGTCATCATGGTTTTGCTGCACCTAAATAAGTTTTCTTAGCAGGGAAGTTGTAGATATCAGCATCATTCGAATTTCACAACATGACATCACCATGAACAGATTCTAGACGATGTCAGTGAGACATTAGCCGATGCTACCAGCATGCTCCAGTACTACGGCTTTCTTGGATGTGTGGTACGGTTCCCTTGGAAGTTTTTTGCTTCACTTTTGGCCCACACGTGGCAGCATGCTACGGTTTTGGGAAGTTTTTTGCGCCTGGTTTTCAATTAATATTAGTAATAATTGATTTTTCTTGAGCGCCTAAATGTAGGCTTTTAGTTTTGAACTAATAATTAAAGTTAATAGTAGGAAATTTTTGTTCATGCCAATGGATTCTATAGGGGTGGTATATGGGGGGGAGGCGGGGTAATGAAATTTTCATCAGAAATGCTCTACGGGCTCTGGTTTTCGAGATATTAGCGTATTAATATTTCAAGTTATTTTTGCTCATGGAAATGGATTCTTGCCGGTGTGGGGTGGGAGGGGGAACGAAATTTTCATCAGAAATCCTCTACGGGCGCTGGTTTTCGAGATATTAGCGACATTTGTTCTTTCGCAAACGCCATTTCTTAAGTAAGGTTCCCTAGCGGCCTTAGCCGGAACTACCAGCATGCCTTGGTTTTGCTATTTTCTTTTATTAGCGGGAGAGTTCTAGATATTGGCATGATGTCATCATGGTTTTGCTGTTTTCAAATCCTGCACCTAAATAAGTTTTCTTAGCAGGGAAGTTGTAGATATTAGCATTATTCGAATTTCACAACATGACATCACCAAGAACAGGTTCTAGAAAATGTCAGTGAGGGTTCTGGGTGTCAAACATTAAATGTTGCCCCTAGGCTTTTACAGGATTCGAGTGCAAGCGCCATTTCTTGAGTAAGGTTACCTAGCGGCATTAGCCGGTACTACCAGCATGCCTTGCTTTTGCTGTTTTCTTTTATTAGCAGAGACATTGTAACTATCAGCATGCGCGTAGGCTTTTACAGGATTCGAGTACAGATGCCATTTCTTGAGTAAGGTTCCCTAGTGGCATTAGTGAGTACTATAGGCATTTAATGGTAGGTGATATGTTTCCCATCCAATGCCCTGATAAAATTTAGCATATTCCATAATTTTTATTCGCGTGCAAACGCCATTTCTGGAGTAAAGTTCCCTAGTGGCATTAGTCGGTACTACCAATATGCCTTGGTTTTGCTGTTTTCTTTTATTAGCGAGGAAGTTGTAGATATCACGTATGACGTCATCTTGGTTCTTGCTATTTACAGGTGCTGCACCTAAATAAGTTTTATTAGCGCGGAAGTTGTAGATATCAGCATCATTCGAATTTCACAACATGACATCACCTTGGTTTGTGTTTTCTTAGAAAATTATTATTGTTATTATTGGGTTTAAGGGGTGCGTGTATTGCTCTATCGACGGCAAACACCATTTCTTGAGTAAGGTACCCTGGCGGCATTAGCCGGTACCACATAATGCCATTTCTTTTGTAAGGTTGCCTAGTGGCATTAGTGGGTACTACAGACACTTAATGGTAAGTAATATGTTTCCCATCCAATGCCCGCTACCGTAAAGGATTTGATACCTTCATTGTACTATAAAAGGATGAAACATGCGAAATCTTCATAAGTCGAAGCTGTAACTCAGACGAAGGCACACCGAATCGTGTGGACTTGCTGAGTAGATTAAAGCTGTTCACCTATTATCAGACCTGTATGAAAAGCTGTTAAGCTGTTATCAGAGCTGTTTGAAAAGCTATTAAGCTGTTATCAGAGTTGTTTTAATAGCTGTTAAGCTGTTATCAGAGCTGTTTTAAAGCTGTTAAGCTGTTATCAGAGCAGTTTTAAAAGCTGTTAAGCTGTTATCAGAGCTGTTTGAAAAGCTGTTAAGCTGTTATCAGAGCTGTTTAAAGGCTGTTAAGCTGTTATCAGAGCTGTTTGGAAAGCTGTTAAGCTGTTATCAGATCTGTTTTAAAAGCTGTTAAGCTGTTATCAGAGCTGTTTGAAAAGCTGTTAAGCTGTTATCAGAGCTGTTTAAAAGCTGTTAAGCTTTTATCAGAGCTGTTTGGAAAGCTGTTAAGCTGTTATCAGAGCCGTTTGGAAATCTGTTAAGCTGTTATCAGAGCTGTTTGGAAAGCTGTTAAGCTGTTATCAAAGCTGTTTGGAAAGCTGTTAAGCTGTTATCAGAGCTGTTTGGAAAGCTGTTAAGCTGTTATCAGATCTGTTTGAAAAGCTGTTAAGCTGTTATCAGAGCTGTTTGAAAGCTGTTAAGCTGTTATCAGAGCTGTTTGGAAAGCTGTTATTGAGTTAATAACGAAGATGAATGAAAATCTATTAAAAGAAATTATCAACACTAGGAATGCAGTGCGAAGGAAATTAAAAGCCCTAAGGATGGGAAAAATTGAAGCAGAAGCTCGACTTGAAGAAACCTTTAAGCCAATCACTAAACCCTTAAAAGAGTTTGATAGAACAGTAAAATACGAGCCGCCGAATATAGTCAAATTTGAGACAAAAGATGTAAAAGAAGAAGAACGACAAGAAGAAGAACAAGAAGAAGCAGAAGAAGAATCCAATGAGGCTGTGGAACCTTTTACCCCTCCAATGCGAAAGTATGTTAAAATGGAGGCTAGTAGCACACCTATAAATTATGGAGATTATTCCTTAACATCTGAGGAAGAATTCGCAACACCTGAACATTCAAGAACATTGACAGGAAGGTCTCCTATCGCCTCCCCCGACACGTCTGGATACATAGTTTCAAACTATTTAAAGCTATTCACTGATAATAGCCCTAAAATTGATCCAACCTATGGAGTTTACTATGATGATAGCGCGTGGAGAATCGGTAATTCAACGTTTGATGTTGATGATGTAGGAAATATTGTTATCAAGGGGAAGAGCTATAAAACAACTTTGGGGTTATGTGAGCTGCTATTTATGAAAGATCCTGTAAAAAGTCTATATACTAAAGAGGATTTAACTAATTATGGATCTATTTTGAAAGATACCAATGCATATAAACGTGACTATGCTGAAGATGGACAAATAAAAGGTACTAGAGCGGCTAAGTATAAAGCTATAATCAGTAAACTTATACAGCATAAAGGCATGGGACTAATGCGTCGGCCTAAAGAAAACATTGATCACATTGATCACATTTACTGGGATGATACAAATGAATTAGTGGATAGACTGCGCCTTCTAATGGCATCAAAGCAGGCTGGAAACATGCTACTAGCCTCAATTTTAACATATTTTCGCATTGGAGGGGTAAAAGGTTCCACAGCCTCATTGGATTCTTCTTCTGCTTCTTCTTGTTCTTCTTCTTGTCGTTCTTCTTCTTTTACATATTTTGTCTCAAATTTGACTATATTCGGCGGCTCGTATTTTACTGTTCTAACAAACTCTTTTAAGGGTTTAGTGATTGGCTTAAAGGTTTCTTCAAGTCGAGCTTCTGCTTCAATTTTTCCCATCCTTAGGGCTTTTAATTTCCTTCGCACTGCATTCCTAGTCTTGATAATTTCTTTTAATAGATTTTTATTCATCTTCGTTATTAACTCAATAACAGCTTTCCAAACAGCTCTGATAACAGCTTAACAGCTTTTAAACAGCTCTGATAACAGCTTAACAGCTTTTCAAACAGATCTGATAACAGCTTAACAGCTTTCCAAACAGCTCTGATAACAGCTTAACAGCTTTCCAAACAGCTTTGATAACAGCTTAACAGCTTTCCAAACAGCTCTGATAACAGCTTAACAGCCTTTAAACAGCTCTGATAACAGCTTAACAGCTTTTCAAACAGCTCTGATAACAGCATAACAGCTTTTAAAACAGCTCTGATAACAGCTTAACAGCTTTTAAACAGCTCTGATAACAGCTTAACAGCCTTTAAACAGCTCTGATAACAGCTTAACAGCTTTTCAAACAGCTCTGATAACAGCTTAACAGCTTTTAAAACAGCTCTGATAACAGCTTAACAGCTTTTAAACAGCTCTGATAACAGCTATTAAAACAGCTCTGATAACAGCTTAATAGCTTTTCAAACAGCTCTGATAACAGCTTAACAGCATTTCATACAAGTCTGATAATAGGTGAACAGCTTTCCAAACAGCTCTGATAACAGCTTAACAGCTTTTAAACAGCTCTGATAACAGCTTAACAGCTTTTCAAACGGCTCTGATAACAGCTTTACAGCTTTTAAAACAGATCTGATAACAGCTTAACAGCTTTCCAAACAGCTCTGATAACAGCTTAACAGCCTTTAAACAGCTCTGATAACAGCTTAACAGCTTTTCAAACAGCTCTGATAACAGCTTAACAGCTTTTAAAACAGCTCTGATAACAGCTTAACAGCTTTTAAACAGCTCTGATAACAGCTTAACAGCCTTTAAACAGCTCTGATAACAGCTTAACAGCTTTTCAAACAGCTCTGATAACAGCTTAATAGCTTTTAAAACAGCTCTGATAACAGCTTAACAGCTTTTAAACAGCTCTGATAACAGCTTAACAGCTATTAAAACAGCTCTGATAACAGCTTAATAGCTTTTCAAACAGCTCTGATAACAGCTTAACAGCTTTTCATACAGGTCTGATAATAGGTGAACAGCTTTAATCTACTCAGCAGGTCCACACGATTCGGTGTGCTTTCGTCTGAGTTACAGCTTCTACTTATGAAGATTTCGCATGTTTCATCCTTTTATAGTACAATGAATGTATCAAATCCTTTACGGTAGCGGGCATTGGATGGGAAACATATTACTTACCATTAAGTGTCTGTAGTACCCACTAATGCCACTAGGGAACCTTACTCAAGAAATGGCATTATGTAGTACCGGCTAATGCCGCTAGGGAACCTTACTCAAGAAATGGTGTTTGCCCTCGATAGAGCAATACACGCACCCCCTAAACCCAATAATAACAATAATAATTTTTTAAGAAAACACAAACCAAGGTGATGTCATGTTGTGAAATTCGAATGATGCTGATATCTACAACTTCCGCGCTAATAAAACTTATTTAGGTGTAGCACCTGTAAATAGCAAGAACCAAGATGACGTCATACGTGATATCTACAACTTCCTCGCTAATAAAAGAAAACAGAAAAACCAAGGCATATTGGTAGTACCGACTAATGCCACTAGGGAACTTTACTCCAGAAATGGCGTTAGTAGTGTAACTAGGAGAGTTCTGGACCACTTTTTTGAGCCCCCAGAATTTCACGACAGATGGCGCCACCGTCGCTAGGTGGTGTAAATCCATACTAAATGTGGGTTTGTGTCTTGAATGTCCTGGTTTATGTCTTGGATGTCCTGGTTTATGTCTTGGATGTTGGGGATACGAGACCACTTTTAGCACTCTCCAGCATAGGGAAATAGCATAGGATTTCGATTTTGTTTCTGAAGTTCGCTTATTTTTCACCTCGAATCTTGGGGATACGAGACCACTTTGGGGATACGAGACCACTTTTAGCTCTCTCCAGCATAGGGAAAAGCATAGGTTTTCGATTTTGTTTCTGGAGTTCGCGTATTTTTCATCTCAGACTCGTAGCCTCTAAGTTTTTCATCTCGAGTTTTGGGATACGAGATCACTTTCAGTTCTATATATTTGTGAAGGGGTGGGAAGCTTTATTGATGGATTTGGTCTTGACTGCGCCCTAGCGGCATTAGTCGGTACTACCAGCATGCTCCGGTTTTCTTGGATAGATATGTGGTGCGCCTAAATGTAGGCTTTTGGTTTTGAACTAATATTAGTAATAATTAAAGTTAACGGTAGGAAATTTTTGTTCATGCCAATGGATTCTAGATGGGTGGTTTGTGAGGGGTATTATAGTATAGGATAGGGAGGGGGGTAATGAAATTTTCATCAGAAATCCCCTACGGGCTCTGGTTTTCGAGATATTAGCGTATTAATAATTCAAGTTATTTTTGTTCATGCCAATGGATTCTAGGTGGTGTAGAGTGGGAGGGGGGACGAAATTCTCATCAGAAATCCTCTACGCGCTTGCCATTTCTTGAGTAAGGTTACCTAGCGGCATTAGCCGGAACTACTAGCATGCCTTGGTTTTGCTGTTTTCTGTTATTAGCGGGGAAGTTCTAGATATCAGCATGACGTCATCTTGGTTTTGTTGTTTTCAAGTGCTGTTGTAGATATCAGCATCATTCGAATTTCGCAACATGATATCACCTTGGCTTGATGTTTTCTTATTATTATTGGGTCCTGGGGGTGCGTGTATTGAAAAGTAAGTAAGTCGGTACTTACATATGTTGTTCATCTCGGGCTTATGGATACGAGATTACTTTCAGCACTCTCCAACAACAACTATAACCTAAGTTGTGGATTAAAGATTTGATGATATTAATCTGTCGGTGTTTTTTATAAACAAGATTGCACCATATGATCATATATCTAAAAATAGATCAGGCGAAGCTGATTGGGGCGGATGTAGGTAGATATGTTCACTTAGATAAGTAATGGAAATTAGTAAATGTGTAATTTTGCTCTTCAGGTGGAATGCTTCTGATTTTATTCCTTGCATAAACAAATTCGCACAGTCCAGCAAAGTAAACAAATTCGCAGTCGAATAATGTAAACAAATTCGCACAGCAGCCGAGTAAAGTAAACAAATTGAGCGATTTATGAAAGATTCCCAATTTCTTTAACTGAAAACAACAACAACCGATATTAATCTGTGGGATATGATGTCTTAGATGAGTAGTGGAAGATATACTTGAAAATTTCTTTTGCTGAAAAAAACAACAACAACAACTCTTACGTAAGTTGTAGTCTGTAGGTGTCTTTTATAAACAAGAGTGATCATGTTATGATATTCGATGTGTAAAAATTGATCACGGCTGCTTGGGATGGTAAGACACATGAAATCATTAGAAGTAATGGAAATTAAAGCATTAGAAAAGGTGGCCAGGTCGCTGGTAATTTGATATCTTGCGTAAACAAATATAGCCGCGCAAAGCAGGCAAATTGAGCGATTAATGTTTTTTTTGTATCTAGGAGTTTGTATTGAAAAGTCTTTATGACGAATTGTTTTTTATTTTCAATAAAATTTCTCAATCAGTCACACTGTTATGAGATTTGATTGATTCCCCGATATCATAGTTCACATGAAGCTGATAAGAATATGATAATTTTATCTTCATACTATTGGGGGCAGGTACATTATTTACTTACCATTAAGTTGAGAGTGGGTTAAATTAAAAGCTTTGATAGACGAACGCTGTGTTATGATATTAATGTGGTATGATATGTTGTCTGAGGTGAGTAGTGGAAGTTGTATGGGAGCTATGAATAAGCAGTAAAATCCTAATCAGCAATCTCGCTAGATATGTGATAATTCTCCATGTCCATAGTGAAGATCGTGGTGGCGGGTTGAGAGTAGGTACTGTAAGTTATGTATTAAGTTAAAAGTTTTGCTGGATGGTATTTGGCATTTATCTCCTCGAAATGGTGTTGTATGAGTATCAGGAAGGTTGAAAAAAAGTTGATAATGCTTCAAGTTCAATAGTGAAGACCGCGATGTTGAGAGTGGGTATTTGGAATGATATAACTCTAGTAGGATATCTTACCAGTAGTTACACTATGTTCATTCTGGCGCACTTTTTCCATACAAAAAGTGTCCGGAAATTTCAAACTATTTTGCTGGCTCTGGACTGGGTTCTGGGCCACTGAGGGGGATTCCGTCTAGTGGTATACGTCACAGGGCATGCCTGGAGAATTCATTTCCTACCGTATGGCGGACCAGGAGATGACGCCAGCTTTTTGTTTGATCTGGTCTTGGAGGCTACAATTTGACCTTTGACCTTTCCTGTGTCTGGGTGCTGGAGGTTGTCTGAGAGCTTTAGTGACAATATGTGATATCGGGGATGTATACTTGTCAGCTTGAGTTTGTTGTTAGTTGTTTTATTAAATTAGCAACAACAACAACTAACGTAGGTAGATATGTTGGCTTAGATAAGAAATGGCCTAATTTTTGATCTTCAGGTGTAATGCTCCTAATTTGATTCATTGCATAAACAATTCGAATAATGTAAACAAAATCGCAGTCGAATAATGTTCTCACAGAGCCGAGTAAAGTAAACAAATTTATGAAAGATTCTCAATAGCTGCAAAAAAACAACAACTGATATGATGTCTTAGATGAGTATTGAAAATTTCTATTGCTGAAAAAAAAAACAACTGCGGATTAAAAGGCAAGAGTGATCATGATATCTAAAAATAGATCACGGCTGCTTGTAAGAAGTAGTGGAAATTAAAGCCTCGGTGGCCAGGTGGCCGGTAATTTGATACCGCCAAGCAAAGTAAACAATGGTTTTTTGCATCTAGGAGTGTGTATTGAAAAGTCATAAGTTTTATGGAAAATTGTTTTTATTTTAAAGTTTCTTTTTAAAAAATTTGTTTTTATTTCCAATAAAATTTCTTATTACAAAAGTATTTCTTATAGCACATTGCCCAATATGAACTTGGCAAGATGGAGCATTTGTGTTAATCTCTATTAGTTTTCCACAGTTGTATTCATCTTCGACGTTGATAATGATTTCACCCTCCCCAACTATCTTCTGCATCCAATGAACTTTTTCAGCTCCCTTTACATATATGATTTTATTTCGAAGCAGTGGTTCAACTATACTGTACAGCTTGTGATACGGTATGTAGCCATCATCCCAGCGGAATCCATGAAAATTGTGCTGAAGCCATTTTACTTGCCTCTTTTTTGCTGAAGTCAAATCCTTGTATCTGAACGGTGGTTGAAATATAAAGTGCTGCATCTGGTTTTCATTGTTTAAAATTGCCAGTTCTTTAGTGATAAATTCATTGAGATTTGTTTTGAATCCTTGAACGTCTACGATGACAGCCATCTTCTTAATTTAACTTTCTAACTTCACTTGTCAGCGGACTGTATTCCACTATTCGATCGTGTAGAAGCAGACAATATGCTGTTGTATTAGCCGGTTAAATTGTATTATAGTTGTTTCTTCAACAAATTATAAAACATCTTTGTTATTAATCCAAGAATTGTGTTTTGATGAAAATCCGAGCCATTTAACGTAAGCTTTATCTCCACTCTTCTTTAAGATTTTTCTCTACGAGATATAGGTTTGGGTGTTTAACTTTCAGCAGCTCCAATTCATAAAAGCCTCCTGTGACTGGATTTCCTTGATAATCTTCCAGATGATATGTGATGGGGTTTGTGTTTTGAACTTTAATAATTTTAAAAATCTCAGCTGTCCAGTTTGGTGTATAGCCTTTCTCAAATATATGCTTGTATTTGCTGATGCGTACAAAATCCCCAGCTTTATACTTTGCAGGAACAACAATCTTTATATGACTGTATACAGTTGAAAGCAGTTGTTTCTCATTGGAGATGTTGATATCACGGGGTCTCATTTTCGTAGTTCGATGTATTCTTGAGTTGTATTCAGTGAGCAGTTTCTTTACCATACCAATCCACTGATAAGTTCCATTAAAGCTGAATTCCTTCCACATCATATCCTTCAGAGTTCGGTTAAATCGTTCCACTATTGATGCTTTGAGGAAACTGTACGTAGAGTAATGATTAATTGCATGCTTCCGCATTAGATTTTTAAAGAGGCTGTTGTAGAATTCCTTTCCATCATCAGTCTGCAGGTTTTTAGGTATTCGTCCCTCGCTTAATATAGATTGCATGGCATCTTTTACTTCTACACCAGTTTTTCTTTTAATTGGAATTGCCCATGCATATTTGGAGAAGGTATCAATTACTGTCAGCAGATAGCGGTAACCCTTGTTCACATACTTGTAGGGATCCATTTCAACCAAGTCTGCCTGCCACAAGTCATCTAGTCCTTTGATAATCACACGACGTCGTTTAAAATTTTTTCTCGCTGGTTTATGAAGCTCATTTACCACTTGTCTCTTACTCATCGTAATTATAAATGAAACAGATTTCTCAAGAGTTTTTACTCATATACACCATCTTTTGGTGTCAAGTCTTTCTTATTTATTACTGAAGTAAACAAATAGTTTTCAATCTTCGCGATTTCATCATTGATATATAGCGTTAAATTTGCCACCTCTATATTAATAGTTTTTCTTATTTCTTCCACACTTATTTTAATTTTCTTGTCAACATAGTCTTTGCTAGTAGCATCATCATTTTCAAGGGGCTCACCAAGTCGTTTTATACACTTTGAGTTTAGATCGTAGTCTCCGTTTATCGTTAAATTAAATCCAATACCCCGCTCTCCTTGTTCACCAGCAGGACCCTGAGCTCCTTGTTTACCAGCTGGGCCTTGAATTCCTTGTTCACCGGCTGGTCCCTGAGCTCCTGTTGGTCCAAGTTCACCTGGTTTCCCAAGATATCCTCGCTTAGAGAAACGTCCAAACTTATCAACGCTCATCTGTAGATTGTGAAGAAGTATGGTAATGAGGTAGTATTTAAACTATAATATCTGCTTCTCGCAACTCCTCCAGGATAGATATAATTTCATTGTTGTGACTGGTGTTTCCAGCCTGCTGTGATGCCATTAGAAGGCGCAGTCTATCCACTAATTCATTTGGATCATCCCAGTAAATGTGATCAATGTTTTCTTTAGGCAGATGCATTAGTCCCAGGCCTTTATGCTGTATAAGTTTACTGATTATAGCTTTATACTTAACCGTTCTAGTACCTTTTATTTGTCCATCTTCAGCATAGTTACGTTTATATGCATGGGTATCTTTCAAAATAGATCCATAATTAGTTAAATCCTCTTTAGTATAGAGACTTTTTACAGGATCTTTCATAAATAGCAGCTCACATAACCCCAAAGTTGTTTTATAGCTCTTCCCCTTGATAACAATATTTCCTACATCATCAACATCAAACGTTGAATTACCGATTCTCCATGCGTTGTTATCATAGTAAACTCCATAGGTTGGATCAATTTTAGGGCTATTTTCAGTGAATAGCTTTAAATAGTTTGAAACTCTGTATCCAGACGTATCGGGGGAGGTGACAGGAGACCTTCCTGTCAATGTTCTTGAATGTTTAGGTGTTGCGAATTCTTCCTCAGATGTTAAGGAATAATCTCCATAATTTATGGGTGTGCTACTAGCCTCCATTTTAACATATTTTCGTTTTGGAGGAGTAAAAGGTTCCACAGCCTCATTGGATTCTTCTTCTTCTTCTGCTTCTTCTTCTTCTTCTTCTGCTTCTTCTTCTTCTTCTTCTTCTTCTTCTTCTTCTTCTTCTTTTACATCTTTTGTCTCAAATTTTACTATATCCGGCGGCTCGTATTTAACTGTTCTAACAAACTCTTTTAAGGGTTTAGTGATTGGCTTAAAGGTTTCTTCAAGTCGAGCTTCTGCTTCAATTTTTCCCATCCTCAAGGCTTTTAATTTCCTTCGCACTGCATTCCTAGTCTTGATGATTTCTTTTAATAGGTTTTCATTCATCTTCGATATTAACTCAATAACAGCTTTCCAAACAGCTCTGATAACAGCTTTCCAAACAGCTCTGATAACAGCTCCAAACAGCTCTGATAACAGCTTAACAGCTTTCCAAACAGCTCTGATAACAGCTTAACAGCTTTCCAAACAGATCTGATAACAGCTTAACAGCTTTCCAAACAGCTCTGATAACAGCTTAACAGCTTTCCAAACAGCTCTGATAACAGCTTAACAGCTCTGATAACAGCTTAACAGCTTTTCAAACAGCTCTGATAACAGCTTAACAGCTTTCCAAACAGCTCTGATAACAGCTTAACAGCTTTTAAACAGCTCTGATAACAGCTTAACAGCTATCCAAACAGCTTTGATAACAGCTTAACAGCTTTTAAACAGCTCTGATAACAGCTTAACAGCTTTCCAAACAGCTCTGATAACAGCTTAACAGCTTTTCAAACAGGTCTGATAACAGGTGAACAGCTTTCCAAACAGCTCTGATAACAGCTTAACAGCTTAACAGCTTTCCAAACAGCTCTGATAACAGGTGAACAGCTTTAATCTATTCAGCAGGTCCACAGGATTCGGTGTGCTTTCGTCTGAGTTACAGCTTCGACTTATGAATATTTCGCATGTTTCATCCTTTTATAGTACAATGAAGGTATCAAATCCTTTACGGTAGCGCCCCTTGTTTAATGAGCTGTCCTTATCAATCAACAAGAAACCATATTCATCCTTCCAACACTCAGCACAGGCTCTTCGAAATTTATCAAACTTCATGTCTGTATTCACATGATCATTATAGATATGTTTCAAATTCAAGTCATCTTGCTTGAATAAGATGATTAAATTAGCATTGTCACGTATTAAGTGCTTTGGTATATGCGTATATGTTTGACAGAGATAGAAGCTATCTATATCTTCGTGGCGACCCATGCAAAAATAGGATCGCACATTATTTTGCTTTTCACATGCTACATCATCGAAAATAAACACTGAATGTGATTTGGCTTCCTCTGGAGGTAGAACGTCGCAGTTGTTTGAGAATGTATAATACCCCAATCCTGATATGGGGGTCATCACTCGCTTCAAGTATTCATACTTTGGTTGATGTAAAGATTTTGAATATATGTAAATATTTTCATATCTCAGACCATTGGGATGTTCCAGCAAACTTATCATAACATTAGTTTTTCCACAATTCGATGGTCCAACAATGATGCTCCTTATACTATTAGGCAATAGGGGACCATGCTTCTTTTTCACCTTCATAACACCTACATCAGCATTTCGAACAGGAAAAGCTTGTTGTTGTTTAATGAACCGCATATTGAAGACTAACGGGATTCCTATAAATACACCTGCTTATATTACATTTCAACAGTATCATCGGAACCTTATAAGATGTCGGATCACAAATCGAAACGCTCCAGAAAATCTTTGAAAGGGGGCAGAGGACTATTAAATTCAATCATCAACAAATTACCTGTAGAATTACATCTACCGGGATACCAGTACTGTGGACCAGGAACAAAGTTACAACAAAGATTGGCAAGAGGAGATCCGGGCATTAATCCACTGGACGCAGCCTGCAAGGAACACGATATAGCATACTCGCGACATAAAGATACAAGTGATCGACATATAGCTGATAAAATATTAGCTGAAAAAGCCTGGCAGCGTGCAAAATCTACGGATGCAAATTTGAGTGAACGTGCCAACGCCTGGCTTATAACAAACGCAATGAAGGCTAAAATTAAGCTAGGTATGGGTCTTAAGGCTAAAAATAAACGCCAACCCACATTCCGAGAAGCAGTACGAAATGCACGTAAAATTTTAAAAGTAAAAAAACCGAAAGACTTGATGGAAGCTACAAAAATAGCTCTTAGTGCAGCTAAAAATATTGTGAAAAGAAAGAAGAAATCAATTAAAACTCCACGAGTGATACCTGTACCAAAGGTTGGTGGAGCACTTCCGTTCCTCATCCCGCTGTTTGCTGGGCTTTCAGCATTGGGAGCACTATCGGGAGGTGCAGCAGGCATAGCTAAAGCAGTAAATGATACCAGTGCCGCAAAGGCAAAATTGGAAGAAAGCAAACGTCATAACCAAGCAATGGAAACTATAGCGGTTGGCAAAGAAGGAAACGGGCTGTTCCTGAAGCCGTACAGAAAAGGACTTGGACTCTATCTACAACCTCAACCAAAAAACTATTAAAGACGCTACCCAAAAGACCGCTAAACGAGTTGGATCTTCACAAGTATACCACACACTTGCCACACTTCAGAGGAGTATTTATGCGTGATAATCTACCTAAAAAGCCATGGAAGCGAGAAAGCGGTATTGTTAACTTGGACATCTCAACTGGAGCAGGTACACACTGGGTAGCGTACTACAAGAAAGGTGATAACATCGAATACTTTGATAGCTTTGGCAATCTCCAACCACCAAGGGAGCTCATAAACTACTTGGGTAGTAATATTACGTACAACTACAGTTCTTATCAGAACTATGATGCAGTAATTTGCGGTCACTTATGTTTAAAGTTTTTATATAATTGTTATAACCATTAATTATTATTATCTATAAATAAATGTATCTATATTGAAATTGTAACAGTTCATTATCAACCGCCATGTCATTAACACTTACTCTCACGGGAAATTCATCTCTACTCACTGCTGAGTACTTTCCTCCGCTGGAGCTAGCAACGGATTATGTTTGTGGATTAATTGATTTTCAAACATACAACTCTATACCAAATATTGATGTGAGCAATAATCTGGTTCATGTAGGGAATGAGGTTGTTGAGATACCTGTTGGATCCTATGAGATTGATGATATAGCAAAATATGTGCAAGGGTACTTGGATAAAGAAGGGAAAAGGATAAAAGTTGTGATAAAGGCTAACAATAATACATTGAAGAGTGAAGTTAAGGCAACTGAAGAAATACATTTTGAAAAACAGAGATCCATAGCTCCTCTGCTAGCATTCAGTAAAAGAAACTTGACTGCTAATACAGTGCATACATCAGAGTTGCCAGTCAACATCATTAAAGTAAATACTATACGCATCGAATGTAATATTATATCAGGATCATTCTTCAACAACACACAAGTACACACTCTCCACGAGTTTTCCCCGAACGTTGGACCTGGGTATAAAATAGTGGAGGTACCCAAAAATGTAATCTATTTGCCTGTGAACATCAAACGTGTAAGTTCTCTAACATTGAAGCTCCTTGACCAAGACGGCGACTTAATCAATTTCAGAGGAGAGACTATAACCATCAGGTTACATTTGAAGCCACAGCATGTTGATATACAATAATGATAAATACGAGCTCGGCGCAGACAAGATCATTAGTCAGCGGACAACCTTGAAGCGATCAAGACCTACATTAACACCTGCAAATACAGCATATTTACAATCAATTGGCTTAACGCTGAAGCAATGAATAAAGGAATACTAGATATTGCGCCAGACGCTCACTTTGATAACAGTGTTACTAAATTTGAACATCACTCCTATTCACCATTTCTAACATCATTTAAAAACAGCGATGAAATCCGTATCTCTGTACAACATCAAGACTTGAATCTTCTACCCAGCAGGAGTTTTCTTTACATTGAGGGGTCGCTAACAAAGCTGGATGGAACCGTTTCAGAAACTGCAAAATTAGCTAACAACGCTCTACCATTTCTTTTTGAGGAAATACGCTATGAATTGAATGCAGTGGAAATCGATCGTACAAGAAATCTTGGGATTGCGACAACATTAAAAAACTACGTATCGCTAAATGCAAATGTAAGCAGGATACTACTCAACGGCAGTTGGTCACCAGATTCATCCGTTATACCAACCAATGGACTGTTTAACTATTGTGTACCTCTGAAATATTTATTGGGATTCGCTGAAGATTACAAGAAAATTCTGATAAATTCCAAACATGAACTCATATTGATCCGAAGCAGGACAGATGATAATGCCATTATATCACCCACAGATGAGGTGAAAATTGAAATTACCAAACTTCAATGGAGCATTCCACATGTTACAGTATCCGATGATGAAAAGCTGCAACTATTTAAAATTATCGGGAGAGGTCGCCCGATACAAATACCATTCCGCAGCTGGGACATATATGAGTATCCAGTACTACCGGAATCCACGCATCAAACCTGGTCAGTTAAGACTTCCACTCAACTGGAGAAACCTCGATTTATCATCTTAGCATTACAAACGGATCGAAGGAACGATAAAACCAAAGATGCAAGCAAGTTTGATCACTGCAAACTCACCGATGTTACAGTTCATTTGAACTCAGAATCATATCCCTATGATGATTTGAATTTGAAATTTGATTTGAATAGATACGCATTGCTGTATGAGATGTATATAAAGTTTACACAATCATACTATGGTCATCAGTATCAGCCGTTCCTCACATGGGAGAAGTTCAAAACCGATGCTCCGATCGCTGTCATTGATTGCTCACATCAAAATGAAACAATAAAAACTGGACCTGTTGACATAAGGCTAGAATTCAAGACATCTGAAAATATACCGGCTAATACAACAGCATATTGTCTGCTTCTACACGATCGAATAGTGGAATACAGTCCGCTGACAAGTGAAGTTAGAAAGTTAAATTAAGAAAATGGCTGTCATCGTAGACGTTCAAGGATTCAAAACAAATCTCAATGAATTTATCACTAAAGAACTGGCAATTTTAAACAATGAAAACCAGATACAGCACTTTATATTTCAACCACCGTTCAGATACAAGGATTTGACTTCAGCAAAAAAGAGGCAAGTAAAATGGCTTCAGCACAATTTTCATGGATTCCGCTGGGATGATGGCTACATACCGTATCACAAGCTGTACACTATAGTTGAACCACTGCTTCGAAATAAAATCATATATGTAAAGGGAGCTGAAAAAGTTCAATGGATGCAGAAGATAGTTGGAGAGAGTGAAATCATTATCAACGTCGAAGATGAATACAACTGTGGAAAACTAATAGAGATTAACACAAATGCTCCATCTTGCCAAGTTCATATTGGGCAATGTGCTATAAGAAATACTTTTGTAATTTTTGTAAAAAGAAACTTTAAAATAAAAACAATTTTCCATAAAACTTATGACTTTTCAATACACACTCCTAGATGCAAAAAACCATTGTTTACTTTAGTTGGTGGTATCAAATTACCGGCCACCTGGCCACCGAGGCTTTAATTTCCACTACTTCTTACAAGCAGCCGTGATCTATTTTTAGATATCATGATCACTCTTGGCTTTTAATCCGCAGTTGTTTTTTTTCAGCAATAGAAATTTTCAATACTCATCTAAGACATCATATCAGTTGTTGTTTTTTTTCAGCTATTGAGAATCTTTCATAAATTTGTTTACTTTACTCGGCTCTGTGAGAACATTATTCGACTGCGATTTTGTTTACATTATTCGAATTGTTTATGCAATGAATCAAATTAGGAGCATTACACCTGAAGATCAAAAATTAGGCCATTTCTTATCTAAGCCAACATATCTACCTACGTTAGTTGTTGTTGTTGCTAATTTAATAACATGGTACTGAATATAGCCTGGTAGAAAACATTTTGGTATGACATAGTGTGTGTGTGTGTGTGTGTGTGTGGATATGGGTGGTGTGTGTGTGTGTGTGTGTGTGTGTGTGTGTGCGTGAGTATGGGTGGTGTGTGTAAATATCGCTCAATTTGTTTACTTTACTCGGCTGCGATTTTGTTTACATTATTCAGAATTTGATTATCGGACATATCCAAGTCCGCATGCCTGCCTACATTGGTTGTTGTTGTTGGCATAAGTATCCTCCTAAAAGAAAACTTCAAGCTGATATCAACTTTTCAGTACAAAAGCGACCTCAGCCCCGTCCCCTCTCCTCTCCCCTCCACAGAACCACGGTCCAGAGCCATCAAAATAGTTGGAATCTACCTTGAACTTTTTGTATGGAAAAAGTGAACCAGACTCAACCACCAAGTAGCCCAGCCCAACACACCACAGGCACTCATACTAAAGTAAACAACTAACAACAAACTCATGCTTACAAGTATACATACCCGATATCACATATTGTCACTAAAGCTCTCAGACAACCTCCAGCACCCAGACACAGGAAAGGTCAAAGGTCAAATTGTAGCCTCCAAGACCAGATCAAACAAAAGGTTGGCGTCATCTCCCGGTCCGCCATACGGTAGGAAAGGAATTCTCCAGGCATACCCTGTGACGTATACCACTAGACGGAATCCCCCTCAGTGGCCCAGAACCCAGTCCAGAGCCAGCAAAATAGTTTGAAATTTCCGGACACTTTTTGTATGGAAAAAGTGTTCCAGAATCCGCATAGCGTAACTACTCTTACCACATTTGAAAAAAATTACATAATATGATTAAGAAAGCTTCATGATATATATCAAAAGTGATCCCAATGGATTACATAAGGAAAGTATGTTCACTTCATCTGCAAACAACAAATTTGGCTGAAAGCGACACACGGTATGAGCAATAATCATTTTTTTTTGCTTCAATTATCACTATTAAGCGACATGTGTCGCAGAAAATATATTAAGTCTAGTCTAGTCTAAAATATGTATTGTAAATAAAAATTGTATTATGGTTATAATGCCATTTATTGAAATAATTTGTTTTAATTACATTATAGCTTAAGTCTAAGGTCTTTTTTCTTTAGCTCAGGAAAGCCAGGATTACATAGATATAGACTGATCCTTATAATGAATATTCCTTATGCCTTTAGACCAACATGACTTTAGAATGTTCCTTGTACACCATTTTCACAAATAACATCTCTCTGTCTTTACTTTTTGCAATCTTTGTTGGAATATCCTGATTTTTCGACCTGTTGGTAGGGGACAGTCGACTCGTTTTTGGATGAAAAACTTTCTTCTTTATTTCTGGAAAGCATCGATTTCATAGATGTAGACTTAGCTTTATATGAATATTCTTTACTCCTTTCTTCCGTAGGCTTTAGAAGGTTTGTAGTGTCCTTAGAACTCATGTTGAAATTATTGCGTAATTAGCTTGCCAAGAAACAGTGATCTGTTTGGGTAAAGAGCAAAATATCAACTGAAAAAACAAGTTATGAAACTACTATTTATATGTATTTGACACATGGGCTTGAAGGCAGCAATTTGTCCTTGACCTCTGTCGTCACCTTAACCTTTGAAACCGAAAGTGTCTGCTCTTGGGTTCACTTGGATGATGATGAGTAGTGCAAGTTGTATGGGAGATTATAATTAGCTGTGCTTCAAGTTCAATAGTGAAGACCGCGATGTGGAGAGTGGGTATTTTGAATGATATAAGTCTATTAGGATATGGAAGTATTATTTATTCATCTTTAAATCTTACCATGAAAGTATTAGGTTGGGAGTGGATTAAATTAAATGTTTTGACGAAAGAAGGTGGAGTTATTATATTAATATAGTATAATATGTTATCTTATATGAGTACATTGAGAGCTGTGAGTAATATCTCACTCGGGATTTGGTCATATACTTGCCAGCTGTGGATATGTATGTATGCAACACTGAAATGAATTAATGTAATATGTTGTGTAGTGTAAAAGAAAAACTTTCATGGGCGATATGGGGATTGAATCGATGTATGTTATGCACTAGATTGGTGGTATATGTGCTTATTTGATTGAAGTAAAATAGTTTCACGGCTTCCTTACCAAGACTTAAATATATTCATAAAAACGTTGAATCGATGTCAAGAACATGTTAATACTATTAGCAGAGGAAATCGTGATCATTGCAGCATGTTATGAAATTCGATATCTAAAAATAGACCACATGAAGGTTATTGGGGTGGTAAAAAAACATGAAAGCATTAGGTTGAGAATGGCTTCAATTTAAGGCTTTGGTGAAAGAAGGCGGCATCAGTAACTTTTGGTGAGCCTCAGCGATAGGTCAAATAAAAAAAAATGTCAACCGTGCTAATAAATGAAAGTTTTTCTAGTAAAAAGAGTGGTACAAAACGGCATATGGGGAGCTGTATTGGACAGACTAAATCACCGAGAGTGTTATTGAAAGCCACCAGTCGAGGTGGAGAAATTACTCAGCGTGTAAGAAAAAGTGATTTTGTAAAGTGGGAGGAAATGAGTTCAGTATTCACAGACAGAATTAGAGCTGGAATTATTGTAAATATAAACCATACAGATCCTAAGCTATTTATACAGGACGCTGGTGATTTATTTATAAGCCGTATTAAGAATATTTTAAAATGCCATCTCAATATTAAAGTTAATATAAAGTTGTGTGCTGATTTTGTTAAGGATATCGGTGACAATGAGGTTATAAAAGATATTAAATATTTACAAGCAAGAACTGCTCCAATCAATGTGGACGATAATTTAAATGAGTGGTATAAAGTTAACATATTGGATTCAATACTCACTCAGCTGGATGAGTTTCAGAAAAAAGATAGTGGCTGGACATTGGACTCCATTATACATTTAGCAGTACATATCGACAAATTTGAACAGCACCGAGGATCTTCGTATATATCTCTACCGAAGGAGATTGCTTTAAAGCAAGCTTGCATCAATGTAAAAAATAGTGATGAAGCATGCTTCGCTTGGGCCGTAACATCAGCGCTATATCCTGTAAATGTTCACTCCGATAGGACCTCATCATATCCACATTATTCTACTGTGCTAAATTTAACTGGAATAACATTTCCTATGACGCTTAAGCAAATTAAACAATTTGAAGACCAGAACGATATATCAATAAGCGTATTCGTCCTAAAGAAAGAGCGTTCCTTCACCACTGTTCTAGTTAGACCAACGAAACATAATATGAAGCGACATGTGAATCTATTAATGATACAAAATAACTATGAGCAGGATGATGATGATGATGATGATGATGATGATGCTGCTGCTGATGATGATTATGATGATAATGATGATGAAAGTACCAGGTTTCATTTCTGCTGGATTAAATATCTTTCACGGCTTGCATGGAAACAAGCTTCAAAACATAAGGCTAGATTGTATATATGCGACAGATGTTTGTTCTATTTTTATTCTGCTAAAGCATTAGCATCACATATTCCTGAATGTGAGAAACAAAAAATTTATCTTGAATTAAGGAAGCCCAACCGTAAAATTAAATGTTAGTAGCACAACGGATACTCTACCATTGACAAACATTACTGAATTCCATCAGAGCAACAAGGAGCAGCCGCAGAAAACATATGACCTAATTCTAGTGTATTGTAAATAAAAAAAAATATTTCATATAGTTATAGTTCCATTTATTTAAGTAATTTGTTTTAATTGTATTATAGTCTAAGATATACATTATTGGAAAATAAAGAATATATTATAGTTATAGGTATATTCAAATAAGGAAGCCCAACAATAGAATGACACACTAAGAATTAAATATTAATATTTTTTTAATTTATAATAAATCGATAATGATATTTTATATATGTTATTCTTTTTATTCAATTTCCCTACTAAGTCCAGAACTCCTGAAAGTATTCTTTAATAATATTTGTCTACTACAGAGGGCTCTTAATCGAACGGTTGAACCTTTTACCCAGAATGCTAGGTTGAGCGTGAGAAAACACGTTGACACGTGGGCTTGACCTTGGCCTCTGGCATCACCTTTGAAACCGGAAGGGTATTTTGTCCTTGACCTTGATCCAGAAGTGTGTGTCTTGGCGGCTATAACCTTAATCAATTACGTCACAGGGGACTCTATACAGCTTTTCAAAACAAATTTGATAATAGGTAAACAGCTTTTAAACAGTCCAAATAACAGCTAAACAGCAGCTTTTCAAACAGCTCTGATAACAGCTCTGATAACAGCTTAACAGCTTTTCAAACAGCTCTGATAACAGGTAAACAGCTTTTCAAACAGCTCTGATAACAGGTAAACATCTTTTAAACAGGTCTGATAACAGCTCTGATAATAGCTCTGATAACAGCTTAACAGCTTTTCAAACAGCTCTGATAACAGCTTAACAGCTTTTCAAACAGCTCTGATAACAGCTTAACAGCTTTTAAACAGGTCTGATAACAGCTTAACAGCTCTGATAACAGCTCTGATAACAGCTTAACAGCTTTTCAAACAGCTCTGATAACAGCTTAACAGCTTTTCAAACAGCTCTGATAACAGGTAAACAGCTTTTAAACAGGTCTGATAACAGCTTAACAGCTCTGATAACAGCTCTTATAACAGCTTAACAGCTTTTTAAACAGGTCTGATAACAGCTTAACAGCTTTTCAAACAGCTCTGATAACAGCTTAACAGCTTTTAAATAGGTCAAATAAAGCTAAACAGCTTTTTCTACAGGTCTGATAACAGCTTTTCAAACAGCTTTGATAACAGCTTAACAGCTCAATGCTGCTCGATTGAGGAATTTTGTTAGTGTTTTCAGACTTATGGATATCTATCGTTTGATGCATCCTATGACTAGATCATACACGAGGGTCTCGCGAAATATCTATGGAAGTCTCGCAGGCTCGAGAATTGATAGACTTTACGTCCTCCCTGCAATACTAGAACATTTCGTTGGCTTCACTCATGAATTGTGTCCGGTCGTGATCATCTTCTTGTAGGGGCAACCATCACTCCAGTTGAAAGGAGAACTGCGTACTGGCTATTCATCAACTCACAGCAGTTCATCAATGAGTTGATTGAATTCTGGCACGATTGACAAGAGAGGAAAGCTGACTTCCTTTTCTTAGTCAACGGTGGGATGTTGGTAAGCTCCAAATTCGATCCTTTATCGAAACGAGTTTCAACCGAACTGGGTATCAAGTTTCCAGTTTGTTGTCCAAAGTATTTCGGATGGCAGCTCTTCTCCCAATCGGAGTTGATTCTTTATTTTAATAGAATAAATAAACACTTGGAGCACAAACTTACAAGCACAGCTTGGAGCTTGTGTCGCGTAATCAATCACGCTGGCTGAGGGAAGGCGAACCTCCAACCGAGTACTTCTTCCAACCGAAAACTTCTGCCAGGCAACTAGATGACGTACTGCTTCTTGTGAAATCGAGTCGACAAGTCCTTAACGAACTACAGTTATCAGAATATATTCGAGATCGATGGCTAGATAAAAACGTGTTATTTATTATAATTTAAAAGCTGTTAAGCTGCTACCAGAGGTGTTTGAAAAGCTGTTTAGCTGGCTGTTTGAAAAGCTGTTAAGCTGTTATCAGAGCTGTTTGAAAAGCTGTTTGAAAACCTGTTAAACTGTTATCAGAGCTGTTAAGCTGTTATCAGACCTATTTAAAAGCTGTTTACCTGTTATCAGAGCTATTTGAAAAGCTGTTAAGCTGTTATCAGAGCTGTTTAAAAGCTGTTAAGCTATTATCAGAGCTGTTTGGAAAGCTGTTAAGCTGTTATCAGAGCTATTTTAAAAGCTGTTAAGCTGTTATCAGAGCTGTTTGAAAAGCTGTTAAGCTGTTATCAGAGCTGTTTAAAAGCTGTTAAGCTGTTATCAAAGCTGTTTGGAAAGCTGTTAAGCTGTTATCAGAGCTGTTTTAAAAGCTGTTATCAGAGCGGTTTGAAAAGCTGTTAAGCTGTTAAGCTGTTATCAGACCTGTTTAAAAGATGTTTACCTGTTATCAGAGCTGTTTGAAAAGCTGTTTACCTGTTATCAGAGCTGTTTGAAAAGCTGTTAAGCTGTTATCAGAGCTGTTTGAAAAGCTATTAAGCTGTTATCAGAGTTGTTTCAATAGCTGTTAAGCTGTTATCAGAGCTGTTTTAAAGCTGTTAAGCTGTTATCAGAGCAGTTTTAAAAGCTGTTAAGCTGTTATCAGAGCTGTTTAAAAGCTGTTAAGCTGTTATCAGACCTGTTTAAAAGATGTTTACCTGTTATCAGAGCTGTTTGAAAAGCTGTTCACCTATTATCAGACCTGTATGAAAAGCTGTTAAGCTGTTATCAGAGCTGTTTGAAAAGCTGTTAAGCTGTTATCAGAGCTGTTTAAAAGCTGTTAAGCTGTTATCAGAGCTGTTATCAGAGCTGTTTTAAAAGCTGTTATCAGAGCGGTTTGAAAAGCTGTTAAGCTGTTATCAGAGCTGTTTAAAAGCTGTTAAGCTGTTATCAGACCTGTTTAAAAAATGTTTACCTGTTGTCAGAGCTGTTTGAAAAGCTGTTCACCTATTATCAGACCTGTATGAAAAGCTGTTAAGCTGTTATCAGAGCTGTTTGAAAAGCTATTAAGCTGTTATCAGAGTTGTTTTAATAGCTGTTAAGCTGTTATCAGAGCTGTTTTAAAGCTGTTAAGCTGTTATCAGAGCAGTTTTAAAAGCTGTTAAGCTGTTATCAGAGCTGTTTCAAAGCTGTTAAGCTATTATCAGAGCTGTTTGGAAAGCTGTTAAGCTGTTATCAGAGCTATTTTAAAAGCTGTTAAGCTGTTATCAGAGCTGTTTGAAAAGCTGTTAAGCTGTTATCAGAGCTGTTTAAAAGCTGTTAAGCTGTTATCAAAGCTGTTTGGAAAGCTGTTAAGCTGTTATCAGAGCTGTTATCAGAGCTGTTTTAAAAGCTGTTATCAGAGCGGTTTGAAAAGCTGTTAAGCTGTTATCAGAGCTGTTTAAAAGCTGTTAAGCTGTTATCGGACCTGTTTAAAAGATGTTTACCTGTTATCAGAGCTGTTTGAAAAGCTGTTTACCTGTTATCAGAGCTGTTTGAAAAGCTGTTAAGCTGTTATCAGAGCTGTTATCAGAGCTGTTTGAAAAGCTGCTGTTTAGCTGTTATTTGGACTGTTTAAAAGCTGTTTACCTATTATCAAATTTGTTTTGAAAAGCTGTATAGAGTCGCCTGTGACGTAATTGATTAAGGTTATAGCCGCCAAGACACACACTTCTGGATCAAGGTCAAGGACAAAATACCCTTCCGGTTTCAAAGGTGATGCCAGAGGCCAAGGTCAAGCCCACGTGTCAACGTGTTTTCTCACGCTCAACCTAGCATTCTGGGTAAAAGGTTCAACCGTCCGATTAAGAGCCCTCTGTAGTAGACAAATATTATTAAAGAATACTTTCAGGAGTTCTGGACTTAGTAGGGAAATTGAATAAAAAGAATAACATATATAAAATATCATTATCGATTTATTATAAATTATAAAAATATTAACATTTAATTCTTAGTGTGTCATTCTATTGTTGGGCTTCCTTATTTGAATATACCTATAACTATAATATATTCTTTATTTTCCAATAATGTATATCTTAGACTATAATACAATTAAAACAAATTACTTAAATAAATGGAAGTATAACTATATGAAATAGTTTTTTTTATTTACAATATACTAGAATTAGGTCATATGTTTTCTGCGGCTGCTCCTTGTTGCTCTGATGGAATTCAGTAATGTTTGTCAATGGTAGAGTATCCGTTGTGCTACTAACATTTAATTTTACGGTTGGGCTTCCTTAATTCAAGATAAATTTTTTGTTTCTCACATTCAGGAATATGTGATGCTAATGCTTTAGCAGAATAAAAATAGAACAAACATCTGTCGCATATATACAATCTAGCCTTATGTTTTGAAGCTTGTTTCCATGCAAGCCGTGAAAGATATTTAATCCAGCAGAAATGAAACCTGGTACTTTCATCATCATTATCATCATAATCATCATCAGCAGCAGCATCATCATCGTCATCATCATCCTGCTCATAGTTTTTTTGTATCATTAATAGATTCACATGTCGCTTCATATTATATTTCGTTGGTCTAACTAGAACAGTGGTGAAGGAACGCTCTTTCTTTAGGATGAATACGCTTATTGATATATCGTTCTGGTCTTCAAATTGTTTAATTTGCTTAAGCGTCATAGGAAATGTTATTCCAGTTAAATTTAGCACAGTAGAATAATGTGGATATGATGAGGTCCTATCGGAGTGAACATTTACAGGATATAGCGCTGATGTTACTGCCCAAGCGAAGCATGCTTCATCACTATTTTTTACATTGATGCAAGCTTGCTTTAAAGCAATCTCCTTCGGTAGAGATATATACGAAGATCCTCGGTGCTGTTCAAATTTGTTGATATGTACTGCTAAATGTATAATGGAGTCCAATGTCCAGCCACTATCTTTTTTCTGAAACTCATCCAGCTGAGTGAGTATTGAATCCAATATGTTAACTTTATACCACTCATTTAAATTATCGTCCACATTGAGCAGTTCTGGCTTGTAAATATTTAATATCTTTTATAACCTCATTGTCACCGATATCCTTAACAAAATCAGCACACAACTTTATATTAACTTTAATATTGAGATGGCATTTTAAAATATTCTTAATACGGCGTATAAATAAATCACCAGCATCCTGTATAAATAGCTTAGGATCTGTATGGTTTATATCTACAATAATTCCAGCTCTAATTCTGTCTGTGAATACTGAACTCATTTCCTCCCACTTTACAAAATCACTTTTTCTTACACGCTGAGTAATTTCTCCACCTCGACTGGTGGCTTTCAATAACACTCTCGGTGATTTAGGCTGTCCCATACAGCTCCCCATATGCCGTTTTGTACCACTCTTTTTACTAGAAAAACTTTCATTTATTAGCACGGTTGACATTTTTTTTTATTTGACCTATCGCTGAGGCTCACCAAAAGTGACTGATGCCGCCTTCTTTCACCAAAGCCTTAAATTGAAGCCATTCTCAACCTAATGCTTTCATTTTCTTTACCACCCCAATAACCTTCATGTGGTCTATTTTTAGATATCGAATTTCATAACATGCTGCAATGATCACGATTTCCTCTGCTCATAGTATTAACATGTTCTTGACATCGATTCAACGTTTTTATGAATATATTTAAGTCTTGGTAAGGAAGCCGTGAAACTATTTTACTTCAATCAAATAAGCACATATACCACCAATCTAGTGCATAACATACATCGATTCAATCCCCATATCGCCCATGAAAGTTTTTCTTTTACACTACACAACATATTACATTAATTCATTTCAGTGTTGCATACATATATATCCACAGCTGGCAAGTATATGACCAAATCCCGAGTGAGATATTACTCACAGCTCTCAATGTACTCATCTAAGATAACATATTATACTATATTAATATAATAACACCACCTTCTTTCGTCAAAAAATTTAATTTAATCCACTCCCAACCTAATACTTTCATGGTAAGATTTAAAGATGAATAAATAATACTTCCATATCCTAATAGACTTATATCATTCAAAATACCCACTCTCCACATCGCGGTCTTCACTATTGAACTTGAAGCACAGCTAATTATAATCTCCCATACAACTTTCACTACTCATCATCATCCAAGTGAAACCAAGAGCAGACACTTTCGGTTTCAAAGGTTAAGGTGACGACAGAGGTCAAGGACAAATTGCTGCCTTCAAGCCCATGTGTCAAATACATATAAATAGTAGTTTCATAACTTGTTTTTTCAGTTGATATTTTGCTCTTTACCCAAACAGATCACTGTTTCTTGGCAAGCTAATTACGCAATAATTTCAACATGAGTTCTAAGGATACTACAAACCTTCTAAAGCCTACGGAAGAAAGGAGTAAAGAATATTCATATAAAGCTAAGTCTACATCTATGAAATCGATGCTTTCCAGAAATAAAGAAGAAAGTTTTTCATCCAAAAACGAGTCGACTGTCCCCTACCAACAGGTCGAAAAATCAGGATATTCCAACAAAGATTGCAAAAAGTAAAGACAGAGAGATGTTATTTGTGAAAATGGTGTACAAGGAACCTTCTAAAGTCATGTTGGTCTAAAGGCATAAGGAATATTCATTATAAGGATCAGTCTATATTTATGAAATCCTGGCTTTCCTGAGCTAAAGAAAAAAGACCTTAGACTTAAGCTATAATGTAATTAAAACAAATTATTTCAATAAATGGCATTATAACCATAATACAATTTTTATTTACAATACATATTTTAGACTAGACTAGACTTAATATATTTTCTGCGACACATGTCGCTTAATAGTGATAATTGAAGCAAAAAAAATGATTATTGCTCACACCGTGTGTCGCTTTCAGCCAAATTTGTTGTTTGCAGATGAAGTGAACATACTTTCCTTATGTAATCCATTGGGATCACTTTTGATATATATCATGAAGCTTTCTTAATCATAT
This sequence comes from Dioctria rufipes, assembly GCA_963924295.1. Classification (NCBI taxonomy): domain Eukaryota; kingdom Metazoa; phylum Arthropoda; class Insecta; order Diptera; family Asilidae; genus Dioctria; species Dioctria rufipes. Next base: position 139,477,054 of record OZ002744.1, read on the forward strand.
TATGTAATTTTTTTCAAATGTGGTAAGATATCCTACTAGAGTTATATCATTCCAAATACCCACTCTTAACATCGCGGTCTTCACTATTGAACTTGAAGCGTTATCAACTTTTTTTCAACCTTCCTGATACTCATACAACACCATTTCGAGGAGATAAATGCCAAATACCATCCAGCAAAACTTTTAACTTAATACATAACTTACAGTACCTACTCTCAACCCGCCACCACGATCTTCACTATGGACATGGAGAATTATCACATATCTAGCGAGATTGCTGATTAGGATTTTACTGCTTATTCATAGCTCCCATACAACTTCCACTACTCACCTCAGACAACATATCATACCACATTAATATCATAACACAGCGTTCGTCTATCAAAGCTTTTAATTTAACCCACTCTCAACTTAATGGTAAGTAAACAATGTACCTGCCCCCAATAGTATGAAGATAAAATTATCATATTCTTATCAGCTTCATGTGAACTATGATATCGGGGAATAAATCAAATCTCATAACAGTGTGACTGATTGAGAAATTTTATTGAAAATAAAAAACAATTCGTCATAAAGACTTTTCAATACAAACTCCTAGATACAAAAAAAACATTAATCGCTCAATTTGCCTGCTTTGCTGGGCTATATTTGTTTACGCAAGATATCAAATTACCAGCGACCTGGCCACCTTTTCTAATGCTTTAATTTCCATTACTTCTAATGATTTCATGTGTCTTACCATCCCAAGCAGCCGTGATCAATTTTTACACATCGAATATCATAACATGATCACTCTTGTTTATAAAAGACACCTACAGACTACAACTTACGTAAGAGTTGTTGTTGTTGTTTTTTTCAGCAAAAGAAATTTTCAAGTATATCTTCCACTACTCATCTAAGACATCATATCCCACAGATTAATATCGGTTGTTGTTGTTTTCAGTTAAAGAAATTGGGAATCTTACATAAATCGCTCAATTTGTTTACTTTACTCGGCTGCTGTGCGAATTTGTTTACATTATTCGACTGCGAATTTGTTTACTTTGCTGGACTGTGCGAATTTGTTTATGCAAGGAATAAAATCAGAAGCATTCCACCTGAAGAGCAAAATTACACATTTACTAATTTCCATTACTTATCTAAGTGAACATATCTACCTACATTCGCCCCAATCAGCTTCGCCTGATCTATTTTTAGATATATGATCATATGGTGCAATCTTGTTTATAAAAAACACCGACAGATTAATATCATCAAATCTTTAATCCACAACTTAGGTTATAGTTGTTGTTGCATTTTTGTTTTTGAGCTACTAATATTAATTACACCTGAGAAGGTAAGATCGCTAATATCCTCGAACCATAGCCCGTAGAGGATTTCTGATGAAAATTTTACCCCACTAGTACTAATACTATTGGCATGGACAAAAGATATCCTAGGGCTGAAGAGTGCTGAAAGTAATCTCGTATCCCCAAGCCCGAGATGAACAACATATGTAAGTACCGACTAATGCCGCTAGGGGACCTTGCTCAAGAAATGGTGCTTGCACTCGAAAGAGCAACTGTTACTTTTCAATACACGCACCCCCAGGACCCAATAATAATAAGAAAACATCAAGCCAAGGTGATATCATGTTGTGAAATTCGAATGATGCTGATATCTACAACAGCACTTGAAAACAACAAAACCAAGATGACGTCATGCTGATATCTAGAACTTCCCCGCTAATAAAAGAAAACAGCAAAACCAAGGCATGCTAGTAGTTCCGGCTAATGCCGCTAGGTAACCTTACTCAAGAAATGGCGAGCCCCTAGAGGATTTCTGATGAGAATTTCGTCCCCCCCTCCCACCCTACACCACCTAGAATCCATTGGCATGAACAAAAATAACTTGAATTATTAATACGCTAATATCTCGAAAACCAGAGCCCGTAGGGGATTTCTGATGAAAATTTTATTACCCCCCCTCCCTATCCTATACTATAATACCCCCTCACAAACCAACCATCTAGAATCCATTGGCATGAACAAAAATTTCCTACCGTTAACTTTAATTATTACTAATATTAGTTCAAAACCAAAAGCCTACATTTAGGCGCACCACATATCTATACAAGAAAACCGTAGTACCGGCTAATGCCGCTAGGGCGCAGTCAAGACCAAATCCATCAATAAAGCTTCCCACCCCTTCACAAATATATAGAACTGAAAGTGATCTCGTATCCCAAAACTCGAGATGAAAAACTTAGAGGCTACGAGTCTGAGATGAAAAATAAGCGAACTCCAGAAACAAAATCGAAAACCTATGCTATTTCCCTATGCTGGAGAGAGCTAAAAGTGCTCTCGTATCCCCAAAGTGGTCTCGTATCCCCAAGATTCGAGATGAAAAATAAGCGAACTTCAGAAACAAAATCGAAATCCTATGCTATTTCCCTATGCTGGAGAGTGCTAAAAGTGGTTTCGTATCCCCAACATCCAAGACATAAACCAGGACATCCAAGACACAAACCCACATTTAGTATGGATTTACACCACCTAGCGACGGTGGCGCCATCTGTCGTGAAATTCTGGAGGCTCAAAAAAGTGGTCCAGAACTCTCCTAGTTACACTACTGGCGTTTGCACGCGAATAAAAATTATGGAATATGCTAAATTTTATCAGGGCATTGGATGGGAAACATATCTCCTACCATTAAATGCCTATAGTACTCACTAATGCCACTAGGGAACCTTACTCAAGAAATGGCATCTGTACTCGAATCCTGTAAAAGCCTAGGCGCATGCTGATAGTTACAACTTCTCTGCTAATAAAAGAAAACAGCAAAAGCAAGGCATGCTGGTAGTACCGGCTAATGCCGCTAGGTACCCTTACTCAAGAAATGGCGCTTGCACTCGAATCCTGTAAAAGCCTAGGGGCAACATTTAATGTTTGACACCCAGAACCCTCACTGACATTTTCTAGAACCTGTTCTTGGTGATGTCATGTTGTGAAATTCGAATAATGCTAATATCTACAACTTCCCTGCTAAGAAAACTTATTTAGGTGCAGGATTTGAAAACAGCAAAACCATGATGACATCATGCCAATATCTAGAACTCTCCCGCTAATAAAAGAAAACAGCAAAACCAAGGCATGCTGGTAGTTCCGGCTAAGGCCGCTAGGGAGCCATACTTAAGAAATGGCGTTTGCGAAAGAACAAATGTCGCTAATATCTCGAAAACCAGAGCCCGTAGAGGATTTCTGATGAAAATTTCGTTCCCCCTCCCACCCCACACCGGCAAGAATCCATTTCCATGAGCAAAAATAACTTGAAATATTAATACGCTAATATCTCGAAAACCAGAGCCCGGAGAGCATTTCTGATGAAAATTTCATTACCCCGCCTCCTTATTATTATCCCCCCCACATACCACCCCTATAGAATCCATTGGCATGAACAAAAATTTCCTACTATTAACTTTAATTATTAGTTCAAAACTAAAAGCCTACATTTAGGCGCTCAAGAAAAATCAATTATTACTAATATTAATTGAAAACCAGGCGCAACACTTGAAAACAACAAAAGCCTACATTTAGGCGCACCACACATAAAAAAAGTGAAACAAAAAACTTCCCAAAAGCGTAGCATGCTGCCAGGTGTGGGCAAAAGTGAAGCAAAAAACTTCACAAAACCGTAGCATGCTGCCACGTGTGGGCCAAAAGTGTAGCAAAAAACTTCCAAGGGAACCGTACCACACATCCAAGAAAGCCATAGTACCGGAGCATGCTGGTAGCATCGGCTAATGTCTCACTGACATCGTCTAGAATCTGTTCATGGTGATGTCATGTTGTGAAATTCGAATGATGTTGAACTCTCCCGCCAATAAAAGAAAACAGCAAAGCCAGGTAGTTCCGGCTAAGGCCGCTAGGGAACCTTACTCAAGAAATGGCGTTTGCGCCCGAACAGATGTCGCTAGAAAACCGGAGCATGCTGGTAGTACGTGCTAATGCCGCTAGGGCGCAGTCAAGACCAAATGATACATCCCGGTAGTACCGATTAATCCCGCTAGGGTGCAGTCGAGACGCAATGGTGCACCCAAGACACAACGGTGTATCCAAGGCACAAACCAATATAGCCAAGACACAAACCTACATTTAGTATGGGTTCAAACCACCTAGCGACGGTGGCGCCATCTGTGGCGAAATCCTGAAGGCTCAAAAAAGTGCGCCAGAACTGTCATAGAATAACTACTTTACGAAACACAGGATGGAGCGACATGTAAATCTCTTAATGCTACAAGATTACTATGATGAGGATGAAGATCATATGGATGATGATGATGATGATGCCGACAGATATCATTTCTGCTGGATTAAAGATCTTTCACGCCTTGTATCGAAGCAAACTTCGAAAAATACTCGTAAGAGGCATATATGCGACAGATGTTTATTCTACTTTTACTCTGAAGAAAAATTAACATCTCACACTCCTGAATGTGAGAAACAAAACGATTGTAGGATTATGTTTCCCTCAGAGGAAAAGAAATGGTTGGAAGGAATATAAGAATTATAATCATAAGAATCCAGTCCCGTTTTGTGTGTATGCAGATCTTGAATCAATATTGAAGCCGATTCAGGGAAACGATCAAAATACACAGCGAATCCAGGAACATGAAGTTCATAGCATAGGATTCTATTTCCACTGCAAACATGATGCTAAGCTCTCATATTACAGAGCATATCGAGGAAAGGACTGTCAACAATGGTTTGCATTAGAATTGCAAAAAATTGCATCCATAGCTGTACAGGAAAAACTGAACATCAGACCAATGCAACCCCTGACTAAAGAGGAATGGCGTTCACATATGGAAAATACTTGCTGCCATATATATGAAAAAACGTTTGCAGCCGATGCGGAACGAGTCCGAGACCATTGCCACTTAACAGGCAAATACTGAGAATCATAATTCAATTCATTTTTTCATAAATCCTTTTAACAGGAAAATACCGAGGGCCAGCGCACAATGCATGCAATCTGATGTATCAAGATTGCTCCATAGTTCCAGTCATTTTTCACAATTTATCCGGATATGATGCCCACTTCATTATTAAGGATATAGCTACATCTATTCCAGGGAAAGTGGATCTCCTACCAATAAATAAAGAAAGATACATTTCGTTCAACAAGCACGTTGAAGGCAGTCATATCAAATTAAGATTCATCGATTCCTTCCGTTTTATGGCAGAATCCTTAGACAAGTTAATTAAATATTACAAGAGCTGTATGGCAAGAATTGGATGATGATGACTTTAAACTACTTACGCGCAAAGGAGTCTTCCCATACGACCTCGTCGACGATTGGACTAAATTGGATTTCCAACACTTACTGGCGCAGGAGCAATTCTATAATAAAATGACTGACGGTGATATATCTTCTGAGGACTACAATCATGCTGAAAAGGTGTGGAGGACATTTGAAATACAGACACACGGCGAATATTCCGATCTATACCTGAAAACTAACTTTTTCCTATTGGCCGATGTCTTTGAGAACTTTCGAGAAGTATGTATGAAGACGTACAATTTGGATCCAGCACATTATTACACCATACCAGGTCTAACATGGGATGCTATGCTAAAATATACCAAAGTGAAACTAGAGCTGATAACCGACGTAGATATACTGCTATTCATCGAGAGAGGTATTCGAGGTGGTATAAGTCAATGCTCAAACAGATATAGCAAAGCAAATAATAAATATATGGATGATTTTAAGCCTGAGGAGAAAGAGAAATACCTGATGTATTATGATGTAAATAACCTTTATGGATGGGCCATGTCACAGCATTTACCAACCGGAGGATTCAAATGGGTTGATGCTCCCAATATCAACGTTTTCGAGATTCCTGATGATTCACCAACTGGATACATACTCGAAGTTGATTTAGACTATCCACCACATCTACATGATAAGCATAAAGACTTACCGTTTTGCTCTGAGCATACAGCACCACCAGGTTCAAAATTAGAAAAACTTTTAACAACATTACACCATAAAGAATAATATATTATACATTATCGAAATTTGAAGCAATGCTTATCACATGGCCTCATCCTAAAAAAAGTACACCGGCTTCTGCAATTCAACCAGTCAGCTTGGCTTAAACCATACATTGATTTGAATACCTCCAAACGGAAACAGGCTACCAGCGATCATGAAAAAGACAGCTAAAAAAAGATGAATAATGCTGCGTTTGGTAAAACCATGGAAAATGTACGCAAGTATAGTGACATCAAGCTTTGCGTAAAGTAGGAAGGCCGACATGGTGCCAAAGCTCTGATTGCAGCTCCCAACTTCCACAGTACGAAAATATTTGATGAGAATTTAGTTGATGTGGAATTAAGGAGACTGAAAATGTTGTTTAATAAGCCACTCTATATCGGCATGGCAATCTTAGAAATTTCAAAAACATGCCTCTACGACTTCCATTACAGTTTTATGCAGCGCGAGTTTGATGATAAATGTAAAGTCATGTATACCGATACAGACTCCCTAATATATGAAATTGAAGAGAGAAACATATATGACTTTATGGCTGAAAATATTGATAAATTCGATACAAGTGATTACCCTGTAAATAATCAGTTCAATATACCGCTTATGAATAAAAAGATTCCTGGTCTTATGAAGGATGAGCTGGACGGGAAAATCATGTGTGAATTTGCAGGCATCCGCTCGAAAATGTATAGCCTACGCATAAATGATGGTAAAACTGTAAAAAAAGCCAAGGGAATAAAGACAAATGTTGTTCAGAGGCATATAAAGTTCCAAGACTACGTTGAATGCCTGAAGAACAAGCAGCTTTTAACTGCAAATCAGTGCTGCATATGATCGCATAACCACAATGTCTACACCATCAACCAAAAGAAGATAGCTTTAAGTCCACATGATAACAAGCAATATATTTTGAGTGGTACAACGGATACTCTACCATGGGGACATTACTCAATTCCACCAGAGCAACAAGGAACAAGCACAGAAAGTTCAGTTTCAGATCAACAAGGAACAGGCATGGAAAGTATAGAAATCTAAGCTCATTATTGTAAATAAAAACATGTATTATAGTTTTAGTTTCATTTATTTAAGTACTTTGTTTTAATTGTAGTACAGTCTAAGATATTTTAATTATAAATTTATTTTTAAATTGTATTATAGTTGTTTCTTCAACAAATTATAAAACATCTTTGTTATTAATCCAAGAATTGTGTTTTGATGAAAATCCGAGCCATTTAACGTAAGCTTTATCTCCACTCTTCTTTAAGATTTTCTCTACGAGATATAGGTTTGGGTGTTTAACTTTCAGCAGCTCCAATTCATAAAAGCCTCCTGTGATTGGATTTCCTTGATAATCTTCCAGATGATATGTGATGGGGTTTGTGTTTTGAACTTTAATAATTTTAAAAATCTCAGCTGTCCAGTTTGGTGTATAGCCTTTCTCAAATATATTCTTGTATTTGCTGATGCGTACAAAATCTCCAACTTTATACTTTGCAGGAACAACAATTTTTATATGATTGTATACAGTTGAAAGCAGTTGTTTCTCATTGGAGGTGTTGATATCACGTGGTCTCATTTTTGTAGTTCGATGTATTCTTGAGTTGTATTCAGTGAGCAGTTTCTTAACCATACCAATCCACATAAGTTCCATTGAAGCTGAATTCCTTCCACATCATATCCTTCAGAGTTCGGTTAAATCGTTCCACTATTGATACTTTTGAGGAAGCTGTACGTAGAGTAATGATTAATTGCATGCTTCAGCATTAGATTTTTAAAGAGGTTGTTGTAGAATTCCTTTCCATCATCAGTCTGCAGGTTTTTAGGTATTCGTCCCTCGCTTAATATAGATTGCATGGCATCTTTTATTTCTACACCAGTTTTTCTTTTAATTGGAATTGCCCATGCATATTTGGAGAAGGTATCAATTACCAAGTCTGCCTGCCACAAGTCATCTAGTCCTAGTCTCTTACTCATCGTAATTATAAATGAAACAGATTTCTCAAGAGTTTTTACTCATATACACCATTTTTTGGTGTCAAGTCTTTCTTTTTTATTACTGAAGAAAACGCGATTTCATCATTGATATATAGCGTTAAATTTGCCACCTCTATATTAATAGTTTTTCTTATTTCTTCCGCACTTGTTTTAATTTTCTTGTCAGCATAGTCTTTGGTAGTTGCATCATCACTTTGAGTTCAGATCGTAGTCTTCGTTTATCGTTAAATTAAGTCCAATACCCCGCTCTCCTTGTTCACCAGCTGGACCCTGAGCTTCTTGTTTACCAGCTGGTCCTTGAATTCCTTGTTCGCCAGCTGGCCCCTGAGCTCCTCTTGGTCCACGCTCACCTGCCTTCCCAAGATATCCTCGCTTAGAGAAACGTCCAAACTTGTCAACGCTCATCTGTAGATTGTGAAGAAGTATGGTAATGAGGTAGTATTTAAACTATAATATTTGCTTCTCGCAACTCCTCCAGGATAGACATAACTTCATTGTTGTGACTGGTGTTTCCAGCCTGCTGTGATGCCATTAGAAGGCGCAGTCTATCCACTAATTCATTTGGATCATCCCAGTAAATGTGATCAATGTTTTCCTTAGGCAGACGCATTAGCCCCTTCCTTTATGCTGTATAAGTTTACTGATTATAGCTTTATACTTAACCGCTCTAGTACCTTTTATTTGTCCATCTTCAGCATAGTCACGTTTATATGCATTGGTATCTTTCAAAATAGATCCATAAGTTAAATCCTCTTTAGTATATAGACTTTTTACAGGATCTTTCATAAATAGCAGCTCACATAACCCCAAAGTTGTTTTATAGCTCTTCCCCTTGATAACAATATTTCCTACATCATCAACATCAAACGTTGAATTACCGATTCTCCACGCGTTGTCATCATAGTAAACTCCATAGGTTGAATCAATTTTAGGGCTATTGTCAGTGAATAGCTTTAAATAGTTTGAAACTATGTATCCAGACGTATCGGGGGTGGTGACAGGAGACCTTCCTGTCAATGTTCTTGAATGTTTAGGTGTTGCGAATTCTTCTTCAGATGATAAGGAATAATCTCCATAATTTATTGGTGTGCTACTAGCCTCCATTTTCACATATTTTCGTTTTGGAGGGGTAAAAGGTTCCACAATCTCATTAGCCTCTTCTTCTTCTTCTTTTACATCTTTTGCTTCAAACTTGGCTATATCCGGCGGCTCGTATTTGACTGTTCTAACAAACTTCTTTAAGGGTTTAGTGATCGGCTTAAAGGTTTCTTCAAGTTGTGCTTCTGCTTCAATCCTTCCCATCCATAGGGCTTTTAATTTCCTTCGCACTGCATTCCTAGACTTGATAATTTCTTTTAATACATTTTCATTCATCTTCGTTATTAGCTGAATAACAGCTTTCCAAACAGCTCTGATAACAGCTTAACAGCTTTCCAAACAGCTCTGATAACTGCTTAACAGCTTCTAAACAGCTCTGATAACAGCATAACAGCTTTTCGAACAGCTCTGATAATAGCTTAACAGCTTTCCAAACAGCTCTGATAACAGCTTTACAGCTTCTAAACAGCTCTGATTACAGCTTAACAGCTTTCCAAACAGCTCCGATAACAGCTTAACAGCTTTTCAAACAGCTCTGATAACAGGTGAACAGCTTTAATCTACTCAGCAGGTCCACAGGATTCGGTGTGCTTTCGTCTAAGTTACAACTTCGACTTATGAGGATTTCGCATGTTTCATCCTTTTATAGTACAATGAAGGTATCAAATCCTTTACGGTAGCGCCCCTTGCTTATTAAGCTATCCTTATCAATCATCAAGAAACCATATTCATCCTTCCAACATGTAGCACAGACTCTTCGAAATTTATCAAACTCATGTCTGTCTGTATTCACATGATAATTATAGATATGTTTCAAATTCAAGTCATCTTGCTTGAATAAGATGATTAAATTATTGTCTCGTATTAAGTGCTTTGGTATATGCGTATATGTTTGACAGAGATAGAAGATGTCTATACCTTCGTGGCGTTCCATGCAAAAATAGGATCGCACATTATCTTGCTTTTCACATGCTACATCATCGAAAATAAACACTGAATGTGATTTGGCTTCTTCTGGTGCTAGAACGTCGCAGTTGTTTGAGAATGTATAATACCCCAATCCTGATATGGGGGTCATCACTCGCTTCAAGTATTCATACTTTTGTTGATGTAAAGATTTGGAATATATGTAAATATTTTCATATCTTAGACCATTGGGGTGTTCCAACAAACTTATCATAACATTAGTTTTTCCACAATTGGATGGTCCAACAATGATGCTCCTTATACTATTAGGCAATAGGGCACCATGCTTCTTTTTCACCTTCATAACAGCTACATCAGCATTTCGAACAGGAAAAGGTTGTTGTTGTTTAATGAACCGCATATTGAAGACTAACGGGATTCCTATAAATACACCTGCTTATATTACATTTCAACAGTATCATCGGAACCTTATAAGATGTCGGATCACAAATCGAAACGCTCCAGAAAATCTTTGAAAGGGGGCAGAGGACTATTAAATTCAGTCATCAGCAAATTACCTGTAGAATTACATCTACCAGGATACCAGTATTGTGGGCCAGGAACAAAGTTACAACAAAGATTGGCGAGAGGAGATCCGGGCATTAATCCACTGGATGCAGCCTGCAAGGAACATGATATAGCATACTCGCGACATAAAGATACAAATGATCGACATATAGCTGATAAAATATTAGCTGAAAAAGCCTGGCAGCGTGCAAAATCTACGGATGCAGATTTGAGTGAACGTGCCAACGCCTGGCTTATAACAAGCGCAATGAAGGCTAAAATTAAGCTAGGTATGGGTCTTAAGGGTAAAAATAAACGCCAACCCACATTCCGAGAAGCAGTACGTAATGCTCGTAAGAACTTAAAAATCAAAAAACCAAAAGACTTGATGGAAGCTACAAAAATAGCTCTTAGTGCAGCTAAAAATATTGTGAAAAGAAAGAAGAAATCTATTAAAACTCCACGAGTGATACCTGTACCAAAGGTTGGTGGGGCACTTCGGATCCTCATCCTGTTGTTTGCTGGGCTATCAGCATTGGGAGCACTATCGGGAGGTGCAGCAGGCATAGCTAAAGCAGTAAATGATACCAGTGCGGCAAAGTTGTAAGAAAGCAAACGTCATAACCAAGCAATGGAAACTATAGCGGTTGGTAAAGATGGGAACGGGCTGTTCCTGAAACCGTACAGAAAAGGACTTGGACTCTATTTACAACCTCAACCAAAAAACTATTAAAGACGCTACCCAAAAGACCGCTAAACGAGTTGGATCTCCACAAGTATACCACACACTTGCCGCACTTCAGAGGAGTATTTATGCGTGATAGTCTGCCTAAAAAGCCATGGAAGCAAGAAAGCGGAATTGTTAACTTGGACATCTCAACTGGAGCAGGTACACACTGGGTAGCGTACTACAAGAAAGGTGATAACATCGAATACTTTGATAGCTTTGGCAATCTCCAACCGCCAAGGGAGCTCATAAACTACTTGGGTAGTAATATTACGGACAACTACAGCTCTTATCAGAACTATGATGCAGTAATTTGCGGTCACTTATGTTTAGAGTTTTTATATAATTGTTATAGCCATTAATTATTATCTATAAATAAATGTATCTATATTGAAATTGTGACAGTTCATTATCAACCACCATGTCATTAACACGTACTCTCACGGGAAATTCATCTCTACTCACTGGTGAGTACTTTCCTCCGCTGGAGCTAGCAACGGATTATGTTTATGGATTAATTGATTTTCAAACTTACAACTCTATACCAAATATTGATGTGAGCAATAATCTGGTTCATGTAGGGAATGAGGTTGTATAGATACCTGTAGGATTCTATGAGATTGACGATATAGCAAAATATGTGCAAGGGTACTTGGATAAAGAAGGGAAAAGGATAAAAGTTGTGATAAAGGCTAACAATAAAAAAATACATTGAAGAGTGAAGTTAAGGCAACTGAAGAAATACATTTTGAAAAACAGAGATCCATAGCTCCTCTGCTAGGATTCAGTAAACGAAACTTGACTGCTAATACAGTGCATACATCAGAGTTGCCAGTCAACATCATTAAAGTAAATACTATACGCATCGAATGTAATATTATATCAGGATCATTCTTCAACAACACAGAAGTACACACTCTCCACGAGTTTTCCCCGAACGTTGGGCCTGGGTATAAAATAGTGGAGGTACCCAAAAATGTAATCTATTTGCCTGTGAACACCAAACGTATAAGTTCTCTAACATTGAAGCTGCTTGACCAAGACGGTGACTTAATCAATTTCAGAGGAGAGACTATAACCATCAGGTTACATTTGAAGCCACAGCATGTTGATATACAATAATGATAAATATGAATTCGGAGCAGACAAGATCATTAGTCAGCGGACAACCTTGAAGCGGTCAAGACCTACATTAACACCTGCAAATACAGCATATTTACAATCGATAGGCTTAACGCTGAAACAATGAATAAAGGAATACTAGATATTGCACTAGACGCTCGCTTTGATAACAGTGTTACTAAATTTGAACATCACTCCTATTCACCATTTCTAACACCATTTAAAAACAGCGATGAAATCCGTATCTCTGTACAACATCAGGACTTGAATCTTCTACCCAGCAGGAGTTTTCTTTACATTGAGGGGTCACTAACAAAGCTGGATGGAACCGTTTCAGCAACCGCAAAATTAGCTAACAACGCCTTTTTGAGGAAATACGCTATGAATTGAATGCAGTGGAAATCGACCGTACAAGAAATCTTGGGATTGCAACAACATTAAGAAACTACGTATCGCTAAATGCAAATGTAAACAGGATACTACTCAACGGCAGTTGGTCACCAGATTCATCCGTTATACCAGCCAATGGACTGTTTAACTATTGTCTACCTCTGAAATATTTATTGGGATTCGCTGAAGATTACAAGAAAATTCTTATAAATTCCAAACATGAACTCATATTGATTCGGAGCAGGACAGACGATAATGATATTATATGACCCACAGATGAGGTGAAAATTGAAATTACCAAACTTCAATGGAGCATTCCACATGTTACAGTATCCGATGATGAAAAGCTGCAACTATTTAAAATTATCGGGAGAGGTCGCCCGATACAAATACCATTCCGTAGCTGGGACATATATGAGTATCCAGTACTGCCAGAATCCACGCATCAAACCTGGTCAGTTAAGACCACTCAACTGGAGAAACCTCAATTTTTTATCTTAGCATTACAAACGGATTGAAGGAATGATAAAACCAAGGATGCTAGCAAATTTGATCACTGCCAACTCACCGATGTTACAGTTCATTTGAACTCAGAATCATATCCCCACGATGATTTGAATTTGAAATTTGATTTGAATAGATACGCATTGCTGTATGAGATGTATATAAAGTTTACACAATCATACTATGGTCATCAGTATCAGCCGTTCCTCACATGGGAGAAGTTCAAAACCTATGCTCCGATTGCTGTCATTGATTGCTCACATCAAAATGAAACAATAAAAACTGGACCTGTTGATATAAGGCTAGAATTCAAGACATCTGAAAATATACCGGCTAATACAACAGCATATTGCCTGCTTCTACAAGATCGAATACTGGAATACAGTCCGCTGACAAGTGAAGTTAGAAAGTTAAATTAAGAAGATGGCTGTCATCGTAGACGTTCAAGGATTCAAAACTAGTCTCAATGAATTTATCACTAAAGAACTGGCAATTTTAAACAATGAAAACCAGATACAGCACTTTATATTTCAACCACCGTTCAGATACAAAGATTTGACTTCAGCAAAAAAGAGGCAAGTAAAATGGCTTCAGCACAATTTTCATGGATTCCGCTGGGATGATGGCTACATACCGTATCACAAGCTGTACACTATAGTTGAACCACTGCTTCGAAACAAAACCATATATGTAAAGGGAGCTGAAAAAGTTCATTGGATGCAGAAGATAGTTGGAGAGGGTGAAATCATTATTAACGTCGAAGATGAATACGACTGTCTAAAACTAATAGAGATTAACACAAATGCACCATCTTGCAAAGTTCATATTGGGCAATGTGCTATAAGAAATACTTTCGTAATAAGAAATTTTATTGGAAATAAAAACAAATTTTTGTAAAAAGAAACATTAAAATAAAAAACAATTTTTCGTAAAACTTATGACTTTTCAATACACACTCCTAGATGCAAAAACCATTGTTTACTTTACTTGGCGGTATCAAATTACCAGCCACCTGGCCACCGAGGCTTTAATTTCCACTACTTCTTACAAGCAGCCGTGATCTATTTTTTAGATATCATGATCACTCTTGGCTTTTTAATCCGCAGTTGTTTTTTTTTCAGCAAAAGAAATTTTCAATACTCATCTAAGAGAATATATCTGTTGTTGTTTTTTTTCAGCTATTGAGAATCTTTCAATTTGTTTACTTTACTCGGGTCTGTGAGAATTTTGTTTACATTATTCGACTGCGATTTTATTTACATTATTCGGCTGTACGAATTGTATATGCAATGAATCAAATTAGGAGCATTACATCTGAAGATCAAAAATTAGGCCATTTCTTATCTAAGCCAACATATCTACCTACGTTAGTTGTTTTTGTTGCTAATTTAATAACATGGTACTGAATATCGCCTGGTAGAAAACATTTTGGTATGGCATAGTGTGTGTGTGTGTGTGTGTGTGTGTGAGTGTAAATATCACTCAATTTGTTTACTTTACTCGGCTGCGATTTTGTTTACATTATTCGGAATTTAATTATCGATCTGAAGACGAACATATCCAAGTCAACATACCTACCTACATTGGCTGTTGTTGTATCCTTCTAAAAGAAAACTGCAAGATGATATCAAATTTTCAGTACAAAACCGACCTCAGCCCCTTCTCCTCCCCTCCCCCTCCCCAGAGCCCTCAGTGATCCATCAAAATAGTTTGAATTTTCCGGACACTTTTTGTATGGAAAAAGTGCTCCAGAACATACATAGAACAACTACTTGCAATGAATTGATTATTTGATAGATTTATACGTTAGGTAGGGGTAGCGAATAAAAATATAAATAAGTTGATTCTGAATAAAGAACACACAGTACGTTTTAGAGAAGAAAGGTGTTTAACTGTTATTTCCTATCTCTATTAACTTCGGCAGTCTTTGACGCCATACAGTGTGCGGATATCGGCTGAGCATTCTCGCCTGCACTATACCAAGATATTCGGCTGAGCAATCTCGCCAGAAGATAGGGCAGTCTCTGACGCCTTCAGATAGTGATATCGGCTGAGCGTTCTCGCCTGCACCACACCAAGATATTCGGATGAGCTTTCTCGCCTGAAGCTATAGGCAGCAGCTATCTACGGGTACACATTGGGCGACGGTTAGGTCAAGGCAGCCATCCAAAAGCTTAAGTATATCCACTACGTGGCGCCTTGATATAATCATTACAGTATAATCATAAAGGAAGTTGACATAGCATTACTGCAATCAAATTTGTAAGTTCTGTATTACAGAAATAAAGCGCAAAACTCGGTGCATTAAGGTTTTTTTTTGCTCACGACGTTAGTATTTACAAGACATATTTATAGCCGGTTATTCAATCATATTATTCATGGCTTGACGTTCCAAATAACTGGTGTTATGGGTGTTACAGCAATAAAAGTGAAAATTGAAAAGCGGATAGCTGCGTTTTAGAAAAAGCTCGGAGGCTGCTAAAATTCACCTTGGCTCGATAACATAACGGGCAGAAAAACGACAAAAACTCTAGGAGAGACCCAAACTAAACTTAAGGATGGAATTCTTGACATCCTTCTAGACTCAGTTGTCGATTCCCACCGGGCACTCTTCTCCCCAGGGGTATACTACACAAGAGGATAGGACACATTGATAACCCAAGAATGCCAAGGACTTGTGGAAAGTACAAAAACTGACAATCACCGTTGACACAAATGTCTCCGCTCACACCCCTTCAGTGGACTGCATTTATCAGGCAAGGAGCTCAAATCATATGGCTGGGATTTACGAGTCCTGTCTGTAATACTTTGCATACGCTTCTTCCGAAGGATCAGTCGGAGGGTTACGATTGTTGGAGGTACGCTTGTTTTCACACGTTGGGACTTAAAAAAAATAATTATACGACCAGAAAAAAAACTTGAATGAAGCAACCGGTTCAAATCAATAGCTAAAAAAATTTGCGAAAAGGAAAAAAAAAATCAAGCAAGCACAATACCAATGTGTGGGCAGAGAGAGAGGCACGGGTGGAGGTATGAACACTGTGTATAGTACGCAATGTACATATATGTATATACAATTTTTTTTTTTTACATGCGTTTTATGTGTTTTAGTGGTGCTCAGCCTATCTCCATATTGTATATATAAATACATACAACATGATAAACGTCGTGCAAGCGGGTGGTGCACTACTTTCCACCATCGCGGGTGCATTTTATACTGGACTGCTTCGTTACTCGCTCCATTAGAGGTAACATGCATACATCGATATATAATTTTTCGTGAGAAAACGATCAAATCTAACTTTTAGGTAAAATTTTGAGCCATGTTGGTATTTATTTGGCTATTCCGGTATCGCTCCCGTCACGGAGCTCATAAGCAGTGTTCCTAATACACTGTTATGGAACTATGTTGAGGGACAGGACGTTAAGTCCCGACTGCCAGCATGAGCTGACAGATCACTCGGCGGACAGCGTTGACTGCAGGGCGGCACGCTAGCTCGCCTCGGCTATTGGCGGAGAGTGTGGGGAGGTTCCACGAAAAACCTGCCGCTATCGCCTGCCATATACAAGAAAAAATCTCGTGTCTTAAACCAAAAACGCCGGCACACATTCGGTCCTGAAGGAACCCTTACGTCACTTACCTACATCCGCATTGAAGGCGCAGATGGTCTGCCTTCCTACATTCCCCAACCACCCAACTGACTCTGAGGGCAGATATTTTCAGAGTCCCCTGTAAAGAGAGAGACTAGCGGACCTAGACGACCTTCATGCAAGAGGGCTCCAGGAAAGTGAAAGGAGAAATAAAAGCGTTCACTGCATAATTACGTTATAAAAGTTCCTTGTTTTACATATATTTTGAAGTATAAAATTTCTGAATGTTTAAACTGTTTTAGACGTAATATATTCCGCGTTTACTTTTTAATTTTATTACATTAATTAAAAGGAAGTATTAAGAATAATAATTCTAGTAATACCGATACATGTATACGTATATATATAATATATGTCATCTGATCGAAAAATCACACCGATGTATTTAATTGCCATACGGTTGCATCGCCAATGGCCTGCCTTGTTTTCGCAGAATTTTTAATATAATAATCATAGCGACATTCGCTCCTTAGAAAATATAATATAGCAAATAAGATTAAAGTGAAAACCAAAGCAAAATAGATATTTAGAAAAAATCAAAGTCCGTCATATGTGGAAGTAGCTCGTCAATCGAACTAAGTGCATATAAGAAGGTGGAATAGAATACAATGTATAAAAGCTTGTATCATCATCCTAATTTTACACGTACTTCGATAACAAGATGAAACTGAACTACTAAACATAATCTAGACTTTTAAACTGTCATAGTCCTAATGTACACAGCTTATTATTATGCACATGACATATATATATACATGTATATAGGTAAAATTTTACTCTAGTAATTGAATCTTCCTTTTATCTCATGAACGTACCTCTTCAAACTATAGGAATTCTCAAAATCTATGATTTTTTAATTACTTGGAAAAAATTTATTCGAATGGTCTGACACCGAACTAATGAAAACCTTTGTAAAAAAAATGACTCAAACTTTTCTTTAGATTACGCACTTAAACTAATTAGTCGTCATCGATATATATTGTAGATCATAAATATAATTTTATCTAAAGCACCACATTCAACGTAGTTATTAGCTATTTAAGGCCTTAAATGCAAACCCACAAACATGGAATGAATGTGATGTGCAAAGCAAAGATATCTAAATATATATAAAAAATTATTGTTTACAACAATCAAATAAGGATAGCTTAAATATATATCTTTAAAATCTTCTACGGACATAGATTCATCCTAGGCTAAGTTTAATACAACTGCTTCCCTTTTAACTTCTGGACGTATGATGCTACTGGATATATTTTATAATATATAATATATATATATAATATAATATATATAATATATATATAATATAATAAAGTTCCTGATACTAATCAAACATATATTATAAAATATATCCATAATATAATATATATAATATATATATAATATAATAAAGTTCCTGATACTAATCAAACTTCGAAAATTTTCGTTCACACTGAGACCTATATAATATGTATATTGTATCTCTAGGTAGGCACTGTTACCAAGCAATTTTACCAAGTGTGAAATTTTTTTTGGAAATAATTCAAACTAAATTTTAGGTTAGATGTATATACATACTGAAAATTTTGGATGAGGATGATGCGCGTTGCTAATCGTTCTGATAATTTGGTGGAAACTGGTCGACAAATCTTCGCTAGTTTTCTTCCCCTACTTGTGTCTTGAATCCATATAATCTTTTGAATCCTCTGATGTAGGTCACTTGGTGGACTAATCCATGAAGCAATCGCATCACAGAAGAGAATAAAATCCGGTACCACTCCAACGTATTTTATGGACCCTTACGACAATCTCACTAATGAATAAACCAGCTCCTATTAATATCTCAGCATGAGGAAACTTTGGATCTTTCCCCGAAATACAGAATCCTTTTCATCATTTTCCCTTATATGACGTAAAGATGTACACCACTGCCGTACAAATTCTTGTAAATAAGGAGCCCGTTCACGGGGCACACATAGTTTCGACGACCGATTGTTATAGCTGTATTTTCCCGTAATGTTTTTGGTGTCTTAGGATGATTTATTTATCACAATAAGCTCTTTTAAAACTAGTTGTATGTGCCTAGCTCCTTCCCCATGCGGGTGGCGGATTCTTTCTTGTTACTGAGAAAATTATTTTATCCATTGAAATTTGGTTACTATAGGAGTGATAAAAAAATTTTCTAAACTTACGTGCGGGGTTAAATTAATAGCCGATGTTTTTAGAAAATGGTACTTTTCGTGCCCTCTCTGTTTCCACGTCTTTTTGATTTCACGGTTTGACAAGACAGATCGATTGTCTTCTTCTTTCCAACCAGCAAGTCATAGCTCTTCGAGGTTTGAGGGCGTGCGGACTGTCGGTATGGCATCTGGCCGGTATACATACTGCAGTAATTCTCAGTGTAGCATACTGCTATATGCAGTACGCTACGACCATAACAACACAATGAGACTTTTTTTACCAACTCGGTGCGTCTAAATGCACAAACTTGTTAAACGTTCTAACCATCTATTACACTAAAGACAATTTTTCAAATATTCATATTTTATATATATATATTTTAAAAAACTTCTTTTACAATTTGGGTCGCGAAGTATATACGCCGAGCTGTTATCACCGACCAACGAATCTACAGCAGTAGGTGATGGTTCGGACTAGCAGATTTTGTTTTAGTTCCAGGACATTTACTTTATAGGTTAATGCGTTGTATGGGATATGATTTATGCAGGGACCACTATTTAATCTTTGTAAAAACTTCTATCCGTATCACCCATCAGACATAAGTCGTCGTTTTATAAGGAACAGTAATCTTGCAATTTTTGCGTTTTAGTGATGCTCAGTCTATCTACATATTGTATATATAAATACATACATACATACATACAATATGATAAACGTCGTGCGAGCGGTGGTGTGTGGCGTCCTAAATACGAACCTACATATAGATATGTGTACATATGTATAGAAGTAAAAGATAATAAAATAAAATATTCAAAATGAAGCGGAAAATTTGGAAAAGAATTGAATATTGCATTAAGACGTAACCAAAAAATTACTACAAACAACACATTTAAAAAAAATTAACTTAAGTATACATACACTAAGTAAATTTTTATTAATTTCAAAATAAAAGAACAATTCTTTTTATTATAATTTCTTCTTATAGAATTTCTATTAAAATAAATATTTACTATTTTTGCATATGAATGAGCAAAACTTACTTACTTAAATCCATGGAAAAAATCCTAGACCTACATATTCGAAGTGAAGTTTTGATTAAATCACCACTTCATTCTAAGCAATTCGCTTATCAAGCAGGCAAGTCTACCGAGACTGCCATCCACACTTTGGTTAAAGACCTCGAAAAAGCTCTTGAAGCAAAAGAGGTGGCCTTATGTGCATTTGCAGACACAGAAGGTGCTTTTGATAACACCTCCTTCGAAGCAATTAAATCAGCTGCCGAGGACAAGGGCTTCGAGCCCCCCACGGTTAATTGGATAGACTCCATGCTTAGAAGCAGGAGGATAACTACTACTCTAGGAAACTGTTCAGTCACGATCACTGCAGCTAAAGGCTGCCCACAAGGAGGAGTTCTCTCTCCACTCCTATGGTCGATCGTGATTGATGATCTCTTAGAGAAGCTGACCAGTTCGGGTTTTACCGTACAAGGCTACGCGGATGACCTTGTAGTCACGATACGGGGCAAGCATGACCAAGTCATATCCGACCTCATGCAAAAAGCCCTTTATAAAGTCCGCACGTGGTGCTTAACCAAAGGCCTCAGTGTAAACCCAAACAAAACGGTTATCGTTCCGTTCACGAGAAGATCAAAGCTTTCACTAAAGGCTCCTCTGCTCGATAACACGGAATTGATATTTTCAGAAGAAGTCAAATATCTGGGGGTCACCTTAGATAAGAAACTTTCCAGGAATTCGCATCTGTCTAGAGTGACGGAAAGCGCGATAGGATCTCTCTACACGTGCCGTCGCTTTATTGGCAGAACATGGGGTCTGAAGCCAAAAATGATGTACTGGATGTACACCACGGTTGTTAGACCCATGGTCACCTATGCGACCCTCGCATGGTGGCCAAAAACTAATGAAAAGAAGGCTGAGGCTCTGCTTAAAAAAACACAACGGCTTGCCTGTCTAGGAATAACTGGTGCCATGAGGACCTGTCCTACAGCAGCCATGGAAGCCTTACTAAACCTTCCACCCCTACATCTGCAGGTGAAAAAGGAAGCAATCTCCAGTGCTATAAGACTGCAAAAGGAGAAACAGTTAAAACCAGGGAATCTGGTTGGTCATTTAAGTATCTTAAAACAGATACGCTTTGAGCAAATGACGACAATATCTGATATAATCACACCCAAGGTGGATTTTGTAAGACCATTCGATGTGGTTTTGGGAAACCGACAGCAATGGCGTTCCACTAAACCGTCCTTTCATCAAGGATCGATGGTGTGGTATACAGACGGTTCAAAAACGAACAGTGGAGTCGGACTGGGCGTATACGGCCCCAGATGCCATATATCAAAGGCCCTGGGCTCTACCCCTACCGTATTCCAGGCCGAGGTATTGGCCATAGAAGAATGCGCCAATACCTGCATTAAAAGAGCCATAAATGGCTCAACTATTAATATTCTCTCGGACAGTCAAGCTGCCCTCAAGGCCTTAAAGTCCTACACCATCAAGTCAGGGATAGTCTGGGAGTGTCTACAAACCCTAAAAGATTTATCAAGAGGAAACAAAGTTATCCTCATGTGGGTACCTGGACATGAGGGCCATAAAGGCAACGAAATTGCTGATGGCCTAGCCAAAAGAGGAGCGGAAACTCCCTTTGTCGGACCGGAGCCATTTTGTGGCACCTCAAAATGTTACCTCAAAGCTGCCCTAAATAACTGGGAGAACAAACAAAAATCCCTATACTGGGAAAGGCTACAAGGACTTCGTCAGGCAAAGGAGTTTATCGACACCTCTGGAGGAAAAACAAAAGAACTATTACTCCTCAAGAAAACAGAGCTCAAAATAATTACAGAACTCTTCTCAGGCCATTGCCCCTTGAGGTATCACCTTAACAAGATGGGCTTGGCTGAGACTTCATCCTGCCGCTTTTGCCAGGATGCTCATGAAACCTCGGAGCATCTGCTCTGCAACTGCGAAGCATTGACCAGGCGGAGATTACTCCATCTCGAACATGCTTTTCCTACACCTAACTACGTACGGAACCTCAATCCCAGAAGGATCCTAGACTTTATTAACAGTCTGAACCTAGAAAGGGAATAAATTCAACGGGGACTCACAATAGATCTTTTAGGTCGCGGTGATTGCGAGGCTGTGCCTACACACCCCTCTACGAATCTAATCTAATCTAATCTAAAACCAAAATTTGCTGAAAACGATTTCTTCAGTGAAAATCAAGAATACATTGATGTTGGCTTTAAGGATTTAAAAAGAACACGAAATAAAAATAATTTATATTATCCACTTCCAACCATCAATACTGGTGACCCCGAATAAGCAAATATTTTCAATATCGACAACCTCTTAAGAACAAATCAACCAATTTCAATCAAGTAATTATCAACCATTTTAAAGATTGGTGACATCCCGAACAATAACAACGGATACATAACCATTCACATCGCTCACTCCGAACAATACTTTCGAACACGATCTTTGGTTCCCTCACCAGTGGTAAGGAACCAGTCAGGTCCTAATAAAAGAAGAAAGAAAATAATCAAAACAACCAGGTAGGAAAAGAAGAAAGAAAACAATTAAAGGGCATAGCAAAAAACAAATAAACGAAGAAACAAAATACATATTAAGAATAAAAAAAAAATAAGGTTTTTCAATCATATTTTTCTTTGTCAAATTTTTTTTTTTAATTTCCCAAAATCACATGAACATTAGACATCATTGCACATTTCCTCTTGGTATTCTAAGAAAACGGTACTCTAATTTATTTTAAAATATAAAATATATTCTTTTTCACTCACGTAAGTTATCGAAAATATTCACGAAAGTAAATATACGACTGATATATTAACATAATTTTTTGCTGTTGTGTGAAAATGCCAGACGGAAATAGAGCAGAAAACAATGACAGAGTGGTTCTAAATGCGGTCCAGGGAAATTGGTCAACTTGCCCACAAGCATGGTTTGTCTAGGTAGAAACTCAGTTCACTGTGAAATGTATTACTCAGGACCAAACGAAGTACGAATATATAGTACCTACAAGTACTACCAGTGGACATAATCATGAAGGTATTAAATTTACTTCAAACACCTGTAATGAGAAAAACGCGTTAATACAGCGATTTGCCGAGACAGAAGAGAAAAATCTGGAAATCCTCCTTTCAGACTCCGAAATAGGCGACAGAAGACCTTCGGAATTTTACAGAACCATGAAAATCCTAGCAGGTCCAAGTTCAGAATTATCTGAAAATCTAATTAAGAAGCTATGGATACAAAAATTGCCAACAAATATAAACATAGCTCTAACAACGGTAAGAAATAATGACATGAACGATTTTCTTAAATTGGCTGACAGAATTCACGAAATAGGAAAAACCCAGAATATTTCAGCATTCAATTCAAAGAATTTCAAGAGCAATTTTGACGTAATAAGTAGAAATGGTATTTTAGAAAAGAAAATGGACACACTGGAACAATTAATTAAAAATGTAATTCTCTTCAAGTTTCAGCAATAATTGCAGAAGTCGTTCTTCAAGTGGTATCACAGAAAATTTGGAGATAAAGCAACAAAATGTATACCACCTTTTTCTTTGAAAAGCATTCAAAATCCAAAAAACTACATAACCCCTCAACGTATTCAACATGTTCTTTCAGTAATAATTCAAAACGTTTATTCATTTCGCCAAAGAAAACAAATTCACTGAAAAGTCATTCCTACTACCTGTTGTAGTAAATACAAAAAAGACAATTCTTCGCCCAATTATAGGAGCCGACTTCTTAACTAAATTCAATCTCTTGGTAAATTTAAAAAACAAAAGTCGGATAGATGGCAACACAAATTTATCACTTAGTGGCGTAACCATCAAGGTAAACAAACATCATCACCGAAACAATTTAGCAATTTCAACAATACAGCAATTTCCATCATTAACAGAACCTCCTCGATATGGAGAACCTGTTAGACACAACGTCGTACATCATATTACAACAAAAGGGCAACTTCCCTTTACTAGACCACGTAGATTATATGGAGAAAAATACAAGATCGCAAAAATGGAATTTGACCACATGTTATAATTAGGTCTTTGCCAACCATCTTCACCTTCAACAGCTTCAGCACTACATTTTTGCGAGGTTTCACCTTTGACATCTGACGGCGGGACACTCGCGAGAAGTAAGAAGAGAGATAAGAACAAGCATCAGAAAAGGAGACAGACAATTTAATCCAGATGAAAGATATAGAAAAGTGTGGTATAGTGAACGAAGGAGGTAAACCAGAAGAAAAGCGAAAAGACTGAGAATTTGTGCACACGGATAGAAAGGCTGAGATTATTAAGTGAAAAATATTTTTCTCTGCTATAGCTATTGGGTCTGTACATCAGACATGAACTTTGACCTCAGACAGACACCAATTACATTAATGTGAAGAAGGGACTATAATTTTATCGGAAAACGGCATCCATTGGCTCAAGGCTATAAAATTTGGTTCATTTAGACATTATATCTGCATTGCGGTAAGATTATTTGATTTAATTATTACATTAGATATTCGAGGTATAACGGAACAATCACCTGCAGTATGTTGAGTACATAAACTTTTCCCTCTATAAATATACAATTGCAACCATGAGGTAAAGATCAACCGCTGGCCAACAAATCGCGTCTACAAAAATTTCCTGGACTTGACATCTCTGTCGGAGATATCTTTGAATTTATATATTTTTGATCCATAAAATAAAAAAAAAATATATATATATATACATATAATCGTGTATTTATATGTATAATTCTTCGTATGGTGAAATGCGTTTCTTGGAAAAATCAAAACCATATGAACTTTGTTAAGTACTACTTCGACCTACATTCATGTGATCCGCATGCAAATTTTGTGGGCAAATGGCAGCAGCTCACTAACGTGCGGCTCTTTAACGGCTGCAAGTAATATCTTTAAGGCTTTGAGATCATTCAAAACATAAGCGATTGAAGTCCAAATTAAGTTTGTCGACAAGAGACCATTACTAACCGAAGTGCCTTACCGCTGTGAGCCTATTTAATGCACACTTTGATATTTTATCTAAATTAGTTTATTATACTCGTATTCAGATGTTGGTGTATTTAAGTATATACGTTGTACATACGAAGTGTGTTGAGAGAATACACGTCGTGTATATTCGAGTGAAGAGTCAGAATCTATTTCAATTTTTATACCCTAGATGAAATCATAGGGGTATACTAAGTTTGTCATTCTGTTTGTAACACCTCGAAATAATGATGGTAGAGCAAAATGCATTGGACATCCATTCATAATATTAAAAGTTATTTCGTTTTTTGCATGTCCGTCCGTCCGTCTGTCTGTCCGTCTGTGCGCACGATAAGAACGCGTATACTTAAAGAGCTGAAATTTTGTACACGGACTTTAAAAAAAAAAGTAAAATTAAGTTCGAAAATGAGACAAATCGGGCAACTCCTTCGTGGGGTTGCCATATAAAAATTTCGTTTTCCGCTATATATTTGGACACTGCCTGAGAACGCATCGACATAGAGAGCTGAAATTTCGTACATGATGTTTTTACTACATTAGAAAATAAAATGTCAAAAATAGACTAAATCGGGCAACTCCTTCTTGGTGTTGCCATATAAAAATTTCGGTTTTTTACGTATACTTTGAAAACGATCATTCCAAGACATTTTTATTGTACTAAGAACTTCTGCAGAATATGAAATCCTATAAAATTGGTTATTACCATTTTTTCTGTGCGACAAACTGTTCTAGAAATATATGCGAAAAACAACTTCAAAATCAATATTCTAATAGATCGGTGACCATACGAAATTTAATACGGGCATTCATCTAGGGTATCATAAGAATTGGTCTTAGACCAATTCTAGCTTTTTTACTTGTTTTATTTACATATTGATAATTTTTCTGTATTATTTTTTTATATTCACATCCAGACATTCGTGCCTTTAAGTATACATAGATAGGCTAGTCATATATGAATTTTGCTTATTGATAATTTCGCTATATTACGCTATTATATTCACATCCAGATATTCGTACCTTTAAGTATAGATACGCTAGTCATATATGAATTTTGCTTATTGATAATTTCGCTATATTAAGTTCTTATATTCACATCCAGACATTTGTACCTTTAAGTATAGATGCGCTAGTCATATATGAATTTTGTTAAGAGAATCATCTAGAAGGTATAATTGAATTGAAGTACACTGGAGATTGAACTCCTTTTCCGATAGTAGAACATAAAGGCCACGGAGATTTTAGTTTTGATATCGGCTTGATTTAAGATTGTCAAGAGACCCACTCAAGGGGAGTAAATCGAATTTTCTTGATCTAATTAATTTCCGACGTGACAGACGTAGCGCTCCAGAGGGCCTTCTCGAGACGACGTTTGCGAATCGTAAGCCAACTAGTATATATGTTAACAATTTAACGTTTCTTTTGAATAAAAGGAAGTCCCATTGAGTCGGCTCCCTCCTAGAATTATTTATGTGCCTACACATAGAAGCGCGCTTATAGATAGAATTATTTAAGTGTCACACATGGAATTGTTTACGCGCCTATAGCTAGAATTGTTTAAATATGACTATAGGTATACCTAATAAGTGCTACGGGGTGAAATTAAGGCCAAAAGAAAATAAAACAAAATTTTAGTATACTTATAACGTAATGGCGAGTTAAAAATGTTATTTCCCTCAGACTCTCCTGAAGCCCTCTCTTGTCAATGGTTGATTAGTTCCGCTACTCCTTCTCTTGCAGATCATAATTAGGGACACTGAATACGATGTTTGCTGCCCTCAGTGTCATTGGCAAGAAAGCTGAAGGCAGAACTTCTGCACCTTCACGTAGGTGATGGTAATTGGTGTAAGGGTCCGTTCTGGACCGCATGTGTTGCGATGTTTGTTGGCACGACATTTTTTTTTGTATATAGCAGGTGACAGCGGCAGATCTTCGTGGGACCCTCTCACATTACTCTCCGCCAATAGCCGAGGCGAGCTAGCGTTCCGCCCTGCACTTCAACGCTGTCTACAGAGTGATTTGTCATCTCATGCTGGCAGTTAGGTCTTCACGTCCAATATAATCACTCAACATAGTACCATAATACATAAAAAAAATTTAAAAGCACTATTCGAGAGATTAGCAACATACGGAATAAATATAAATGCACAAAAATTTATTTTTGGATCTACTTCCAGAAATTTCTTAAGCCATTTAATAAATAAGAAGCGAATACTTTCTTCCCTTGATAAAGTCAAAATCATGCAGAACCTTACTTCTCCTTCAACTGTCCAACATATGCAACAATTTATAGGAATGGTAAACTATTACCATCGTTTCATATCAAAATTAGTGGAATTGTTAAGCCCAATATATAATAATTTGACACTCTTATTAAAAAAAAAAAAACGAAAAATGCTAAAAAATGTTCGTGGCCAGAATCTTGTGAAACTAACTTCCAACGTATAAAGAAAGCACTTTCTACAGCAACATTGCTAATGCACTCCATTGAAGTTACTACTTTTAATTTAACTATAGATACTTCATATAGGTGCAGTTATACAACAATTCCACAACAATTGGGAACCATTAGCTTTTCAATCGAAAAAGCTACCAAAGGCAGAAGAAAAATACTCCGCCTTCGATAGAGAACTTCTGGCAATTTATCTAGCAATTAAACATTTTCGACACATACTTGAAGGTCGTAAATTCGTAATTTTTACAGATCACAAACCTATGACATATGCTATTTGAACCAAAACAAAAAGAAGTCCAAGACAAACAAGGCAATTGGACTACGTAACACAACGCACCAGACATTCAATACATAAAAGGAAAAGATAGTGTGGTAGCTGATGCCTTGTCACACATACCAAGCAATTGTAATAAATTTGAAAACAAGAATAAAATTGATCTTACAATGATTAGAAAAAGAGTTAACACACCTTATCGAACAACAGTATAAGAAGGCAGAGTCCAAATATAGACTGGTAGACCTAAACCACGGTATACAGAGTAAAAAGGTATGACTATCCGGCACCATAGATTCGGCATTTTCTGTGTTATTCGATTTTCATGACGCGTTTCTTAAAAAGTGAAAAATATCAAGTTTAATATTGTATTTATGTAAATTTATTCTACTGGATTCATTTAAAATCTTAAAATAATTACAATCTTACTTTCTAAACATAAAGATAAATTGAACGAAGATTATTAGAATCGTATTCGACATTTTAATTTGTCTATAATCTCACTTTTTACACTTCGTTATGATGCATTGCAAATTTACCTTCTATTTAAGAAAATTACCACTAACTAATTTCACTATAGAAATAATAAAAAGATTTTAAATAATCAATTAAGAGGGAAAATTATAGGTATTTCAGTCTTATTTTGAATTTTTTTAACGATAACACTTTCGTGACACTTTGTTTTGATCCAAACTGATTTCCCTGAAATGAGGTGTAAACTAACAAATTCAATGTATATTTATGGAAAGAAACTCATATTATATTTATTGCAACATTTTCAATGGATCCAGTGGAATAAATTTGCATAAATATTAGCACTTTATTTTTAACGTTTTAAGAATCGATTCGTGGGACGTCACACGAACTTGACAGCCCAAACGATCATACCTTGTTACTCTATATATCGTGGACTTAGACATTCCAAATAAGTACTATAAGCGATGGTGCGAAGTTTCAACAGGACAATCTCGTCCGTACATACCAGCTAAACTTAAGAAAACAATTTTCAGAATGTTACACGAATTATCGCATCAAGGTATACGTGCAATAAGAAAATTAATAAATAACAAATATTTCTGGCCAAATATGGATAAACAAAATAATGAGTGGGCCAAGTCATGCTTACCCTTTCAGCAATCTAAAATACACAGGCACACAAAATCAACAATTAGAAATTTCGAAATACCAAAAGGGAGATTCGAACATGTGCACTTGCATAGATATTGTAGGACCCCGACGCCAATCAAATACTTATATACACACATATTGACAATCATCGACAAATATACACGATGGCCAGAAGTATACCCTATCAACGATATCACGGCAGAAAATATAGCTCAAACTTTTTTACCAATAATAGGTATGTCGTTTCGGCGTTCGTTTGCAAATGACATACGATCAAGGGCACAATTTGAAGCAACATTATTTCATGAATTATGCAATTTCCTTGGCTGTCACAAAATTCGAACAACTCCGTACCAAAAGCTAACGGAATAATTGATAGATTACACCGTCAATTGAAAGCTGCAATTAGAGCCACGAAAGACATACTTAATTGGTCTTCTCACTTACATACAATTTTTTTAGGTATCCGTACCACGATAAAAGAGGACAAGCCATAAGCGTACCAGGCGAATTTGTCATAAAAACAGAAGACAACATAACAGAATCTAGTCAGATGTTAAAAAATTGACATACTTATTTTAACAATATTACACCAACGAACTATAGTACTACGTGAAATCACTAAAAGGTTGCGAATTCATTTTTATTCGCAACGACAGATTAGAACCAGGCAGGTCTTCAGTTACCATACGAAGGTCCTTTCAAGGTAATGGAAGGAGGAGACAAAGGTTTCATTGTCAATGTAAACGGCAAATCGCTCAGAGTTTCTATCGACTGTTTGAAGCCGGCATTTTTCTTAGAGAAAATATCTGATGCAAAGATTATGTATGATATGACGATTTTGTTTCTGGAGCTCACAGTTTGGTCTGGTCTTGGAGGCTACAATTTGACGTTGAGGTGCCCCCTCCTGTGGCTGGGTACTGGAGGTTGACTGAGAGCTTTAGTGGTAATATCTGCTACTATGACTAGAACTGCCTGCGGTGTGTTGGACTGGACTGGGTACCAAGGCACAGTATATATCATACAGTAGAATAGCTTAGAACTAACTACTGAAAAGTGAATTTTAGAATTTCAATTAAAAAAACATAACCTTAAAATTTCTCCCACAAGAGGGAACTATTAAGTATGATACGGACATAAATCGGCGAACAGTAGCTAGCTGCACGACCGTTGACGGAAGTATTAGTTTTATGTATGTACACATATCGGCAATCGGCGACAAATGTATTGTTCCATTACTAAACAGCTGTTTGACGGTAAAGTGGTGTCATTTTGCCTCTTTCCCTCTAGTAAAAGTTTAAGAATGCCATCAGTTCTCTTTCTTCCACTTTAGATTTACATAGGAATCCATGTATTAAAAATTGACTAGTGTGTTAGTTAAAACTGTTGAAAGAGAAAGTATAGTCTCTTTATAGAAGCATCCTACTCACTTGACAGTTTTGACAGAGCTGGGCTACTGTATGATATATACTGTGACCAAGGCCTGGGTAGAATGTGTGCGGAATATGTGTATTAAGTATTGATGTGGAATATCCTAACCGAATTTATATCGAAGTTGTATACTCGTCAGCTTGAGTTTGGTGTTAGCTGTTTACTTTAGTATGAGCGACTGGGCATATGTAGGGCTGGGCTACTTTGTGGCTGAGGTAACGTTACCTAAGGAGTGGGTGGATGTGTGCAGCTGTGTATTTATGTAGATAATAAATGTGAAATTCCCTATAAGAAAATTAGTGTAATTAGTATTAGTACTAATTCAAGTTAACCCTAGCATATTTTTGTTCATGCCAATAGTGTTAGTACTTCATCAGAAATCCTCTACGGGCTATGGTTCGAGATATTAACGATCGTACCTTCTCAGGTGTAATTAATATTAGTAGCTGAAAAAACGAAAACAACAACATTTTTATACCCTACAATGAAATCATAGGGGTATACTAAGTTTGTCATTCCGTTTGTAACACCTCGAAATAATGATGGTAGAGCAAAATGGATTGGACACCCATTCATAATATTAAAAGTTATTTCGATTTTTGCATGTCCGTCCGTCCGTCCGTCCGTCCGTCTGTGCGCACGATAACTCGAGAACGCGTATACTTAAAGAGCTGAAATTTTGTACACGGACTTTAAAAAAAATTAAAGTAAAATTAAGTTCGAAAATGAGACAAATCGGGCAACTCCTTCTTGGTGTTGCCATATAAAAATTTCGGTTTTTTACGTATACTTTGAAAACGATCAGTCCAAGACATTTTTATTATACTAAAAACTTCTGCAGAATATACGAAATCCTATAAAATTGGTTATTACCATTTTTTCTGTGCGACAAATTGTTCTAGAAATATATGCGAAAAACAACTTCAAAAATCGAACTCGCATAGATCGGTGACCATACGAAATTTAATACGGCCATTCATCTAGGGTATCATAAGAATTGGTCTTAGACCAATTCTAGCTTTTTTACTTGTTTAAAGATTGGATGATCTTAATCTGTAGGTGTCTTTTATAAACAAGATTGCGCCATGTGATGATATATCTAAAAATAGATCAGGCGAAACTGGTTGGTGCGAATGTAGGTAGATATGTGGACTTAGATAAGTAATGGAAATTAGTAAATGCCTAATTTTGCTCTTCCGGTGTAATGCTTCTCATTTGATTCCTTGCATAAACAAATTCGCACAGTCCAGTAAAGTAAACAAATTCGCACCGCACAGCAGTCGAGTAAAGTAATCAAATTCGCACTGTAGCCGAGTAAATGTTTTTTAATGTAAGAACTCCAATTTCTTTAACTGAAAACAACAACAACAGCTGATATTAATCTGTAAGAAATGTCTTAGCTGAGTAGTGGAAGGTATAATTGAAAATTTCTTTTGCCGAAAAAAACAACAACAACAACTATAACGTAAGTTGTGGATTAAAAATCTTTTATAAAAAAGAGTGATCATGCTATGATATTCGATATCTAAAAATAGATCGCTGTTGCTTGAGACAGTAAGAAACATGAAGTAATGGAAATTAAAGCAAATTTTCGATGTACGGGTGTGTGTATTAAAAAGTCTTAGGTTTTGTGAAAAATTGTTTTTTATTTTCAATAAAATTTCTTTTTAGGTGAGTTAAATTTCGAAGGGGAAATTTTTACTGCCATAATTAGCCATAAAAAGTTCTAGCCAGAAGTATATTTTATGGCAGTAAATTTTCCTTATGGCAGCAAACTCATACATATAACTACAAGCGGGTATGAATATAATTGTTTACACGCACACAAATTAAAAATATTTGAAGAAAGTCACAGCACACCAGCAGTTGGAATGTGTCGAAGTGTATTAAAAATTTTTAAAAATTGTTTAAAAATTTAAAAAAGTTTTTTTTACAAATTTTTTAAAAAATTGTTAAACGTTTTTTTATAAAGTTATTATAAATTTTTTTAAAAAATTTTTAAATATGCAAAGTGTCAAAATTTTAAAGGGAATATTAGGGAATATTTTGTATTCTCTATTGTATTCTGTATCTGTATTGTTCTTGAAAATAGTGCCTTTTTTTATCCGATTTTGAACTTCAGCATAAACGTCCAACTAATTTATGCAATTGACAAATTGATGAAATTCCACAAGTGACACTTCGCTATAAAAGAGTGGGAAATAATGCTTTGACAGTCGATCACCTCTTCCTTTTTTTCTAACAGTGCAAAGTAATAAGACCCTCTCACTCACTTTCTAAGTAAAATCGCATGTTCGAGTAATGTAAATTAGCCATAAGTAACCATTTGTTACGATCGCAGCCAAAATGGGAACACTGGACATAATTTAGGTTATTATAGCATGTAGAAGGATCATTCATGTTTACGAGACGTTCCTATAAAAGCGCAAACAAACCGCTAGGAGCTATCAGTCAGTTTTATTGAGTCTTAGTCAATAGTGTATATATAAAAAAGTAGAAATGTTTTGAGGATCTTCTTACATACCCCTACCAATGGAGATTGCTTCAAATAAAGCTTGCATCAATGTTAAAAATAATGATGAAGCATGCTTTGCGCGGGCCATAACATCAGCACTATACCCTGGAAATATTAACATTGATAGCATCTTATAATATCCATATTATTTTACTGTACTAAATTTAACTGGAATAATATTTCTGATGACGCTAAACGTATTCACTCTAAAGAAAGAGCATTCCTTCACCACTGTTCTAGTTAGACCTACGAAAAACAAGATGGAACGTCATGTGAATCTATTCATGATACATACAAAATAACTATGACGAGGATGATGCTGATGATAATGATGATGATGAAAATAATAACAGGTATCATTCCTGGTGGATTAAAAATCTTTCACGCCTTGTATCGAAACAAAATACAAAACATAGCGCTAGATTGTATATATGCGACAGATGTTTGTTCTATTTTTATTCAGCCGAAAAATTAACATCACATATTCCTAAATGCGAGAAACAAAAAATAGAAAACGAATTAAATTTAAATGTTAATAGCACAATGGATACTCTACTATGGGGACATTACTCTATTCCATCAGAGCAACAAGGAGCAGCCACAGAAAACATAGTCTAAGGCTAGTGTATTATAAATAAAAAAATGTATTGTAGTTATAGTTCCATTTATTAAAGTAATTTGCATTATAGCTATATATTTATTGAATTAAATGGTTTTTTTTTCATGCAATTATAAAACGTCTTTTTTTTTATTAATGCAATAATTGTGTTTTGATGAAAATTCAAGCCATTTAATGTAAGCTTTATCGATTGATACCGATATCTAAACATAGATTATGTGAAACTGCTAAGAACATGGTAATATTGGAATGGGTACAATATTTTCTTACCATAATAGCTGACAGTGTGTTAAATTAAAGCGTTGATGAAAGGAGGTGGCAGTATGATATTAATCTAATATGGCATGTTGACTTGAGGATGTCTTAGCTGAGTAGTGGAAGTTGTATGGGAGCTGTGAGTAAGCAATAAAAGTGTTATTACCAAATTTTTATGCTTAAGATTAACCAACAGGCAATATGTATAGAAATGTTTGTTTAATGGATATTTCATATTATGATTAAGAAAGCTTCATGATATACATATATAAAAAGTGATACCAATGGATTACATAAGGAAAGAAGGTTCACTTAATCTGCAAACAACAAATTTGATTGAAAGCGACACACGATGTGAGCAATGATCATTCTTACTTTAATTATCACTCTTAAGCGGCGTGTGCTGCAGAAAATATATGTATTAAGTCTAGTCTAAAATATGTATTGTAAATAAAAATGCCATTTATTGAAATAATTTGTTTTAATTGTACTATAGTCTAAATCTTTGCCTAAGATATATATTGTAAATAAAGAATATATTATGCATAGTTATAGTTTCATTTACCTATTGAAATATCTTGTTTTGATTACATTATAGCTTAAGTCTAAAGTCTTTTTTCTTTAGTTCAGGAAAGCCAAAATTTCATAGATGTAGACTGGTCCATATAATGAATATTCCTTATATCCTTAGACCACGTGGTTATAAAGGGTTCGTTGTTCATCATTTTCACAAATAACATCTCTCCATCTTTACTTTTTGCGATCTTTGTTAGAATATACTGATTTTTCGAGCTGTTGGTAGGGGGCAGTCGACTCGCTTTTTGGATGGAAAACTTTCTTCTCTATTTCTGGAAAGCATCGGTTTCATAGATGTAGACTGAGCCTTATATGAATATTCTTTACGACTTTCATCCGTAGGCTTTAGATGGTTTGCAGTGTCCTTAGAACTCATGTTGAAATTATTGCGTAATTAGCTTGCCAAAAAATAGAGGTCTGTTTGGGTAAAGAGCAAAACATCAACTGAAAAACAAGTTATGAAACTATTATTTATAGGTATTTGACACGTGGTCTTGGAGGCAGCAATTTGTCCTTGATCTCTGACGTCATCTCAACTTTTGAAACCGAAAGTGTCTGCTCTTGGTAAACCGGCAGTGTCGAGTCTTAGAGGCTGCAATTTGACCTTGATTCAGCTTCGATATCTAAAAAACAGATCACACGAAGCTGATAAGCATATAGTAATTTTATCTTCGTAATATTGGTGTGGGAGGCATAATTTTTCTTACTATTAATGTGTATTATACAGTGAATAAACAAGTCTTGTCAATAAATCACTTGGATGAAGAGTTGTGCAAGTTGCATGGGAGATTATAATTAGATGTCGGTGGTGGCTAACTGTCAGAATGGGAGCAGTAGCAGAAATATTTAGATAGAACACGAAAACAGATCACTAGGCTGAATAAGAAGAGAAAAATAAATGATGAAAAATGCTGGCTCCCTTCTGAAATCCGCCGTCATGTACGAAACCTAAGCTCGGAACGGTATGCGTAGCATACAACGTGCACCTTCCACCGATAGCTGAACACTTCATTATGTAAGGAAATAGTTAACTGCATATGAAATAGGTACTACTGGAGTACGTTATTAGAAAATGCTGGCACAATCCTGACAGCAAGGACATATAAATCGCACGGGTGAACATCGTTCATCAACTCGCCGGCAGAACTGAAGCCGTATTAATTACGATCATACCACTGACCAATATTCAATGTTGAGTACTCGCCGACTTGGCATCCACAAACCGAAGCTATGGCTTCAAATCCAGTGCGTGTCACTCACGAGGTCAGCTTACTGCCAAACAGGTGAACTGTGAACACACAAGACCCTTAGCCTTGTCGGTCCTTCTTGGTAAACTGCCTGAGCCACAACCTAACGAAAGCTAAAAAGTGACCTCACGAGAGCGCCTGGCTCTACGGAAGCAAAATTACGTACTTTACGTGGGAGGACTACATGCTGAGCTCGGGGCGGACCGAAGGAGGGAAAGGGAATAAAAAAAAACCTTCACAAAAAAGAAAGTAGTCATTAATCGAAATACCGATAATCTTGAAGAGACTTGGCTTTTTGGATAATAGAAATTTTAATTGGAAGCCGCAATGAAAGGAAACCGATGTTTGGTCGCTATTTGTAACATGGAGCACCTCTCCGTCGACAAGAATAGACATGGATCGCGGTTAAGGCCCCCTGTTACAAAAATCATTTTGGAGATATGCGTGGGTGACTGCGCAGCAATTCGCCGCTAGCGGGCTGCCGGGGTGGGGTGGTTCTTGCCACCCACTCCTCAATGCTCTCAATGCTTGTCAACTGTGCAAAATACTCAAAACAAACCGACAGAGGATTGTTTAATGTTTGACGCAGCTGAATTGCAGACGGACGGACGGACAAGAAAAAGAAAAAAAAAAAGTATTAAATGATGACTTCAGATGGTCGGCTTGACAAAACAAAATTTGCGCGAGACTACTTCTTGCTGCATCCTCTTAACCTGGAAATGAAATTTAAAATTTAGTTTCTGAGACTAAAGAGATTGTGAAAAGAGAAGAACTTTGTCAACGTCGTACCAATATGCGACACCTGGAGAACTGTCAACGCGAGAGAGAATCATGAGCTGAATAGAGAGTGAGAGCGAGATCACGGGGGGAGCTCTTGGTAATAGTAGAGCCCCGGCTTTGAGTAACATGGACCCAGTCGCCCCCATCCACCCTGGCTAAGCCTCCAAAACCAAATATGTGCTTAGCCCCCACTAAGTCAAGGTGTATGACTATGGGTGTGTCTGTGTGAAAGCCTCCTCAATCATGTCCGCGTCCATTGCTGCCAAATGATTCTACAGTTGATGTATCATGGTGTACCTGCGTAGAGAAAAAAAAACCTTTTTTGCACGAGGCCTAAGGCAGGTGTAGTACCACTGAAACTGTCTAGTGACCGCCTCAGAGGAGGAATGGAGAAATAGAGAAGTTAACGCCTATAAATATCCAAACAAATATGTAACAAATAATGATTTATTTCTTCTTGGTCTTTGCTTTCCATCCACAAAAAAAAAAAAACAATTCATCGCTGGGAGGATACTCGATCATAAAATACACACATCTTTTTTTCTATTGCAATGCTTAAGAATAGTCCTAAAAGCGCTTCTACTATCTGCTGTCTTATCTCGACCTAAGCTCACTGCATTAACAACTAAGTGTAAAAATAAAGAATTCAGATTATTCAGATCAAGATACCTTCCGGTATACCACGCGATTCCTTGATGTAAGCTCATCATAAAATTGTTTCACATACCCCTCCCCCTCCCCCCCCCCCCCAACAGTAAACAAAATCTATAGTGTGGTTCAAAAGTTATACTCATTTATTCTCACAAATATTGGCGAAATCTTTAACTGGCCACAGCTCCAAATGAAAGGTTACTAGGGGGGCGGGGGTATGTGGAACAATTTTTTGATCAGCTTAACCTCAAGGAATCGCGTGGTATACCGGAAGGTATCTTGTTCTGAATCACCCTGTGTATATAAAAACAAACTTAGTTTCGGAAAACTGTATATCAAAATGTTGTGATCATACCGACAAAATCCCAGTCGGTTAATTTTTCTAAGAATGCGTCCATTTTTCTCGCTTCTGAGGATAATACGAAGAGGGTTATTTTTATTTGTTTATAGCAGTGCAATTACGAAGGGACAGCATAGTTTAGCATATCGACCGACGAGTAAGGATAGTTTGCGGAATACAGCCTACACAATATCTCGAGATAGGGCGCCAAGATTCTTAGATGAGGTAGATGAATGTTTATGATTAGTTGATGAAGAAGGAGAATAGTAAATATTAGTGGATGTGAAAAAAGAATAATTATTATAAAATCTGATAACTGTGTTAACACACGGAAGTGCGGCTCACTCGGGATAGATATAAATCGGGAAGTGATAAGTTAACGACATCGTAATTACACTTTATTACATACATACTATTATATTGCGAAGTGAGTGTTTCTTATTTCTTTACTCTAAAAATGGATAAAGCGCAGAAAAAAAGTGATGGTGAGAAAATAATTCCCGACTTAATTACAACTCCTAGTCTGACCAATCAGGAAAGTATCTTAGAAGAACTAAGATTACTCCAATGGGAGAATGACTTATTGAAAAGGGAGTCTCAGTTGAGTGTTCAACAACAAATACAAGGTGAGACTAGTGCAAGTGCTAACGGAAACATAAGAGTTGGTATTGATGAGCTCAGCAAATTGGTGCCCGAGTTCAATCCAACTATATACCTAGAACGAAAGGCAGAAGAGTAGGTAAAAACGATGGATGGCCTTAAAGGAACATATAGTTGGTCTGAAGAATCGACTATGTTTTACGCTTCACTGAGACTGGAAGGTGCAGCCAGGAACTGGTTTAATAGTAAAACTATAACTATAACTTCATGGAAACAATTCAAAAAGGAAATCATTGAAGATTTTCCCAACAGTCAGGATAATTCATCTATTTTATTGCAATTAATCTCCAAAAACAGGAAAGAAGGTGAATCGATTGAGGACTATTTTTACCAAGTAGTAGCTTTAGGAAAAAAAATTAATTTAAATGATAATACTATAATAGATTATGTGATCTCTGGTGTACGCGATAAACATTTTAAAAATATGCTTATGGCTTCGAGGTGCCAGACTTTAACCGATTTACTCCAACAAATGAAGCAATATGAAGAAATCGAAAAACAAGAATTGCAGCGCAACTTCCTTAAGGAGGAGAGACGATTAGAGACGCCTCGAAGATATAGCGGAAGATATCACCCGTTTCAGCAGAAAGACGTAAACATCAGAAATTACCGACCTAATCTTGGCCTCAATGATAACAGATTCAGTCAGAAAACTCTTAAACATTGTTATAGATGTAATAGTACTAGTCACTTAGCAAATAATTGTATACTGGAACGAACAGATACACGAAAATGTTTTCAGTGTCATCAGACGGGACATTTCGCTCGTGCCTGTAATAATTATAAAAGAATGAGACAAGTTAGAATGAGGGGATTTTCCTCAACTGCAAGCGATGAATATCATAAATTGATACAGGTCGACGGACAACAAATATTAGCATTTTTCGACGTGGGTTGTGATTGCACTACTCTCAAACATAGTGTCGCGATTTCTTATAATTGGCAGCCTATGCCATGTGAAAATGTACTCAGAGGTTTTGGTGGACAACAAACGCGCGCAATCGGTAAAATACGTAAGACAATAGTGATTTCAAACATTTCTCTAGAGACGGAAATTATAATAGTGGGCGATAGAATACAGGAAACTACAATGATTATCGGTAAAAACGTATTAGATCGACCAGAAATCAAATTAATTAAGACTTGGAAAACTTTAGATATAGTAAAGGAAACAGTTCAAGAAAATAACTCCCAAATATCGTGACTAGCCACCCAAAAATCAATTCAAGGAATTATCGTCCCACCAGAAATAGACAAACAATATCAAGAAAAGCTCCATAATTTGGTGAACGAATTTAAAGATTGTTTCGCGGAAAACCTTAGAGATATCGGAAAGACAAATTTGGTACAAATGCAGATAGAATTAAAAAGCAAGGAAATAATTTACTATCACCCATATAAAGTTCCTTACGGGCTGAGATCGATTTTGGATAAAAATATTAGTGATCTACTTGAATTAGGTATTATTCAAGAATCGGTTTCAGAATATCCGACCCCAGTGTTACTAATTCCAAAAAAGAATGCTGAATGGCGTTTGTGCGTAGACTTTAGAAAATTAAACTCTATTACTAAACGTGAAACATTTCCTATGCCAAACATCGAAGAAACATTGAATTTGCTCGCAAAGAAAAGTGTGTTTACATCGCTTGATTTATTGAGTGGTTATTACCAGGTGCCGATCGCGGAAAATAGTTGGAAATTCATTGCCTTCTTGACTCCGAGCGGTCATTATTAATTTAAGCGTGTTCCATTCGGACTGACTAACTCTCCTACTGTCTTTATGAGGTTGATGAAGAAAATTTCACAGCGGATGAAAGGGAATAAGATTATAATATATATGGATGATATTTTAATACCTTCTGAGACCGTTAAAGAAAATTTGGAAATTTTGCGAGATTTCTTCCAGCAACTAAGGGAAACCGGACTGACTCTTAATTTTAAAAAATGCACTTTTCTCAACCGGAAACTACACTTTTTGGGCCACGAAATTTCCAAAGATGGTATCCAGCCTGGGTCTCAAAAGATAGCCGCCGTTGAGAATTTCAAACGACCAGAAAGTATCAAAGAAGTCCGTCAATTCTTGGGTCTCGCTGGATATTTCCGGAAATTTGTGAAGAATTTTTCACAACTAGCATTACCTCTCAACAAACTTCTACGAAAAGATGTAAAATTTGAATGGACCGAAGAAACGGAAAATGCCTTGAGGATTCTTCGTGAAGTACTAGGAAAAAAACCGTTATTGGTTATTTATAAAGCAGAAGCAGAACACGAACTACACACGGATGCTAGTTCTCATGGAATCGCCGGAATCCTGATGCAGAGGTGTTTGGATGACCTTTTAAGGCCAGTCGCGTATTTTAGTCGAGCCACGACTCCAGGTGAAGGAAAATATCATAGTTATGAGTTGGAAGCCTTAGCAGTGGTAAAAAGTCTAGAGCGATTCAAATACTATCTCTTAAAAAAGCATTTTAAGATAGTCACCGATTGCAACTCCCTAAGAATGACACAGGAAAAGAAGAATTTAATTCCCCGAATAGCTCGATGGTGGTTAAAGATAGCCGAATTCGATTTCGAAATGATTTTTCGGCCTGGAAGCAAAATGGGGCATGCTGATGCTTTAAGTCGAATGCCATACGAAGAAGGAGCAGATGCGGAACCAGTATCCAACAAAATGTTGCTTGTCGGAGTACAGTTAGAGGATTGGGTCATAATCTTCAACAACAGGACCCCTGGATAGTCGAGATAAGCAAAATACTAGACGGTACAATTACACAACACGCAGATCTGCATGGGATTAGGGGCAACTACAAACTTAAGTATGGACGTATATATAAAAAGACAATCAGTGGAGATAAATTCGTAGTACCCAAAGGAATTAGATGGAGAGTTATCAAAGCTGCTCACGACGATATGGGACATTGTGGCATCAATAGAACGTATGAAAATGTGCGAAATACATTTGGGTTTGCAAATATGAAACCAACGGTGACGAAGTACATTGATCTTCCTATTCAGTTGTTATACAGACGATAACGACACTCATCGTACTATCCTAATCAAGATTGGATAGCGACACGACACTTGTCGTACTCGCACAATCATGATATTCCTATTCAGCTGTTATACAAACGATAACGACACTCATCGTACTATCCTAATCAAGATTTCTTAGTCCAACTGTCGTTCTAACAACTGTGTTGTTGCTCTCACTCTCGTTTGGTCAAGTGTCGCAAAGTATCCAGTGTAGTCAAACCACACTACAACATCCATCAACATCCATCCGCTACATCAAGATAGCTAAGACGTAGCGAGGAATTCTGACTGCAACTAACCCAACACAATTCTTTCTGAATCAAGTCAAGGCTACTAACGAACGCCAGGAGTCAGGCTATAACTTTGTGGTACCTAAAAACCACTAAACGTTAATTCCTGCATAGAATGCTTGATTCTGCTAAGGTATCTTGGTTCGTGGATGGAACCATCAAATTGTTTATGCAAGTAGCTTGGTTCCTGTAGGAACACCAAACAATTTGAATTGCAATAATTAGTTCCTGAAACTATAAAAACGATATGGGGAAAGGTCACACCATATGCCCGTATACTAGGCTGATGTAAAATTCCCGTATTAATTATTAATATTGCAATTACGGCACGTGTGTAACGGAACAGTTGCTGTAGAACCGTTCACAAGCCACATGCGATGATGCTGAATTGGTGGATTATGTTAGTGTAGCGTTATATTAAAATCAGAACGCATATAATTAGAGATACATTCGATTTAATTTACAATTCATTTGAAGTTAACTTAAGCATTCTAAATTAAAGCGAGAAACTTATCCACGATTAGTCTATAATATTTCAATAATATATTACTAAATTTAGGCTTACAAATTTCAACACAAGCAAAAAACAATTCCGCATATATATTCCAACTTGACTCAACTGAGAAGTGGAATAACTGTCTTGAAATATGGTTTAAACAAGATAAATTTAATTTATTTCTAATAAAATATTTATGCAACTACAAATTAGGTAAACAAGAGAACAATTCGCAGGTATATTCCAACATGACTCTTAATGAGAAGTATAGGAATAACTGTCTTGGACTGTTCTGTACAAGATAATTTCCGTTATTATTAAAACAATTATCACTGAAATCTAATTTTAATTAAAAATGAAAGAAATAAAAAAAAACGTTTAATTGACCTTCTTAACAATGTTATTATTAACGCACAATAAAATTAACACAATTGTCACTATAATTGCCTTCTTTCACCAAAATCGCATGAGAGCTTAAGCTTACCATGGGCAGATTTTAAGCTATATTCACGATTTGCACAAATTAAATTCATAGATAAAGAAAAAACTTGGAACACAATACCACGATCTATGTAAACTGCTTGACTTGAAAAAATATAAGAGAGCGATCCATGCAAATGCTCGGCTTTATATAGGGTTTGAACCGCCATTTTTGTGTGTGGAACCCGCAACTATAATGCTAATTACTCAGAATGCCTTGGTTTTCATCAACATCAATTAATTTAATTCGATGCGGAATTTAGTCATCTATATTTCCTCATAAAAAGATCTCCATCATAATTTAATTTAACTGAATGAAAATTAAATATCCAAATTGTGCTATAACATGGCGCAATTAAATTCTTGTCATCCATGCTGAGAAAATTCGATCTGTAACGTATTTTTCTTCATCTCACTTCCACTTGCTATCTCTTTTCTTCTCATTAGTTATATGAGAAATCATAAATTAGCAAATATCTTTTTACTGAGATACTTTAGGACTTAGAATGGAATAGAATAGAATAGAAAATATATTTATTGAAGAACCTCAGCTTACGCTACGTTACAAACGTTAGGTACATCGAGTAAGTAATAGCTATTTGGTACAAGCAGTAGAATCAAGTTTTAAGAAGACTAACAAAGGAGCAATGAACAGACTCATTGCAATAGAAACTAATATTAGAATTATAGGTACATTAAGTTATAAAGCTATAGTAAAGATAATGCAATAAAATGAAAAATGAAATAAAATAAAATAAAATAAAATAAAATAAAATAAAATATAACATAAGATAAGATAAGATAAGATAAAATGAAACAGAATGAAATACAATAAAGTACAATAAAACAAAATAAAATAAAATAACCCAAAAATAGAGTTAAATATGCATTATTCAAGGCTTAAAAGAAAATGATATACAAGATCAGCAGTGAGAATGAACGATTATACAAGCTATAATGTGAATCATCACAAGTAAAATGCGAAGTACAAGATTCGAAGTTAAAATAAGTATTACTAGATACTAGATACTAAAGAATCATAGATACAACAAATATCAATTTATAATAAGATAAAATTTGCAGTTAAAAAATTAAGCTTTGGAACTTGGAGTTTGTAATAGGAGTCCAAGGGCTAGGAATCGTTAGAGACCACAACAGCGCAGAGCGCCACAGAAAGTATCAATATGCCGACGAGGTCCTCATTAACGTGCATTGGTGTCCATAAGGTGGAGTAGTGCAAGTTCCTTGAACTGCTTGCATGAGCAGATCTTCCTAACCTCCTCAGGAAGTGAGTTCCACAGACAGACTCCCCGTCCAAAAACGTTGTTGGACCCGAATTGAGTTCGTGTTCTCTGAAGGACAAGTCTAGTGCTGTTAAGATTGCTCCATGAGAGCAATTGACTAA
This sequence comes from Dioctria rufipes, assembly GCA_963924295.1. Classification (NCBI taxonomy): domain Eukaryota; kingdom Metazoa; phylum Arthropoda; class Insecta; order Diptera; family Asilidae; genus Dioctria; species Dioctria rufipes. Next base: position 139,520,906 of record OZ002744.1, read on the forward strand.
TGTAACCTGGGAGGGAGCCACATCTAGCTTTATGAATGAAGCACAGAGCTCTGAGCTCTAGTTGCTTATCGAGGGGTTCCGGCATAAACAGCTGGACTAACGGGGAGATATGAGCATATCGCCTGACGCGAAAAATGTATCTCACGCAGGCCCTAAGTGCTCTGTTTAATTTAGCCATTTCAGAGGCCATCAGGGGGAACATAGCAATATCGGCATAGAAAAAATGTGGAATTATCAGAGAGGTTACCAGGGATTGTCTGACATGCCGATCAAGATGGTGCGAAACTGCATATAGAGAGCGAAGACCGTGATATATCCGTGAACACACTTTGCCGATCTGAGGCCGCCACGTGAGATGATGATCCATGAGAAGACCAAGGTTCTTGACAGGTCTTGTGGAGAGAGGGATGACCTCGTTGAGAAGAAGTAGGTTGGGGAGCGCGTCATTATCAATATGAGTATGGTTGTTAATTGAAAATCTTATGGCTTGTGTTTTCATGGGATTGATCGCTAGCCCACTAGTTTGGCACCAGTCAGAAATACCGCCCAGAGTTGTATTGAGCGACTCGATCAGGGCTGGGAGATCATTGACACCTGAAGCACCATAAATTTGTAGATCATCTGCATATAGGTGGTATTTGATATCGCCCATCACTTCAGTGATACCGTTGATGTAAATGGTGAACAAGAGCGGGGCTAGTACAGCTCCTTGCGGAACCCCAGAGGTAATAGCCCTGGGGGACGAGAAACGGCCGTCGCTGTTGACAATTAATGACCTGTTGGTCAAATAAGTGCAAATAAGCTCTCCAGCGGTGGATCCGAACCCAAATGAGTTCACCAGCTTGGATACAAGTAGGCTATGGGGAACTGAGTCAAATGCCCTGCTTAAGTCTAATAGCACTTGAACGACATGTTTGCCTTCATCACACTGCTTGCGGATGTCCGAGACTACCTTTACCAGTGCGGAAGTCGTGGAGTGTTTGTGCCTGAACCCAGACTGATATGTTGACAGCAGGTCATTATCCTCTATATGTTCTTTTATTTGATCCGCAATGAGAACTTCAAAGACTTTAGCAATGGATGGGAGAATGGTGATGGGCCGCCAGTCATTAGTACACTTAGGTGAATTAGTTTTGGGGATGGGGGTGATGATGCCGATTTTCCAGCATTTTGGGAATATGGAGTGAGTGACAAGTCTATTAAAAAGATGCGTAACTAGTGGCAAAATGAAAGGAAGAATGATTCTATAAAATTTAATTGGTATCTCATCATATCCAACGGCGTTAGATTTGATACGCTGGAAGGCCTGAAGCACTTCAGCCTCATCAAAGCCACGGTACGAGAAACCATTTGCTGGGGGGTAGGACTGTTCGCTAAGTCTTGGTTTGAAGTAATGGTGTCTTGGGATGCAGAATTAAGAGTAGTGACAGGTGGTGACACAGAGCTATCAGAGGGAGCAATAGGTTGAGCAATAGGTTGAGCGACAGGATGAGCTGAGCAGAGATGTTCCGCAAAAACTTCGGGGTCGACACTAGACGGTGTTCTAGCTTTAGAGCCCAACCCAAGATTATGAATCCTACGCCAGTCAACGCCATCCCTGAAGTTTAGCATGGTAGTTTCCCTGACCAGAGCCCGTATGCGATGTTCAGCAGCCCTGCGTGCAATCCTAAAAGCTGTGAGATTGGCAGAGTTCTTGTACCTCTTCCAGTGAGTATAAGCAATGTCACGAACCTGACATAACAAGGACACATCAGATCTATTGAATATTTTATCACTAACACTTCCAATCCGGATTGTTTTGAGAGGTACGTTGTTATGAAAGACTGCTTTAACGGTGCTCATGAATTGATGTGCAGCTTCCTCTGCATCAGCAGTATGATAAATGTATGACCAGTTTCTGTTGCCGAGATCAGCCTGAAGGGCCTCTGGCTGAATGGCGGAGAGATTGCGGAAAGTGCGTCCGGTATGGGGTGGGGAAGCAGGAAAATTAAAAGAAGCAAAAACAATGTCATGGTCAGAGACACCAGGACATTGGCCGGAAAGCAACGGGGCAATAGAAGGGGATGTGATAATTAAGTCAAGCGTGGTGGCAGAGGAAGCGCCGTGGCGCGTGGGTGCATGGTTGCTAAGATTAAGTTCAACTTCCTCCAGGAGTTCCCTGAGACAATTCCCCAAGTGAGAGTTAACACTGATGTCAATGTTGAGGTCACCTGCCATGATCACCTTGGAAAATTGGCTGGTCACAAGGCTCAGTACCTCACCAAGAGAAGACAGGTCTAGATCCGAGAAGGAAGTCACACGTCTATACACTACCACTAGAGCGATTGTGTCATTAACATTGTCAGCACTCCACGTCTTGACCACCATGATTTCCCAGCTGTTTGTTATTTTTTGAAAAACAATTCCAGATAGTAACGAATTGGTGAGATAAATGGCAACACCACCCCCCCTATTCTCAGTGCGATCCAGTCGGTGCAGTCTGTAACCAGGGATCTCAATCATTTTGGATGTATGGTGTGGTTTGGTCCAGGTCTCGCTGACGAGAAGAGCACTGGCCCTACCGAGGCGAGCCATGTGCCGAATCTCAGCCAGATTACTGAGGGTCGATCTGGCATTAAGTGAGATGATGTTGAGGTTACTTGGAGGGAGATAGTTGCTGAGTGCATCGCGTGTCTGTAGCAGGTGATGCATCGGAGAGACTAGGTATATTCGTGTAGGAATTCGAAGCTAGCGCGAGCAGTTGTTCTCCAAGGACAGACGAAAAACGTTCATAAACGAGGTCCGTGGCAGTGGCAGAAGATCGCCTGCAAATATAAGTTTTCCTGTGCCTGGTGGATACGCGCAGCACAACGTTGGTTCTCTTTAGTTTCAGCGCAAGATGGAGCAGTCCGGTTTCTTCAGTGTCAAGGTCTTCGTTAATGTAGACTCTTGCATCCGAACTGTCCCCGATTATGGAGTTAAGTGTGATCGGATTTGAACGCAGCTGTTTAATGTAAGCTTGGAAGAAGATGGCACAGTCTTCTTCTTTATAGAATCGGATGAAGCCTTTAGGCTTCCTGGGTTGCGTCTGCAACGAGGAGAGTGGGCGCCTGAAGGGCTCCGCCTTCTCAATGTTTTTGGAAAAATCAGGGTGGAGTTTCACACTGGAACATAAATCTGGGAGGAGATATTCACAGGAGCTGAAGCTTGCTTCGGGAATATTGCTGACAATGAGCGTGCGCTTCTTAGTGCTGGTCCTGGAATAAGATTTGAGGACTTCTAAGTCCTTACTGATTTTGGTAATAGATTTCTGTTTGATGAGATCAAAGTCTTTACTGAGGGTACTGATAGCTAAACGAATTGAGTTTAAGCCGGAGGTGAGAGTGTCAATTTTAGAGTTGATGTCGGCCAAAAACCCCTGTGTTGGGGCAACTGCATTTGAGATTTTGCCGACGGCTGAATGGTACTTGGCAGTCGAGATGCAGACTTTACATACCCAGTCCACGTTCTTGTTTTCATAAATAGTCAGGTAATTCACAAAAGAGATATTAACACATCCCAGATGGAACCACAATTCACATCCATCGCATGAGATCCAATTGATTGTGGTTTCGCCCCTACGCTTTTTGGGTTCGGTGAGGGAACAGACCTCACAGACGTGGTCGTCTTCTTCTTCTTCAGTGACGTCACTTTACTTATCGTCCACCTTGGATTTAGGTGCGGAGGGGACTTGCGTAGTTCCACTGGCCGTGTCTTGCTTGGATGAGGCCTTTGCCACACGCTTAACCGGGGGGACTAGAGCAGTACCAGCAACCGCGTCCTGCTTTGATGATGTCTTAGTCACACAATTAATTGGGGGGGGGTTTGCTGACGTTGTTAAGCGAAACAGATTTGTCTTTGTTCAAAGGAACAACCTTAGATGGAGAGGTTCCAACAGTTGATCTGTCTTTAGGGTATTCTGCGATGCCAGGGGTTCCCTTAGCAGACTTCTTAGGTCGAGTTACTGTGCTCGGCATACTATGTGGTAATCGGGTATTCCAACAATGAGAATCGTCAATAAGCCGATGTTAAGATCACCCGACTGAGGTAATGAGGCAGGGATAATGATAGGTGAACAAGGACTGAGGTATTAACCAGTCCAAATACACAGAGTGTGGCTGATTGCTTGAGACTGGCAATGTTATCTATGGCAGTGCGAAGCAAACGAGCTTAGATACATCAACAGCACCCGCGTACAACGAATCAGTCGTCCACCCTATGAACTCCGATCCAAACTCAGAGCTAATGACTATATGAACAAACCGTAAAAGCAGAAGTATCAATATTATTAATGCTAATGGAATAATAATAGTTAAGAAATAATATTAATGGTAAAGAAATATAGCTAGATTAAAAGCAGAATATAGAGATAATCAACTTAAAAGTGTCCACGCCTCGACAATGGGCTTTGACAGATGAATAAAGTCTAGAATAGTTATATGTTATATGTTAAATATGGATTGAAAATTGATCAATGTTGAATCATATAGTTAAAAAAAAGATACCAAAATTAAATACCGTATGATGCAAATTGGATTCCAATTAAAAACACCTTTGGTTTAATGTCCAGAGATGTTATAGGATGAAACGAATAGAAACTTAATTAATTAATGCTGATTATTATAGTTCATAAATGAATGCAAAAGATAGATAGCATAATGAAATATAGCATAATGCGAACAGGAGTTCAGATTGTATTCCAACTTGGCTCACCTTAGGTTTACCATCTAGAATTATTACAGGTTCAATATGAATAGATCAATGCTGAATATTATGGTAATAGTTAACTGCAAAAAATAGGTACCACCATGTAATACGCGAAATAGTTAAAGTCTAGCAATGATATTGGTTAAAATTAATAGATATGAAAACTGATTAATGTGGATTGATATAGCTAGTAATTGAATGCAAAATACGCGAAATAGTTAAAGTCTAGCAATGATATTGGTTAAAATTAATAGATATGAAAACTGATTAATGTTGATTGATATAGCTAGTAATTGAATGCAAAGGAAAATATATACCTAGAAATGTTATTGGTTAAAATTAAAAGATATAAAAAAGAAGAAAAATTGATTAATGTTGATTAATATAACTAAAAATTGAATGAAAAGGAAAATATATACCACAAGAAGTACATTACTATGCGAACAAGAGTTCAAAAGTTCAAATCAGATTCCAACTTAGTTCACAATACGTTTAAGCAGACTTGGACTGCTCAAAGTAGGGCTCTTGTGCCGATTATATGTTGCAGCACGCCTTGATCAATGCTGTTACGTTGCCCCTCGGGCTGATGAACACACTTCCTGAATAATACTGTGCCGCCCAGTTCTTGACTAGTCTGGGAGTATCCGTGAAACCAGGAGGCCAACTTCAGAGGTCGATAGGATAATGCCGCATTCTTAACAATAAACACATTTGCTGGAAAAGATTGGTCCCTCCAATGTATCAAAACAAACTCAAAGTATATCACTAGAGTAATGCTCTCCAGAGTATCGTAAACTCAATATAGAGTTGCTTTTCGCCTAGCTGCTTGTTGAGCCTGCTATAGATGCCCCAAGGAGGCCTAGCCGTTTGAAAGTTTGTATAATCGTTAAAGAGAAGAAATTTAAGACAAACAGCAGCTAATGCACTGCGGCGACTCCTAAGTTGCATCTGCCAGCGAACAGACTGCTGTCAACAATTAATTAATTAATTTAAATGGGTAATATTAAAAGATTATGCCGATTCCCAAGATGGCGACGCGACGCTGAAACGGCGTCAGCTAATACAAAATTTTAAATTTTCCAAAGTATGCCCAAATTTCTCTCGAGCATCAAAACTCCAATGTAAGTTCACTACAAAACTGTTCTCTTAAGATTGCGAGCGAGTTAACTTGATTTACAACACCAAAACTTGTAGAAAAATATTAATTAGTTGAAAAATAACGCGGGGATAAAATTAACACAACTTGACAGTTCCGATACAGCGGTAAAGTCAGCTGCCTGAGTTCGAACTTGCATTGAAAAATCACAAATGGGCATAGATTAAACGAATTTCAGGTTATAATTAACACAAAACAAGAACAAACAACTTTCACAAAACAATTTCTCATTTCAAATGCACGCGACAAAATATTTTAATTGTGAAAAAATACCTCCATCAGATTCCTCATTAAAAAATACCCCAAATTCATGTGCCATATGTTGGCAATACATGAAATTTGACAGTTCTGCGATGTTTATACTTTTCATTTCACGGTTCCGCGGTCGCGAGTTTTCAGTGTGTTTTTCCTGTATATAGTGCTGCGTAAGGCCAAGGTAAGTTGTGCTAAATTTGTTGTGCTCAATAATTAGTGTTTGTGTGTGTGTTTATTTTGTAAGAAAGTTCCCTTATTTACATAATTAGCAATCTTAACCTGTCTTCAGGAGAGATTTTCATTCATTGTTTTTCCGCGGAAAAACCTCGCGAGAAGTTCTTTTTATGTAAAAAATCAATTTAATAACTCATGAACTTCGGTTCTATTGAGTTATTACACTTTAAAATCTTGTGAAAATTCGATATTTAAGCAAGTTACTTTCCCTTCGACGACTGTCAAAGGTGAAAATTTGCGCGTAATTTTCCTTGAAATAGTTCGCGGGAAGGTGTTTTGTTATAGCTATTGTGTTCTATGACTCTTTTTCAATGATTAGTATAAATTTCGAGTGATAGAAATTGAAATTTATCTAATTATTACATAAATTCCATTTTCCACAGTGTTGTTGTTGTGTTTACTTACATCTGTTTACATGTCATATGTATGGGGAAAAATTGGAAATTTTTGTGCTTTTCCTTGTAAATTCAATTAATATTTCTTATTCTCTAAATAATTCATAGTTTATTGCATTAATTAATTCATGTTTCTCGTTTTTATTTGAGCTGATTATATTGTACGTATGTACGTGTACCTGATTTGCGTGGGAGGAATTTGGATGCCAGTCGATTTCCCTGGTTTATACTTAAGTTAAGTATTCTAAATTAGGGTTGTTTTTAGTAACCATCTTTCTTTTCTTTCCAGGTTTTTTCATCGCTGAACAATGCTTATATAACAGACGTGTCGCAGATGAGACGAAGTATTTAGTGCATATTCCAGAAAAAATACCCACACCCTTCCATACTGTACACACAGATCATCTCGGCCCTTTCCCAAAAAGTAAAGGTGGGAATTCCTATTTTATAGGATTAGTCGACGCTTTCATAAAACTTGCAGTTTTTAAACCAGTTCGCACTACCAATACAAGAAGCGTGACGAGCTAGACGAGGTCTCTCAGTATTTCGGAATACCAACACGAATAATAAGTGATCGAGGTACCGCGTTTACTTCGAAGGAATTTGCGAAATTTTGCGAGAAGAACGACGTAAAGCACATTTTAAATGCTGTTAAAACAGCGCGTGCCAATGGTCAAGTAGAGAGATACTTTCGGACTCTGAAAACGATGATTGCTTCTATGACACAAGATGAAACCGGGCGAGACTGGGACAAAAATTTAAGTAATATACAGTGGACCTTTAACAGCATGAAACACAATGTCAGCGGAGCTTCCCCACAGCAGTTGTTAATGGGTTTCCAGCCACGAAGTATTCTTAAAAATAAACTTATATTAGCGCTACAAGAATGGGCGAAAGAAGAAGTAGAGGACAATACACCGCTTTCAGAATTAAGAGAGAAGGCAGAAGAAGACTTAGTTTTAATCCGGCAAGAACCAGCTTCAAGAGGTCAACCGAAGAAAGTTTTGCCAAGGTATAAGGGGCCATATCAAGTTAAAGCAGTACTTCCCAGGGATAGGTATATGATAACTGACCCACCAACTATACAAATAATGCGAAAACCCTATGATTCGGTTCATTCCGCTTTCGATGAAGCACTGAAAGTGAAGAAGAGTACGAAGAAATGGACGTAGTAGATTAATATGAGAATGAGTCTATTAAAATAATAATAATATATATAGGTATATTATGTGTATGGGTATACGTCTGTAAGAGAAGGTATAATATAACAAATGATAACAATGAAAATGTGTGTACTTAGAAAAATTATTCTTAAAATACAATTATAAAAGAAAATATTTAGTCCAGATTTCTTACAGAATGCCCATAAAGGACGAAGTAAGAGAGGAATTAGTGGCAAATAATCAGTTGGTGAGAGTGCCAGTAAGGTAAGAAGAATTGAGAATGCGCAGTGGAGACGATTTATAACATTGAGAAAACGAGTTAGTCAAGTGGAGGCGTGACTGAAATAAGAGAAGATGAAATGTATATGTACATGAGAATTTGGTAGCTGCATTGGCAGTGGTGAAATGATAAAAGTAAGTCAAAAGAGTGAAAGTTAATAGACAGTAGTCATCCTATCCTGAGCCGTTATGCGGACATCGCGGGGTAGGTTGTGTTCATACCGACAAAATCCCAGTCGGTTAATTTTTCTAAGAATGCGTCCATTCTTCTCGCTTCTGAGGGTAATACGAAGAGGGTTATTTTTATTAGTTTATATCAGTGCAATTACGAAGGGACAACATAGTTTAGCATATCAACTGGCGAGTAAGGATAGTTTGCGGAATACAGCCTACACCTTATCTCGAGACAGGGCATTTAGATGATTAGCAGGGCGCCAAGATTCTTAGATGAGTTAGATGAATGTTTATGATTAGTTGATGAAGAAGGAGATTCAGATTACCTGTGGGCTCGTGGAAATTCTTTGTTTTGTTAAATAAAATTAAGTTCTTTAATAAAAAAAAAAAACACACAATGTAAGTATATACAACAAATGCTGGATAATTCAGTTTAACTCGTCCCTATGCTTACGTCTTACTCTAGGTCATCGAACTTCTTTCTAAGACAAGAATGATAATCAAGATAATATTCAGAATAACCTTATGGCCCCCTTTGGGACTTACATGCGTACTGACGTATAGGTACTTGAAGTTTCCTCCTGCGTGGCCTGAGCGCTTACTCCGAATCCGGAATTCTCCGCTCACTTCTTCTGTTTCTCGCAAATTCCTAAGACGTCCGGGCCAAACTAGCGTGGTAGACTGCACGCCCAATACTTTTAATTTCAGTGTAGACTTTACTTGCAGTGGCAATTAAGAAAATTCTTGCTCAGAGTGCAGCACACACTTTTATAGGCAATCACTACCGAACTAATTAGCGCAATTATTTCCCCCTCTTTTTTCTTTTCTTGTTTGTGGTCCCGCAGGTATGAATAATTCACATAATTGATTTTAAAAAAAAAAAAAAAAAAAAATCGTAATCCATTTACAGGTAATCCCAGTCGAACTAGTTAGAACAGATTTTGTCCCACATGTAAGAATAACCTATTCACTTTATAAGTTATAATAATTTTTCAAATATTTACAGAAAGATCTGATTGAAACACTGATATCTTCCTTTTGTTCTCTTTCAGGCAGATAAAGCAGAAACTTTTCTGCAAAACTTTATCGCTCAGGTAGGAATAACGCAAAGATCTAAATTAAACACTGATGTATTCCTTTTGTTCTCTTTCAGGCATATACAGCAAAACCTTTTCTGCACAACTTTATCGCTCAGATAAGAATAACTTATTCGCTTTACAAATTATAATAATTTGCAAATATTTACACAAAGATCTGATTTAAACACTGATATCTTCCTCTTTGTTCTCTTTCAGGTAGATACAGCCGAAACTTTTCTGCGAAACTTTACCTAACTTATTCACTTTATAGATTATAATGATTTTCAAATATTTACGCAGAGATCCAATTTAAACACCTATATATTCCTTTTTGTTCTCTTTCAGGCAGATACAGCAGAAACTTTTCTGCGAAACTTTATCGCTCAGGTAACTTTCACTTTATAAATTGTAATAATTTTGAAATATTTACGCAGAGATCCAATTTGAACACCTATATATGTATTCCTTTCTGTTCTCTTTCAGGCAGATACAGCAGAAGCTTTTCTGCAATACTTTATCGCTCAGGTAAGAATGACGCAAAGATCTAATTTAAACACTCAAATACTACTGCTAGTCTTTTTAAGCAATTCTTGCCACGCGGAAATAAAAAGACAAAAAAAAAACCAAACTCAAACTTATACTCCGCTACAATTATGCGCGCGTTGCTTCAAAGTCGCTTCTCGACCGAGTTCTTGCAAAAGACCCCTCAGAATTCGATTTGTCTGGCAATGTTCCGCCGACTGGCAGGCACACACACCCACATCGCTTTCTGCCGTTCTATGTAGCAACATCTATCGCATCAACATCGTTTTATGTGCTCGCCTTCATATAGGTTCCTAGTGCAGCAGAATCATTTAGCTACGATTAGCTTTGTGATTATTTTCTTTTAGGGTTTTAGTGTGTATGCGCTTCCGCTTGTGGACTGGAATTTTTGCTGACAGCGGTAGGTAATTGTTGTGTGAAGAATTTTTTTGTGTGTCATTTACAGTCGCTCCATTGGAAGATTTTGTGACCAACGGTTAATGGCACGAAATTTCAGCTGATAATGAGGCTATTATGCCAATTTTTGAGATTTTAGTATGAATTTAGATTTTTCTTCTTTCTCTCTCCCCCACCTCGTTCTCTAGGATTTATTAGAAAGATTATAAATTGTGCGTGTTCTGCACAAGTTATATTCTTTCTTTTGGAAATATTTTTGTTTTTTTTCCTTTTTCTTTTCTTTCAGTAGATATTCTATGCCGGTTCTGGCGCACTGTTTTAGCTTCCAGGATTTCGCCACAGATGGCGCCACCGTCGCTAGGTGGTGTAAATCCATACTAAATGTGGGTTTGTGCCTTGGATGTCTTGTCTTGGATGCTGGGGATACGAGACCAATTTGGGGGATACGAGACCACTTCAAGCACTCTCCAGCATAGGGAAATAGCATAGGATTTCGATTTTGTTTTTGAAGTTCGCCTATTTTTCATCTCGAATCTTGGGGATACGAGACCACTTTGGGAATACGAGACCACTTTAAGTGCTCTCCAGCATAGGGAAATAGCATAGGATTTTGATTTTGTTTCTGGAGTTCGCTTGTTTTTCATCTCAGACTCGTAGCCTCTAAGTTGACATCAAATTTTTCATCTCGAGTTTTGGGGGTACGAGATCACTTTCAGTTCTATATATTTGTGAAGGGGGTAGGAAGCTTTATTGATGGATTTGTTATTGACTGCGCCCTAGCGGCATTAGCCGGTACTACCAGTATGTTCCGGTACTACGGTTTTCTTGGATAGATATGTGGTGCGCCTAAATGTAGGCTTTTGGTTTTGAACTAATATTAGTAATAATTAAAGCTAACGCTAGGAAATTTTTGTTCATGCTCATGGAAATGGATAGGGAAGTAGCATAGGATTCCGATTTTGTTTCTGGAGTTCACTTATTTTTCATCTCGAGTTTTGGGGATACGAGATCACTTTGGGGATACGACATCACTTTCAGCACTCTCCAGCATAGGGAAATAGCATAGGATTTCGATTTGTGGAGTTCACTTATTTGTCATCTCGGTGATCGTAGCTGTAAATATTATAAACAAGAGTGATCATGCTATGTATTCAATATCTAAAAATTGATCAGGGTTGCTTGGGATGTTAAGAAATATGAAGTAATAGAAATTAAATTTTCGATGTAGGTGTGTGTGTGTGTGTGTGTGTGTGTATTGAAAAGTCGCTATGGGTTTCGAGATATTAGCGATCTTACCTTTTCGGGTATAATTAATAGTAGTAGTAATAATTCAAGTTAACCCTATGATATTTTTTTTGTTCATGCCAATACTATTAGTTACTAGGGGGGTAAAATTTTCATCAGAAATTCTCTACGGGCTATGGTTCGAGATATAAACGATCTTTCCTCCTCAGGTGTAATTAATATTAGTAGCTGAAAAACGGAAAAACAACAACAACTATAACCTAAGTTGTGGATTAAAGATTTGATTATATTTATCTGTAGGTGTCTTTTATAAACAAGATTGCACCGTGATGATGAGGTCCTATCGGAGTGAACATTTGCAGGATATAGCGCTGATGTTACGGCCCAAGCGAAGCATGCTTCATCACTATTTTTTACATTGATGCAAGCTTGCTTTAAAGCAATCTCCTTCGGTATAGTTATATACGGTGTTGTTCAAATTTGTTGATATGTACTGCTAAATATATAATGGAGTCCAATGTCCAACCACCATCTTTTTTCTGAAACTCATCCAGCTGAGTGAGTATTGAATCCAAAATGTTAACTTTATACCACTCATTTAAATTATCGTCTACATTGATTGGACCAGTTATTGCTTGTAAATATTTAATATCGTTTATAACCTCATTGTCACCGATATGCTTAACAAAATCAGCACACAACTTTGTATTAACTTTAATATTGAGATGGCGTTTTAAAGTATTCTTAATACGGCGTATAAATAAATCAGCAGCATCCTGTATAAATAGCTTAGGATCTGTATGGTTTATATTTACAATAATTCCAGCTCTAATTCTGTCTGTTTATACTGATCTTATTTCCTCCCACTTTACAAAATCACTTTTTCTTACACGCTGAGTAATTTCTCCACCTCGACTGGTGGCTTTCAATAACATTCTCGGCAATTTAGTCTATCCAATACAGCTCCCCATATGCCGTTTTGTACCAATCTTTTTACTAGAAAAACTTTCATTTATTAGCGCGGTTGACATTTTTTTTACTACCGCCTTCTTTCACCAAAGCCTTAAATTGAAGCCATTCTCAGCCTAATACTTTCATGTTTTTTTACCACCCCAATAACCTTCATTTTTAGATATCGAATTTCATAATATGCTGCAATGATCACGATTTCCTCTGCTCATACTCAAAATAAGTATTAACATGTTCGATTCAACGTTTTTATGAATATATTTTAGTCTTGGTAAGGAAGCCGTGAAACTATTTTGCTTCAATCAAATAAGCACATATACCACCAATCTAGTGCATAACATACATCGATTCAATCCCCATATCGCCCATGAAAGTTTTTCTACATATCCACAGTTGGCAAGTATATGAACAAGTCCCGAGTGAGATGGTTTCAAACTATGGTATTCACTAAAGCTTCCTAATGTGTTAGAGCAAGACAGATGATAAGAAATAACATTGGATTTTGCTTCCGAACTCTCATAGCCTAACGCAGAAAAGGATCATGGGAGGCATTTGCTCTGGATCGCATTTCGGATGTGAAACACAGAGTAAAAAGTTTATAACTTTAGATATAAAAAATAAATAATGAATTTGATGTGAATAAATATTGTGTGAAAAATTTATTTGCTACAGTTGTTGTTGTTTTTCAATAAAGGAATTGGGAATCTTACATTTTCAACTTTCACTTTCTCATCTACAACATATTCCACATATTACTCACAGCTCTCAAGTACTCATCTAAGGCAACATATTATACTATATTGATATAATACCTATGCCTTCTTGCATCAAAACTTTTAATTTAATCCACTCCCAACCTAATTTCATGGTAAGATTTAAAGATGAATAAATAATACTTCCATATCCTACTAGAATTATATCATTCCAAATACCCACTCTCAACATCGCGGTCTTCACTATTGAACTTGAAGCATTATCAATTTTTTCCGAACTTTCTGATACTCGTACAACACCATTTCGAGGAGATAAATACCAAACACCATCCATTTAACTTAATACATAACTTACAGTACCCACTCTAAACCCCGCATCACGATCTTCACTATGGGCTTGTAGAATTATCAACTATTTCTTCCTTCATACTCCACCACTCGGGCGATACTTTTGAGGAGATAAATATCCAGCGAGATTGCTGATTAGGATTTTACTGCTTATTCATAGATCCCATACAACTCCCACTACTCACCTCAGATAACATATCATACTACATTAATATCATAACACAGCGTTCTTCTATCAAAGCTTTTAATTTAACCCACTCTCAACTTAATGGTATGTAAGGAATGTACCTGCCCTAATAGTAACTATATCAGCTTCATGTGGAATATTTTTTTAGATATAGGAGTCAATCAAATCTCATAACAGCATAACTGCTTGATTTATAAAAAAACTCTGCTACCTGCATATGCTTACCACAAGATCATATTATGAACATGAAATTAACACGGTCTTATCTAGCCACCGAGTCAACTAAAAGAAGACATTCCTGCTGGAGGCTAAAAAGTTTAAACCTTGAGATCCATGAAAACTTTCAATTTAATCCACAACTAACAGCACCCCCTCTCAACCTCCACCACGATCTTCACTATTATCAAGTTTTTGCTCCTTCATAAACACAATTTGGATGATAATTTAGGGAGATATATATGAAGCGACCTTGCTGATAAGGTTTTTATTCCTTACTCACAGCTCCCAAACAACTTCCATTACTCATCTAAGACAAGATATCTACTACATTGATATCATAACACCACCTTCTTTCATCAAAACATTTAATTAAACCCACTCTCAACGTAATGGTAAGAAAATAATGTGATCACCCCAATAGTATGAAGATAAAATTATCATATTCTTATCAGCTACATGTGAACTATGATATCAGGGATCAATCAAATTTCATAACAGTGTGACTGATTGAGAAATTTTATTGAAAATAAAAAACAATTCGTCATAAAGACTTTTCAATACAAACTCCTAGATACAAAAAAACATTAATCGCTCAATTTGTCTGCTTTACTCGGCTATATTTAAATTACCAGCCACCTGGCAACCTTTTCTAATGCTTTAATTTCCATTACTTCTAATGATTTCATGTGTCTTACCATCCCAAGCAGCCGTGATCTATTTTTAGATATCGAATATCATAGCATGATCACTCTTGTTTATAAAAGATTTTTAATCCACAACTTACGTTATAGTTGTTGTTGTTTTTTCCACCAAAAGACATTTTCAATTATAACTTCCACTACTCATCTACGACATCACATCCTACATGAATGCTGAATTTGTTTACATTATTCGACTGCGAATTTGTTTACTTTACTGGACTATGCGAATTTGTTTATGCAAGGCATCAAATTAGAAGCATTACACCTGAAGAGGAAAATTAGGCATTTACAAATTTCCATTACTTATCTAAGTGAACATATCTACCTACATTCGCCCCGACCAGCTTCGCCTGATCTATTTTTAGATATATGATTACATGGTGCAATCTTGTTTATAAAAGACAACTACAGATAAATATAATCAAATCTTTAATCCACAACTTAGGTTATAGTTGTTGTTGTTTTTCCGTTTTTCAGCTACTAATATTAATTACACCTGAGGCGGTAAGATCGTTTATATCTCGAACCATAGCCCGTAGAGAATTTCTGATGAAAGTTTTACCCCCCTAGTACTAATACTATGGGCATGAACAAAAAAAATATCATAGGGTTAACTTGAATTATTACTACTACTATTAATTATACCCGAAAAGGTAAGATCGCTAATATCTCGAAACCCATAGCGACTTTTCAACACACACACACACACACACACACACACCTACATCGAAAATGTAATTTCTATTACTTCATATTTCTTAACATCCCAAGCAACCGTGATCAATTTTTAGATATTGAATACATAGCATGATCACTCTTGTTTATAATATTTACAGCTACGATCACCGAGATGACAAATAAGTGAACTCCACAAATCGAAATCCTATGCTATTTCCCTATGCTGGAGAGTGCTGAAAGTGATGTCTAATCCCCAAAGTGATCTCGTATCCCCAAAACTCGAGATGAAAAATAAGTGAACTCCAGAAACAAAATCGGAATCCTATGCTACTTCCCTATCCATTCCCATGAGCATGAACAAAAATTTCCTAGCGTTAGCTGTAATTATTACTAATATTAGTTCAAAACCAAAAGCCTACATTTAGGCGCACCACATATCTATCCAAGAAAACTGTAGTACCGGACCATACTGTTAGTACCGCTAATGCCGCTAGGGCGCAGTCAAGACCAAATCCATCAATAAAGCTTCCTACCCCCTTCACAAATATATAGAACTGAAAGTGATCTCGTACCCCCAAAACTCGAGATGAAAAAGTTGGTGTCAACTTAGAGGCTACGAGTCTGAGATGAAAAATAAGCGAACTCCAGAAACAAAATCGAAATCCTATGCTATTTCCCTATGCTGGAGAGCACTTAAAGTGGTCTCGTATCCCCAAGATTCGAGATGAAAAATAGGCGAACTTCAGAAACAAAATCGAAATCCTATGCTATTTCCCTATGCTGGAGAGTGCTTAAAGTGGTATCGTATCCCCCAAATTGGTCTCGTATCCCCCACAAACCCACATTTAGTATGGATTTACACCACCAAACGACGGTGGCGCTATCTGTGGCGAAATCCTAAGTAGCAATAACCGAATAAATGACAATTGGTTTTTACTAGTTATAGATAAAACGAGTAGTCGTTTTATTTACCACTTGGCATCTGCTGTTTACAGCTGCGCCACCATAGTATCATTCATTTGAAACTACTACCGGGCAGCTTCTGTTTACAGCTACGCCCATCGTAGTAGCGGAGGTCTGCTTTTCACAAAGCTTCTCCTGCTTCATCGTTTAGAGATTTACATCATTAATTACTACATGGCGACCGTACATATAGATATATACAGCATCTATAGTATTATTACTTGGCGAACATCTATACACTCTACGTTTTTATTACATGGCGACCGTGATCATTAACTTGCAATCTTCGGACCGTGAAGAAAAGAACCGAATCTTCGGACAGTGATAACTACAATCTTTGGACGGCGACAATAATGCAGAGTTAAGATAACCAAAATCGACTAGCATCGACAGTTCATTAAATAGAAGACAACCGTCAAGACGAAACAATTTTTTTTTTAATTAACGTACTTCCGGATCATGGCAGTTAATCTCTAAGATCACCCAAACTTCTCAATAATGGCAGCAAAGTAATAAATATCATTAGAAAATAGGAGAAATTTTGAAGTTTTGTGATTACAATTTCAACTACCACAATTAGATACGAAAATCTATCAAATGTAAATACTAATCATACTAAATACGCGCGTTATACATGAAGACTCTTATATACAGATGTCCAACTAATCAGCAGTAACTTAACTTAAATATAGTAGTAAAAAAAAAAGGGAAACAAAAGTAATATACAGGTATATAGGCACTAAACATAATTAATAGTACAATTTTTTTTTAGATAGGTATTGCAATACAATAAGTAAAATTAATGATTGAATTTTAAAAACTTTGTAAACCTCCGTTATATAGTAGGAAATCTTAAAAAAAGCTAAAAAAAAAATAGACAACGTTTTAACAATATAGGAAAAACTAATTCGAAACACGCAGACAATAACGGTGAGATCGACAACAACCTGATAATAGAAGATACGGTCAATATTGATAACAAGCAGATTATTATTCTTTTGGCGATCATAGCAGTTGTGAAGGTAATAGAATTAGTGTACACTCTGTACCGAGACCACCGAAGAGGGCTTAGAAAAAAATATCTTAACAGGCCAGCGCAAATTACGATTCAAAAGTAAAAAGAAAGAAACAAGATTTAAAACAAATGTATAAATAGAATACGTAAATTAATAAACATGAACGAATGGAACAGTTAAAAGATATAAAGGAGGAGTTAATGAACATTTTAAGTAACTTCAATAAAACCATAAACAGGGGCTATACACAAAAAACGCTTAAGGAAAAGAAAGAACTTGTGGAAAATCTAGAATCACAAGCAATATTGATAATAAAACAAGAAACTACTGCAGAAAAAGCATTGAAAATAAAGGAGATTTATACATATGTATATATGCTAAAAGCAAAAAAAATTCTAGAACTAATAGAAAGCCGAGAAGAAATAAGTATGCCTTTTGATATACGAACCGCGACGTCACTCGTCCAGTCATATGATGGAAAAGTAGAAGAAACAGAAGCTTTCATCGAATCAATAGAACTGCTAGATGAGCTTACGCCATCAGATCAGAAAGAAATTATGATCAAATTTATCAGAACCAGCATTACAGGGAAAGCTAAACACGCAATAACTAACGAAATTAGCACGGTTCCCTTAATTAAAGCGAAACTGACAAGGAAATTTTCTGTGAAAGTCTCATCTGAAGCAGTTCTAGCACAATTAAGATCGTGTCAGCAAGGAAATAGAAAAATTACCGATTTCTCTGCACAAGTCGAAGACCTGTCAAGGCAGCTGACTAGAGCATTCATATCGGAGAAAATCGCGACTGGAGAGTCAGCCGAGAAATTGGCAGAAAAATTTTCCATTCAGACGTTCGCAAATAACGTATCTAATAGAGATACAGAATTGATACTAAAGGCGAGTAATCTCACAACTCTAACTGAGATTACAGCAAAGGCAGTTGCAGTGGATAAACCACAGCAGAATAACGTGTTGCACTACCAAAGCAGACAACCACAAATATTTAGATCTAATTCAAACCAATTCATATAGAACATTACAATAGAAGATTTAATAGGAACAGATGGCAAAGCCTACAGAACCAAAGATTCACTAATACTGGCCATCTAATCAACCCAAACAGAAACTTCTCGAATCAGAATAACTTCCGGAATTCAAACCAGAACAATTACCGTAACCATCAGTGGAATAATGGAAACCAACAAAGTAATAGAAGAATTCGATTCCATGGTTCGGGAGAATGCCAAGCCCCCCAACCAGAAGAAGAAACAGATCGGTTGGGGGAGACCTCACAAATAAACTAAGAGTCCACACGTTAAATATCTCTCTCACTAATTTCGTAAAAGCGTATGTAGATATGTGTAGTTCAGTATGCACATTTATAATCGACACAGGAGCAGAGATATCAATTTTTAAAAGAGGCAAAATAAGCGCCGACCAACGATACTATCCTAAAAATACTTGTGTCGTACAAGGTGTCACAGATAGTACAAGAAAATCAATAGGAGCAACCTACGCTACCCTCACCTTCAACGATAAATATTCGATCGAACACTTGTTCCAAATAGTAGACGACGATCTAGCCATCGAGGCAGATGCAATTTTAGGACTTGACTTCCTAGCTAAATTCAAAGCCTCCATTGATTACGACACTTGGATACTTACATTAAATACAGCCGAGGAGTCAATCGAAATACCCGTAATGAGTGGTCCAACGTTATCGTGATACCACCCCGATGCGAAATTGTTAAAAACATCAAAAGTATAAAATCAGAAGCTAACGATATTGTCGTAATTGGCGAAGAATTCGAACCAGGAGTTTTCGTAGGAGGAACAATAACCTCAGCGAAAGACCCATTAGTTAGAATATTGAATACGACAACTAAAACAATAACTATCCAAGAACCCAAATTTCAAACCAAACCTTTAGCACATTTTAACATTCAGAATAAAAATATTCCCAACAAGAACAGAGCAAATCGAGTAATTTCTGCTTTAAATCTATAGTCCATACCAAATTATGCTAGACCTCAATATGAAAAATTATGTCAGGAATATCAAGACATATTTTCCCTCGAAAATGAACCACTTTCAACTAATAATTTCTATGAACAACAAATAGAGCTATCAGATAAAGTACCGGTATACACAAAAAACTATAGAATCCCGGAGGCACACAAATCGGAAATCGATAATCAAGTGAAGAAAATGCTGGATAATAAAATAATAGAAAACTCTGTTTCCCAATTCAACTCTCGAATTCTATTAGTACCAAAAAAATCAAGTACTCAAAACAAAAAGTGGCGACTAGTGGTAGATTTCAGAAATTTAAACAAGAAAGTACTTTCAGATAAATTCCCACTGCCACGAATAGAAGATATATTAGATCAAATGGGCCGTGCAAAATATTTTTCAACACTAGACCTTATGTCTGGATTTCACCAAATTTCTTTAGACCGAGCTTCTAGAAAGTACACAGCTTTCTCAACCAACCAGGGACACTACCATTTTACTCGATTTCCTTTCGGACTTAATATAAGCCCAAACAGTTTTCAGCGAATGATGACAATCGCTATGGCAGGTCTAACACCAGCAGTCGCATTTTTATATATTGATGACATAATAGTCATCGGATGCTCACAAGCACATCACTTAAAAAATTTGTCATCCGTATTCAAGAGATTACGAGAGAGAAATCTCAAATTAAATCCAGAAAAATGCAAATTTTTTCAAACGGAAGTTACATACCTTGGTCACAAAATTTCAGTACAAGGTATAAGCCCAGATAGCTCAAAATATGATGTTATAAAAAATTATCCTATACCCAAGAGCGCAGATGAAGTCAGGCGTTTCGTAGCATTTTGTAACTATTACCGTCGTTTTGTTCCTAACTTCGCAGATACTGCACTACCCTTAAATAGACTGCTCCGGTAAAAGGCAATATTGGAATGGTCTGAAACTCACCAAAAGGCCTTTGATATTTTAAAATCAGCGCTTATGTCGCCCATAATATTAGAATACCCTGATTTTAATAAAGAATTCATTATATCCACAATCCACAAACGCATCAAACACTGCCTGTGGGGCAATTCTATCCCAAAATTTTGATAGACAAGAACTACCTATCGCATACGCAAGTAAAACATTCACACAAGGAGAGAGCAACAAATCAACAATTGAAAAAGAACTAACAGCCATACATTGGGCTATAACATATTTTAAACCATATGTTTATGGACGAAAATTTATAGTAAGAACGGAAAATAGACCATTAGCATATTTGTTCGGAATGAAGAATCCGACATCGAAATTAACCCGAATGCGATTAGATTTGGAAGAGTTTGATTTCGAAATCCAATATATCAAAGGAACTGAAAATTCTGGACAATGACACAAGTGTGCAGTCTGATCAACTGCGTATCACTGAGGCCTTGGCACCATCAGAAGTAACAAAATTACCAGAATTAAAAATCAACGTTGTTAATAAAAGAAGAATTGAACTCACATAAGCGTATAACAAGAATAAATAATACCCAATCAGTAGAACCCGCACTAGTGCAGGCATTTGAAGCATTGGAAGAGTATATTGACAAACAACTTCAGACCAAGACTCTGAAGATGTCTGCAGAGAGTCAAATTCTTAATATGATAAATATAACCGCATTTAAAGGCCTATGTAATAAAATTTTAAATAAAATACAAATAATAATATATAAACCACAGATTCAAGTGACTGATATAGAAAAAATAAACCAAATACTATACGACTTCCACTCAACCCCGACGGGAGGACACATAGGACAGTCAAGGATGTTTAGCAAACTAAAAGATATATACACGTGGAACAACATGAAAAAATCAGTAGCTAGATATGTCAACAAATGTGAACTTTGCTCAAAAAACAAACATCAAAAACACAACAAAGAAGCAATGGTTGTAACAACCACGCCAATAAAGGTTTTTGACATAGTGTCAATAGACACAGTTGGACCATTCACAAAGACACAAAATGACAATAGGTATGCCGTAACTATCCAGTGCGATTTAAGTAAATACATCGTGATTATCCCAACAGAAGATAAAGAGGCAAACACAATAGCAAAAGCAGTAGTCAACGGATTCATACTAACATATGGTCCAATGAACAAGTTGAAAACTGACCTAGGAACAGAATATAAAAATCAGGTCTTCACAGAAATCTGCAAAATTTTAAAAATAAAACAACTATTTGCCACCGCAGCGCACCCAGAAACAACATGAGCGCTCGAGAGAAATCACAAATGTCTGAACGAATACTTAAGATCATTCGTTAATGAGAATAGAGATGACTGGGACAACTGGATACCTTACTATACATTTTGCTACAATACCACACCTAACACGGTACACACATACACCCCATTCGAACTCGTATTTGCTAAAAGAATAAGCCTACCATCTGAACTTAATATCGACCATCCAGACCCCGTCTATAATCACGAGTTGTATAGTAAAGAAATAAAATATAGATTGCAACAAACGATAAATAAAGTAAAAGAGCACCTTAACACATCAAAAGCAAAACGAAAACAAACAAGTGAAATAAGTAGCCACCCAATATTATTAAAAATTGGCGATAAAGTCTTGATAAATTCAAAAAATAGAAAGAAACTGGACCCATTATATAATGGTCCATACACAGTGAAATCTATAGATAATGTAAACTGTACAGTAGAAGATAGGAATAAAAATACAATTATAGAAATACACAAAAATAGGCTAAGGAAAATAGATAATTAAACTAAAACATAAACATAAGAACATAAATTAGTGTATATAGAGTATGTAAACAAAACCATAGCAATGTAACAAAATCGAATAGGATTACTCATTAATAAGCATGTACAAAAAAAAAAAAAAATTAAAATAATAATAACAAAGATTGTTATTATAATTTTGTTTTCTCCGTAAAGGGAAAGGTGTGATGTTAATTCGCACAACAATTTCCTAATCAATTGAAAATACAAGAATGCTTATTCTGCATTCTTGCATTATTCAATTGACCCAAAATCCATCGCTCAATTAATCAATCACAATAAATGCGATCGATTGATTAATTGCAATTAAGCAAAAACATACGCTAAACAAAATATATGTCACAACCTTAAGAAGTGACTGAAATTGTTTACCTTCTTGCAACCAGCGTAATGCGGGTCAATTATATTGCGTCACATCTTTCTGCCGGAGTTAAACAAATAAATGCAAATATGCAATTGCGTCATGATCTATAATAATTGTAAACAAAATGCAAGTATGCCTTTTTGTATCAAGAAAGAAGAATTGCGTTAACGGTAAGAAACAATTTGTGTATAAATTAAGTAGCAATAACCGAATAAATGACAATTGCTTTTTACTAGTTATAGATACAACAAGTAGTCGTTTTATTTACCACTTGGCATCTGCTGTTTACAGCTGCGCGCGTCGTAGTAGCGGAGGTCTGCTTTTCACAAAGCTTCTCCTGCTTCATCGTTTAGAGATTTACATGATTAATTACTACATGGCGACCGTACATATAGATATATACAGCATCTATAGTATTATTACTTGGCGAACATCTATACACTCTACGTTTTTATTACAGTAGCAAGGGCTACTTTCCGAAATTTAAACAGATAATCTTTTGCCCCTTTTCAGGTATTCTCTCTCTGCAGAAGGTACAGATGCCAAAACGAAAGAAAGGATGAAGAGGGAAAGGAAAAGGATAGCGTATGGGAAATACGCTACAGAACATTAAGTTGGCCGATCCACAGTTTGACAATCCAGATCGCATCGATCTACTGATTGGAGCTGAGAGCTATTTCGAGTTACTGGCTGTTGGCCAAATCAAACTGGGAAAAAACTTACCCACAATACAAAATACAGTATTTGGTTGGGTGATTGGCGGAAGAATACAAACTACACAACGCTCTGAAGTCGCATGCGGAGTGTGCTCGCAAGAAGATGGCACTCTCGAGGAACAAATGGAAAGATTCTGGAAGTTGGAGGAGGTTGACAGCATCAGACAAGCCAAGACGGTTTCCGACCTCAGATGTGAGTCACATTTCGACCTAAATACACAAAGAGGCAATACAGGTCGCTTCATGGTTAAGCTGCCCTTTTACCAAGATCCGCATAATTGGGGCGAATCCAAGGATATCGCTTTACATCGGTTCCATTCTTTGGAACGAAAGTAAAACAAGAATCCAGAGATGAAAAGGCAATACATTGATTTCATAAGGGAATATATTGCATTAGGCCATATGGCGGAAGTCAATTTAAGAGATCTTCCTACATCGCATAACTTTTGCGCATCATTGCGTGATGAAATCAGACAGCACAACTACGAAATTACGAGTAGAGGTCTATGTCTCAATGAAAACCTCATCGAATGTATCATTGAATGACATTTTACATACTGGCCGAATAGCCCAGGATGAGCTTTTCTTCATACTGCTACGGCTTCGATTACCACGATATGTCTTTCCAGCTGACATTGAAAAAATGTACCGCCCAGTACAAGTCATCAAGGATGACAGAAAATTCCAATCAATCTTCTGAAGGGACGACCCATCACAGCCCACAAAATTTTATCAGCTGCAGACAGTCACATACGTTTTGTAACAACGGCGCCATTCTTGGCAACGAATTGTCTCCAAAGCCTAGCCCGACAGAATGAAACACTGCATCCCTTGGGCTCGTTGATATTTAAGCAACGATGTCATGACCTGGTCAAATCACTTGAGAGAAGCTGTTCAAATGCAGGAACAATTAAACGAAATTTTGTTATCCGCCGCATTCAAGTTACGAAGTGGTGTACTTATCAACCTACGATAATCCAAAACATACGCCTTGAGGACATCGCCCTTCAGTTAGATCTTGCTGATGACAATGAGTGTCACATTAAAACACTCGGTCTGACATGGCTCCCACGGACGGATGAATTTTCGGTTAGAACCCAGTGGACCGAAGGAGGAAAGGTCACAAAGAGGAAGGTACTGTAGCAATTAATTTAGCGAAATTACAATTTGATAATTTGTTGTGGATTACCGGAATTGATGTTCTTTAATTCATCTTCATCTGAAAGGTTACCGGGGTGTTCCTCTTCCTTTCTCCAACTTTAGTATCGCGTTCCGTCATTAAGTTTCGCCGCTTGGACCTTTCTTGTAAACACTAAATGTTCATTCAGCCAAATCAGAGCGAGATCATTTGGGTAATATGCTTCCGATTCATCATCATTGGGAGTGTCGTCGTATTGTTGGTGAATTTTATATTTAATCATTTTTGTAATTTGTCCTTTTTGCTTGGTGTTTACCAAGCCTGTCCTAACGGTGACATCAGGTTCATTTAGAGCGTCCGAAAGACAATGAGCGGCAGTTAAAATTACATTTGTTTTTACGATAATTCCACTGCACAAAAACTGTCCTTTTAGGCAGATTCCTCCTTTTCTGCCTAGCGTTGTTATTATGATTAGACGCGCCAAATAGGGGTATACATCCGGTGTTGTAACATAATTTCCTTCTATTATCGGGGTGGTATTTCCTAACGATAAGTACGTTGCAAATGCAATATATACGCAGAAAAACATTCTGTTATAATGAAATATGTGTATTTGCTCTTTTATTGTGTTTTCCCCGATATTCATGAAGATGATCCAGTGATTTTTCAGGTTTATTCATTGGATTTCCTCAAGCTATAGATGGAACGATTGTTATGAAAAGTTCGTATGTAATTTTTTTTCTTGCTTGCCTCCTTAAATGGTAGAGTTCGTTGGCAATTTTATTTGTTCAACTTCTTCAGATTTTTTGTAAGTAAAATCTTTATTCCATGGTATCTGCGTTAGTTTATCAACTTCATATGAAAAAGATTTGAGATAAGCATGGGCAAAAGTGATTGCTATTTCAAAGCAATTAACCTACCTACTTTTGCGTTGCTACTGATCCTTTAAGTCTTAATTCGACACGAAACAAGATAAAACCATTATCATTTTCCCAGTCTGTGGAAGAACATTTGTCCCTGGCCTGGGTGTGGATATTACTTTCATCACACCAGCACATTGGACTCCCGCATTGCAACTGAAAAAGAAACAAACAAAAAACACCACAAAGAATCCTTCTTAAATTGTAAAATGATGAATTAATCTTACCTAATTGCTGATGTCAGCTGAACATCTCACAGCAGAAGTAAATATGTCAGAACGAACATTCCGCGTAAAGAAGAAATCGTACTAGAACACAAAATGGAAACGAGGTACGAGCAAGAAAGTCTCATTACACATCACGTTCCGCCATGCGCCCTGAATGCGACACAGAATGGTCGGTCCCAAGTTGCGTCGTTGATTACCACAGATGTAATACCAGGAATGCGACATTGTCGTCGTCATTTCTAGATAAATGAGTTGAGTTTTGTTTTCTTTGCGATGCCTACAGGGAAATTTTTACATCTTTTTAAGAATAAGTAAGTTGTATTTAAAGCTTATATGCATTTATGCCAGATTTAAAAGGGTGGGGCTCGAAATTGAAGCTACTTTTGACGACGACATATTTTGTGGCACAGCACTTGCTATGTTCTAATTTCGTAACATGTATTCGAAAATTATTATTTGTCGCAATCGTTCTATTTCACTGCGCAGCGGAATATGGTACATCTAGGAACAAGTGCAGCAACTCGTGCGTGCTGCTTCCAGCTACAGCTAAGCCAGCGGAAGTTATGGTTTTTAAGAATTTATAAATTATTCCCGGTGAGTAAAATTTCTAATTCAATTCAATGCCTAATTCAATTTAATTAGAAATAAATTGCATTTACGCAAAATATTTTTTTTAGATAATAAGTTGAAAGCAGCCTGTGGCGGCAATAACTAAAATGGTAACACTCATGACAAATGATGAGGTGCAGTTGCTATGCCAAGTTATTGTTGCTATGCCAGTTGTTGCTATGCCAATATTGTTGCCATGCGCCTTTGACTACCGTTCTTTGGTGCCGTGTGCAAACTCTGGCTATATAAACAGCAGTCTGACTTGGCTCGACCTCTTTTTCAGTTTGGCAGTGCAGTGATCAAGTGGTTATCGATTCCTAGTGTTATTTCCCAGTGTTCTAATTCCTACTAATAAATCAAATACTTTATTTAGTTGACGATTAAAATAAATATTCTTCTTCTGGGTCTCGACTGGATTAAGGGTATTGTTTTGATAAGCGACTAAAATAAAGATTCTTATTGTGGGTAGCGACTGCAATAAGAATTTAATACTAATCCAACAAGTGCTTTATTTTGGTTAGACGGTTGAAAATCGAGATTTTTATTCTGGGTACCGACTGGATTAAAGATCTTATTTTTGACAGCGACTAAAATAAAGATTCTTACTGTGGGTATCGACTGCAGTAAGAATAAATTACTAACACCAAACTCTTTATTGCGGGTCTCGACTGTAATAAAGATTCTTATTGTGGGTATCGACTGCAATAAGAATAAATTACTAACTCAAAACACTTTATCGCGGGTCTCGACTGTGATAAAGATTCTTTCTGTGGGTACCGACTGCAGTAAGAATAAATTACTAACACCAAACACTTTATCGCGGGTCTCGACTGTGATAAAGATTCTTTCTGTGGGTAGCGACTGCAGTAAGAATAAATTACTAACACCAAACTCTTTATTGCGGGTCTCGACTGTAATAAAGATTCTTATTGTGGGTATCGACTGCAATAAGAATAAATTACTAACTCAAAACACTTTATCGCGGGTCTCGACTGTGATAAAGATTCTTTCTGTGGGTAGCGACTGCAGTAAGAATAAATTACTAACACCAAACACTTTATCGCGGGTCTCGACTGTGATAAAGATTCTTTCTGTGGGTACCGACTGCAGTCAGAATTACTAACCTCATTTTATTCTGGGTCTCGACTGGAATAAAAACAAAATATCCCAATCCTAAAAACCTTAATAGAGAACCAAGTGAATCAGCTGCCAAACACTGATCAGGTGAGTACAAAGTCAGATACAGTAAAATAAATTTTCTTTTAAAATAATGAAATACAGTAAGAATAAATAAATTTCCGTGTAACTAAAATAATCTTATCGCTTACATAACATAAATTATATATCGTCGTAATCTTTTTCAATTGCTAAGGTTTCTGTGAAATTCTTAAAGGAGTTTTAAATATCAGAATAAAACTGCTCCCTCGTTTACCGCTCGGCCGGAGCAAATTTTGATCCAACAGATAACAAAAACGTTACAATTGGTGTCAGGTGTGGGGTATTGAAAAATATTCCCTCAAATATTTTGTCCCACTCAAATACTCGTTTAGGTGTTTAAGATTTCTGAATGAATTCCTCGAAGTCTCGCGATTTTAACTAAGCTATTATTTTCGATTTTAAGTTATTTTTTAAAAAAAACGAAGTGAAAACTCTTCGTAACGATTGAAACTCCTTACTCCTCTGGGAGATCAATCTTTTTCAAGAATTTAAATAAACGCTACACTGTTACGGCATTTACGTATAATTGCGGCTTTTGTGATCTCTTTTGTTATAATTGAGTTGCTCAAAATGGATTCCGAACAGCTGAAGGAGCTGAAGGATGAAATTAAGGCCATGGCAGCAGCTTTGGTGAAAGAGCTTTCTAACGAAATCAAGGTCGAATTACAAAAAGAACAAGCTGCGTCTGTTACAGCCATAGAGTCAGGAATCACTGATCAAGTGACTAAACTATCGAAGAAAATGGACGAGTTTGATAAGACTTTAAGTGGGACGGGATTCGTTAACCGAGTTTTTGAAGACTTTTCTTCTCTGGCAAATACGTCTTCTCCTACAACTACTACTACGTCGACTACAACTTCTGTAACTACAACTTCGGTAGCATCACCTATCTCTTCGAGCGCAGCAATAGTTCATTCAATTACACCTGCAGTGTCTATTAGCAGCTCGCTACCCAATTCTTCTGTGTCTTCTCAGGGACACCTGCCGTCGACCTATACAAACCAAACATTTAAGTATCCTGTTCAACCCACTTCAAGCTGGAGTCACCGGCCAATTAATGGCCACTTTCCAGTGAACCCTGCACGAAGTCAGCCTGCTGTGCAATCTGTTGAACAAGCTCCTTTACCAAGAGACTCCGTCGCAAGGCTTTATTCCCTACAACAGCCTAATTCAAATTTGGCGCAGCAGTCTAACATCATTTTTGCTCAGCACCCTAATTCTAACTTTGCTCAGCAATCTAATGCCATGTTTGACCAACAGTTTAACTCAAATTTTACTCAGCGACCTAGTTCGAATTTTATGCAACAGCCTAATCCTAACTTAGGCGGGCAGCCTAACTTCGACTTCATGCCACCTCCTTCTTCGAATTTTAAACGACAGCCTTCGTTTCCCCCAACTTCAAATGCAGGAGCTGTCAGCTCTGGACCAGTCGGGCTAGTCTGCAATCTAAATCCTTTTGACGGGACAGTATCCTGGTCGGATTATAGAATACAATTCGAGATCGTAGCACGAAATAACAACTGGTCAGAGCAAGAGAAAGCTGACGCAATGGCGACACAACTGCGAGGTAATGCTCTATCAGTACTAAGCGTTTTCCCTCCAGGTCATCGCATTCAATACGGAGAGCTAAACGCGTTGCTAGAACAGCGTTTTGGAGTCGACTCCTACTCGAGCCAAGTGCAGTTCTGTGGAAGATCGCAAGGTGCGAGAGAAAGTTTTGCAAATTTTGCACTGGAGTTACAGCGACTTGCTACAACTGCATTTCCCTCCTGCCCAACGGATGTCGTTGATAGGATGGCAGCGTTACGATTTTTGGAAGGAATTCGGGACGACGAGTTGAGGACTTTGGTCAGAGTTCGGGGACCAAAATCACTGCATGAAGCAGTGAACGCAGCACAAGAACTAGCCACAGGAATTAATGTGGGAAGGAATGCCAGAGTTCATGTCGCGCAGGCCTCGGCTGATAGACGCAATTATGGAAGACGTAGAAAACCGACGAAAAACGTTGTAACAGCTAGAGAACAAGAGGTTCTCGGCTCTTTCGCTGGGAACACAACTACGGCATTAACAAACCCCCCCCAGGCTATACGATTCGTTTACTCCAGCTTCCCATATCGAGATCCCACCCGCAGTTTCTATAGATTCGGGAAACGCATCAACATCGACCCACAGGGGCACCAGTCGATGAACATTCCTCCTGCCCCAAATAATAGAAACCACGCTGACGACCCCGCGGAATTTCTAGCTATAACCCCATCATCTCAAACGATTTCTGAAATTTTAAATAATGAGCCTCCTAGTAGTGAACGTCCAGAAGCTATGGAAAATCAATTGGAAGTGACTATCCAAGCCGTAGGTCCTTCTAAAGACAGTCTCACCGTCCAAGGACTATTAAACGAGAAGCCTTGTAGTTTCATCTTAGACACTGGAGCCACAGTCTCTATTGTTCACCCTACCTTTCTAAGCCGTTCATCACTGACAAAGCTTGAGAAGTCGCATGTCGTGATTAGGAGCGTAACGGGTAGCCGGATAGATGTGCTAGGTCGACTGAAGGTCGAACTTCACTTAGGAACTTATCGTGTCCACCACACGATGCTGGTCGCTCATATTGAGCCTTTGTGCATATTAGGCGTGGATTTCTTGGATGGTAACAATTGCCGGCTAGATTTCGAAAGGAATGTGCTACAAATAGGGAATGGGACCGTGAATCTTAGTAAACCCGATTACCCCGAGATAAAAATAAATCTCCAAGAAAGCATATTGCTGACCGCTCTTAGCGAAACCATTATTCCTGTAAATCGAAAGCGAAATGTGGAAGATGGACCGATTTTACTATTAGACCCTAGGACCGATTTACCATACGGCATACACGCTGCGCGCGTCTTAGTAGAGTCAAAAGCGGAAAATATCCCAATTCGATTTATTAACTTATCAGCTACTGATGTTTTCCTTCCTCGGGATAGCTTCATCGGATGTCTGGAGCCTGTCATTATTGTAAACGCGGTCGCTTCTACGAGCGATGCAGAGCTAGACCCTCTTGGTGTCATTCTCAACGGAGTGCCCGAGGGACTGTCTAGCGAAGACAAGCAACAGCTGACCTCCCTTCTAGATGAATTTCGCGATATTTTTTCCACTGGCCCTAGCGACGTAGGCCGAACAGGAATCACAAAACATCACATTGATGTCGGCGAAGCGAAACCTTTCAGGATTCCACCTCGAAGGGTCCCATTGGCAAAAAGGGCCGAGGCCGAGCAATTGGTACAGGAAATGGAGAGCAATAACATTATCAGGCCATCCAATAGTCCTTGGGCGTCCCCCGTAGTTCTTGTTAAGAAGAAGGATGGCAGTACCAGGTTTTGCGTGGACTATCGGCGGCTAAACGATATCACCAAGAAAGATTCTTATCCTCTCCCCAGGATGGATGATACGCTCGTTTCTTTCTCCGGATCTACGTGGTTTTCTACCCTCGACCTCCAAAGTGGCTATTGGCAAGTCGAAATGAGCGAACAGGATAGAGAGAAAACGGCCTTCGCGACTGGAGCCGGTCTTTGGGAGTTTAACGTAATGCCCTTTGGTCTGTGTAACGCCCCCGCCACCTTCGAACGTTTAATGGATGGCGTATTTCGTAAACTAGGTACAGAAACCGCTCTAGTATATCTCGATGACATTATCGTTCATGGGCGTGACATCGAAGACCACCTTGCTAACCTGAGAAAGGTATTTCAGCGACTCCGTGCAGCCAATTTAAAACTTAGCCCGAACAAATGTCATCTTCTTCGTCCAGAAGTGAAATACCTAGGACACATAGTATCTGCGACGGGATTGCAAACGGATCCAAGTAAGACGGATACTATTCAAAATTGGCCAGTACCTAAGACGAAGAAAGAGGTACGAAGCTTCCTTGGACTGGCATCTTACTATCGAAGGTTCGTTCAGGATTTCTCTACTATCGCTAAGCCTCTATCCGAATTAACTGAAGACAAGAGGAAATTTCTGTGGGAAAAGAGGCAACAGGATGCCTTCGAGGAATTGAAGTTACGATTAATTTCCCCTCCTATCCTGTCTTTCCCACAAGCAAAAGGAGAATTCATACTCGATACGGATGCCAGTCAAACAGGGATCGGAGCTGTCCTAAGCCAAGTTCAAGATGGAAATGAAAAAGTGCTCGAATACTATAGCAAAGCGCTCAGCAAGCCTGAAGGAAATTATTGCGTTACCAGGAAAGAGCTGCTGGCTGTAGTACGAGCAACAAGTCACTTTCACCATTACTTATTTGGTAGACCATTTCGAATCCGCACAGATCACGCCTCACTTCGTTGGCTATTAAATTTTAAAGATCCCGACGGACAGTTGGCGAGATGGCTGGAGAGGATACAGCAATACGATTTCGTCATCGAACATAGACCTGGCCGGAAACACCTAAACGCGGATGCTTTGTCACGTCGACCATGCGAAAATTGCGTTCATTGTGACCAGAAAGAAAACCGAGAGCAAACGCAACTCGTAGACTTGGTAGCCATCGAACCAGCATTCGACTTAGCTTCAGAACAAGACCGAGATTCTACTCTACGAATCGTGAAATCCTGGTTACAACAGAATCAGAGACCGTTGAGAGAGCAAATTATTTCCGAAAGTCCTACTCTGAAAACATTTTGGTCGCGGTGGGAATCATTGCAACTAGTGGACGATGTTTTACACTTCACCAGGCACGGGCACCAGGACATCCTTGTAAAAGTCGCACCATCGGACCATACCTCCGAAATTCTCCAGAACTTTCACAATAAGCCAGAAGGCGGACATTTTGGAGTAAGAAAAACGGTCGAAAAGATTAAAGAACGTTGGTACTGGCCTACTTTGCAAGCTGACGTAGAAATATGGTGCGCCAAGTGTCCTCTCTGTCACTCCAAAAGAGGCCCTGCTAGAAAAACCAGAGGAAACCTTCAAATCTACAACGTAGGAGCTCCCTTCGAAAGAATCGCGATTGACGTACTGGGTCCACTCCCAAAAACCGATAGAGGAAACAAATACGTTATAGTCGTAATCGATTATTTTACGAAGTGGCCAGAAGCTTTTGCGACACCAGATCAAAAGGCCGAAACCATAGCAGACGGACTTATCGAGAACGTACTTACTAGATTTGGCATGCCTTTCCAACTGCATTCGGACCAGGGCCGAAATTTTGAGTCTGACCTTCTACAAGTAATTTTACAACGCTTGGGCATAGAAAAAACTAGGACAACTGCTCTCCACCCTCAATCAGACGGGATGGTTGAGCGATTTAATCGAACGCTTCTAGATTACCTGTCCAAGTTTGTCAGTACTAGCCAAACGAACTGGGACCAGTTCCTCCCTTTCGCACTTCTGGCATATCGATCCTCCATTCACGAGAGCACCAAATTCACTCCCGCGCGCCTCAACTTTGGTAGAGAACTAAGATTACCTTCAGACCTTTCTTACGGCCCTTCACCTGGCGGATGTAACACAGCAGTAGATTATGCCGAGAGGCTGACCCAGACCCTTGAAAAAATCCACTCTTTAACCCGGAAGCATCTAACTCTGTCGTCCTACCAGATGAAGACCCAATATGACCTTAGAGCGCATCCTCTCCAATTTTCTGAGGGCGAACAAGTCTGGATTTACAATCCAAAACGCCGAAAGGGCAAAAGTCCCAAACTGCAACGTGACTGGGAAGGCCCTGGCACGGTATTGTCTAAGCTAAACGATGTCCTCTATAGAGTTGAGTTCCCAGGAGGTCGAGTGAAAAAGGTCCTCCACATAGACAGACTAGCTAAATTTTGTAGCGAAGAGACTCGAGCTAATAACACCTTTAGCGTTGGGGTCGACTCGAGTGTAGACAACACAAATGCTATTAGCTGTATCGCACCGTGGGTTAAATACTCCAAGCCAGCCGTACCGAATTTTCTAAGAAAATGTGGTTTCAAGATAGGGAAAGGGTTGGGTAAAAACTTGCAGGGTAAAGTCGAACCCATTACAGTTAGGTCTCGCACGTCGCGGGCCGGTTTCGGTGCAAAGGCCGAAAAATAAAACCTACCTCCCACTAACCCATAATCCATTCCCCCTTTCCTATTAACAAGCTAATCTACCATCCACTTCAGACTAACACACTAATCAACAGCCTTATCCCAAACACCCACACCTCGATTACATGCCATACACCAGCAGCGCAGAAAATGCTCCACCAAATAGTGAATTGGACCATTGAGAAAAGCTACAACTCAGCTGTTTACGAGTGAAGACATGAGAATTCCTGGCTCAAAAGTTACAGTCCCTGCGAATAAGTCATGAAAGATTCGCTCAGACCTAAAGGGTAGAATTCCTGAGTTTCAATCCTCTATAGCTTAGAATATACTCGGAGGTTACTTTTGAGGAAATAATCTATTTACAGTGAAACGTAATATTAGTCGGCCTTAGACGTTCACTTTAAACCTCTTGTCTCGCGACAATTACCTGGAACCGAAGTATTCACGAGCTTATTGGCGCCCAACGTGTACCCCGAGTACCCAGAGCCAATAAAGTAAGCAGATTTTTACAGGAATTCCTATCTTTATTACTTTTCCTGGATAGAGGTTCACTCTATAGATTCACTCTACGGAAATATCTATTGCTCAAAGTCGGAAATAAGCTGTCAGTAAAAACCCCAAAGATCCCTGTCGTAGAACCCTCGTTATCATATATAATTAATTTCTTTCATTTTTTCTTAAAAAAATACCTAAAGTAATTTTCTTTTCGTTTTTCACAAAAAAAAAAAACCAAAAATATCATCTCAAAAATTTCATCCGCAAAATTTCAATATATTCCCCAAACCACAAAATTGCATTCTCAACGTCATATAAAAAAAAAACCCGTTAAAATCAGTAACTAAATTTCTATCTCGACGAAAAAAAAAAAAATTTCCAACTTCTATACAACGACCGAAATTCCAATCATCGCACGCGCCATGTATGTATGTACATACCTCATCTAAGTGCATTCCATTACATTTTACTGCACTGAGCTACAAGGGACCGTTAAATTGAAAATAAATTTTCGTCTCAGCAAATTTTGTTTCGATTGAAACACATGTATAACGGTTACCGTGATCGCCTGATTTCATGCCAGCCGGATAATGAATAGCCAAGAGGACCCGTTAGGGCTCTTTAAATAGCGAGCTCATGGCTTTATGAGCCACAGTTGAATTTAAACTTCGAAAAAATGGAATCGTCCAACGATATAGCCAAGGAGACTAAAAACTCGCCGCCAACACCAGGCAAGACCATCGAGCGCGAGGTCAAGAAGATCTGGGAGCTGGAAAAGCAGCTTAAACAGCTACAAGCGGCCAGGCAGATCAGGAAGATAGGAAGGCGACTGCAGCACCTGCAACTGGAG
This sequence comes from Dioctria rufipes, assembly GCA_963924295.1. Classification (NCBI taxonomy): domain Eukaryota; kingdom Metazoa; phylum Arthropoda; class Insecta; order Diptera; family Asilidae; genus Dioctria; species Dioctria rufipes. The sequence goes on from OZ002744.1 coordinate 139,555,717, forward strand.
GAATCGGAGGTGATTGAAATCACCAATTCTCCACCGCAATCCCCAAGTCACCAACCCGAGACAGCGCCAATACCATCGGGATCAGCAGCCGTAGCCAATGAGCCTCAGCAGACATCAGCGCCTAAGGTGAAGATACTGGAGGACCTTGTGCTGGTACCTGCCAACGAGACGAGCAACGATCTCCATCTGATTGTGACGGACCACCAGACAGGAACCGTGGAGGACATCACCGTTTCCTGGGACGCCTTGGTAAGATCCAAGAAGCGTAAACAACGCATAACCACTAAAGATGGTACTCGGTACAATATTCGTTTACTGAAAGATGGAAATATAAAAATTTTAAAATAAAAAAAAAAAAAACTCATAAAAGGAACTATGTATTTGTTATTTTCCACTCCATTAATTGTTTCCTCGAATCAGCAGTGGGGCTTTTACAAACTTTGTGCAGATTGTTGCTTTGCTCTTATAAGGACTCGGTCGGAACTTCGAGTCTGAAGAAGGGGGCAATGTAGCAATTAATTTAGCGAAATTACAATTTGATAATTTGTTGTGGATTACCGGAATTGATGTTCTTTAATTCATCTTCATCTGAAAGGTTACCGGGGTGTTCCTCTTCCTTTCTCCAACTTTAGTATCGCGTTCCGTCATTAAGTTTCGCCGCTTGGACCTTTCTTGTAAACACTAAATGTTCATTCAGACAAATCAGAGCGAGATCATTTGGGTAATATGCTTCCGATTCATCATCATTGGGAGTGTCGTCGTATTGTTGGTGAATTTTATATTTAATCATTTTTGTAATTTGTCCTTTTTGCTTGGTGTTTACCAAGCCTGTCCTAACGGTGACATCAGGTTCATTTAGAGCGTCCGAAAGACAATGAGCGGCAGTTAAAATTACATTTGTTTTTACGATAATTCCACTGCACAAAAACTGTCCTTTTAGGCAGATTCCTCCTTTTCTGCCTAGCGTTGTTATTATGATTAGACGCGCCAAATAGGGGTATACATCCGGTGTTGTAACATAATTTCCTTCTATTATCGGGGTGGTATTTCCTAACGATAAGTACGTTGCAAATGCAATATATACGCAGAAAAACATTCTGTTATAATGAAATATGTGTATTTGCTCTTTTATTGTGTTTTCCCCGATATTCATGAAGATGATCCAGTGATTTTTCAGGTTTATTCATTGGATTTCCTCAAGCTATAGATGGAACGATTGTTATGAAAAGTTCGTATGTAATTTTTTTTCTTGCTTGCCTCCTTAAATGGTAGAGTTCGTTGGCAATTTTATTTGTTCAACTTCTTCAGATTTTTTGTAAGTAAAATCTTTATTCCATGGTATCTGCGTTAGTTTATCAACTTCATATGAAAAAGATTTGAGATAAGCAAGGGCAAAAGTGATTGCTATTTCAAAGCAATTAACCTACCTACTTTTGCGTTGCTACTGATCCTTTAAGTCTTAATTCGACACGAAACAAGATAAAACCATCATCATTTTCCCAGTAATCAGCATCATTAATGTTTCGCTGAAATCCTGCTTGTTGTGATGCCTGTGGAAGAACATTTGTCCCTGGCCTGGGTGTGGATATTACTTTCATCACACCAGCACATTGGACTCCCGCATTGCAACTGAAAAAGAAACAAACAAAAAACACCACAAAGAATCCTTCTTAAATTGTAAAATGATGAATTAATCTTACCTAACCCCGAGGTTACACCTGCAAGTACAGCTTGCATGCAACTTGCACTGCCATACTTCTTGCACGTGTAACCTCTACTGCCATGCTGGCAGTACAGCTTTCAGCGAACTTGCATGCTGAAAAACCATGGCAGCTGGGAGATAGTAATTTGACATTTATACAGTTTTCAAAATGGCGGAAACGAAATGCTTGAGAGAAATTCATAAATTTATACCGGGAAAATGCAATTTTCTGGGATTATTTGCAATACATCATTTACCAACACCTTCATTTTCCTTTTTTCTTGGGTTTTTATCATTGTGATGCTTCCTTTATTGCCATAATTTTCCAATATACGCAAGAGTTTACGTCTCAATGCCATTTTTTAAATGAACTTGCATGCAAGCTGATAAGACATCAACCGTACTGCCTTCCGCTGTCAAGTTAAAAACCGTGTTGGAAGGGAGGCTTGCATGCAAGCTGTACTTGCAGGTGTAACCGTGGGGTAATTGCTGATGTCAGCTGAACATCTCACAGCAGAAGTAAATATGTCAGAACGAACATTCCGCGTAAAGAAGAAATCGTACTAGAACACAAAATGGAAACGAGGTACGAGCAAGAAAGTCTCATTACACATCACGTTCCGCCATGCGCCCTGAATGCGACACAAAATGGTCGGTCCCAAGTTGCGTCGTTGATTACCACAGATGTAATACCAGGAATGCGACATTGTCGTCGTCATTTCTAGATAAATGAGTTGAGTTTTGTTTTCTTTGCGATGCCTACAGGGAAATTTTTACATCTTTTTAAGAATAAGTAAGTTGTATTTAAAGCTTATATGCATTTATGCCAGATTTAAAAGGGTGGGGCTCGAAATTGAAGCTACTTTTGACGACGACATATTTTGTGGCACAGCACTTGCTATGTTCTAATTTCGTAACATGTATTCGAAAATTATTATTTGTCGCAATCGTTCTATTTCACTGCGCAGCGGAATATGGTACATCTAGGAACAAGTGCAGCAACTCGTGCGTGCTGCTTCCAGCTACAGCTAAGCCAGCGGAAGTTATGGTTTTTAAGAATTTATAAATTATTCCCGGTGAGTAAAATTTCTAATTCAATTCAATGCCTAATTCAATTTAATTAGAAATAAATTGCATTTACGCAAAATATTTTTTTTAGATAATAAGTTGAAAGCAGCCTGTGGCGGCAATAACTAAAATGGTAACACTCATGACAAATGATGAGGTGCAGTTGCTATGCCAAGTTATTGTTGCTATGCCAGTTGTTGCTATGCCAATATTGTTGCCATGCGCCTTTGACTACCGTTCTTTGGTGCCGTGTGCAAACTCTGGCTATATAAACAGCAGTCTGACTTGGCTCGACCTCTTTTTCAGTTTGGCAGTGCAGTGATCAAGTGGTTATCGATTCCTAGTGTTATTTCCCAGTGTTCTAATTCCTACTAATAAATCAAATACTTTATTTAGTTGACGATTAAAATAAATATTCTTCTTCTGGGTCTCGACTGGATTAAGGGTATTGTTTTGATAAGCGACTAAAATAAAGATTCTTATTGTGGGTAGCGACTGCAATAAGAATTTAATACTAATCCAACAAGTGCTTTATTTTGGTTAGACGGTTGAAAATCGAGATTTTTATTCTGGGTACCGACTGGATTAAAGATCTTATTTTTGACAGCGACTAAAATAAAGATTCTTACTGTGGGTATCGACTGCAGTAAGAATAAATTACTAACACCAAACTCTTTATTGCGGGTCTCGACTGTAATAAAGATTCTTATTGTGGGTATCGACTGCAATAAGAATAAATTACTAACTCAAAACACTTTATCGCGGGTCTCGACTGTGATAAAGATTCTTTCTGTGGGTACCGACTGCAGTAAGAATAAATTACTAACACCAAACACTTTATCGCGGGTCTCGACTGTGATAAAGATTCTTTCTGTGGGTAGCGACTGCAGTAAGAATAAATTACTAACACCAAACTCTTTATTGCGGGTCTCGACTGTAATAAAGATTCTTATTGTGGGTATCGACTGCAATAAGAATAAATTACTAACTCAAAACACTTTATCGCGGGTCTCGACTGTGATAAAGATTCTTACTGTGGGTAGCGACTGCAGTAAGAATAAATTACTAACACCAAACACTTTATCGCGGGTCTCGACTGTGATAAAGATTCTTTCTGTGGGTACCGACTGCAGTCAGAATTACTAACCTCATTTTATTCTGGGTCTCGACTGGAATAAAAACAAAATATCCCAATCCTAAAAACCTTAATAGAGAACCAAGTGAATCAGCTGCCAAACACTGATCATGTGAGTACAAAGTCAGATACAGTAAAATAAATTTTCTTTTAAAATAATGAAATACAGTAAGAATAAATAAATTTCCGTTTAACTAAAATAATCTTATCGCTTACATAACATAAATTATATATCGTCGTAATCTTTTTCAATTGCTAAGGTTTCTGTGAAATTCTTAAAGGAGTTTTAAATATCAGAATAAAACTGCTCCCTCGTTTACCGCTCGGCCGGAGCAAATTTTGATCCAACAGATAACAAAAACGTTACAGTACTTTCAGATATCGATCACTTGTTTCATCCGTGGTGCCTCATGAGCCCTGTGGTGGTGAGTGCCAAGATATTTCTCCAAAAGCTGTGGGTCTTGAAACTGGATTGGGATGCGGCAGTACCAATTGAGTTGCACACTAGATGTATCCCCTTTCGTCAGGCCCTCAAGTTTGTGAATGATATCAAGGTTCCCAGGCACGTTAGCTCAGGAAAGATACCACAAAAAATTCAGCTACATGCCTTATCTTATGTCTCAGAAAAGGCGTACGGAGCTGCAATATATCAGCGCCCAATTCTCCAAGACGGTACGATATTTGTAGGGTTAGTCTGCGCAAAATCGAGAGTAGCACCAACCAATACCACCACATTGCCAAGACTAGAATTATGTGCAGCGAAACTTACAGCTGACTTGGCTCAACGAGTAAAGATATATTTGAATGAGAACTATGCATGTTATTTTTGGGCACACCCCAAAATAGTTCCAGCTTGGTTAAGTTCACCATTAGCGTCCTACCACACAATTGTTTCCAAGCGTGTAGCCGCTATTCAAGAAAAAACTGCAATTGATCAATGGCATCACGTGCCTTCACGGCAAAATTCAGCAGACTTGGTGTCTAGAGGAATTCATCCCGAGAAATTGAAGGACTGCAGTTTATGGTTCTACGGCCTATTATTTCTGCACGGTAAAGAATTGGCATGACCATCTAAGACAGTGACTCGAAAAACAGACTTGGAGAAAAAGCAAGCCAAGGTGGTGTTATCAGTTAAGATAAGATACATTACCGACGCCATAGATCATCGCAATTCTTTTAAACATCTTGAGATTTGTATCAAATGCTCGCCAGGAGCCGGATGTACGTAAGAAGGCGGCACTAAGTGTAGAGGAATCAGAAGGGGCACTGGTGGTAATAATAAAGGAAGCGCAATCTCAAGGGTTCGGAGAAGATTTAAACAATTAACCCAGTTGCACCATGTAAAGTCAAATAGTAGCTTACCAATTCACACGTTGGCGCTCAAGCACTCTTGGCTCTTACTAGACGAAGATTATGGCCCATCAAGGGTAAGACCATAGCGCGGTCAATAGTACAGAATTGTGTCCGCTGCCGGAAATTCAAGCCACAACTTCTAGAGCAATTTATGGGCAACTTGCCGGCTCACAAAGTACAACAAGCGAGACCCTTCATTAATGTCGGAATAGATTTTTGGGGACCTTTTTGGGTGCATTTCAAGTTAATAGGAAAAAGATCCTCAAAGGCTTATGTTGCAAACAAAGCAGTCCACATCGAGGTCGTAAATGAGTTGACCACTGACGCCTTCATTGGAGCCTTGAAGCCATTCAGCAGTAGAAGAGGAAATTACGAAAACACCTACTGCGATAATGCGACAAGCTTTGTCGGGGCCAGCAATCAACTAACAGAATTGGAAAGAGTGATATACTGCAAGAAGTCACAGGAAAAGATCACAAAGTTCAGTACATCAAAAAGCGCAGACTTTCACTTCATTACTCCAAGGGCGTAACACTTCGACGGCTTGTGGGAGGCAGCCATCAAATCTGCCAAGCAGAAGAGTATATCTTCGGCATCGCTTACATACGAGGAGCTGGAAACTGTAATGACAGAAATAGAAGCCATATTAAACTCTCGCCCACTAACGCCAATGTCATCGAACCCAAATGACATCTCCGCAGTGACCCCAGATCATTCCTTAATTGGGGAGCCATTAACAAGCATAGTAGATCCTCATGCTGGCCCGGCAAAGGGAAGCTTACTTCAACGATGGAAGCTGGTCTCTCATTTGAAAAATAATTTTTGGCAACGATGGTAAAGAGAATACTTGAGCGAGCTTCAGCACCGCTATAAGTGGAAACAACGGTGCAACAACGTACAGCCCGGTAAAATGGTGGTGGTGAAAGATGAAAATCTTCCCGCATTAAATTGGCCACTAGGAAGAATAGTCCGAACCATCAAAGGCGATGACGGACTAATCAGAGTAGCAGACGTTAAAACTGCTTCTGGAGTATTCAGGAGACCAATTCACAAACTTGCTCCGTTACCAACAGAGCAGGGAGAGGCTTGTTTTTCCTCACAAACTGACAACCTACCAGCAGCTAAAAAGAAGCATTCAAGAGAACAAGTGAATAAGATTGGTCATTCGGACTCCTCCAGCTGCAGCGAAACAAAAAGGCCAACCGCAACTCATGAAGAGATCCCGTCTAAAAAATCTCATTCGTCAACTTCCGCTGCGAGCTCTTTTTTTCTCACATGCCTGGTCATGCCGATACTAGGGAGCTGTTAAATAGAAGTAACACCTTTTAAGAATCAGCCCGGCCTTTATTTTGAAGGTATGGGCTCGACCCACTTAATTTCCAATGATTGGAATTTGGGTATATACTATATATTACTATGATATGAAATCATATTCGCAGGAATTTGATATAATAAAAAACGGCACTGCCATCTTAAATCATGTCTGCAAGGCAGTAGATAAGCTATGACAGTTCTGGCCCACTTTCTTGAGCCTCCAGGATTTCGCCACAGATGGCGCCACCGTCGCTAGGTGGTTTGAGCCCATACTAAATGTAGGTTTGTGTCTTGGCTGTATTGGTTTGCGCCTTGGATACACCATTGTGTCTTGGGTGCACCATTGCGTCTCGACTGCACCCTAGCGGGATTAATCGGTACTACCGGGATGTGTCATTTGGTCTTGACTGCGCTCTAGCGGCATTAGCAGGTACTACCAGCATGCTCCCCATTGTGCCTTGGATGCACCATTGTGTCTTGGGTACACCATTGAGTCTCGACTGCGCCCTAGCGGGATTAACCGGTACTATCGGGATGTATAATTTGCTCTTGACTGCGCCTTAGCGGCATTAGCAGATACTACCAGCATGTTCCGGTTTTGCTGGCGGGAGGGTTCTAGATATCGGCATGACGTCATCATGGTTTTGCTGCATCTAAATAAGTTTTCTTAGCAGGGAAGTTGAAGCATCATTCGAATTTCACAACATGACATCACCATGAACAGATTCTAGACGATGTCAGTGAGACATTAGCCGATGCTACCAGCATGCTCCGGTACTACGGCTTTCTTGGATGTGGTACGGTTCCCTTGGAAGTTTTTTGCTTCACTTTTGGCCCACACGTGGCAGCATGCTACGGTTTAGGGAAGTTTTTTTATTCACTTTTGCCCACACGTGGCAGCATGCTACGGTTTTGGGAAGTTTTTTGCTTCACTTTTTTGGATGTGTGGTGCGCCTAAATGTAGGCTTTTGTTGTTTTCAAGTGTTGCGCCTGGTTTTCAATTAATATTAGTAATAATTGATTTTTTCTTGAGCGCCTAAATGTAGGCTTTTGGTTTTGAACTAATAATTAAAGTTAATAGTAGGAAATTTTTGTTCATGCCGATGGATTCTATAGGGTTGGTTTATGGGGGGGGGGGATAATAAAGATAGGGAGGGGGGGTAATGAAATTTTCATCAGAAATGCTCTACGGGCTCTGGTTTTCGAGATATTAGCGTATTAATAATTCAAGTTATTTTTGCTCATGGAAATGGATTCTTGGGGGTGTGGGGTGGGAGGGGGAACGAAATTTTCATCACAAATCCTCTACGGGCTCTGGTTTTCGAGATATTAGCGACATTTGTTCAAACAATTAGCTAATTGGCAATTATATAATTACTAATTGGCAATTAGCTAATTGGCAATTAGCAGCTTGGTTGGTCATTAGCTAATTGGCAATTAGCTAATTGGCAATTAGTAATGTGGTGTGATGCACTTTACTGGAATTCTCATAAAATAAACAAATTTAAGTAATATCAACACTTGCTGTAAATATTTAATAGAAAACTTCAAGTTTAAGGTAAAAATATGGTTGCTGGGAGGTGTATTGATACAATTTCTTTTGCCGAAAATAATGTTGTCAAACCAAAATTAAATTTCAATATTTATTCACATCAAATTAATTATTTATTTCTAAATCTTAAGTTATAAACTTTTTTCCTATGTTCTATATTCAAAATTGATAGCAATATAAGTGAAGTTCTATGAATCCTATCTTGGAAACGAAAGCGATCCAGAGCATATGTCTCCCAAGGTCCTTTTCTGGGCTCATATTCAATTATATAAACTTGTGGAGCACTAGTACTAAATGTAACTTTCATTATCACTAATAATTTAGAAATATTATTAATAAAAAAACTAGTTTCACATTATTGATTTTTTTTATTTAATGAATATAATAATTAATTGGATACAAATTAACATCATGGCGAATAAACTCTATTTTAAACGTTCGGCCGATAGGACCTCTATTTATAATATAAAAATCTCCTGCAGTATTTATCTCCAGTATAGTTTCATCAGTAATTGTGCTGTACCGTGCAGGAAGGAAAAGTTGACAGTCTTCCAAGTCCAGGATGATACGAGATCCAAATGCAGTCTTACATCTTCTGGCGCCCAGAATCTTGTATTCCTTATTAAATTCCATTTCAGCTGTCTTTAGAGAAGGTGGGTACTGCTCCAGCTTCTTCAGTTCCTCCATTGCGTTTGCCATTTCAGATTACTTTCTCCTTGGTTGTTTATCGTTTGAACTCCAAAATGAAACTGATTGCAAATCTGATTCAGCTCCTCAATTTATAGTCATGGTTCCAAAACAAGTTTAATCCTGCTTAAAGCAAATTTGCAATATCAGCACATTAAGCTGAATGACTCATGTAATTTGAAACCACACTTCCTTTAAGCAACCCAATTCTAAGAATTTTACTGATCGAAACGTTTCATTGGAATTCGTAAACATCCTGTTGTAAACAAATTTAAGCAATATCAGCAAATGATTCATGTTTACTCTTTTCAAGTAATTTGATACCGCACTTCCTGTAGGCAGCCAAAAATTTTATTGTTCCAAGAATTTTGCTGATCGAAACGTTTCATTGGAATGTAAACAAATTTTCACATTTTCATGTATGCAAACAATCTTATTTGCAAATTCAACCAGCAGAATAAAGTAATCAAAATTAATTTGAGTGATTTTCTTATCGTGTAATTCGATATCATCTCAGCCTATAAGCAAATTCGTTGGAATTCATCCTGTGCAATGATTATTGTAGCAGCAGGATCATTCATGTTTACAAACCGTTGCTATAAAAGCGCAAGCAAACTCTTGGGGAGCACCAGTCAATCTAAGTAATTCAAAGTGTTAGTGCCGAATAAGAAAAAAATTAAAAATGTCTATCACAGTAATAAATGAAAGTTTTTCATTAATTAAGAAATTGCGAGAAGATGTGTTGAAGTGTTTAAGTGATGCAAATTTTGTGAATAAAAACAATATTGTTAAAGAGTGTAACAGAAACATTCGTAAATATCAAGCAGTATTTCGAAAGTGTAATAAGAATGCTAGAAAACGACATTTGGACAGCTGTATTGCTCAAATTAAATCGTTGAGATTGTTACTCAAAGCTCCCCATCGAGGTGGAGGAATTAATCAACGATTAATAAGAAGTGATTTTGTTAAGTGGGAAGAAATAAAAACAGCATTCGTAGGTAGAATTAGGGCAGGTGTTATCGTGAATATAAGCCACCTAGATCCTAAGCTGTTTATGCAAGATGCTTCCAAATTACTTGCTCGCCGCATTAAAAATACATTAAAACAACAACACCATATTAAAGTTGCTACAACGTTTTGCGGCGAATTTATTAAACAAAATGCTGACAATGAAATTATAAAAGACATTAAATATTTCCAAGCGAGAACTGCTCCAATCAGTGCAGATGATAATTTAGAGGAGTGGTTTAAAACAAACATTTTGGATCCAATAAACACTCAGCTAGAAGAATTCCAGGAAAAAGACAGTGGCTGGGCACTGCACTCTATAATACATTTAGCGGTGGATATCAACAAGTTTGAGCCGATTCGGGGATCATTTTATGTACCTTTGCCAAAGGAGATTGCATCAAAGAAAGCTTGCATCAATGTACAAAATAATGATGAAGCATGCTTCGCGTGGGCAGTAACATCAGCGCTATACCCTACAAATGCTCATTCTGAAAGGTTCTCATCATATCCACATTATTCTACTGTGCTAAATTTAACTGGAATAACATTTCCCATGACGCTTAAGCAAATAACGCAATTTGAAGGCCAGAACGATTTATCAATAAACGTGTTCATCCTAGAGAAAGAGCGTTTCTTCACCACAGTTCCAGTTAGACTTACGAAACACAGGATGGAGCGACATATAAATCTCTTAATGATTCAAGATGACTATGACCAGGATGATGATGATGATGAAGATCATATGGATGATGATGATGATGATGATGATGCCAGCAGATATCATTTCTGCTGGATTAAAGATCTTTCGCGTCTCATATCGAAGCAAACTTCGAAACATGATGGTAGAAAGTATATATGTGAGAGATGTTTGCTCTACTTTTACTCTGAAGAAAAATTAGCATCACACACTCCTGAATGCGAGAAGCAAAACGACTGCAGAATTATGTTTCCCTCAGAGGAAAAGAAATGGTTGGAATATAAGAATTATAACCATAAGAATCCAGTCCCGTTTTGTGTGTATGCTGATCTTGAATCAATATTGAAGCCGATTCAGGGAAACGATCAAAATACACAGCGAATCCAGGAACATGAAGTTCACAGCATAGGATTCTATTTCCACTGCAAACATGATGCTAAGCTCTCATATTACAGAGCATATCGAGGCAAGGACTGTCAACAATGGTTTGCATTAGAATTGCAAAAAATTGCGTCCATAGCTGTACAGGAGAAGCTGAACATCAGGCCAATGCAACCCTTGACTAAAGAGGAACGACGTTCGCATATGGAAAATACTTGCTGCCATATATGTGAAAAAACGTTTGCAGCCGATGAGGAACGAGTCCGGGACCATTGCCACTTAACAGGTAAATACTGAGAAGCATAATTCAATTCATTTCTTTTCATAAATTCTTTTAACAGGAAAATACCGAGGACCAGCGCACAATGCATGCAATCTGATGTACCAAGATTGCTCCATAGTTCCAGTCATTTTTCACAATTTATCTGGATATGATGCTCACTTCATTATTAAGGATATAGCTACATCTTTCCCAGGAAATGTTGATCTCTTGCCAATAAACAAGGAAAGATATATCTCGTTCACCAAACACATGGACGGCAGCTACATAAAATTCAGATTCATCGATTCCTTCCGTTTTATGGCTGAATCTTTAGATAAGCTATCATCATTGCTGCCGATGGATAAATTAAACATTACAAGATCAGTATGGCAGGGATTGGATGATGACACTATCAAACTTCTTACACGCAAGGGTGTCTTCCCATATGATTTTATTGATGACTGGGATAAATTGGATTTCCGGAACTTGCCAACACAGGAAGCGTTCTACAATAAACTGACTGACAGCGCTATATCTGCTGAGGACTACAATCATGCTGAAGAGGTCTGGCAAAAATTTGAAATACAAACACTTGGTGAATATTCAGATCTATACCTTAAGACTGATGTTCTCCTATTGGCTGATGTGTTTGAGAACTTTCGAGAAGTGTGCATGAAGACATACAATTTAGATCCAGCACATTATTACACCATGCCAGGCCTAACATGGGATGCTATGCTAAAATACACTAATGTGAAATTAGAGCTGATAACCGACGTAGATATACTGCTATTCATAGAAAGAGGCATTCGAGGTGGTATAAGTCAATGTTCAAACAGATATAGTAAAGCCAATAACAAATATATGGATGATTTTAAGCCTGAGGAGAAAGAGAAATACTTGATGTATTATGATGTCAATAACCTTTATGGATGGGCCATGTCACAGCATTTACCAACCGGAGGATTCAAATGGGTTGATGTTCCCAATATTGACGTTTCCGAAATTCCTGATGATTCTCCAACTGGATACATATTCGAAGTCGATTTGGATTATCCTCAACATCTACATGATAAGCATAAGGACTTACCGTTTTGCTCTGAGCATGCAGCACCACCTGGAGCAAAATTAGAAAAGCTTCTGACAACATTACATCCAAAAACTAAATATGTTATACACTACCGAAACTTGAAGCAATGCTTATCACATGGACTCATCCTGAAAAAAGTGCACCGGGTACTTCAATTCGACCAATCAGCTTGGCTTAAACCATATATTGACTTAAATACCACCAAACGGATGCAGGCTACAAGCGATCATGAGAAGGACAGCTATAAGAAGATGAATAATGCAGCTTTTGGTAAGACCATGGAAAATGTACGCAAGTATAGCGATATCAAGCTTTGCATGAAGTGGGAAGGTCGCTATGGTGCAAAAGCTCGGATTGCGGCACCCAACTTCCACAGTGCAACGATATTTGATGAGAATTTAGTTGCTGTGGAATTAAGGCGACTCAAAATATTATTCAATAAGCCGCTCTATATAGGAATGGCAGTTATGGAAATTTCGAAAATATGCCTCTACGACTTTCACTACAGTTTTATGCAGCGTGAGTATGGAGATAAATGTAAAGTCATGTATACTGATACAGACTCTCTAATATATGAACTTGAAGAGAAAAATGCATATGAGTTTATGGCCGAAAATATAAACAAATTTGATACAAGTGATTACCCAGAAGATAACCAGTTCGATTTACCGCTCATGAATAAAAAGATTCCTGGGCTAATGAAGGATGAGCTGAATGGGAAAATCATGACCGAATTTGTTGGCTTGCGCTCGAAAATGTACAGTCTGCGAATAAACGATGGTAAAACTGTAAAAAAAGCGAAAGGAGTAAAGGCTAATGTAGTCCAGAAGCATATCAATTTCGAAGACTACGTCGAATGCTTGAATAACGAGCGAATATTAACTGCCAATCAGAGCTCCATACGATCCCATAACCATAGCGTGTACACTGTCAGTCAAAAGAAGATTGCATTGAGTCCTTATGATAATAAGCGACATATTATGAGCAGAACGACGGATACTCTACCATGGGGGCATTACTCCATTTCATCAGATCAACAAATAGCAGCCGCAGAAAGAATCTAAGTCAAATGTAAATAATAAATGTATTATAGTTTTAGTTTCATTTATTCAAGTAATTTGCATTATAACTACATGTATAATTGTAAAATAAAAAAGTATTGTAATTGTATTACAGTTATAGTTGTTTTTCAAGATATTATAAAACATCTTTGTTATTAATCCAAGAATTGTGTTTTGATGAAAATCCGAGCCATTTAACGTAAGCTTTATCTCCACTCTTCTTTATGATTTTCTCTACGAGATATAGGTTTGGGTGTTTAACTTTCAGCAGCTCCAATTCATAAAAGCCTCCTGTGATTGGATTTCCTTGATAATCTTCCAGCCGATATGTGATGGGATTTGTGTTTTGAACTTTAATAATTTTAAAAATCTCAGCTGTCCAGTTTGGTGTATAGCCTTTCTCAAATATATGCTTGTATTTGCTGATGCGTACAAAATCTCCAACTTTATACTTTGCAGGAACAACAATTTTTATATGATTGTATACAGTTGAAAGCAGTTTTTTCTCATTGGAGATGTTGATATCACGGGGTCTCATTTTTGTAGTTCGATGTATTCTTGAGTTGTATTCAGTGAGCAGTTTCTTTACCATACTAATCCACTGATAAGTTCCATTAAAACTGAATTCCTTCCACATCATATCCTTCAGAGTTCGGTTAAATCGTTCCACTATTGATGCTTTGAGGAAACTGTACGTAGAGTAATGATTAATTGCATGCTTCATCATCAGATTTTTAAAGAGGCTGTTGTAGAATTCCTTTCCATCATCAGTCTGCAGGTATTTAGGTATTCGTCCCTCGCTTAATATAGATTGCATGGCATCTCTTACTTCTACACCAGTTTTTCTTTTAATTGGAATTGCCCATGCATATTTGGAGAAGGCATCAATTACTGTCAGCAGATAGCGGTAACCCTTGTTCACATACTTGTAGGGATCCATTTCAACCAAGTCTGCCTGCCACAAGTCATCTAGTCCTTTGATAATCACACGACGCCGTTTAAAATTTTTTCTCGCTGGTTTATGCAGCTCATTTACCACTTGTCTCTTACTCATCATAATTATAAATGAAACAGATTTCTCAAGAGTTTTTACTCATATACACCATCTTTTGGTGTCAAGTCTTTCTTATTTATTACTGAAGTAAACAGATAGTTTTCCATCTTCGCGATTTCATCATTGATATATAGCGTTAAATTTGTCACCTCTATATTAATAGTTTTTCTTATTTCTTCCACACTTATTTTAATTTTCTTGTCAACATAGTCTTTGGTAGTAGCATCATAATTTTCAAGGGGTTCACCAAGTCGTTTTATACACTTTGAGTTTATATCGTAATCCCCGTTTATCGTTAAATTAAATCCAATACCCCGCTCTCCTTGTTCACCAGGTGGACCCTGAGCTCCTTGTTTACCAACTGGTCCTTGAGTTCCTTGTTTACCGGCTGGTCCCTGAGCTCCTGTTGGTCCACGTTCACCTGGTTTCCCAAGATATCCCCGCTTAGAGAAACGTCCAAACTTGTCAACGCTCATCTGTAGATTGTGTAGAAGTATGGTAATGGAGTAGTATTTAAACTATAATATCTGCTTCTCGCAACTCCTCCAGGATAGATACAATTTCATTGTTGTGACTGGTGTTTCCAGCCTGCTTTGAGGCCATTAGAAGGCGCAGTCTATCCACTAATTCATTTGGGTCATCCCAGTAAATGTGATCAATGTTTTCTTTAGGCAGACGAATTAGTCCCATGCCTTTATGCTGTATAAGTTTACTGATTATAGCTTTATACTTAGCCGCTCTAGTACCTTTTATTTGTCCATCTTCAGCATAGTCACGTTTATATGCATTGGTATCTCTCAAAATAGATCCATAATTAGTTAAATCCTCTTTACTATAGAGACTTTTTACAGGATCTTTCATAAATAGAAGCTCACATAACCCCAAAGTTGTTTTATAGCTCTTCCCCTTGATAACAATATTTCCTACATCATCAACATCAAACGTTGAATTACCGATTCTCCACGCGTTGTCATCATAGTAAACTCCATAGGTTGGATCAATTTTAGGGCTATTATCAGTGATTAGCTTTAAATAGTTTGTAACTATGTATCCAGACGTATCGGGTGAGGTGACAGGAGACCTTCCTGTCAATGTTCTTGAATGTTTTGGTGTTGCGAATTCTTCTTCAGATGTTAAGGAATAATCTCCATAATTTATAGGTGTGCTACTAGCCTCCATTTTCATATATTTTCGTTTTGGAGGAGTAAAAGGTTCCACAATTTCGTTGTCTTCTTCTTCTTCTTCTTCTTTTGGTTCCAATTTGACAGGTGGCTCGTTTTTGACTCTTGTTACAAACTCTTTTAAGGGTTTGGTGATTGGCTTGAAAGTTTCTTCAAGTTGAGCTTCTGCTTCAATCCTTCCCGTCTTTAGAGCTTTAAATTTCCTTCGCACTGCATTCCTTGCCTTGATGATTTCTTTTAATAGGTTTTCATTCATCTTCGATATTAACTGAATAACGGCTTTTCCAACAGGTCTGATAACAGGTATACAGCTTTCTAAACAGCTCTGATAACAGCTTAACAGCTTTCCAAACAGCTCTGATAACAGCTTAACAGCTTTTCAAACAGCTCTGATAACAGCTTAACAGCTTTCCAAACAGCTCTGATAACAGCTTAACAGCTTTCCAAACAGCTCTGATAACAGCTTAACAGCTATTAAACAGCTCTGATAACAGCTTAACAGCTTTTCAAACAGCTCTGATAACAGCTTAACAGCTTTTAAAACAGCTCTGATAACAGCTTAACAGCTTTCCAAACAGCTCTGATAACAGCTTAACAGCTTTTCAAACAGCTCTGATAACAGCTTAACAGCTTTCCAAACAGCTCTGATAACAGCTTAACAGCTTTCCAAAAAGCTCTGATAACAGCTTAACAGCTTTTCAAACAGCTCTGATAACAGCTTAACAGCTTTCAAACAGGTCTGATAATAGGTGAACAGCTTTAATCTATTCAGCAGGTCCACAGGATTCGGTGTGCTTTCGTCTGAGTTACAGCTTCGACTTATGAATATTTCGCATGTTTCATCCTTTTATAGTACAATGAAGGTATCAAATCCTTTACGGTAGCGCCCCTTGTTTAATGAGCTGTCCTTATCAATCAACAAGAAACCATATTTATCCTTCCAACACTCGGCACAGGCTCTTCGAAATTTATCAAACTTCATGTCTGTATTCACATGATCATTATAGATATGTTTCAAATTCAACTCATCTTGCTTGAATAAGATGATTAAATTAGCATTGTCACGTATTAAGTGCTTTGGTATATGCGTATATGTTTGACAGAGATAGAAGCTGTCTATATCTTCGTGACGACCCATGCAAAAATAGGATCGCACATTATTTTGCTTTTCACATCAACATCATCGAAAATAAACACTGAATGTGATTTGGCTTCTTCTGGAGGTAGAACGTCGCAGTTGTTTGAGAATGTATAATACCCCAATCCTGATATATGAGTCATCACTCGCTTCAAGTATTCATACTTTGGTTGATGTAAAGATTTTGAATATATGTAAATATTCTCATATCTCAGACCATTGGGATGTTCCAGCAAACTTATCATAACATTAGTTTTTCCACAATTCGATGGTCTAACAATGATACTCCTTATACTATTAGGCAATAGGGGGCCATGCTTCTTTTTCACCTTCATAACACCTACATCAGCACTTCGAACAGGAAAAGCTTGTTGTTGTTTAATGAACCGCATATTGAAGACTAACGGGATTCCTATAAATACACCTGTTTATATTACATTTCAACAGTATCATCGGAACCTTATAAGATGTCGGATCACAAATCGAAACGCTCCAGAAAATATTTGAAAGGGGGCAGAGGACTATTAAATTCAATCATCAACAAATTACCTGTAGAATTACATCTACCGGGATACCAGTACTGTGGACCAGGAACAAAGTTACAACAAAGATTGGCGAGAGGAGATCCAGGCATTAATCCACTGGACGCAGCCTGCAAGGAACACGATATAGCATACTCGCGGCATAAAGACACAAGTGATCGACATATAGCTGATATAATATTAGCTGAAAAGGCCTGGCAGCGTGCAAAATCTACGGATGCAAATTTGAGTGAACGTGCCAACGCTTGGCTTATAACAAACGCAATGAAGGCTAAAATTAAGCTAGGTATGGGTCTTAAGGCTAAAAATAAACGTCAACCCACATTCCGAGAAGCAGTACGAAATGCACGTAAAATTTTAAAAGTAAAAAAACCGAAAGACTTGATGGAAGCTACAAAAATAGCTCTTAGTGCAGCTAAAAATATTGTGAAAAGAAAGAAGAAATCAATTAAAACTCCACGAGTGATACCTGTACCAAAGGTTGGTGGAGCACTTCCGTTCCTCATCCCGCTGTTTGCTGGGCTTTCAGCATTGGGAGCACTATCGGGAGGTGCAGCAGGCATAGCTAAAGCAGTAAATGATACCAGTGCGGCAAAGGCAAAATTGGAAGAAAGCAAACGTCATAACCAAGCAATGGAAACTATAGCGGTTGGCAAAGATGGAAACGGGCTGTTCCTGAAGCCGTACAGAAAAGGACTTGGACTCTATCTACAGCCAAAAAACTATTAAAGACGCTACCCAAAAGACCGCTAAACGAGTTGGATCTTCACAAGTATACCACAAACTTGCCACACTTCAGAGGAGTATTTATGCGTGATAATCTTCCTAAAAAGCCATGGAAGCGAGAAAGCGGAATTGTTAACTTGGACATCTCAACTGGACCAGGTACACACTGGGTAGCGTACTACAAGAAAGGTGATAACATCGAATACTTTGATAGCTTTGGCAATCTCCAACCACCAAGGGAGCTCATAAACTACTTGGGTAGTAATATTACGTACAACTACAGCTCTTATCAGAACTATGATGCAGTAATTTGCGGTTTAGAGTTTTTATATAATTGTTATAGCCATTAATTATTATCTATAAATAAATGTATCTATATTGAAATTGTGACAGTTCATTATCAACCGCCATGTCATTAACACTTACTCTCACGGGAAATTCATCTCTACTCACTGCTGAGTACTTTCCTCCGCTGGAGCTAGCAACGGATTATGTTTGTGGATTAATTGATTTTCAAACATACAACTCTATACCAAATATTGATGTGAGCAATAATCTGATTCATGTAGGGAATGAGGTTGTTGAGATACCTGTTGGATCCTATGAGACTGATGATATAGCAAAATATATACAAGGATACTTGGATAAAGAAGCGAGAAGGATAAAGGTTGCGATAAAGGCTAACAATAATACATTGAAGAGTGAAGTCAACGCAACTGAAGAAATACATTTTGAAAAACAGAGATCCATAGCTCCTCTGCTAGCATTCAGTAAAAGAAATTTGACTGCTAATATAGTGCATACATCAGAGTTGCCAGTCAACATCATTAAAGTAAATACTATACGCATCGAATGTAATATTATATCAGGATCATTCTTCAACAACACACAAGTACACACTCTCCACGAGTTTTCCCCGAACGTTGGGCCTGGGTATAAAATAGTGGAGGTACCCAAAAATGTAATCTATTTGCCTGTGAACACCAAACGTATAAGTTCTCTAACATTGAAGCTCCTTGACCAAGACAGTGACTTAATCAACTTCAGAGGAGAAACTATAACCATCAGATTACATTTGAAGCCACAGCATGTTGATATACAATAATGATAAATACGAGTTCGGAGCAGACAAGATCATTAGTCAGCGGACAACCTTGAAGCGATCAAGACCTACATTAACACCTGCAAATACAGCATATTTACAATCAATTGGCTTGACGCTGAAACAATGAATAAAGGAATACTAGATATTGTACCAGACGCTCACTTTGATAACAGTGTTACTAAATTTGAACATCACTCCTATTCACCATTTCTAACATCATTTAAAAACAGCGATGAAATCCGTATCTCTATACAACATCAGGACTTGAATCTTCTGCAGAAAAAGCATTGAAAATAAAGGAGATTTATACATATGTATATATGCTAAAAGCAAAAAAAATTCTAGAACTAATAGAAAGCCGAGAAGAAATAAGTATGCCTTTTGATATACGAACCGCGACGTCACTCGTCCAGTCATATGATGGAAAAGTAGAAGAAACAGAAGCTTTCATCGAATCAATAGAACTGCTAGATGAGCTTACGCCATCAGATCAGAAAGAAATTATGATCAAATTTATCAGAACCAGCATTACAGGGAAAGCTAAACACGCAATAACTAACGAAATTAGCACGGTTCCCTTAATTAAAGCGAAACTGACAAGGAAATTTTCTGTGAAAGTCTCATCTGAAGCAGTTCTAGCACAATTAAGATCGTGTCAGCAAGGAAATAGAAAAATTACCGATTTCTCTGCACAAGTCGAAGACCTGTCAAGGCAGCTGACTAGAGCATTCATATCGGAGAAAATCGCGACTGGAGAGTCAGCCGAGAAATTGGCAGAAAAATTTTCCATTCAGACGTTCGCAAATAACGTATCTAATAGAGATACAGAATTGATACTAAAGGCGAGTAATCTCACAACTCTAACTGAGATTACAGCAAAGGCAGTTGCAGTGGATAAACCACAGCAGAATAACGTGTTGCACTACCAAAGCAGACAACCACAAAGATTTAGATCTAATTCAAACCAATTCATATAGAACATTACAATAGAAGATTTAATAGGAACAGATGGCAAAGCCTACAGAACCAAAGATTCACTAATACTGGCCATCTAATCAACCCAAACAGAAACTTCTCGAATCAGAATAACTTCCGAAATTCAAACCAGAACAATTACCGTAACCATCAGTGGAATAATGGAAACCAACAAAGTAATAGAAGAATTCGATTCCATGGTTCGGGAGAATGCCAAGCCCCCCAACCAGAAGAAGAAACAGATCGGTTGGGGGAGACCTCACAAATAAACTAAGAGTCCACACGTTAAATATCTCTCTCACTAATTTCGTAAAAGCGTATGTAGATATGTGTAGTTCAGTATGCACATTTATAATCGACACAGGAGCAGACATATCAATTTTTAAAAGAGGCAAAATAAGCGCCGACCAACGATACTATCCTAAAAATACTTGTGTCGTACAAGGTGTCACAGATAGTACTAGAAAATCAATAGGAGCAACCTACGCTACCCTCACCTTCAACGATCAATATTCGATCGAACACTTGTTCCAAATAGTAGACGACGATCTAGCCATCGAGGCAGATGCAATTTTAGGACTTGACTTCCTAGCTAAACTCAAAGCCTCCATTGATTACGACACTTGGATACTTACATTAAATACAGCCGAGGAGTCAATCGAAATACCCGTAATGAGTGGTCCAACGTTATCGTGATACCACCCCGATGCGAAATTGTTAAAAACATCAAAAGTATAAAATCAGAAGCTAACGATATTGTCGTAATTGGCGAAGAATTCGAACCAGGAGTTTTCGTAGGACGAACAATCACCTCAGCGAAAGACCCATTAGTTAGAATATTGAATACGACTACAAAAACAATAACTATCCAAGAACCCAAATTTCAAACCAAACCTTTAGCACATTTTAACATTCAGAATAAAAATATTCCCAACAAGAACAGAGCAAATCGAGTAATTTCTGCTTTAAATCTATAGTCCATACCAAATTATGCTAGAACTCAATATGAAAAATTATGTCAGGAATATCAAGATATATTTTCCCTCGAAAATGAACCACTTTCAACTAATAATTTCTATGAACAACAAATAGAGCTATCAGATAAAGTACCGGTATACACAAAAAACTATAGAATCCCGGAGGCACACAAATCGGAAATCGATAATCAAGTGAAGAAAATGCTGGATAATAAAATAATAGAAAACTCTGTTTCCCAATTCAACTCTCGAATTCTATTAGTACCAAAAAAATCAAGTACTCAAAACAAAAAGTGGCGACTAGTGGTAGATTTCAGAAATTTAAACAAGAAAGTACTTTCAGATAAATTCCCACTGCCACGAATAGAAGATATATTAGATCAAATGGGCCGTGCAAAATATTTTTCAACACTAGACCTTATGTCTGGATTTCACCAAATTTCTTTAGACCGAGCTTCTAGAAAGTACACAGCTTTCTCAACCAACCAGGGACACTACCATTTTACTCGATTTCCTTTCGGACTTAATATAAGCCCAAACAGTTTTCAGCGAATGATGACAATCGCTATGGCAGGTCTAACACCAGCAGTCGCATTTTTATATATTGATGACATAATAGTCATCGGATGCTCACAAGCACATCACTTAAAAAATTTGTCATCCGTATTCAAGAGATTACGAGAGAGAAATCTCAAATTAAATCCAGAAAAATGCAAATTTTTTCAAACGGAAGTTACATACCTTGGTCACAAAATTTCAGTACAAGGTATAAGCCCAGATAGCTCAAAATATGATGTTATAAAAAATTATCCTATACCCAAGAGCGCAGATGAAGTCAGGCGTTTCGTAGCATTTTGTAACTATTACCGTCGTTTTGTTCCTAACTTCGCAGATACTGCACTACCCTTAAATAGACTGCTCCGGTAAAAGGCAATATTGGAATGGTCTGAAACTCACCAAAAGGCCTTTGATATTTTAAAATCCACAAACGCATCAAACACTGCCTGTGGGGCAATTCTATCCCAAAATTTTGATAGACAAGAACTACCTATCGCATACGCAAGTAAAACATTCACACAAGGAGAGAGCAACAAATCAACAATTGAAAAAGAACTAACAGCCATACATTGGGCTATAACATATTTTAAACCATATGTTTATGGACGAAAATTTATAGTAAGAACGGACCATAGACCGTTAGCATATTTGTTCGGAATGAAGAATCCGACATCGAAATTAACCCGAATGCGATTAGATTTGGAAGAGTTTGATTTCGAAATCCAATATATCAAAGGAACTGAAAATTCTGGACCTGACGCGTTGTCCAGAATAAAGCTCGATATATCAGATCTAAAGGAGATCAAAATATTACAAATGAAAACTCGCTCAATGAAAAAGAAATGAAAAGAAACTAACGTTACAGAAGAAGAAACCAATGACACAAGTGTGCAGTCTGATCAACTGCGTATCACTGAGGCCTTGGCACCATCAGAAGTAACAAAATTACCAGAATTAAAAATGAACGTTGTTAATAAAAGAAGAATTGAACTCACATAAGCGTATAACAAGAATAAATAATACCCAATCAGTAGAACCCGCACTAGTGCAGGCATTTGAAGCATTGGAAGAGTATATTGACAAACAACTTCAGACCAAGACTCTGAAGATGTCTGCAGAGAGTCAAATTCTTAATATGATAAATATAACCGCATTTAAAGGCCTATGTAATAAAATTTTAAATAAAATACAAATAATAATATATAAACCACAGATTCAAGTGACTGATATAGAAAAAATAAACCAAATACTATACGACTTCCACTCAACCCCGACGGGAGGACACTTAGGACAGTCAAGGATGTTTAGCAAACTAAAAGATATATACACGTGGAACAACATGAAAAAATCAGTAGCTAGATATGTCAACAAATGTGAACTTTGCTCAAAAAACAAACATCAAAAACACAACAAAGAAGCAATGGTTGTAACAACCACGCCAATAAAGGTTTTTGACATAGTGTCAATAGACACAGTTGGACCATTCACAAAGACTCAAAATGACAATAGGTATGCCGTAACTATCCAGTGCGATTTAAGTAAATACATCGTGATTATCCCAACAGAAGATAAAGAGGCAAACACAATAGCAAAAGCAGTAGTCAACGGATTAATACTAACATCTGGTCCAATGAACAAGTTGAAAACTGACCTAGGAACAGAATATAAAAATCAGGTCTTCACAGAAATCTGCAAAATTTTAAAAATAAAACAACTATTTGCCACCGCAGCGCACCCAGAAACAACATGAGCGCTCGAGAGAAATCACAAATGTCTGAACGAATACTTAAGATCATTCGTTAATGAGAATAGAGATGACTGGGACAACTGGATACCTTACTATACATTTTGCTACAATACCACACCTAACACGGTACACACATACACCCCATTCGAACTCGTATTTGCTAAAAGAATAAGCCTACCATCTGAACTTAATATCGACCATCCAGACCCCGTCTATAATCACGAGTTGTATAGTAAAGAAATAAAATATAGATTGCAACAAACGATAAATAAAGTAAAAGAGCACCTTAACACATCAAAAGCAAAACGAAAACAAACAAGTGAAATAAATAGCCACCCAATATTATTAAAAATTGGCGATAAAGTCTTGATAAATTCAAAAAATAGAAAGAAACTGGACCCATTATATAATGGTCCATACACAGTGAAATCTATAGATAATGTAAACTGTACAGTAGAAGATAGGAATAAAAATACAATTATAGAAATACACAAAAATAGGCTAAGGAAAATAGATAATTAAACTAAAACATAAACATAAGAACATAAATTAGTGTATATAGAGTATGTAAACAAAACCATAGCAATGTAACAAAATCGAATAGGATTACTCATTAATAAGCATGTACAAAAAAAAAAATAAAATAACAATAATAATAACAAAGATTGTTATTATAATTTTGTTTTCTCCGTAAAGGGAAAGGTGTGATGTTAATTCGCACAACAATTTCCTAATCAATTGAAAATACAAGAATGCTTATTCTGCATTCTTGCATTATTCAATTGACCCAAAATCCATCGCTCAATTAATCAATCACAATAAATGCGATCGATTGATTAATTGCAATTAAGCAAAAACATACGCTAAACAAAATATATGTCACAACCTTAAGAAGTGACTGAAATTGTTTACCTTCTTGCAACCAGCGTAATGCGGGTCAATTATATTGCGTCACATCTTTCTGCCGGAGTTAAACAAATAAATGCAAATATGCAATTGCGTCATGATCTATAATAATTGTAAACAAAATGCAAGTATGCCTTTTTGTATCAAGAAAGAAGAATTGCGTTAACGGTAAGAAACAATTTGTGTATAAATTAAGTAGCAATAACCGAATAAATGACAATTGCTTTTTACTAGTTATAGATACAACAAGTAGTCGTTTTATTTACCACTTGGCATCTGCTGTTTACAGCTGCGCGCGTCGTAGTAGCGGAGGTCTGCTTTTCACAAAGCTTCTCCTGCTTCATCGTTTAGAGATTTACATGATTAATTACTACATGGCGACCGTACATATAGATATATACAGCATCTATAGTATTATTACTTGGCGAACATCTATACACTCTACGTTTTTATTACAGTAGCAAGGGCTACTTTCCGAAATTTAAACAGATAATCTTTTGCCCCTTTTCAGGTATTCTCTCTCTGCAGAAGGTACAGATGCCAAAACGAAAGAAAGGATGAAGAGGGAAAGGAAAAGGATAGCGTATGGGAAATACGCTACAGAACATTAAGTTGGCCGATCCACAGTTTGACCATCCAGATCGCATCGATCTACTGATTGGAGCTGAGAGCTATTTCGAGTTACTGGCTGTTGGCCAAATCAAACTGGGAAAAAACTTACCCACAATACAAAATACAGTATTTGGTTGGGTGATTGGCGGAAGAATACAAACTACACAACGCTCTGAAGTCGCATGCGGAGTGTGCTCGCAAGAAGATGGCACTCTCGAGGAACAAATGGAAAGATTCTGGAAGTTGGAGGAGGTTGACAGCATCAGACAAGCCAAGACGGTTTCCGACCTCAGATGTGAGTCACATTTCGACCTAAATACACAAAGAGGCAATACAGGTCGCTTCATGGTTAAGCTGCCCTTTTACCAAGATCCGCATAATTGGGGCGAATCCAAGGATATCGCTTTACATCGGTTCCATTCTTTGGAACGAAAGTAAAACAAGAATCCAGAGATGAAAAGGCAATACATTGATTTCATAAGGGAATATATTGCATTAGGCCATATGGCGGAAGTCAATTTAAGAGATCTTCCTACATCGCATAACTTTTGCGCATCATTGCGTGATGAAATCAGACAGCACAACTACGAAATTACGAGTAGAGGTCTATGTCTCAATGAAAACCTCATCGAATGTATCATTGAATGACATTTTACATACTGGCCGAATAGCCCAGGATGAGCTTTTCTTCATACTGCTACGGCTTCGATTACCACGATATGTCTTTCCAGCTGACATTGAAAAAATGTACCGCCCAGTACAAGTCATCAAGGATGACAGAAAATTCCAATCAATCTTCTGAAGGGACGACCCATCACAGCCCACAAAATTTTATCAGCTGCAGACAGTCACATACGTTTTGTAACAACGGCGCCATTCTTGGCAACGAATTGTCTCCAAAGCCTAGCCCGACAGAATGAAACACTGCATCCCTTGGGCTCGTTGATATTTAAGCAACGATGTCATGACCTGGTCAAATCACTTGAGAGAAGCTGTTCAAATGCAGGAACAATTAAACGAAATTTTGTTATCCGCCGCATTCAAGTTACGAAGTGGTGTACTTATCAACCTACGATAATCCAAAACATACGCCTTGAGGACATCGCCCTTCAGTTAGATCTTGCTGATGACAATGAGTGTCACATTAAAACACTCGGTCTGACATGGCTCCCACGGACGGATGAATTTTCGGTTAGAACCCAGTGGACCGAAGGAGGAAAGGTCACAAAGAGGAAGGTACTTTCAGATATCGATCACTTGTTTCATCCGTTGTGCCTCATGAGCCCTGTGGTGGTGAGTGCCAAGATATTTCTCCAAAAGCTGTGGGTCTTGAAACTGGATTGGGATGCGGCAGTACCAATTGAGTTGCACACTAGATGTATCCCCTTTCGTCAGGCCCTCAAGTTTGTGAATGATATCAAGGTTCCCAGGCACGTTAGCTCAGGAAAGATACCACAAAAAATTCAGCTACATGCCTTATCTTATGTCTCAGAAAAGGCGTACGGAGCTGCAATATATCAGCGCCCAATTCTCCAAGACGGTACGATATTTGTAGGGTTAGTCTGCGCAAAATCGAGAGTAGCACCAACCAATACCACCACATTGCCAAAACTAGAATTATGTGCAGCGAAACTTACAGCTGACTTGGCTCAACGAGTAAAGATAGATTTGAATGAGAACTATGCATGTTATTTTTGGGCAGACCCCAAAATAGTTCCAGCTTAGTTAAGCTCACCATTAGCGTGCTACCACACAATTGTTTCCAAGCGTGTAGCCGCTATTCAAGAAAAAACTGCAATTGATCAATGGCATCATGTGCCTTCACGGCAAAATTCAGCAGACTTGGTGTCTAGAGGAATTCATCCCGAGAAATTGAAGGACTGCAGTTTATGGTTCTACGGCCTATTATTTCTGCACGGTAAAGAATTGGCATGGCCATCTAAGACAGTGACTCGAAAAACAGACTTGGAGAAAAAGCAAGCCAAGGTGGTGTTATCAGTTAAGATAAGATACATTACCGACGCCATAGATCATCGCAATTCTTTTAAACATCTTGAGATTTGTATCAAATGCTCGCCAGGAGCCGGATGTACGTAAGAAGGCGACACTAAGTGTAGAGGAATCAGAAGGGGCACTGGTGGTAATAATAAAGGAAGCGCAATCTCAAGGGTTCGGAGAAGATTTAAACAATTAACCCAGTTGCACCATGTAAAGTCAAATAGTAGCTTACCAATTCACACGTTGGCGCTCAAGCACTCTTGGCTCTTACTAGACGAAGATTATGGCCCATCAAGGGTAAGACCATAGCGCGGTCAATAGTACAGAATTGTGTCCGCTGCCGGAAATTCAAGCCACAACTTCTAGAGCAATTTATGGGCAACTTGCCGGCTCACAAAGTACAACAAGCGAGACCCTTCATTAATGTCGGAATAGATTTTTGGGGACCTTTTTGGATGCATTTCAAGTTAATAGGAAAAAGATCCTCAAAGGCTTATGTTGCACTATTTTGTTGCTTCGCAAACAAAGCAGTCCACATCGATGTCGTAAATGAGTTGACCACTGACGCCTTCATTGGAGCCTTGAAGCGATTCAGCAGTAGAAGAGGAAATTACGAAAACACCTACTGCGATAATGCGACAAGCTTTGTCGGGGCCAGCAATCAACTAAGAGAATTGGAAAGAGTGATATACTGCAAGAAGTCACAGGAAAAGATCACAAAGTTCAGTACATCAAAAAGCGCAGACTTTCACTTCATTACTCCAAGGGCGTAACACTTCGACGGCTTGTGGGAGGCAGCCATCAAATCTGCCAAGCAGAAGAGTATATCTTCGGCATCGCTTACATACGAGGAGCTGGAAACTGTAATGACAGAAATAGAAGCCATATTAAACTCTCGCCCACTAACGCCAATGTCACCGAACCCAAATGACATCTCCGCAGTGACCCCAGATCATTCCTTAATTGGGGAGCCATTAACAAGCATAGTAGATCCTCATGCTGGCCCGGCAAAGGGAAGCTTACTTCAACGATGGAAGCTGGTCTCTCATTTGAAAAATAATTTTTGGCAACGATGGTAAAGAGAATACTTGAGCGAGCTTCAGCACCGCTATAAGTGGAAACAACGGTGCAACAACGTACAGCCCGGTAAAATGGTGGTGGTAAAAGATGAAAATCTTCCCGCATTAAATTGGCCACTAGGAAGAATAGTCCGAACCATCAAAGGCGATGACGGACTAATCAGAGTAGCAGACGTTAAAACTGCTTCTGGAGTATTCAGGAGACCAATTCACAAATTTGCTCCGTTACCAACAGAGCAGGGAGAGGCTTGTTTTTCCTCACAAACTGACAACCTACCAGCAGCTAAAAAGAAGCATTCAAGAGAACAAGTGAATAAGATTGGTCATTCGGACTCCTCCAGCTGCAGCGAAACAAAAAGGCCAACCGCAACTCATGAAGAGATCCCGTCTAAAAAATCTCATTCGTCAACTTCCGCTGCGAGCTTTTTTTTTCTCACATGCCTGGTCATGCCGATACTAGGGAGCTGTCAAATAGAAGTAACACCTTTTAAGAATCAGCCCGGCCTTTATTTTGAAGGTATGGGCTCGACCCACTTAATTTCCAATGATTGGAATTTGGGTATATACTATATATTACTATGATATGAAATCATTTCATTTCCATGGAATACTGAAAGAGATGGAGAAGAACAACGAATTGCTACTATATCATGTACCTAAACGTATGAAAAGAGCACGATATAGTTGGTAATTTGAACATTTCCTTATTCGGAGTATTAGATTCTTGCTATGCTGAAAACATGAGGCTAGGAAATTTTTGTTCATGCCAATGGATTCTAGATGGTTGGGATGGCGCTATTAGGGGGGACGAAATTTTCATCAGAAATCCTCTACGGGCTCTGGTTTTCGAGATATTAGCGATTTTACCTTTTCAGATATAGTTAATATTATTAATAATTCAAGCTACCTAGGATAGTTTTGTTCATGCCAATAGATTCTAGAAGGTGTTATAGGGGCGGGGGTTAGAGGGGGAACGAAATTTTCATTAGAAATCCTCTACGGGCTTTGGTTTTCGAGATATTAGCGACATCTGTTTGAGCGCAAACGCCATTTCTTGAGTAAGGTACCCTAGCGGCCTTAGCCGGAGCTACCAGCATGCCTTTATTTTGCTGTTTTCTTTTATTAGCGGGAGAGTTCTAGATATCGGCATGACATCATCATGGTTTTGCTGCACCTAAATAAGTTTTCTTAGCAGGGAAGTTGTAGATATCAGCATCATTCGAATTTTACAACATGACATCACCATGAACAGATTCTAGAAGATGTCAGTGAGGGTTCTGGGGTATGTGTGTATTGAAAAGTCTTATGTTTTATAAACATTTGTTTTTATTTCATTTTGCATTTGTGTTAATCTCTATTAGTTTTCCACAGTTGTATTCATCTTCGACGTTGATAATGATTTCACCCTCTCCAACTATCTTCTGCATCCAATGAACTTTTTCAGCTCCCTTTACATATATGGTTTTGTTTCGAAGCAGTGGTTCAACTATAGTGTACAGCTTGTGATACGGTATGTAGCCATCATCCCAGCGGAATCCATGAAAATTGTGTTGAAGCCATTTTACTTGTCTCTTTTTTGCTGAAGTCAAATCTTTGTATCTGAATGGTGGTTGAAAAATAAAGTGCTGCATCTGGTTTTCATTGTTTAAAATTTCCAGTTCTTTAGTGATGAATTCATTGAGGTTTGTTTTGAATCCTTGGATGTCTACGATGACAGTCATCTTCTTAATTTAACTTTCTAACTTCACTTATCAGCGGACTGTATTCTACTATTCGATCGTGTAGAAGCAGGCAATATGCTGTTGTATTAGCCGGTATATTTTCAGATGTCTTGAATTCTAGCCTTATGTCAACAGGTCCAGTTTTTATTGTTTCATTTTGATGTGAACAATCAATGAAAGCGATCGGAGCATCGGTTTTGAACTTATCCCATGTGAGGAACGGCTGATACTGATGACCATAGTATGATTGTGTAAACTTTATATACATCTCATACAGCAATGCGTATCTATTCAAATCAAATTTCAAATTCAAATCATCGTAGGGATATGATTCTGAGTTCAAATGAACTGTAACATCGGTGAGTTCGCAGTGATCAAATTTGCTAGCATCCTTGGTTTTATCATTCCTTCGATTCGTTTGTAATGCTAAGATAATAAATCGAGGTTTCTCCAGTTGAGTGGAAGTCTTAACTAACCAGGTTTGATGCGTGGATTCCGGTAGTACTGGATACTCATATATGTCCCAGCTGCGGAATGGTATTTGTATCGGGCGACCTCTCCCGATAATTTTAAATAGTTGCAGCTTTTTATCATCGGATACTGTAACATGCGGAATGCTCTATTGAAGTTTGGTAATTTCAATTTTCACCACATCTGTGGGTGATATAATGGCATTATCGTCTGTCCTGCTCCGAATCAATATGAGTTCATGTTTGGAATATATCAGAATTTCCTTGTAATCTTCAGCGAATCCGAATAAATATTTCAGAGGTACACAATAGTTAAACAGTCCATTGGCTGGTATAACGGATGAATCAGGTGACCAACTGCCGTTGAGTAGTATCCTGCTTACATTTGCATTTATCGATACGTAGTTTTTTAATGTTGTCGCAATCCCAAGATTACTTGTACGATCGATTTCCACTGCATTCAATTCAGAGCGTATTTCCTCAAAAAGAAATGGTAGAGCATTGTTAGCTAATTTTGCAGTTGCTGAAACGGTTCCATCCAGCTTTGTTAGAGATCCCTCAATGTAAAGAAAACTCCTGCTGGCTACAGGTAATTTGTTGATGACTGAATTTAATAGTCCTCTGCCCCCTTTCAAAGATTTTCTGGAGCGTTTCGATTTGTGATCCGACATCTTATAAGGTTCCGATGATACTGTTGAAATGTAATATAAGCAGGTGTATTTATAGGAATCCCGTTAGTCTTCAATATGCGGTTCATTAAACAACAACAAGCTTTTCCTGTTCGAAATGCTGATGTAGCTGTTATGAAGGTGAAAGAGAAGCATGGTCCCCTATTTCCTAATAGTATAAGGAGCATCATTGTTGGACCATCCAATTGTGGAAAAACTAATGTTATGATAAGTTTGCTGGAACATCCAAATGGTCTGAGATATGAAAATATTTACATATATTCAAAATCTTTACATCAACCAAAGTATGAATACTTGAAGCGAGTGATGACTCCCATATCAGGATTGGGGTATTATACATTCTCAAACAACTGCGACGTTCTAGCACCAGCGGAAGCCAAATAACATTCAGTGTTTATTTTCTATGATGTAGCATGTGAAAAGCAAGATAATGTGCGATCCTATTTTTGCATGGGTCGCTACGAAGATATAGACAGCTTCTATCTCTGTCAAACATATACGCATATACCAAAGCACTTAATACGTGACAAATGCTAATTTAATCATCTTATTCAAGCAAGATGACTTGAATTTGAAACTAATCTATAATGATCATGTGAATACAGACATGAAGTTTGATAAATTTCGAAGAGCTTGTGCTGAGTGTTGAAAGGATGAATATGGTTTCTTGATGATTGATAAGGATACCTCATTAAACAAGGGGCGCTATCGTAAAGGATTTGATACCTTCATTGTACTATAAATGGGTGAAACATGTGAAATCTTGATAAGTCGAAGTTGTAACTCAGTCGAAAGCACACCGAATCCTGTGGACCTGCTGAGTAGATTAAAGCTGTTCACCTATTATCAGACCTGTTTGAAAGCTGTTAAGCCATTATCAGAGCTGTTTGAAAAGCTGTTAAGCTGTTATAAGAGCTGTTTAAAAGCTGTTAAGCTGTTATCAGAGCTGTTTTAAAAGCTGTTAAGCTGTTATTTGACCTGTTTAAAAGCTGTTAAGCTGTTATCAGAGCTGTTTCAAAAGCTGTTAAGCTGTTATCAGACCCGTTTGAAAAGCTGTTATAAGAGCTGTTTAAAAGCTGTTATCAGAGCTGTTTTAAAAGCTGTTAAGCTGTTATTTGACCTGTTTAAAAGCTGTTAAGCTGTTATCAGAGCTGTTTGAAAAGCTGTTAAGCTGTTATCAGACCTGTTTGAAAAGCTGTTAAGCTGTTATTTGACCTGTTTAAAAGCTGTTAAGCTGTTATCAGACCTGTTTGAAAAGCCGCTATTCAGTTAATATCGAAGATGAATGAAAATCTATTAAAAGAAATCATCAAGACAAGGAATGCAGTGCGAAGCTCTAAAGACGGGAAGGATTGAAGCAGAAGCTCAACTTGAAGAAACTTTTAAGCCAATCACCAAACCCTTAAAAGACTTTGTTACCAGAGTCAAAATCGAGCCACCAGTCAAATTGGAACCAAAAGAAGGAGAAGAAGAAGAAGACAGCGAAATTGTCGAACCTTTTACTCCTCCAAAACGAAAATATGTTAAAATGGAGGCTAGTAGCACACCTATAAACTATGGAGATTATTCCTTAACATCTGAAGAACAATTCGCAACACCTAAACATTCAAGAACATTGACAGGAAGGTCTCCTGTCACCTCCCCCGATAGTCTCAAACTATTTAAAGCTATTCACTGATAATAGCCCGAAAATTGATCCAACCTATGGAGTTTACTATGATGACAACGCGTGGAGAATCTGTAATTCAACGTTTGATGTTGATGATGTAGGCATATTGTTATCAAGGGGAAGAGCTATAACACAACTTTGGGGTTATGTGAGCTGTAAAAAGTCTATATACTAAAGAGGATTTAACTAATTATGGATCTATTTTGAGAGATACCAATGCATATAAACGTGACTATGTTGAAGATGGGCAAATAAAAGGTACTAGAGTGGTTAAGTATAAAGCTATAATCAGTAAACTTATACAGCATAAAGGCATGGGACTAATGCGTCTGCCTAAGAAAAACATTGATCACATTTACTGGGATGATCCAAATGAATTAGTGGATAGACTGCGCCTTCTAATGGCATCAAAGCAGGCTGGAAACACCAGTCACAACAATGAAATTGTATATATCCTGGAGAAGTTGCGAGAAGCAGATATTATAGTTTAAATACTACTTCATTACCATACTTCTACACAATCTACAGATGAGCGCTGATAAGTTTGGACGTTTCTCGAAGCATTGAGAGTTGAAAAGGGGGGAAGGCCACTAGTATTGAACCCTTCTCCGTTCACTTATGAAGAGGATGTAGAGGCGTTGAACAAGAAAGGAAGGTCAGAAGAAAGAAGTAGCTCAAGTTCGAGCTAATCTGGTCTTGAGTTTAGGGACATTGCAAATCAAGGCTGATGGCGGGTATGAAGAAGACGAACCTGAAGCTGAAGATTTGTGACGGCTAAAGTGATGGCTACTGCTCATACAAGAGTCCCACTATACAAATGGGAAATTAAATTTTCTGGGGATCCCGGCCAATCTTTAAATTCATTCCTAGAGCGGGTTAGTGAGCTAGCTGAAGCACGTGGAATTAACAAGCATCAACTATTTCACTCAGCGTTAGATCTGTTTTCAGGGCGAGCTCTCATTTGGTATAGAGCGAACAAGCCAAGCTTTCATTCTTGGTCAGAATTAATTAGAGAGTTGAAGAAAGAGTTTTTGCCTTACGATTACGATGACCGGCTACTCGACGAGATTAAGAGGCGAACACAGGGCAATGGTGAAACCATCGGAATATACATTGCGATTATGGTAAATATGTTCGCGCGGTTATCGAATTCTTTAACTGAGCTATACTAAAAAGAAATGTTAATCCATTTTATCAAACTCAATTAAGTTTGCTAGATGTCAAGACTGTTCAGGATCTCATCGAATTGGGTAGAAAGCTAGAATCGGTCAGAACTTCTGTTGAAGCTTATGTTCCACCACCATCCAAAAGAAATAGCCATCTACTTGAGCCAGATTTAGCGTACGTAGCTACAGAGCATAACATATCCGCGATTTCGGGCCAAGCAACCAATTATAATCAAACGAATAACAGAGGAATCCAATGTTTTCGATGCCGCCGCTTTGGGCATATAGCTCGGTTTTGTACACGACGACATTAGATGTTATGGTTGCGGGAATCCGGGTGTTACTCGAACCAGATGCAGCAATTGCATGGGTGCTCGGTCGAATCAAGAGCGGAGTATACAATCAAGCTCACGACAGCAGAACGGGTTTTCAAATGACAGAGGGGTATTATCAAGTCAACAACAACGGGTGGGATTTTGAAATGCAAGCCATGGGTCTCATGGACAAGAGAAAAATAATCTAACACAATCTACACAACACACCAGTCCTGAATTCGGGAAACGAAGAAAGAGCTCGACAGTAAAGGGCGGATCGAGCTCTAGTAATTCCCAGAAATTCGCCCAAGATATTAATTCTCCATCCAGAGATAGTCAGCAGTTTGAAAGGTGTGACGATACAATCAACACGTTAGTGGATTATGTCTTTACGAAAGTAGAGGGTGATGTTCGTCCACACTTAGCAATTTCGATCTTCGGTCTTAAGGTTTGTGGTTTGTTAGATTCAGGAGCTTCTAGGACAATCATTGGAGGTTTAGGATGGGAGTTATTGGTGACTTGCTAACTTAAGGTTCAAAAATCAAGGGCGGAAACTGTTAGCTTGGCTGATGGGAAAAGGGGCATGTTCTTGGCGAAGTTAGCCTGCCTATTGAGCTTGAAGGGCGGATTGCAGTTGTAGATGCTTTAGTTATTCCGGAGCTCCCACATAGCATGATTTTCGGTATTGATTTTTGGCGTACAATGGGAATAACAGCGAATTTAAAAGAAAATTCATGGCACTTTGGGAATGAAGATATTACCTATCATATAGATGCGCTAAGGGGGCATTCTAAATTGACAGTCGAGCAACAAAGAGAACTGAATGCGATAATAACGGAAGCTGAAACAAAAATGGGGGAAGGACTAGGTTGCACCAATCAGGTGGAACATACAATACATACCGATTCTGCTCCAATTAAGCAGCGATACTACCCCGTGTCACCAGCTATCCAGAAGATTATAAATGAGGAGCTTGAAAAGATGCTGGAAGCCGGGGTTGTAGAGCATTCAGATAGTGCCTGGTCCTCTCCAGTAGTAATGGCTAAGAAGAAAGATGGAACGTATCGTTTTTGCGTCGACTATCGTAAGTTAAATAAGGTCACGAAAAAGGATGCCTACCCTCTCCCGTATATCTCAGCGACACTCGATAAGCTTCGTGATGCTAAGTACATGTCGTCACTCGACATTAAGTCGGCATTCTGGCAAGTACCTATGGAAGAAAGTTCGAAGCAGTACACAGCATTCAAGTGCCGAACCGCGGCCTATTCCAGTTTCGAAGGATGCCCTTTGGGCTAAGTAATTCGCCTGCAACTTGGCAGCGCTTGATTGACAGAGTACTTTCAGGAAGCTTGGAAAGCCGCGTGTTCGTATATCTCGACGATGTTATCATAGTGACTCAATCATTCGAGGAGCACAAGGAAGTACTGAGAGAAGTCTTAGAGAGATTATACAAGGCTGGATTGGTCATTAATTATTCGAAGTGTGAGTTTTGTCGTTCAGAGCTAAGGTACTTGGGTTATGTAGTAGGGGAAAAAGGGCTTCAGGTAGACCCAGAAAAAGTTAAGTGCATCTTGGAGATTCCTCATCCTAAGAATGTTTCAGAGGTTCGTCGCTTTATTGGCATAGTCGCGTCGTACCGCAGATTCGTCCCACATT
The DNA here is from genome assembly GCA_963924295.1 of Dioctria rufipes. Classification (NCBI taxonomy): domain Eukaryota; kingdom Metazoa; phylum Arthropoda; class Insecta; order Diptera; family Asilidae; genus Dioctria; species Dioctria rufipes. Next base: position 139,591,313 of record OZ002744.1, read on the forward strand.
TTTCATCGATATTAGCTCCAATTACAGATCTCCTAAAGAAAAAGAAGAAATTCGTTTGGTCTCCAGAGTGTGAAAAAGCTTTCCACACCATTAAAGAAAACTTGGTCAGCGCTCCACTCCTGACATGCCCAAATTTTGACCATCCCTTCATCATACATACCGACGCTTCAGGATATGGGTTAGGGGCTGTCTTAACACAGAGAATAGATGATGAGGATCGCGTAGTTGAGCCGCTCCTTGAATCGATGTGAGAGGAATTACTCTACTACGGACCGTCTGTGCTTAGCAGTTTTGTGGGCCATTGATAAGTTGAGGCCATATATTGAAGGAACCACGTTCACGGTAATAACAGATCATGCGTCATTAGTTTGGCTACATAATTTGAGAGACCCCACGGGTAGATTAGCCAGGTGGGCAATGAAATTACAACAACATGATTTCAAGATAATTCACCGTAAAGGCAAAGAACACCTGTTACCAGACTGGTTGTCACGTTCTGTTCCTATTGTAAATTCCATTAAAGAAAATGAAAATACTGGCGATAAGTGGTATGACAGAATGGTGGACAATGTTATTAAGTCTCCTTCAAAGTTTCCCGACTGGCGAATCGAAAATGATATCCTGTGGCGACACACCCAACCCAAATATCCCTCGTTAGCGATGGAACACGAATTCTGGAAAGAAGTGGTACCCAAGGGACGAAGGAAAGATCTCGTATTTAAGGCACATGATATTCCCACCTCAGGCCACTGTGGTGTTCAAAAGACGTATGATCGTATTAGCAATATGTACTATTGGCCGAAAATGAAATGCGACATTGCTTCTTACATTAAAAATTGTACAACGTGTCAGGCTATAAAACCCGAGCGGAAGAAGCAGGCAGGCCTCATGACAGTTCGACAGAGTAGCAGAAAGGCCTTGGGAGTGCATAAGTATCGATCTGATTGGGCCACTTCCCCGATCAAACCGCGGATTTGTTTATATCCTTACTGTAGTGGACCAGTTAAGTAAATTTCTTATGCTTTTTCCACTACGCTCTGCGACTTCTGGCCCGATAATTCAGGCACTAGAGGATTACGTATTTATGATTTTTGGTGTGCCTAAGACTGTGATATGTGATAACGGTTCACAATTTAGGAGTCGTGAATTCAGGAAGCTCTGCGAAGAATACGGTGTAGAAATAAGATTCACGGCTTTGTACCATCCACAAGCTAACCCGGCTGAAAGGGTGAACCAAATAGTGAAGTCAATGCTTAGGGCGTATGTTTCAGACAACCATCGAACTTGGGATCAGCACTTGGCGAAAGTCGCGTGCGCTTTCCGAACCTCTACGCAAGAAGCAACCAAATTCACTCCATACTTCATCAACTTTGCCAGGGAAATGATAGTTCATGGTACGTCATATAAGAAAGCAGGGGACAATGAATTGTTTGACCCAGAAGTACGATCTTTGGCATTAAAGGGGCTAATTGAAGATGTAAGGGGAAGGCTCATGAAAGCGACAGAGTCTTCGAAGCAAAAGTATAATTTGCGTAAAAGAGATCAAAGTTTTCTCGTACAAGATATGGTTTGGAGAAAAAATTATGCACTTTCGGATGCAGCGAAGTATTTTAATGCTAAGCTTGCACCTAAATACACCGGACCATTTAGAGTAATTAAGAGAGTCTCTCCTTGGACATTCGAACTACAGGACTGTAGTGGAAAAGTGCTGGTGTTTGGAACTCTAAAGACTTGAAACCATATAATACGGCAGGAGAGCGTTTTGAATAGAGTCTATACATATTTGATCTTCCCGTTAATTCTTCTTGGTTGAGTTGATAGCATTGGAGTCTGCAGTACAATATGTCACTTCTGACTATATAGAGTGAATACTACCCTTCTCTATGGACACTCGGCTCTGTTTTAATTTCTCCTTTAATAGCCATAAATCACAGTTGTAATCGGCGAATTTTTAGTAGTTTAAGTGAAATTTTCTTATTGTTAGCCACACACACAAAGTTTGAAAGTATTCGAATCATGGTGTTGGGATCGCACGCTGTCCAGTGGCTCGAGCCTTTCCTAAGGAGGAATAGAGTGTTTCAAGGTATTCAGGTAATAAGTTTGTAAGGATAGGATTGATTTAGTATAATTGAACTACTATGATTTTGCTTGTTATGAAGAATCCCACAGTTTGACGTCCAATTTTATAGAAAATGAATTGGTTATTTACGTAATAGATTTCTAAGTCGAAATCTCTCGGAGGAAAGGGAGGGATGTTACATAGCGAATCCATTCCAAGCTGAAAAGTGATGTCCTATTAAAATAAATAAGAATATAATTAACGAAGATATAATTACAATAACAAGGGTCACTTATCTCTATGTGTGTCGTCTTCTTTGTATGTGTTTTGTCCTCCGCATGAGTGTCGTCACGTCCCTCAGCCTCCTATAAGAATAATTCTGCAAAGGAATTTAAATTTTCAGATGAAACCGCAAAGAGACTAGTGAGTTACCTGTGTCGCAGCTGGGAAGAATAGTTCAGATCCACGGTTAATGTTTTCTTCATTCTGGTCATACATTGAGCCTTTACGCCTTTACTCGGTCTTTGCTAGTACTACTGGATTACTGTCAGACGTCACCTGAAATTGTAAGATTTATATAATGGACCTACAAATTATACCAATACATATACTCACCGAACGGATTTATTGTGAGCTATTTCCATTCTGGATACTACCTGGAATCCAAAACGTCGTCATCTACTTCCTGGAATTAAATTTAAATGGTTAGATAAGATAGTCATGTAGAAAATGAATTTGTAAATAGATTAGATAGGTATAGATATTTCTTTTTATTATTTTCATGTAGAAAATGAATTTGTAAATAGATTAGATAGGTATAGATATTTCTTTTTAGCAAACTAGATAAATTAACCTTTGTCAAGATGATGTACCTTTGTCAAGATGATGTACGGCGAGCAGTGAACTATGCCATGTGCAACCAGTATTCTAAAGGAAAAAGGAGAAAACAAAAATCAGAAAGAGAATGCAGTACTTATCGCGAATCAAACGAAATGTAGAAATTAGATACAATATCTTACCTCCTCGGTTCAACCTCCTCTCGCGAACGGGACCCATAGCCTAAAACTGAAGGAAGAAATTAGAGATCTATATCACATTCGGACTTACCTGTGACATCCGCTATCTATATACTTGAGTTCTTCGCAGCCCAAAGCATAACTTTCCCACAGCAAACATAATTTGAAACAACACGAATACTCGCCCGTCACAAGAAGGTGTTAAAATACAAATCCGAAAACTTCACGTAAATCAAAACATAACTTCCGTATAACATCACGCAATAAAATCAAGAGGGCAGAAGAAGTTTCAAAATTCAAATCAATTGCCGCCATATCATTCACCAACTGGGAAATATCCCAATATGAAATACGGGGAATATAAATCGGAAGCCGCAATAATGGGCGAGTCGAGAGAGGAAAAGGCTTTGGTATGTGAAGCGGACAGCTCAAGGGCAGTCAAAGTCGAGCAGTAAGTAAAGTAAGTGCAATAGTACGCAGCGGGAAGTTTTTTTGAAAAAGAGGAAAAATAAGAAGGGCAATTGGAAGTCGAAAAAAAGAAAAGGCAGTAAAAGTTGAAGATTTTAAAGGCTAGTATAGATAATAACGGCTGAAGAAAGGAATACGAGTAGAAAAGACTAAAATCATCAGAAAAGAAAGATTTCAAAGTGCAGCTGAACCAAGGAGGAGTGAACTAGGCACGTGGTATGAGACCCTCCTTAGGAGACGAAGTTAAGTACTGCGTTTTCTTTTTGTTTTTTTTATTATTTGGTGTTTAGGTGATTTACCGCCTAGTGGAAATATTTGTGATAAATAACTAGCGATAGAAGTAATTGATTATTTATCGAGTGTGTTAGTTAAGCAAATTTGCATACTTCACTGCCCGGCCAGTTTCGCTCGAAGGCCCGGATTTCTTTATGAATAATAAATTAAGTGTTTCGAACTGCTCTTGTTTTCTCTAATTTTTCAATTTTCTTGGGGTTTGTTCCTCAATTTTTCTTTATTCTGAGTTCGTGGACTCCAAAACCACGTGGCGCCCGTAGGTGTTTCAGGCCCCAACCCTTCTCCATCTCTAGCCGGGGTACCGATTGCGCGCAAACAGTCGCGCGTAACAGACTATAAAAATAAAATAAATAAATTCAACCAACAAAAGTGCTTAAGTAATTATAATACTTTTTGCAATTTCGTACCAAACGAATATAGGTGATAAAGTGGGTAAACCAGAAGAAAACAGAGGAAAGGTTGTCCGACAGGGTACACCTAACCTTGGTAGGAAAGACAAAGAAAAAGACAAAAGTGAAAGAATTATTAAAGTAAGAAAAGAGCGACGGCTTATATCAAATATGCAAAAAAGATTAATACTTCTATTCGAATTAATCAACTCCGCAACGAAACGTGCAATTATTGAGCATAACGCTCTTTTAACAATGCAAAACGCGCAAGTGTCAGACGCTACAAAAACAGGTAGCGATACCACACATACACACAAAGTGATGGCTCAACATTGTGTACACAACCAAGCGTGAGTGCAATACAAAGCGAATTTATTTGCGATGCAGTTAAAGAAATAATCAAAAAGGAACAACGACAAACAATTCAACAGACACGGAAAATAATCAGGAAAATGTGACGAAGAACAATGGACTTTCAGCGATTGAGTATAAATGGAAAGCGGTGAAATATCATAAGCGCAAATCATGTTCTAGTACTCAAAATGGAGACAACAAGAGGAAACAACGTGCAGCTATGGAAATGCCGATAAGCGATAACAGGTTTGAAGTTTTAAGTAGCTTAGATGAAAATAATATGGAAATAGACCAGGTAAATAGCGTTAAAGAAAATTCTATTACTCTAAATAATAATAATTCAAATCCTGTAACTCTAAATAAAGACAATGAAAATGTAAAGGTTATAGAAGAAGAGAGTACACTCTCAGGGAAACCAATTAAAATTCCCCCAATCATAGTTAAAAATATTAATGGTAAACTGTTATACCAATTTATAGATAATAACAAACTAAATACAAAAGTCGTTAATTTAAATCCATCCACCACCAAAATTTATCCTGCGAATCCCCAGGAGAAACAAATATTTCTCAAATTATTAACTGAAACAAAAATTGTGTTACACATAATCCGCATCCTTCGAAAAACCAATAAGCATCTTACTAAAAGGGCTTCACCATTGTGTTGAACCGATTGATGTTATGGAAGCATTCAAATCTACTTTCCCTTACATAACACCTAGGAAAATTGCCAGGTTTCAAACGACAAAGTCAAAAAAAAGAAAAATATCAAATAGATAGCTTCCTCATTCAACTAAATCCAGGAGAAAACATCTCAGAATTAATTAAAACTACATGGTTCCTAAGACAAAAGGTCACATGGGAAACTGTCAATTGCAGAGGACCGATACAATGTTATAAGTGCCAGCAATTCGGCCATATAGCATTGAACTGCCTTAAAGAATACAAATGCGTCAAATTCCTGGAAAAACACGCACCTAAGGAGTGCCGTTTAGACAAGGACAAAGAAGTAACCCCGGCCTGTGTAAATTGTGGTCAAGAAGGGCATCCTGCAAGTTACCGAGGATGCCCAATGTATAAGAAATTCTTAAATGCTAGAAAAGAAAAAATGACCAAAGATAAACAAAGCTACACGGAAAATCAGTTTTCTAGTAAAGCGCAATGCCCTTCAATCAAAAGGGGGATTATTTACAAAGATGCTCTACTAAACTCTTCGAATGCCTTCGACAACAACACTTCTTCACCCATGGGCGAAAAAAATGACACGTCAAAAATACAAGACTTCTATAACCTGGCGAACGAACTATTCGGTGTACCACTGCAGGAACTATTTAATAAAGTTAAGGTTTTCATGGATTCCATATCAAAATATAATTCAATATCTCAAAAAAGAGAAGCTATGTTGTTGTTTATATTAAACAAATGTCACAATGTCTAACGGTTTTATATCAATAGTAGTACTGAATGCTCAATCTTTAATTAATAACACCCGTAGATTAGAATTACTAAATATAATCAAACATCACAAACCAGAAATAGCAGTGATATCAGAAACGCGACTCAATGAAAGGCATAGGATAAACGTTCCTCAATACAATACTCTAATAGTAGACAAAGACCAAGGGGTAGCCCTTTTTATAAAAAATAATATTAAATACCAGCACATCCCCATCGAAAATACTACAATTCCTCTAATTTTAATAGGTATTGAAATAATTATAAATAACACCATAAAGAAAATACTCATTGGAAGTATATATATTCCTTCTACCACGGCAAATAATGACTTCATAGATGTTCTCAACAAAATAAAGACCATTGGAGAAAACTTCGACTCAATAATAATTGGAGGAGATTGGAATGCAAGGCATATTAGTTGGGGGACAGTAGAACAAACAATATGGGCAGACGACTGTATAACTGGATCATAGAAACGGGATCATCAATCAATCTGGATATAATTTCACCAAGGAGTCCCACGTTCCCACAAGGGGCGTCGATTCTAGACTTTTTTCTGACAACTGAAGCACATTCCAGAACACTATTTAACTCCTATTCATGTACAACCCTTGAGTCGTTTTCGGACCACTATTTGGTGATACCAACGATTAACCTGGGGGAATTTGATATTTCACTATGCAACCCAAGAGTAGTTGAGGACTTCTCAAATGTAGACTGGAATGGTTTCAAAGCTGATTTGTCAAAAGCCTTAGGAGAGCTTCCACCAATAAACACGAATATTAATAACATAGAAATAGTGTTATGGTTTTATGTAGAAGTGACTGATTGGTTAGGACGTGAAGTCCAGACTGCCAGCATGAGCTGACAGGTCACTCGGTAACAGCGTTGATGTGCAGGGCGGCACGCTAGCTTGCCTCAGCTATTGGCGGAGAGTGTGGGGTGGGTATCACGAAATACCTGCCGCTGTCACCTTACCATAAACACAAAGAAATCGTGCCTGTCGTCCTGAAACGGAGACAAAAGAAAAGCACACACTGATCCAGAAGGGATTGCGTACATCACTCACCTTAAGTTGATCCTACGGATCGGATGGACTGATCCGTTGCCGTCCCCAGCCTCCCATCGCTGGCTTTAGATTTAGGATGTCCCTTCACGCTTCACCTCTTGGAGAAAAGAGAGAGACTCAGGGAGAGGAGAGAAAAGAAACCCTTTTACTGAATCATGTTAATTTTTATTTCGCTTTGTTAGCTGATAAAGTACCATTTTTGTTATTTCTTAAATTCACCCCCGACGAGTAAGCACAAATAAGCTATTTTTGTTTTGTTTGTTTTTCTTTTCTTAAATTCACCCCCGACGAGTATTCCATTCGTTGGTTCGTTCTGTTAGGTGACTTTCCACACGTTGCAGTTGTTGATTAGTGCTTAATATCACCCCGGAAGAGTAAGCACAAATAAGCTATTTTTGTCTTTTTTTTTCTTTTCTTAAATTCACCCCCGACGCTCTGTTATGGTATATACTTTACAATTACAATTTGATTGCTACCTGAGCTAAAGCAAACCCAGTGGGCTTTTATATGGATAATTCGCGTCCACTAGGAAGTGGAGAGGTCTAAAATAGAATCAACAACGATGAGCAGAACCGACTTTCAATAGTGGCGTAACTCTCGAGAAGGCCTTCTTGAGGAGTACGGTAGACAATAAAATGGATGCGGGGAAGCCGACTATCTTAACTCCTCTGGGCTGTCTTATGCTCTTACACTTTCAGTACCACATTCAAACTTTTCATCCAACTTACTTCCACTTAAGGTAGAAATACTGGTTCTGGCTGACGGTTTTAATACGCGGGAATCAACAATATTATGGACTCTTACACTCCATAAATGGAAAAACATTCATTGCTTTAATGACTAGAGTCTAAATTTGCTATATCTTAATGTATGTATTTAAATAGTTTGATTTTATAAATCCTCCGCCGGATTATGAAGAGCCGGGTAAATTCAATAACCCTTTATCTGAATGTTCGAATAACTTCGCGAACAACTTTAAAAACGAAAGTCTGAATTCACTAGATCTTAATGTATTTGTTCAAAGTAATTTTATGTGATATATTCTCCATTGGACTACGCAAAAGAAATGAGTTTAATAATTCGATATATAAATGTTCGACTGATTTCGCGACCACTTTAATGAAGAGAATCTAATTTAATATGTCCAAGCGCTCCTCCAACGGATTACGCATAAGGTAAATTCACTGGATCTTAAGGTATGTTATTTAAATCGTTTTATTTTATAAATCCTCCAACGGATTATGAAGAGCCGGGTAAATTCAATAACCCTTTTTCTGAATGTCCGAATAACTTCGCGAACAACTTTAAAAACGAAAGTCTGAATTCACTAGATCTCAATGTATTTGTTTAAAGTAATTTTATATGATATATTCTCCATTGGACTACACAAAAAAATAAATTTAATAATTCATTATATAAATGTTCGACTATTTTCGCGACCACTTTAATGATGAGAATCTAATTTAATATGTCCAAGCGCTCCTCCAACGGATTACGTATAAGGTAAATTCACTGGATCTTAAGGTATGTTATTTAAATCGTTTTATTTTATAAATCCTCCAACGGTTTATGAAGAGCCGGGTAAATTCAGTAACCCTTTATCTGAATGTCCGAATAACTTCGCGAACAACTTTAAAAACGAAAGTCTGAATTCACTAGATCTCAATGTATTTGTTTAAAGTAATTTTATATGATATATTCTCCATTGGACTACACAAAAAAATAAATTTAATAATTCATTATATAAATGTTCGACTATTTTCGCGACCACTTTAATGAAGAGAATCTAAGTTAATATGTCCAAGCGCTCCTCCAACGGATTACGCATAAGGTAAATTCACTGGATCTTAAGGTATGTTATTTAAATCGTTTTATTTTATAAATCCTCCAACGGATTTTGAAGAGCCGGGTAAATTCAATAACCCTTTATCTGAATGTCCGAATAACTTCGCGAACAACTTTAAATTCCTTTCCTATCGTCTGGCTGACCAATGACGTCATCCCCTGGGCAGCCAGACAGTAGGAAGGAATTCCCTCAGGCAGGCGTAGACTCAACTAATTTGAATTTTCAAATCAGCTATGACAGAGCATGATCAGCTGACGGGGATCGGTAGTTACACTATAAGAGCACCAGACCACTTTTTTGAGTTTCCAGGATTTCGCCACAGATGGCGCCACCGTCGCTATGTGGTGTAAATCCATACTAAATGTGGGTTTGTGTCTTGGATGTCCTGGTTTATGTCTTGGATGTTGGGGGTACGGGACCCCTTTGGGGGATACGAGACCCCTTTGGGGAGTCTCTCTCCAGCATAGGGAAATAGCATAGGATTTCGATTTTGTTTCTGAAGTTCGCTTATTTTTCATCTCGAATCTTGGGGATACGAGACCACTTTGGGGATATGAGACCACTTTTAGCTCTCTCCAGCATAGGGAAATAGCATAAGTTTTCGATTTTGTTTCTGGAGTTCGCTTATTTTTCATCTCAGACTCGTAGCCTCTAAGTTTTTCATCTCGAGTTTTGGGATACGAGATCACTTTCAGTTCTATATATTTGTGAAGGGGTGGGAAGCTTTATTGATGGATTTGGTCTTGACTGCGCCCTAGCGGCATTAGTCGGTACTACCAGCATGCTCCGGTTTTCTTGGATAGATATGTGGTGCGCCTAAATGTAGGCTTTTGGTTTTGAACTAATATTAGTAATAATTAAAGTTAACGGTAGGAAATTTTTGTTCATGCCAATGGATTCTAGATGGTTGGTTTGTGAGGGGGTATTATAGTATAGGATAGGGAGGGGGGTAATGAAATTTTCATCAGAAATCCCCTACGGGCTCTGGTTTTCGAGATATTAGCGTATTAATAATTCAAGTTATTTTTGTTCATGCCAATGGATTCTAGGTGGTGTAGGGTGGGAGGGGGGACGAAATTCTCATCAGAAATCCTCTACGGGCTCGGCATTTCTTGAGTAAGGTTACCTAGCGGCATTAGCCGGAACTACGAGCATGCCTTGGTTTTGCTGTTTTCTTTTATTAGCGGGGAAGTTCTAGATATCAGCATGACGTCATCTTGGTTTTGTTGTTTTCAAGTGCTGTTGTAGATATCAGCATCATTCGAATTTCACAACATGATATCACCTTGGCTTGATGTTTTCTTATTATTATTGGGTCCTGGGGGTGCGTGTATTGAAAAGTAACAGTTGCTATTTCGAGTGCAAGCACCATTTCTTGTGCAAGGTCCCCTATCGGCATTAGTCGGTACTTACATATGTTGTTCATCTCGGGCTTGGGGATACGAGATTACTTTCAGCACTCTCCAGCCCTAGGATATTTTCTGTCCATGCCAATAGTATTAGTACTAGTGGGGTAAAATTTTCATCAGAAATCCTCTACGGGCTATGGTTCGAGGATATTAGCGATCTTACCTTCTCAGGTGTAACTAATATTAGTAGCTCAAAAACAAAAAAGCAACAACAACTATAACCTAAGTTGTGGATTAAAGATTTGATGATATTAATCTGTCGGTGTTTTTTATAAACAAGATTGCACCATATGATCATATATCTAAAAATAGATCAGGCGAAGCTGATTGGGGCGAATGTAGGTAGATATGTTCACTTAGATAAGTAATGGAAATTAGTAAATGTGTAATTTTGCTCTTCAGGTGGAATGCTTCTGATTTTATTCCTTGCATAAACAAATTCGCACAGTCCAGCAAAGTAAACAAATTCGCAGTCGAATAATGTAAACAAATTCGCACAGCAGCCGAGTAAAGTAAACAAATTGAGCGATTTATGTAAGATTCCCAATTTCTTTAACTGAAAACAACAACAACCGATATTAATCTGTGGGATATGATGTCTTAGATGAGTAGTGGAAGATATACTTGAAAATTTCTTTTGCTGAAAAAAACAACAACAACAACTATTACGCAAGTTGTGGTCTGTAGGTGTCTTTTATAAACAAGAGTGATCATGTTATGATATTCGATGTGTAAAAATTGATCACGGCTGCTTGGGATGGTAAGACACATGAAATCATTAGAAGTAATAGAAATTAAAGCATTAGAAAAGGTGGCCAGGTCGCTGGTAATTTGATATCTTGCGTAAACAAATATAGCCGAGTAAAGCAGGCAAATTGAGCGATTAATGTTTTTTTTTGTATCTAGGAGTTTGTATTGAAAAGTCTTTATGACGTATTGTTTTTTATTTTCAATAAAATTTCTCAATCAGTCACGCTGTTATGAGATTTGATTGATTCCCCGATATCATAGTTCACATGAAGCTTATAAGAATATGATAATTTTATCTTCATACTATTGGGGGCAGGTACATTGTTTACTTACCATTAAGTTGAGAGTGGGTTAAATTAAAAGCTTTAATAGACGAACGCTGTGTTATGATATTAATGTGGTATGATATGTTGTCTGAGGTGAGTAGTGGAAGTTGTATGGGAGCTATGAATAAGCAGTAAAATCCTAATCAGCAATCTCGCTGGATATGTGATAATTCTCCATGTCCATAGTGAAGATCGTGGTGGTGGGTTGAGAGTAGGTACTGTAAGTTATGTATTAAGTTAAAAGTTTTGCTGGATGGTATTTGGCATTTATCTCCTCGAAATGGTGTTGTATGAGTATCAGGAAGGTTGAAAAAAAGTTGATAATGCTTCAAGTTCAATAGTGGAGACCGCGATGTTGAGAGTGGGTATTTGGAATGATATAACTCTAGTAGGATATATATCAAAAGTGATTCCAATGGATTACATAAGGAAAGTATGTTCACTTCATCTGCAAACAACAAATTTGGCTGAAAGCGACACACGGTGTGAGCAATAATCATTTTTTTGCTTCAATTATCACTATTAAGCGACATGTGTCGCAGAAAATATATTAAGTCTAGTCTAGTCTAAAATATGTATTGTAAATAAAAATTGTATTATGGTTATAATGCCATTTATTGAAATAATTTGTTATAATTACATTATAGCTTAAGTCTAAGGTCTTTTTTCTTTAGCTCAGGAAAGCCAGGATTTCATAGATATAGACTGATCCTTATAATGAATATACCTTATGCCTTTAGACCAACATGACTTTAGAAGGTTCCTTGTGCACCATTTTCACAAATAACATCTCTCCGTCTTTACTTTTTGCAATCTTTGTTGGAATATCCTAATTTTTCGACCTATTGGTAGGGGACAGTCGACTCGTTTTTGGATGAAAACCTTTCTTCTTTATTTCTGGAAAGCATCGATTTCATAGATGTAGACTTAGCTTTATATGAATATTCTTTACTCCTTTCTTCCGTAGGCTTTAGAAGGTTTGTAGTGTCCTTAGAACTCATGTTGAAATTATTGCGTAATTAGCTTGCCAAGAAACAGTGATCTGTTTGGGTAAAGAGCAAAATATCAACTGAAAAAACAAGTTATGAAACTACTATTTATATGTATTTGACACATCATACGGTTGGACTTCCTTAATTCAAGATAAATTTTTTGTTTCTCACATTCAGGAATATGTGATGCTAATGCTTTAGCAGAATAAAAATAGAACAAACATCTATCGCATATATACAATCTAGCCTTATGTTTTGAAGCTTGTTTCCATGCAAGCCGCGAAAGATATTTAATCCAGCAGAAATGAAACCTGGTACTTTCATCATCATTATCATCATAATCATCATCAGCAGCAGCATCATCATCATCATCATCCTGCTCATAGTTATTTTGTGTCATTCACATGTCTCTTCATATTATGTTTCGTTGGTCTAACTAGAACAGTGGTGAAGGAACGCTCTTTCTTTAGGATGAATACGTTTATTGATATCTCGTTCTGGTCTTCAAATTGTTTAATTTGCTTAAGCGTCATAGGAATTGTTATTCCAGTTAAATTTAGCACAGTAGAATAATGTGGATATGATGAGGTCCTATCGGAGTGAATATTTGCAAGATATAGCGCTGATGTTACCGCCCAAGCGAAGCATGCTTCATCACTGTTTTTTACATTGATGCAAGCTTGCTTTAAAGCAATCTCCTTCGGTAGAGATATATACGAAGATCCTCGGTGCTGTTCAAATTTGTTGATATGTACTGCTAAATGTATAATGGAGTCCAATGTCCAGCCACTATCTTTTTTCTGAAACTCATCCAGTTCAGTGAGTATTAAATCCAATATGTTAACTTTATACCACTCATTTAAATTATCGTCCACATTGATTGGAGCAGTTCTTGCTTGTAAATATTTAATATCTTTTATAACCTCATTGTCACCGATATCCTTAACAAAATCAGCACACAACTTTATATTAACTTTAATATTGAGATGGCATTTTAAAATATTCTTAATACAGCGTATAAATAAATCACCAGCATCCTGTATAAATATCTTAGGATCTGTCTGGTTTATATTTACAATAATTCCAGCTCTAATTCTGTCTGTGAATACTGAACTCATTTCCTCCCACTTTACGAAATCACTTTTTCTTACACGCTGAGTAATTTCTCCACCTCGACTGATAGCTTTCAATAACACTCTCGGTGATTTAGTCTGTCCAATACAGCTCCCCATATGCCGTTTTGTACCACTCTTTTTACTAGAAAAACTTTCATTTATTAGCGCAGTTGACATTTTTTTTATTTGACTTATCGCTGAGGCTCACCAAAACTGACTGATGCCGCCTTCTTTCACCAAAGCCTTAAATTGAAGCCATTCTCAACCTAATGCTTTCATGTTTTTTTACCACCCCAATAACCTTCATGTGGTCTATTTTTAGATATCGAATTTCATAACATGCTGCAATGATCACGATTTCCTCTGCTCATAGTATTAACATGTTCTTGACATCGATTCAACTTTTTATGAATATATTTAAGTCTTGGTAAGGAAGCCGTGAAACTATTTTACTTCAATCAAATAAGCACATATACCACCAATCTAGTGCATAACATACATCGATTCAATCCCCATATCGCCCATAAAAGTTTTCTTTTACACTACACAACATATTACATTAATTCATTTCAGTGTTGCATACATACATATTCACAGCTAGCAAGTATATGACCAAATCCCGAGTGAGATGGTTGCAAACTATGGTGTTCACTAAAGCTTCCTAATGTGTTAGAGCAAGACAGATGATAAGAAATAACATGGGATTTTGCTGCCGAACTCTCATAGCCTAACACAGAAAAGGATCATAGGAGACATTTGCTCTGGATCGCTTTTTGGATGTGAAACACAGAGAAAAAAGATATAAAAATAAATAATGAATTTGATGTGAATAAATATTTTGTGAAAAAATTGATTTGCTATAGTTGTTGTTGTTGTTGTTGTTTTTCAGTAAAGAATTGGGAATCTTACATTTTCAGCTTTCACTACTCATCTACAACATATTCCACATATTACTCACAGCTCTCAATATACTCATCTAAGATAACATATTATACTATATTAATATAATAACTCCACCTTCTTTCGTCAAAACATTTAATTTAATCCACTCCCAACCTAATACTTTCATGGTAAAATTTAAAGATGAATAAATAATACTTCCATATCCCAATAGACTTATATCATTCCAAATACCCACTCTCCACATCGCGGTCTTCACTATTGAACTTGAAGCACAGCTAATTATAATCTCCCATACAACTTGCACTACTCATCATCATCCAAGTGAACCCAAGAGCAGACACTTTCGGTTTCAAAGGTTAAGGTGACGCCAGAGGTCAAGGACAAATTGCTGCCTTCAAGCCCATGTGTCAAATACATATAAATAGTAGTTTCATAACTTATTTTTTCAGTTGATATTTTGCTCTTTACCCAAACAGATCACTGTTTCTTGGCAAGCTAATTACGCAATAAGTTCAACATGAGTTCTAAGGACACTACAAACCTTCTAAAGCCTACGGAAGAAAGGAGTCAAGAATATTCATATAAAGCTAAGTCTACATCTATGAAATCGATGCTTTCCAGAAATAAAGAGGAAAGTTTTTCATCCAAAAACGGGTCGACTGTCCCCTACCAACAGGTCGAAAAATCAGGATATTCCAACAAAGATTGCAAAAAGTAAAGACGGAAAGATGTTATTTGTGAAAATGGTGCACAAGGAACCTTCTAAAGTCATGTTGGTCTAAAGGCATAAGGAATATTCATTATAAGGATCAGTCTATATCTATGAAATCCTGGCTTTCCTGAGCTAAAGAAAAAAGACCTTAGACTTAAGCTATAATGTAATTAAAACAAATTATTTCAATAAATGGCATTATAACCATAATACAATTTTTATTTACAATACATATTTTAGACTAGACTAGACTTAATATATTTTCTGCGACACATGTCGCTTAATAGTGATAATTGAAGCAAAAAAATGATTATTGCTCACACCGTGTGTCGCTTTCAGCCAAATTTGTTGTTTGCAAATGAAGTGAACATACTTTCCTTATGTAATCCATTGGGATCACTTTTGATATATATCCTACTAGAGTTATATCATTCCAAATACCCACTCTCAACATCGCGGTCTCCACTATTGAACTTGAAGCATTATCAACTTTTTTTCAACCTTCCTGATACTCATACAACACCATTTCGAGGAGATAAATGCCAAATACCATCCAGCAAAACTTTTAACTTAATACATAACTTACAGTACCTACTCTCAACCCACCACCACGATCTTCACTATGGACATGGAGAATTATCACATATCCAGCGAGATTGCTGATTAGGATTTTACTGCTTATTCATAGCTCCCATACAACTTCCACTACTCACCTCAGACAAC
The DNA here is from genome assembly GCA_963924295.1 of Dioctria rufipes. Lineage (NCBI taxonomy): Eukaryota > Metazoa > Arthropoda > Insecta > Diptera > Asilidae > Dioctria > Dioctria rufipes. Next base: position 139,607,195 of record OZ002744.1, read on the forward strand.
ATATCATACCACATTAATATCATAACACAGCGTTCGTCTATTAAAGCTTTTAATTTAACCCACTCTCAACTTAATGGTAAGTAAACAATGTACCTGCCCCCAATAGTATGAAGATAAAATTATCATATTCTTATCAGCTTCATGTGAACTATGATATCGGGGAATCAATCAAATCTCATAACAGTGTGACTGATTGAGAAATTTTATTGAAAATAAAAAACAATTCGTCATAAAGACTTTTCAATACAAACTCCTAGATACAAAAAAAAACATTAATCGCTTAATTAGCCTGCTTTACTCGGCTATATTTGTTTACGCAAGATATCAAATTACCAGCGACCTGGCCACCTTTTCTAATGCTTTAATTTCTATTACTTCTAATGATTTCATGTGTCTTACCATCCCAAGCAGCCGTGATCAATTTTTACACATCGAATATCATAACATGATCACTCTTGTTTATAAAAGACACCTACAGACCACAAGTTGCGTAATAGTTGTTGTTGTTGTTTTTTTCAGCAAAAGAAATTTTCAAGTATATCTTCCACTACTCATCTAAGACATCATATCCCACAGATTAATATCGGTTGTTGTTGTTTTCAGTTAAAGAAATTGGGAATCTTACATAAATCGCTCAATTTGTTTACTTTACTCGGCTGCTGTGCGAATTTGTTTACATTATTCGACTGCGAATTTGTTTACTTTGCTGGACTGTGCGAATTTGTTTATGCAAGGAATAAAATCAGAAGCATTCCACCTGAAGAGCAAAATTACACATTTACTAATTTCCATTACTTATCTAAGTGAACATATCTACCTACATTCGCCCCAATCAGCTTCGCCTGATCTATTTTTAGATATATGATCATATGGTGCAATCTTGTTTATAAAAAACACCGACAGATTAATATCATCAAATCTTTAATCCACAACTTAGGTTATAGTTGTTGTTGCTTTTTTGTTTTTGAGCTACTAATATTAGTTACACCTGAGAAGGTAAGATCGCTAATATCCTCGAACCATAGCCCGTAGAGGATTTCTGATGAAAATTTTACCCCACTAGTACTAATACTATTGGCATGGACAGAAAATATCCTAGGGCTGGAGAGTGCTGAAAGTAATCTCGTATCCCCAAGCCCGAGATGAACAACATATGTAAGTACCGACTAATGCCGATAGGGGACCTTGCACAAGAAATGGTGCTTGCACTCGAAATAGCAACTGTTACTTTTCAATACACGCACACCCAGGACCCAATAATAATAAGAAATAATCAAGCCAAGGTGATATCATGTTGTGAAATTCGAATGATGCTGATATCTACAACAGCACATGAAAACAACAAAACCAAGATGACGTCATGCTGATATCTAGAACTTCCCCGCTAATAAAAGAAAACAGCAAAACCAAGGCATGCTCGTAGTTCCGGCTAATGCCGCTAGGTAACCTTACTCAAGAAATGGCGAGCCCGTAGAGGATTTCTGATGAGAATTTCGTCCCCCCTCCCACCCTACACCACCTAGAATCCATTGGCATGAACAAAAATATCTTGAATTATTAATACGCTAATATCTCGAAAACCAGAGCCCGTAGGGGATTTCTGATGAAAATTTCATTACCCCCCTCCCTATCCTATACTATAATACCCCCTCACAAACCAACCATCTAGAATCCATTGGCATGAACAAAAATTTCCTACCGTTAACTTTAATTATTACTAATATTAGTTCAAAACCAAAAGCCTACATTTAGGCGCACCACATATCTATCCAAGAAAACCGGAGCATGCTGGTAGTACCGACTAATGCCGCTAGGGCGCAGTCAAGACCAAATCCATTAATAAAGCTTCCCACCCCTTCACAAATATATAGAACTGAAAGTGATCTCGTATCCCAAAACTCGAGATGAAAAACTTAGAGGCTACGAGTCTGAGATGAAAAATAAGCGAACTCCAGAAACAAAATCGAAAACATATGCTATTTCCCTATGCTGGAGAGAGCTAAAAGTGGTCTCGTATCCCCAAGATTCGAGATGAAAAATAAGCGAACTTCAGAAACAAAATCGAAATCCTATGCTATTTCCCTATGCTGGAGAGTACTAAAAGTGGTCTCGTATCCCCCAAAGTGGTCTCGTATCCCCAACATCCAAGACATAAACCCGGACATCCAAGACACAAACCCACATTTAGAATGGATTTACACCACCTAGCGACGGTGGTGCCATCTGTGGCGAAATCCTGGAAGCTCAAAAATGTGGTCTGGAGCTCTTACAGTTTAACTACTTATGATATATTCTCCATTGGACTACACAAAAAAATAAATTTAATAATTCATTATATAAATGTTCGACTATTTTCGCGACCACTTTAATGAAGAGAATCTAATTTAATATGTCCAAGCGCTCCTCCAACGGATTACGCATAAGGTAAATTCACTGGATCTTAAGGTATGTTATTTAAATCGTTTTATTTTATAAATCCTCCAACGGATTATGAAGAGCCGGGTAAATTCAATAAGCCTTTATCTGAATGTCCGAATAACTTCGCGAACAACTTTAAAAACGAAAGTCTGAATTCACTAGATCTCAATGTATTTGTTTAAAGTAATTTTATATGATATATTCTCCATTGGACTACACAAAAAAATAAATTTAATAATTCATTATCTAAATGTTCGACTATTTTCGCGTCCACTTTAATGATGAGAATCTAATTTAATATGTCCAAGCGCTCCTCCAACGGATTACGCATAAGGTAAATTCATTGGATCTTAAGGTATGTTATTTAAAGTAATTTTATATGATATTGTTGCGAGCGTGGCTTTTGGTTCGTTATTTAAAACACAGTGTTAAATATTTAATATTCAAGTTCTTTATTTCACTCTAATCTTATACAATTCGTATACCTTCAATTAATCAACTGCACTTTAATTATCGCTTAATACTGTACTTTCAATTATCGCAATCTAATTACAACACTTTCGCACGTTTATTACTTTCACTTGTTAACACTGCAACGTCTAAGACAAGACTCTTATTCTGGCTATGACAACTGTTATATTTATACCCTAGAAACTCTCCAGATTATTCTCGAGTGTTCTATTTTCCAGAAGCTTCTTGACTCTTCTATTCATTCTATTCCTGAACCTTCCTGTAGATACCATAATCAATTCTCCGAACCTAAGGTCGTTTACTTCTCCATTGCCAGTAGATGTCACCAGTTGTCTCTTTCTATTGCACGTAACACTGCCCCCTTCTTAAATTTGTTCGTCCCTAACAACAGGTGGTCCACGGTGTTGATGCTCGTAGTATTGACACAAGCGGTCCAAATGAACAATTTTATGCTTGCTTCTTGTGCCACGCTGAATCCTGTATACCACGTCATTAATTCTAGTTACTACTGAATACGGTCCTTCCCAGTGTTGTTGCAATTTTGGAGAACGTCCCTTACGTCGTCTCGGATTGTAGAGCCAAACAAGATCACCTTCATTAAATCCTGCTGAATTCGCACGTAAGTCATAGCGGGTCCTCATCTGATTGGCTTTTACTGCTAATTTTGTCCTCGTGGCTTCTTGTACATCAGTTCTCCTTTCCAATGGGGCTCTGATATTACACTTATACATTTCCTTTCTGCTGCTATGTGGCGGCCCTTTGTAAGAAGCACACACAGTGCACCTGCGACACTACTTCTCCACATCCTCCCGCATATATAGCCAATAAAACTTTTCACGTATTTTAGAAATTGTTTTATTCACTCCCAAATGGTCTCCACATGTTCCACGATGCATTTTACCTAGAACATCTTTGACCTTTGATGCCGGCAAGACTATTTGCATTCGGAATGATTCACCGTGTTAGGTGCCTCCCATTTGCATTTTAAAATACCGCATTCAACATGAAGAGAATTCCATTGAGCCCAGTAGCTTTTCAGATTTTCACTCATCCCTGAAATATCCTTCCATTCTTTTTTTTCTATATCTGCTTTCCAAGCAAGAATAGGCTATATGTCCGGGTCTTCTCGTTGCGCTGTTCGCAAGTTTTCGATGTCCCAACCTGTTGATGGTTCCACAGTTACCAACTGTATAGTTGCTGTTCTTTCTTTTTCTTCCACCCGGCCGCAATGTTTGCATTCAAGTTTGCATGGACGTTGTACAAAGGCTTCTGCATTTCCATGGATAAGTCCTTTCCTATGTTGCATCTCTAAGCCATAAGGTTGGAGTCTAGTCGGTCCAAGAATAGCTTGCTCTCTAATTCGCCAACTTGGACATTCTTCTCTTCCTTTCTTTTCTGTTGATTCCCTTCGACGGCGCTTCCTGCAGTCGCTTTGAAGGTGTCCCAATTTATTACAATCCCAGCATCGAAGAACAGTACGTGAAAGGTTTCTCAGTGATAACTGCAATCTATTGCAAGTCTGCTGCCCAGCTCGATATCTTTGCAATTCTACTCTCCTCTCTTCATCTAGGGATTCCACTCGTCGGCGTTTTCTGCAATCCCTTTGTATGTGTCCCGGTCTATTACAATTCCAGCATTGCAGAATACCACGTGAAGGAGTGCGCTGTGTTGGCTGCATTCTATTACAAGTACATTCGTTCACCGAAATTTCTCTCATTCGTACTGCACTGCGTGAAGCTTGTCTGGCGGATTCATACACTAATGCATAGGCTAGTGCTTCTGCTGTTGATTTCTTTCCTGCTATCCTTAATGCATGTTGTAAGTTTTGATCTGCAATAGCGTTCACAAATGCCTCCGTCGCCACTTCATTGAGAAAATCCGCATTCACGCTGGAGTATGAAAGATGCGCTAATCTTTCCACATCACCCTGCAATTGTAGGCGATATACTTTCTGCATGTGTTCATCTCCGTAACGTAATTCTATCGCCTGTACTAGTAAGAGTTCTCACGCAGGAGCACTCCAACACCAGAGCTATAGCTTTGTCTTCATCATTCCATCCATTTACCTCTGAAGCTGCCTCGAATTGTCTCTTGAAGATATGCCATGAATTTTGTCCATCAAATATTGGAGGTTTCATTCTACCTGTGCTGGATATTTCAGCTGCTGCGTTTAGAGGCTGACGATGCTTTATTCTTTCCAGATCTGCTTTAAAGTTATCAAGCTGTTCCGTGACATTTTGTTGTACTCCCGACACTTGTTGTCGAACTTCCAACACTTCCTGCTGGATTTCTTCAATTTTCATTTGTTCGTCTAATGAACGTTTCAGAAAGATCTTCTGTTCCTCCAAACAAGTTTCTAGACAATTCTGCAGAGAATTCTTTTGTTCAACAAAAGCATTCTTTTGCTCATCTAAACGGGATTCCAGAGAATTCTTTTGTTCCTCATTGGAATTCTTCTGTTCATCAAAACTGGCTTCCATAGATTTCTTTTGTTCCTCGAGACAATTCTTTTGTTCCTCGAGAGAGTTCTTTTGTTCATCAAAACGGGCTTCCATTTTGCTCATTAAAGCACTCAAAAGCTGTTCCATTTTCATCGCAGACTCTTCTTCAACTTCGGTTTCTTCCAAGTTATCTTCGAAAACAAATGTTTCAGGATTCTTTCCTTCTTCTATCAAAGCTTGTCTGAGTCGTTCGACTAGCACTTTCTTTGAATCTGTCGTTTGTAATGACCGGCTCCCTAGCTCTACTTTCAAATCCGGTGTTCGAAGCTCCTCGACTTTGCGCCCCATTACTTTAGTAATTCACTTATAGTTGAATATGAATTATTTTCCAGAACTATCAAAATTTAACACAATTTCACAAAACTGATCACACTGTTGTATGACGCGTGCTCCGTGCTCCAAGGAAGAGAGCGCGCGTAAGAATTTAGATGAAAAAAGAAAAACACACATATGCTTTCATGTTTAATATGAGTTTATTGGACACCTTTATTTCTTGTTGTACATCCTTCTTTAATTAAGAGATCCTTTCTTATGAAACTCTCGATTCTAAATTATTTCATTAAACTTTAATTATAAATCACTTTCTTTATTTAAAATTTTTTGAACTCAACTTTTTCTTTATTTTTGGAGAACGTTTCCTATTTGAACTGCCGATTTTTAAAACGTTTCATTAAACTTTAATTATAAATCACTTTCTTTATTTAAAATTTTATGAACTCAACTTTTTCTTTATTTTTGAAGAACGTTTCCTATTGGACTTGCCGATTTTTGAAACGTTTCATTAAACTTTAATTATAAATCACTTTCTTTATCTAAAATTTTTTGAAATCAACTTTTTCTTTATTTTTGGAGAACGTTTCCTATTGGAACTGCCGATTTTTAAAACGTTACCTTCATGTCCGGCGATTGAAAAACAGACTCCTCGAGGTTTGGGCTAGCTGCCCCCAGGTACCCACGAAAAACTTTTTGAAAAAGCTTTTTTCTTTTTGCTTTCTCACGGCGATTTTAAATTCGTACGTGAGAGAATGCAAATTATTTATGTTGAGATGCATATGCATCATGTAGAAAATGCAACCCGATATGCACTTGTGCGCCCGGCTTGAAATAATAATTTTGAGAGGGCGCGAATAATTCTGATAATTAGATTGGAGGAAGTTTGTAATGTACGTATGTACAAAGTAAGAAGACACTGTATGTAGGTAAGTGTGCATACCGTGTGAGTGGAATGTGTGTCTGATAACAAAATGCAATTTATGCTAAATTGCATTTTGTTATAATATGGGAATGCATTTCTAAATGCATTTTAAAATTTGAATGAGATTTTATATGAAATTAATTTTGTTTTTCAGGGTCATTTCTGCGATACATCAATATATTGCATAGGGCAATATATTGATGTATTCACCTTATGGTTGTGATTTAGGGCATTGGTACCTGAGTCACAACATCCCTCCCCCCTGGGGAAAAGAAAGTTTTACTCATTTATGAAGGAAACTTTCTTTCTAAATTACGAAGTTAAAATATATATATAATAAAACTACTATTATTTAGATAGCTATAGCTAATTACAAAATTGTAAGACTATAGTAAAATAATTATAACTAATTACAAAGTTGTAAAACTCTAGTCAAATTAAATTAAAATATTTTAAGACAAATTGTCTTTTTTTTTTCTTTATGTATTAAAAATAAGAAGGTTTGCGGGAAAATTATACTCTTGTTGGGTTTTTTTTCTTTTCAATAAAGAAGAAGATGTGATGAAAATAAAATTTTCTTTAAATATTTTCTCCTTGGTATTCTAAAGTTATTACCATACTATACCATATTTGTTGTATTTAATTATTTATTATGATAATTTTAAACAAACGATTTAATATTAACTAATATGTACTAAAATATGCAATTACACAGAGACATTATTGCGTTATTATTATTTATGATTTTTATTGACATTTGTATAGTTCTTAGAATTTTATTTTATGTATATATGTACCTATAATTTTATTACCTTATTAATTTATTTTTATTAGGATATTTAATAAAAAAAAAATATTTGTATATATAAACCATTCTTCTATTCTACGTAGTCACCAAGAATGTTTTCTGCAATTTTACAAGTTGCTTTGTTTTTTCCCTTTTTTTTCATATTTTTGTTTTATATAAATATATACATATATATATTACACAAATATAAGGTGTAAAAGAGTGAGCTTTTCTTTTTGTTTATGTTCGGCTCTTTTCTTGTAAATTACTAGTTTTTTTTTTATAGAGTGCGTTTGGTTTTTGGGATTAGGATAGGGGTGTTGAAAAAAATGATGAAAATTGGGGAATAAGAGGATACTGTTGTCCGTATCTTGTGTTTGTTATAATTTGTATATGTCCGATTTTTCGATTGGCAGCATGAGTCCATGGGATGTATACCCATATAACAATAGTATATATTTAAAATATATTATACATTATCTGCCTTTTTTCTGATGGGAGCAGGGGTTATTTTAAATCCTGGTGCCCTCGGTGCAGGTGTGGGCATATCTTCCAGTTCTTGTTCTTGGGGTGTATTTTTAGATTTTCGGACTTTTCGTTTGTATTTACTATACAGATAGGCACAGACCATAGAGATGATTAAAGCAATAGTCACATATGATATAGTATAGTGGTGAATATGATGATTGCTTATTGGATTGAGCGGAATTAATTCCTGCTCTTTTTGGGAATGAATGGATTCCAGAAGGCTCTCCAGATCCGTGTTTGTTGTAATATTTAACGGATTTGTTTCTATAAGCGTTTCTATGGGAGAAGACGTCATATTCCATATTATATTGGAAATGTTTAGTGTTGGGATGAAATGGGAATTGAATTTGGACATTTTTACGTTATGCCCGTGCAGGATGAATTCCTTGCTGCGAACATAACAACCGGGATTGATGTGCATTGTTCCTATTCCATGTAGGGTTTGTGAACTAATGGAATCTTCACAAATAATGTCTATGTGGAGGGATCCTTTTAGGGAGAAAAGCCAGGCGTTCTGCTGTGATAATTGCGTCCAATAGTAATCCTGTCGCAAGATCAGAATTTTACACTTTTGTGTAATAGGTTCCTTCTTTAGTAGATTCACTTCACATTGATTTGTTCTTGTATTTGTGCTTAGGATGGGGAATAAAATTTTGCAGTAGAAATGCATATGGTCCAACGTTGCGCAATTATGAATATCCTGAAGCGTTAATTCAACAAAATGTTCGCGATTGTAATCTATTAATATGTATTCCTTTGCTGGTTCGATATATATGAACGATTCGTTAAGGAGTGTCGGTAACGGCATTGCCTTGAATATCTGGTATGGTTCCTTGAACGGAAGTGGAATTCGGAGCTCAATAATTATCTTATTGTTGAAAATATTTGCCGAAATTGTACTTAATTTGTAAATTTGTGATAAAATAATGTCTCTGAAATTTATAGGAAGCATCATTGAATTTGGTAATTCTTGCCTGATCTTTGATAAAAGATCTTCAATATTTTTCGGTGATACTAGTGTGGGATGGAATTTTCCATGCTTGGAATCTGTTAAAAGATCTATTAATTCCGACTGGGTATTTTGGTACCTGAATACCATTAACGAGACTAGCGAGATTAAGGATTCAAGTTCAATTGATATTTTGTTATCCAACGTTCTGTTTTCCATTGATGATATAGTTATCTGAATTGATATTAACTTTTTATGCATAACCAGAAATTCCTTCTCAATTGCGGTTTTAGTTTTGTTGAAAATATTTGTGTTTGCTTCGATTATCGCAGTTTGGCTTTTTATAAGTGATAGGAGGGAGTTTTGGTTTAAGGTGAGATTACGGATTTGCTCATCATAAATCTTGGCATCATCTTCGTTCAATGTGCCGAAAAGAGCTTTAGAGATTGAACCTATAGCATTGAAAAGTGCTCTGTGTTTTCTATTTTGGGTCACAAGTAACATATTCTTATATTCTATGTTTGCTAATATAAGATTAATTTGTAACAACGTACCGTTACAAGTGTGGCTCAAGGCTGCGTATTTGTCCAGTTTCAGGCAGGCCGCTGTAATTTGTTGGGCTATGAACTGAATGTTGTTGAATTCCGATTTAAAATTCGCCAGGTCGTAGAATGTCACTATCTTCCACTCGTTTGTGTAGAGATTGGCTCTGCCAATCTCTTCGAAGTAAATGCCTGCAGTAGCATTTAGCTGATTGACTTCTATCCCTGAGCCGTAGACGAAAGGGATGCAAATTAAAATGAATGCTGTATGCATCATTTTGGAAACCTGGAAGATGACACTATGTTAATATCTCTGAATGATATTTGAAGACTATGAAGTTTTTATTCTGAGAAAAGTTTTAGGTCATTGTTATGGACTCTTTTGTTTTTATTATTGATATTAATAGTGGAATTTTCGGGGGAATTAATCTCCATTATCTCATACGGACCTGACCATAGTGGTGAGAATTTGTTCTCTCGAACTCTGCTCTTAAGTAGGACTTTATCGCCTACCATAAAATATTTTTGGACGTAGTTCTTATCGTATTGCAATTTTGACCTTTCCTTGTTTGCCATGGCTATGTCCTTAGCTATTTTGAAGCTATGTTGTAGACGCGCTTTTAACTCGTTTGCATAATTGTCATAATTATAGCAAACGGCTGGAGATGATTTCAGATTGTTTGGAATTTCGGCTGGGAATCCGTAAAGGAGTTCGCGTGGAGTATAATTAGTACTCGAATGAGGGGTTGTATTGTATACAAACATGGCATAAGGAATCCATGTATCCCAGTCTTGTGGATCTTTTGCTACATAAGATCGGAGATATTCTGCTAAGGTTCTGTGGCTTCTCTCCAATGCACCATTCGTTTGAGGGTGGTATGGAGTAGTTTTGAGCCTTTTAATTCTCAGCAATTTAGATACCTCGGCGAACATGCCACTTATGAGGTTAGAACCTTGATCTGTAAGGATACTTTCTGGAATACCATGTCGACAAACTATTGTTGTCGTGAAGGCTTCCGCTAATGTCTTAGACTCGGTGTCGACTATAGGAATAGCCTCAGAAAATTTTGAAAGGTCGTCTTGGAATGTAAGGAGATATTTGTTTCCAGAATGAGAAATTGGGAGAGGTCCTACAACATCTAGGTACACTCTTTCGAAAGGTTTGGAGCTAATGCTTGAGATTTTCATTGGAATTTTAGGGTTTCTGGATACTTTGTTCACCTGACAAAGTTTACATTTCCTTACATGCTTTACGATGTCGTCTGACATGCTAGGCCAGTAAAATTGCTTTTTAATTCTTTTAATTGTACGGGAAACGCCTTGATGGCCTCCCGTTGGTAATGAGTGAAAATCTTTCAAAACTTGTTGGATGTCATTAATGTCGGATAAATATTTAATAGAATCTTGATGGAGTTTAATGTTTATTTGTTTAGCAGTGAAGACCTTGTTAAAAATGCTTTTAATTATTAGAAGGTTTTGTGCATCTAAAATTGGGAAGGAGATATTTAATTGATTTAACTGATTTGCTTCTATATATGAGCAGATCTCAGTTAAAATCTTTTCGAGGTCTAATCTATCTCTTTGGGATCGACAAGGTAAATTAGTTTTTGATATAATTATTGTGGAGTCTTTTTTCTTGAAGAAGTTCAGTTCAGTTTCTGAGATTGGGGATTTATCTGAAAATTTTAGTTTCGAATCCAAGACTCTTTCAAGTTCTGTATCTTGCATTGGCAACATGAAAAATTTAGGATTCGCATTTTTAGTTAGTAAAAGAGGAAAATTAGTCTCAGTTATTATGACTGAGGAATTGTTTACAGGTGATGGAGTTGGGTTTGGAGTAGTTACACTTGCGTTGGGTGTATTTATATTCGCCTGAGCTCTGGCTTGATTTCTAGTTACCACATTTATGCAGGTGGTAGGTTTTGTGAAATTTTCGCTATTATCTGGAATAGCTCTACTGAGAGCGTCTGCATTTGTGTTGAGCTTACCTGATTTATGGACTATCTTGTAGTCATATTCCTCAAGACGTATTCTCCATCTCATCAGTCTTGAGGAGTGATCTTTCAGATTCATGAGCCATACTAATGGTTTATGGTCAGTTATAATTGTAAACTGTCTACCATAAACGTATGGTCTGAATTGCTCAACTGCGAAGACGATAGCTAAGAGCTCCTTTTCTATTGTTGAGTAACGAGTCTCTGCACCATTGAGAACTCGGCTCACATAGGCGATTGGATGATCTCCTTGATCATCAACTTGTGAAAGAACAGCTCCGATGGCGTAATCACTGGCATCGGAGGTGACGAAAAATTCTTTGCCGAAATCAGGATAAGATAGAATTGGTGCTGAAATTAATTTATTTCTCAATTCGCAAAACGCTTCATCGCAAATTGCGTCGAACTTGAAGGGCGTATCTTTTTTCAAAAGATTTGTAAGTGGTTTAGCTATTTTTGAAAAATTTGGAATGAAGCGGCGATAATAGCCGACGAAACCAAGGAAGGCTTTAATATCTTTCTCCTTCTTGGGTCTGGGATAGGACTGAACTGACTTGATTTTTGCTGGGTCTGGTTTGACTCCATTTTCTGTAATAATGTGCCCTAAATACATAATTTCCTTTCTTAGGAAATGGCACTTGTCGGGTTGAAGTTTCAAATTGAAGTTGCGGAGACGGCTAAATACTGCTGTGAGTCTGGAATTGTGATCTTTGAGATTGTATCCATGGACTACAATATCGTCCATGTATACAAAGCAATAGATGCCTTGAAGTCCAGATAGAACATTGTTCATGGCTCGTTGAAAAGTAGCAGGGGCTCCTTTTAAACCAAATGGCATACGATTGTATTCGTAGTGGCCATAGGGTGTGCTAAAGGCAGTTTTCTCCCTGTCCTTGGAGTCCATTTTTATCTGGTGAAATCCACTGGCTAAGTCGAGTGTGGTAAAATATTTTGACTTCCCCAACTGGTCTAATATATCAGTGATATTAGGCAGTGGGTACGCATCGCCAATAGTAATGTCGTTAATACGACGAAAGTCTACCACTACTCGCCACTTTTTGTTTCCATTCTCATCTGGTTTTTTAGGAACCAGGAGAAGTGGAGAATTCCAGGGACTATGGGATGGTTTTATGATATCTGACTCAAGCATTTCGTGTATTTGCCGGTTTATTTCCATTCGGCTTGCTTCAGGAAGTCTATATGGCTTGGTATAGATAGGCGGTTTATCTTGGAGTGTTTCGATTTTGTGGGTTATCGCATCTATATAAGATAGGAAATCCCCTTCTATGAAGAAGAGATCGTTGAATTCCCTACAGATATTGCGAATACTTTCAGATTCCTCTGAATTACAGTGATCCAATTTTATAAGGTTTTGCAGTTTAATTATTCTGCCCTTAATTGGATCTCTGTCAGAGTCTGTGGAGATGACCACAAAGTTGTCCAAGCCTTGGTAAACTGGGTTCACCTCGTAAGGTGCCAGATCGGCGTCCTCCTCATTTGTGTTGAGGATTAGGACTTTTGCCATACCGTTGACTGGTTCGACTATCGAATTTCCAAGAAATAAACCTGGCCTTATTTCCTTCTTGAAACAGACCGATTGATTTTGAATAGAAGTAGTTGGAATTTCAATAATGGATTCTGATCGAGCCGGAATTTTAAATGATTTTAATTTATCCGATTCTTTCGGATTTCTAAAAGGAAGGAGATATGATTCCAACTTTTGTGGAATTTGGAAGGAGTTATTCGATGATTCCGACTCGATAGAATTTGAAGGAGATAATACTTTATTGAAATTCCTTGACTTCTCTTCTGATTTATTTCTGAATGAAGGAGATAGAATTTTATTATATTTAGCCTTTTGTGCGGCTGTAGATGGAGATATACTTTTATGTTGTTGCTTCATATCTTGTGAAGCCTTGGATGGAGATAGAATTTTATTTAATTCAGCCTTTTTTCTGGCTATAGATGCAAATAGATTTTTATCTTTATGCTTCACTTCTTGTGAAGCATTTGCCGGCGATCGATTTTCATTGCTTTTCGAAGCAATTGATGGAGATAGATTTGTATTTATATCTTTACTAGAGACTGTTATTCCTGTATATAACAGACTCTTTGTTTGAGACCTCTTTTCTGGGTCTTCGCTTTTCAAATAAACGTATGGATAATTGGAATAATATTGTTCATATGGATAAGATGAATCAGATTCATTAACTTCCAGAGAAATGAATTTATTTTTATAGTCGATACTCGCCTTGTATCGAGATAAAAAATCGTGACCAAGCAGGCCATCGTATGAGAGGATGGAGTTATTTCCCACAATTTGAAATGGGTGCTCTAGGATGTAGTTAAATTTGGTAGATTTCAAATTCAATTTTGCAAATATGAGTCCTTCTGTAGAAGTGGTTTCTGTGAATAGTGTGTTAATATTGCAGACAGCATCTCTGTAGCAGATGCTATCTGGCTTTAATGGATGGAGTTTAATTAAGCTGATTTCTGCTCCAGTATCAATCAAAAAGGTAAGCTTTGGAGCAGAGCAGATGTCTACAGGCAAAGAAAGCGTTAGTGAATTTTTATTAATTTGGACGGGGATACGAATTAATTTTTTGCTGCCTACTTTTCCATCGATATTGTCTCGGGATTGCGATGAACTCGCGCCGTTGTTTCTATCTGCGAGGGGTTGCCGAATGAGACCCCCCGCTGCATCCAGTTTCCCTGCCTGGATGCCGATGGAGTTTTGTTATTCTTCCTAGTTGGAGATGGCGATCTAGCCGAGATATTGGCATTATTGTATCTCTGCGGTGGAGTTCGACTTTCTCGGAATACTGGCTGTTGCCAGTTCCTATTTTGAGGCTGTCTGTCAGCCGTGTTTGTTGGTGGAATATTTTTCACGTTTTGGAAATTGTTTTGATTTCCCTGGCTGTCGTTAAATCGGGAATTATTTGCTGCTCTTGTCCTGCATTCTTCAATAGAATGGCCCATCCGATGGCAATATCGGCAACTAGGGGCCTGTGACGGAGATGTAGCTTTATTAAAATCTTGAGGGCGTTGTTGCTGCGAAGTAACTCTTGGAGCTACATTGACATTTTGCGTTGAGCTTTGTATGACTGGGCATCTTGAAGAAACATGCCCCAGTCTATTGCATTTGAAACAACGAAGGTTATTATTTGTACTTTGAAGGGAATTTTGATTTACCTTGTTATATGTTTGGAAGTTGGGTTGCTTCTGCTCTATACGTAATGAGTGATCTAGAATATGTGATTTTAGTGAAGCGAAAGATTTATCCGAATGGACCTTAGCTAATGTCTGTAATTGTGGATTGGATAGACCGTCCTCAATTGCTCTTACAGCCTGACCCTCATTATCTCTTAATAAAGATTTTAGAAGTATTTTGTCCGCTGTATAAGAGTGCGTTGCCTCATTTAATTTGGACAAGATTGTATTTAACCTTTGAAGAAAATCTTTTACACTTTCTTCTCTTCTTTGTTTCGAATTACTTAGTTGAGATTGTAAGGTGGATCTAGAGGTTTTTACCTCGAAAGTCTGTTGTAAAAGTGATTTTAAAGTAGGCCAATCTGCATCTTGATTGTACCTATATACATCATACGCTTCGGCGGATAGTTTACTCCTTATTAGGCTAAGGAGGGAGTTCCTTTCATTCGCCGTCGTTGCCGTTGCGTATATATCATCACAACTTGAAACAAATTTGTGAAGATCTTTTGGATTTCCGCTGAAATTAGGAACTAATGATCTTGCTTCTGATAAGAAGAAGGTAGATTGGTCTCTAAAGGAGACGTTATGGTGATGGTCTGTGTAGTTATGTGTATTATTTGATAGGCTTTGCAATCGAGAGTCTAATTGTTCTTGTAGGGCAATTATAGTGTCTGAGAATGATGTTTCCATGTTTATATATACATCATTTGCGAAATACTCGCTGTCTTTGTCATTAGGGCTCGCATTTAAAATTATTTCATTATGTGTAGCCTCAAAATCATCCCAGTATTTATGTAACGAATTTATCTTTTGGTTTAGATATGCCTGGCTTGCATCTGCTAGTGAATTAGTTCCAATAGACCGAATAATATGTGAAATTGTTTTCCGCCTATCTTCTTGCAGCCGAAATCGTACTGTATTTTCTCGGTCTTGGTCTGAGTTGTCCTGATTATCAGCTGCAGTTGTTTTTTGAGAAGTTTTTGGAAGTGGGACGTAAAATGGGTTATTTTTGCGCTCTGTGTGGACCGATATGGATTTCAACCTATCAGACAGAGTTGCCTTTGTAAGATTGTACCAGTCCTCCGTTTTGTCATAGCAGGACTGCTTAAAATAATCATGAGTTTCAGTAAAATCTTCATGATCTTGAATCAGGGTTTCCGTTTTTTCAAATGAAGCCCATACGTCTTCCAAATTTTTGAGTTTTTCAGACGTAAAGTCTGAAGTCCTTTTGCTTTTATTGGCTCTATGATAGTCGGCCAAAATTTGTCTAATTTCTGACATTTTTGGGACTTGTGACAAGCAGAGCTCATCGAAAGATTTGTTTTCTTCAGTCATGTTTGATTCGAGTAGTATTCTGATCGGGGTGGATTTGTTTAAGTTTAGAAAAATATAGAAGACGTGGTAAATTTATATGGAGGATGAAGAGCAAAAAATATTTATTAAGATTGAGAGAAGTATGTATATGTATGTATATGTTAAGTGCGTTATTTTTTTTGTAAGAGGGGTAAGTGCATAAAACGACAATAGCAGCAATAAAATGATAAATCAATAGAGAAATAAGAATTAAGTTAATAACAACAAATGTTTTTTGAATTAAATGTTAAAAGTTTTGTAGAGTTTAAAAATTGAGGTGAAAAAGAAACGACAATAAACTAAAGTTTGACGCATAAAAGAAAACTTGCGTGGAATTTAAAACAAAATCACTTGATTATTAATTATTGTTGATAGGTTGATTTAAAGTTTTGATTTAAAAAAAAATTTAATAGGACTCCGAACGTCAATATAAAGAGTTATTATGTTGGTTGCAAGTAAATATTTCTGTTAATTAAATCGAAGATGAAAAATTAAAAATTTGGGATTGATTTTGTAACACACAAAAAAAAGGAAGTTTATATTAAAATAGGAAATTCTGGAACAGGAATGCTGAGAAAAAGGTTAAAAAAAAAATTTTGTTTTTTTCACAATTCCTCCCTCCAATCAAAATCTCTCCGCTGAATGATAGCCTTTCCAAGTTCTATCAAAGGGGAGGGATTGTTGATTCTTCGAAGTCCTCTGACCAGCAAGCTCACGAAGTCTTACCGCAGAGGTCGCTTCTAGGAAGACCGTAATCGGATTTAAAATTAATAAATTGAATTTAAGAAAAGGTAAAAAAAAAAAACAAAAATTTGCAAAAACGTAAACAACAAAAATTTTACACTTCTTTCTTCTTTCTACTTCTTCTTAAAAAAAAACCAGTTGCGTAAATAATAAAAAAAAGGACTGCACCACAGTTTTATATGGGCGAATAAATTTATAATGAAAATGATGTGTATATATATATATTAATTATAAATTTTGGAGAGAAAAGAAAAAAAACAATAAATTTTCACGGTACCTTTTACTTTATCCAATATATTTAGATCTCGGATGTTATTGGCTGTAATCCCAAGTATGTTGTATTGATTGTTGAAATTGGTGGAGTTGTAGTCCGAAGTGTCGTTTTTGATGATTGGTAAAGTTGGTGTAGAATGGTACGTCACACGTCCTGGGTGACGATTTCTTGTAGTCTTCCTTCTTGTTCCGTCTTATTTGAGGCAGGGATGAAGCCTCGCTATGTTCCCTCGTTGGAGCAGATTGGCTCTAAACTTTTTCTTTTATATATATATTTATTTTTCCTCTAAGCACTCCTTTTTTGGAGTACCCGGGCTTCTTTTTTTTTATTATTATTTTAATTTTTGAACTTGTTTTTTTTTTCTTTTTAATTTTAATTTAATTAATTTGGCAATGACTTTGGAAGAAGGATGAAAAAACACAGTAACACCAGTTGTTATTTTTTTTTGTGATATATATATTATTTTTAAATTTTAATTTAATTAGAATTATTTATTGGCACTGGTTTTTATTTAGAGTCCGCTGTGACCAAAATTGTTAGATATGTGGCAGATTTTATTATAAAATTTTGGGCACTGATTTAATTTGAGGTTCGGTTACCGCTGCCACCAGCTTGTTTTGTGTGTGGGCTTTACTATTATTTTATTTTTAATTTCTAACTTTTTAATTTAGATTTAGTTAATTTGCTTTTATTTTCACTGGCACTGATTTGGGGTACCGCTGCCACCAGCTTGTTGTAACTGTGGCCGGATTTTATTTAATATTTTTATTTTATTTATTAATTGGCACTGATTCGATATGGGGTAGGAACACCGCTGCCACCAGTTTGTTGTAACTGTGGCCGGATTTTATTTAATATTTTTATTTTATTTATTAATTGGCACTGATTCGATATGGGGTAGGAACACCGCTGCCACCAGTTTGTTGTAACTGTGGCCGGATTTTATTTAATATTTTTATTTTATTTATTAATTGGCACTGATTCGATATGGGGTAGGAACACCGCTGCCACCAGTTTGTTGTATGACGCGTGCTCCGTGCTCCAAGGAAGAGAGCGCGCGTAAGAATTTAGATGAAAAAAGAAAAACACACATATGCTTATATGTTTAATATGAGTTTATTGGACACCTTTATTTCTTGTTGTACATCCTTCTTTAATTAAGAGATCCTTTCTTATGAAACTCTCGATTCTAAATTATTTCATTAAACTTTAATTATAAATCACTTTCTTTATTTAAAATTTTTTGAACTCAACTTTTTCTTTATTTTTGGAGAACGTTTCCTATTTGAACTGCCGATTTTTAAAACGTTTCATTAAACTTTAATTATAAATCCTTTCTTTATTTAAAATTTTATGAACTCAACTTTTTCTTTATTTTTGAAGAACGTTTCCTATTGGACTTGCCGATTTTTGAAACGTTTCATTAAACTTTAATTATAAATCACTTTCTTTATCTAAAATTTTTTGAAATCAACTTTTTCTTTATTTTTGGAGAACGTTTCCTATTGGAACTGCCGATTTTTAAAACGTTACCTTCATGTCCGGCGATTGAAAAACAGACTCCTCGAGGTTTGGGCCAGCTGCCCCCAGGTACCCACGAAAAACTTTTTGAAAAAGCTTTTTTCTTTTTGCTTTCTCACGGCGATTTTAAATTCGTACGTGAGAGAATGCAAATTATTTATGTTGAGATGCATATGCATCATGTAGAAAATGCAACCCGATATGCACTTGTGCGCCCGGCTTGAAATAATAATTTTGAGAGGGCGCGAATAATTCTGATAATTGTATGTATGTATGTACATACAATTAGATTGGAGGAAGTTTGTAATGTACGTATGTACAAAGTAAGAAGACACTGTATGTAGGTAAGTGTGCATACCGTGTGAGTGGAATGTGTGTCTGATAACAAAATGCAATTTATGCTAAATTGCATTTTGTTATAATATGGGAATGCATTTCTAAATGCATTTTAAAATTTGAATGAGATTTGATATGAAATTAATTTTGTTTTTCAGGGTCATTTCTGCGATACATCAATATATTGCATAGGGCAATATATTGATGTATTCACCTTATGGTTGTGATTTAGGGCATTGGTACCTGAGTCACAACAACACTTTGAATTTTTAAGTCAATTGCCACCACTTTATTTCGCGAATTTATTACACTTCTGACACCAGTTGTTGCGAGCATGGCTTCTGGTTCGTTATTTAAAACACAATATTAAATATGTAAAATACAAGTTCTTTATTTCACTCTAATCTTATACAATTCGTATACCTTCAATTAATCAACTACACTTTAATTATCGCTTAATACTGTACTTTCAATTATCGCAATCTAATTACAACACTTTCGCTCGTTTATTACTTTCACTTGTTAACACTGCAACGTCTAAGACAAAACTCTTATTCTGGCTATGACAACTGTTATATTTATACCCTAGAAACTCTCCAGATTATTCTCGAGTGTTCTATTTTCCAGAAGCTTCTTGACTGTTCTATTCATTCTATTCCTGAACCTTCCTGTAGATACCATAATCAATTCTCCGAACCTAAAGTCGTTTACTTCTCCATTGCCAGTAGATGTCACCAGTTGTCTCTTTCTATTGCACGTAACAATATATTCTCCATTGGACTACGCAAAAGAAATGAGTTTAATAATTCGATATATAAATTTTCGACTGATTTCGCGACCACTTTAATGAAGAGAATCTAATTTACTATTCCAAGCGATCCTCCAACGGATTACTAAGACGTAAGCGCCCTTATAAAGAGGATATTTGAATTTAAAATATGTATAGCAAAATAATATATAGTCCCTGGAGTGACGCTCATGGGGTGCTAGGGTTGATAGGACTTATTAACAGTAAACAATCTTGCTTTGAAGGAGTCCAATGTTGCCGGTTTAGAATCAAATTCACTGTAGTGCCGGTAGAGTCACTTTCTATGAACCAAATCCGCCAAGTATATTCTGCTGATTATAGTCAGATTTATCAGATTTGAAATTATTTTTTTACATTAAAAGCATTCGACATTATTAGTTAGGCAGATTTCTACTGTAAAGAAAATGTCCCATTAATATCAAAATGGCGTCAACTTATCCCTAATACTGTAATATGTACGTTTTTATTTTAATATATTTAATGTCACAAAAGGACTATTTATCATTAAAAAAATAATACTGCTTTAGCTATGATGAAAGTTCTTCATAAGTGATTCACTGCAAACTCGTCAAAAATAAAAATAACTTAACATTGGATCAGCAGACTACCATCACTTTCTCTAGCAACAACTTTTAGAATTTAAAATCACTGTGAACGTACTTATTATCATTTGCCTTCTTCATATCATTTTGTTGATTAGATTGCCTTGAAAAGAACATATTCTTTAAATTTGCTCTAAACGTTTACGGAAACTATGAAACTAATTATTTATTTATGTTGTCTCGATCGATTCATTTGGTTATTAAATGTCAATTCTAGCTACTTTTTCTAACTAAATTTTCTACTTAACTGCGTTTTTTTCCCTTTTTTATGTGGTTTTTCTTTGTTCCAGGACGGCCCATGTGCCCTTTTTTTGGAAAAAATCTCCTTCGTCTTCGAATCTTTTTCTCCTGAGAATTTTTGCCCTGTTTTCACTGACTGCCGATTGTATTCCACTTTCAATCCTCTAACAGATTCCTTTTCTCTTTATTGTTAGTTTTTCCGCTTACTCGTGCTTTTCACAACTCAAAAAAAGAAAACCTCTCCTCCTGCTATCTGCTACCGAAGAAAAAAAAACCGACTGTCACCTCTTCCGGCCTTTTCGTTCTCCGTTTTTCTCTCCGTTCCACGCATGTTCACAGCTGTTTCATTGACAGACAGACAAGTAGGTGGCGGGTGAGTTCGTAGTGGCGACCGTAGTATATACACGCGGCAGTATGCGGCTATTGCGGGCACATGCGTCCATAACAATAGACTCCTGGATTGAACACCTCACAAACAATACTATCACAACACTTAAAAACCGGTATGTCAAAAAAATAGTCCCCGAAGAGAAAAATTCAAAAACATCCCAGAAGACATCAAAACACTGATGAGGACAAAGCAATGCTGGTGTAGGGAACTCAAAAGAAGCCAGGAATACCGATCACTCTCGGCAAGAATAAACTGCTTAAAAAATATTATAGATGATAAAGTTCGTATATATATGAACAGAGTTCTCCAAGATCGTTTATCGGTTATCAAGCCAGGACCAGAGGCATCCAAGGAAATATTCAGGAAAATAGGGAAGAAGAAAAACACCACACCTGAGAAGGTTCATGTTAACAACTCAGAACTTATTGCCACACAAGACAAACTCGAAGCGTTTGAGGATTATTACAAAGTACTATATTCAGAAAAATTTCAATCATATAATACAGAGCTCCTACGAGAAGTCACAAGCTCTATACAAAATTTCGTCTCTCTAAACTCCACGACCGAAGGTACATTTATCAAGAAAGTCAACTTTGACTCAATGAATAACGCATTAAACTATAATGAGAGTCCTTTCAAGAACGCAGAAAAAATTCAAGAAATTATCAGAGTCAAAATCAACAATAAAAAATCCTGTGGGTTAGATGGCGTCTCAAACTTTCTCATAAAAAAACTCCCATTTAGAGCTGTAGAATATATAAAAATAATAGTTAATCACTGTATAAATAACAGTTATTTTCCAAAATCTTGGAAAGAAGCAAAACTAGTACCCATTCAAAAAAATAAAAATTCGTATGAGGTGGGTAACTATAGGCCAGTACAGATGCTGTCAAACATCGGCAAATTATTTGAGAGAACTATAGCTGACCAATTTGACGAATACTGTGAAGTCGAAAAAATTATACCTGCTTACCAATTTGGGTTTAAAAAAGGACATTCGACGAATCACGCATTACTTAAACTACATAATGATATAACAAGTGTCAAGTGTTAAGTGTGGTGACAGTCGTGTTTAGCGTAAATTTTGTTTTTAAAGTATTTTTGAACGTCTTTAATTACATTTTAGTGCTTTGTTTGTGTCTTTAGTGTTCTAGTTTGGTTATTGTATATTGTTTTGGGTGTAATTTAATTTATACTGGTGCAATTTTATGTTTATGTTTTTAGTGCTAGATAACCCCACTTTTTTTTTGTTACATAACGTGATTTGTTTGTACTATCTTACTACGTTTTGTCTTCCAATCGCGTCGTAATTTAATTTTATTCTTTTTATTATGGATTGCTGTGGTTTTTGCCGCGCCGAACTCAATGGCTCTTCCGAGTTTTTAGCGTGTGATGGTGTTTGTGGTAAGGCGTTCCACGCCACATGCGTAAAACTCGAGAATGCGGCCTTAAAATTGTTAAAAAAGACTCGCAATTTACTGTGGGTCTGCGACTCTTGTGGAAGAGCCCCGGTCCATACTTTTTTCGATATACTTGCTTTGTACAGAGGTGACTTGGACAACCTTAAGAGCATGGTGGTTGGCCTATCGGACAAAGTTAACCTTAATGCTCAGTCTATTGAGCAAAAAATGTTTGGCT
This sequence comes from Dioctria rufipes, assembly GCA_963924295.1. Classification (NCBI taxonomy): domain Eukaryota; kingdom Metazoa; phylum Arthropoda; class Insecta; order Diptera; family Asilidae; genus Dioctria; species Dioctria rufipes. The sequence continues at coordinate 139,629,697 of OZ002744.1, forward strand.
GCTCCAGTTCAACTGTCGTTGACTGCCCTCAACAACCAAAATTGGACCACGGTTTCATAAACAACCGCTCTAATAGAAACCACAAGAGCAATCCAATTATAAACAAGAAAAAAACTTCCAAAAAACAGGAGATTCTGCCGACTGTGGGATTTAACCCGCCGAATTCGCCAACTCCTGGTACACAGGCTTCTCCTTTGGCTGGTGGAGCCGTATGCAGCCCTTTGAGCCAATGCGTGGATATGACCACTCCAGCTCCTGCTTCTGAATCCACAGTAACACATAACATTAATTCTGTATCCACATTAAGGAATGGTATTGGTACCTCTTTGAGGACAGTACCAAGACCTTCAAGTGTTTTCGTCACTAGGTTCTCTCCTGAAACGACGTGTGACGACATATTGAGGTATCTCGAATCCAAAAGCATTGCAACAGAGGGTGTTTCTTGCCGCAAAATTAGTAAATCCTCCAAACCGGTTGCATCCTTCGTCTTAACTGTTTCAGCAGATGTGCAGGATATGTTATTAGATCCCTTATTTTGGCCCTCTGGCGCTTTTACTAAATTATTTGTACCTTCTGGGCGCCAACCCAGAAATACAGTTAAAATAAGCAATATTATTCCAAAAAACTAAAGTCTCTTTCCCTTTACTATCAAAATGTAAGGGGAATTCGGACAAAAACTGCACATATCTTCAAATCCTCTGTTCCAACTTGTTTTGATATTGTTGCTTTCACTGAAACTTGGTTGCACCATGGCTTTCGTGATGCCGAAATTTTTGACAATTCTTACCAGGTTTTTAGAAAAGACAGACATACTGATTCTGAAGCTCGTGGCGGTGGCGTACTTCTCGCATGTAAGAACCATTTTAATTGCAGCCAAATTGTGGTTCCCAGTTTTTCCAACACTTTTGACACTGAACTTTTAGTTCTTAAGCTGTCTCTTTTAAAACACGACTTATACATACTATGTTGCTATATTCCTCCAGACTCTATAAACATTGTTGATGACAAAAGTCAAAATATTTACGACTTACTAACTTCAACGTCTAATTTTATTCATGACATGATGCAACCTCTTGACGAATTTCTACTTATTGGTGATATTAACTTACCCAAAATACATTGGGTACTAAATGAAGATGACGATGACTATCTTCCTCTTAATAACTTATCAACAAGGGAATCACTATTCCTAGACAGTATCTCATCTCTTGGTCTCAGCCATATCAGTAATGTAAAGAATGACATGGGTAGGCAGTTGAACTTGGTTTTCTCTACTGACACGGGTAACTTGTTAGTTGAACCTAGCCCAGTTTTAATGTCTAATATTGACAAATATCATCCCCCTCTACTAATTAGATATTGCTTTGATACCGAAAACATTACAAATTGTGACGAAACTCAATACTTCTTCAATTTTAGAAAGGCAAACTTTTCGGAACTCTCTAGTAGCCTTACCTCTATTGATTTCAACACATTACTGTCTAGCAATAATGTTGACGAGGACATTTCTAAATTTTACATAATTCTTTTCAATTTATTTTCATCTCATGTTCCCCGCGAGCGACAGCGGTTCTCTAAAACATCTCCGCCTTGGTTCAATAAAGAACTGAAACGTCTTAAAAATAGAAAGATTAAATTGTGGAAAAGTTATATCAGGGACAAAGATATTATAAGTCATAACAACTTCCGCACATCCTATAATGAGTTCAAAGAACTTCCCTCTTCACTTTATGATGAGTATATCCAAAGCATACGTGCGAAATTATTTAGTGACCCACATATCTTTTTCAAGTTTATTAATATGAAGAAAAAATCTGACAACTATCCCAATACCATGAGGTATAAGGATTGTGCTAGTGATGATCCGTCTGGCATTTGCAATATGTTTGCTTCTTTTTTCGACAATGCTTTTTCTTCGTCGAATTTCCATCCTCGGCATAACAATTTTAGTCATATGAACGATTCTCATATCGTTTCATTCACTATTCCTACAATTACACAAGAGGATATACTCAATCATATTAATGGGCTTTCAAATGACTTTGCAACGGGTCCTGATGGGATCCCTCCAGCCTTCTTTAAGTCATGCTGCCTTGCCCTGGCAACGCCGCTTAAAATAATATTTCAAAAATCGCTCGATAGTGGTTGTTTCCCTCAGCTATGGAAAAACTCTTTCATCATACCTATTCACAAAAAAAGGTAGTAAAAGTGAAATTTCTAACTATAGGCCTATTGCAAAATCATCTTGTATGCCCAAATTATTCGAATCTATCATTTACTCTCAGCTATCGGTTTCATGTAAGAATTTGCTCTCTTCTAACCAACATGGGTTTATTTCGGGCAGATCTACAACCACTAACTTGTTGGAATTTGTCTCGGAGACCATTCGCGGGTTTGCAAAAGGCTACCAAACGGATTATATTTATACAGACTTTAGTAAAGCCTTCGACAAGTTATCTCACTCCGTGATACTCTTTAAAATGGAAAAGTATGGGTTTCCCCCAACATTTCTAAAATGGACAGAGTCTTATTTAGATAACAGAACATATCAAATCTTATTCCGCTATTCCATCTCTAGAGTCTTGAAGGCTTCGTCAGGCGTACCTCAAGGGAGTCACTTGGGCCCATTGTTCTTTATTCTGTCTATTGACGACATTGTGTCTGGTGAGGTACTGTAAGGTCTTGATTTATGCTGACGATGTTAAGCTTTTCGCTCAGATTAAATCTGTTCACGATCGTGAACAGGTACAGGGTGACCTTCAAAAATTTTACAATTGGTGCGAGAGCAATAATTTGGTACTCAATATCGACAAATGTGAAGTTATGACTTTCCATAGGAATCAGACACCAATCACTTATGGTTATGAGTTCGCGGATACCTCGATTCGCCGTGTGGACTCTGTCTGTCTGTCTTGGGTGTCAAATGTGACCACAGATTGAATTTTATCTCCCATATAAACTATATGGTATCAATGAGTAGCTCTATGCTGGGTTTTATAAAACGTTGGTCCCGAGAGTTTTCAAATCTTACCATAACATTGCGTTTGTACACTTGCTTTGTAATACCACTTCTTGAATATGCTAGCCAGGTCTGGTCTCCATTTTACGGTACACACATCGACCGCATCGAGTCCGTTCAGAGAAACTTTTTACGATTTGCTCTCAGACACCTACCCTGGAATAATTCATTAATTCCTCCTCCTTATGAGGATCGCTTGAAGCTTTTGAATATACACTCACTTCAAAAACGTCGCACGGTTGCCGATGTAACGTTTGTGCATCAACTAATAAACGCGAATGTTGATTCTCCGCTGTTACTTAGTAAAATCTCTATCCGCGATAGTGGACATAATTTGAGAAGACTACCTATGTTGCATGTTAACTCCGCAAGATCCAACTTTTGTATGTACGAACCCATTAATCGCATGTGCATTACTGTGAATACTAAGGCTGAGCATTTTGTCGTTGACGTTTCTAAGCATGTTCTAAAAAAACGTCTATATAATACTTAGTTCTCTGTTTCTATGTCACATTTCATATCATTTCATCCGGTGTTTGGTTTATGTTTAGTTTAATATACTAATACTAACACCGACTAAGTGATGAAACGCATGTATTGTTGACCGTTTATTTATTAAACGTGTCCATGCAGCGAGCTTGTGTTAAGCTGGTTCTGATATTCATAAAAACAAAACAAGTAACCTAAGGCAGAGACAGTGCACAGTAACATGTGCGCTGGACCTTGAGAAAGCATTTGACAGTGTTTGGACTTTTGGCCTAATTCACAAAATGATAATCTACGGAGCTCCCATAGTGTTAATAAAACTTGTCTACAGCTTCCTAACAGACAGGAAACTGCAAGTTATAATAGACGAAGTCCTCTCTGACCCCATTGAAATACCCTCAGGTGTACCCCAAGGTTCAATAACGGGTCCCAAACTATATAACTTGTTTCTAATAGACTTCCCTCATATACTAATCGATACGAATGGGCATACACAATCAAAAGCAATTCTATACGCAGACGACACTAATATTCGGCCACGACAAAGACCCAGAAATAGCCACGGGCATTGTAAGAGAACATCTTAAAGACATCAATGAATTTTACAGGACATGGGGAATCAAAATAAATGCTGGAAAATCTGAATAAATATGCTTTCGAAATGCATCTGGCAGAGGAGCATCAAGAGCTGTTAAGAAAAGTAAAAATCTGAGGATTAATATTAATAATCGTGAAACCCAAGTCAAAGACAAAATTAAGTACTTAGGAATAACAATTAACAGCCTTTTCAAATTCAATCGACAAATGAAATGCACTAAACCGGGGTAATAAGGCATCAAGAATACTAATGCTATTATTAAAACACATAATACTGGCAATACTGGCGATCTGACAAGTTGCAAAAAAGTGAAGCTCCGTAAAATTTTTTATATTTTCCAATATTTATCCGGTTTTTGTGCAAAATTTTCTAAAATTATAATCGTTATAAAGTTATTGTTTCCGAAGGGCTTAAGGATCTCCTGGAGTTCGTGCAAACAGGAACGATTTAATTGAGTTTTCGAGCTTTTCATTATACGGGGTGACTGACGCCGCCTCAGCGTCCTATCGCCATATTGCAAATCTGGTGAAAAGTGATTTAATTGACAATACTTGCTTTAAATTATCACTATTTATATTAAAATATAGTTTGTGAGCCCCGGCAATTCAGCATTTAACTATTGCATGCAGATAAAATTTCGTTGGCTGCTCATTATCCGCCAACTATTAATCAGTTCAGTCTTATTCTGGGCGGCATAGTATCGTTGGCTGCTCATTATCCGCCAACTGTTAATCAGGCGACCTAATCTCCTCAACTTTTGAAGATTTGATACTTTGGACTCACGGATACTCCCAGATCGGTATTATTCTGGGCGGCACAGTATCGTTCCTGTAAGGGTGTACTTCAGCTTTTGGGGCAGCGTCACAACACGATTCCTAGTTGTTTCTGCATCTCTACTTTGCTTCAAGACATATATATGAGCGACCTCAATCAGTCTAGACGAATAGACTGTACTTTTTAAGGTATACATGGTAGTTGGTTTGCTCCAGTTTGACCTGCGTCCTTATGCGTCTACTGCTGGATCACGCTGATTGCTTACTTGTGTTTTTGTGACAGACTAACTTGTCTTACTATTATATTACATATTGTTATTTATATTATTCTTTAGTTTTACAACCGTTTACTTTAGTTCCTCGAACGGTTAACTCCTGCAAGATACTCACTTTTTCGTTATATTATTATTATTATGTTTATTATCCTTGTGATATAGGTTGATATATTTCTTCGCTCTCATAATTTTCATTTTTAGTGTAATCGTTACTTTTTATCATATCAATTCAAATCAATAAGTATATTTTTTTCGGGTGTTAGGCTAGATCTGTGTGAAGTCTATCATAACTGGGTCTGTTTGATTGAGTTGGAATGCCTGGTCTTCATTCTCGGCTTTCAGGTCCTTTGACTGGCTAAGCAAGAAAGACTAGGCGTTCCTCCAGAATTGCGAGTGCTGCTGGCACTGCAGTCAATAAATCTGCGTCGAAGAAGACTAAGTCGCGTAATCCGAAGAATACTTCAGCTAGTCTCAGTCCGCGTACGAAAAATAAGTCTAAAAATAGTGGCTCTACTAGAAAAACCAAGCCGAAGGATATACCTTGTGCTACTTGTAATCTCAAGAGTGATCCACCTAAGAAATATCCCAGGGAAAGGAAAGTTGAGTGGATCCAGTGCTTGTGCTGCAGGAAGTGGCATCACATAGTGTGTGGAGGTATCTCTTATGCCACCTTTTATGCCTGCTACAAGCAGTTTAAAGATCTTGACTGGGTTTGCTCCTCTTGCATCTCATGTGCTAGGGCGCAGGCTTCTCTAGTTCGTACTTGTGAAGCTCAGCTCCTTGGTTCTGCTCTTGGGAGTACTGTACTGTCAAACTCAGCGCTGGTATATAGCTCTTCTTCGAATGACAAGTCTGAGTTTAATTGCTCCCCTAATGGTCACACTTTAGAGACGGACATTAATGCTTGTTCGCTTGGTTGAAATTCAACTGCTTCAACTTCGAATTTGCTTCCAATTTCTTTTGAGCACTCAGTCTCTCCTGTTAATTCCTGCGTTAATTCATTTGAATCCAGTTCTGTGAGTGCTTCCTCTGGAAAGTCATTGATTAGTAGGAGCAAAGATAAGCCGAGTAGTAGCAACATAAACTACAAAAATAACAAAATTAGTATTAGTAAGGATACGAGCTTCATTGGACCTAACACATTTAATAATATCTCCCACCATACAGTTGTTGAGAATTCGCATGGGGTGTGTTCCCCACTATCTGTCAGTGCACCGATTTTCATTCCGAGTTTAAATTTTAATACTACTAAGTCGACTTTAACTCCTACATCTCCTATTGGTGAACCTAGTCAGTGTTCTTCGCCTGTTACGTCATTGATTCAAGTTCTCTCTGACAATTCGGACTCGGACATTAAGGCACAGCTCCATTATCTGACTGAAAGAGTTGATGCTATTACGTCAACTGCTCCAAAAGTTAGTGATAACGCAATTGATTTTGGTGTGCTCTCGCGCATTTATAAAAAAAAAGATCGCTTGTGATTAGTAATCTGCCTAGTGCTCTGACGTGCAGTAAGGTCAGGGACGTGTTGCTCCCCGCATTGTGTGCTAGTATTGGCTTGGACGGCTCCTTTAGTGAGAAGGTTGAGCGTATTGCACCGTTCCAGCCGAAACCTGGTCTGCAAAGTCCTATTCTACCTAAAGTCTTCTTGAGATTCCATAAAGAGGAAGACTGCTCTACTTTCTTCCGCTCATACCTCAAACTGCTAAAGTCTAACCCTCTCACATTAAAATCCCTTGATCCGGAAGGAACTAATTCCAGAATTTACATTAACGAAGATCTTCTGCCTCAAGACCTCAATCTTCTGCATTCTGCTCTGCGCCTTAAGAGGCAAAATCGAGTGGAGAGAGTGTACACTCGGAACAGAGCGGTGTTCATCTTACATAGGTCGGCTGACTGTGCAACTAATCTTCGTGCCGATCGCTTCTCTCCTGAACTTGCTCAGCGTCTCTCTCAAGTTTCTGTCCTCCCCAGCTCATTGACCATCCCCAGTGATGTCTAATATAACGAACGGTCCGCATTATAATATTTCAACTCAGGCTGACTTATCCCGTATCCTTCCGCCGAACAATTTTAATGTTCTATCGTTTAACGCTAGATCTACTACTAAAAACATCACTGACATCAGGCACTTGGTGGGTCTTGGGGAGGTTGGTGCTCTTCTTGTCTGCGAGACTTGGACCAAGAGGTATCATTCTTCTAGAATGATTGGCATCCCTGCCTATAGGATACACAGACTTGATAGGGTTGCTAATAAGGGTGGTGGTGTTGCTGTATACGTGGTTGATAGTATGAAATCGCGAGTCTCTTTTCGGTACATTGATGACAGCTGGGAGATTTTGGCTGTACGCGTCTCTGGACGTGATACAAGAATTGAGCCTATCACCTTGGTCTCAGTATACAGGTGCGCTGCAACCTTCACGGACTGCAATATGACTATCTTGTCTGGTATCCTTGAGAGTATTTCAAGTCACTCCTCGCGTCTCTTGGTGGGCGGTGATTTTAACATTGATGTTGGCGTTTCATCCGCGTTGTCTCGTACTTTGCTTGACCTCTTGAGTGAAAAGGGTCTCACTATCATTAATTCTCTTCCCACGCGTCATGGGTCCACTTCATCCACGATCCTAGATTTACTCATCTCATTTCCTAATTTCCAGCCGGTTTTCTCCGGTCAGTGTCCTGGTATTTCGGACCATGAGCTTCTATTTGCTTCTTTCGATTTCAATTCTCAATCTCCTAATCTTTGGAGAACCTTTAGAAATATCTCTGCCATTCAGGACGATGCCCTTCAGGCTGACCTTGCTAGGACCGATTGGTCCCCTGTTTTCAGTGATACGGACCCGTGCGCGGCGGCACTTTTTTTCTCTGGTGCTTTACATTCTATTTTTGATAGGCAGGTTCCGCTCAAAACTGTCAAAATTCGCACTATCAGAGAAACTATTTTCAAGTATCCTGAGATTTTGCTAAAATGTCAGTATCGGTATCTGGCGTATAGGGAATGGAAGAGGAATAAGTCCGTTGTAAATCTTAACGAATTCCGTCGGTTGCGTAGACAAGCTGACTACTTAATAAGGGCAAAATTGAGGGAGGATACAAGGAAAAGCATTAGGGAGGGTAATGTTATTAATTGGAAAAAGGTCAATGATCTTGGCCTCGGTTCCAAAGCTTTGGCTCAACCTGACTTTGAACCTAACGAATATGCGGAATATCTCAGTCCTAGTGTTTTGTTGTTTGGCGAAGTAAGTCACAGTTCAGTCAATGCTCGGATAGCGCTCTCTGACTCTGGGTCCTCTGCTAATCCGCATCCTCTCAGCTCGCCTTCTGATGATTCCGGTACGTCTATTGCTACTGATGTATTTAGCTTCACTGGTGTGTCAGAGATCGAGATAGTGAATGCTTTCAGTAGTATGAAGTCTAATGCAACTGGTTATAATGATGTCCCTCTTAAATTCTATATAAGAATCTTGCCCTTTATCTTGCCAATTATCACTCACTTGTTTAACAGATTGTTGTCCTCTTCAAACTTTCCTGACCACTGGAAGGTTGGAATGATCACTCCTATCCCTAAAATTAACTCTCCTTCCGATATTTCCGATTGGAGACCTATCACAGTTTTGCCTACTATTTCCAAAGTACTTGAGTTTCTCATTGTGGAACAAATTACCACGCATATTAGTACACATAATTTATTATCTAAATTTCAATCTGGTTTCAGGAGGTGTCATTCGACGAGCACTGCTCTTCTTGATGTTGCTGCGAGTATTCGGGATCTTTGTGACAATGGTAACAGTGTAATTCATGTGTTGCTGGACTTCAGTAAGGCCTTCGACTCTGTCCCGCATTCGTTGCTGATTGATAACCTTAGGGCTCGTTTCGGGTTCTCTACGTCAGCGTGTGGTTTGATTGGTGGCTATTTGAGTAACCGACGATTTATGGTTAATTGTAATGACTCATATTCCTCGATGAGACCAGTTGTGAATGGAGTTCCGCAGGGGGCTGTGTTGGCTCCTCTTAAGTCCCAGTGTGGGCTTAGCATAAAAAAGGGGCAGGTGCCGGTTTAGAAAATGACAAGACAGGATTTTCAATTTGACAAAATAATTCGCTTGTTTATTAATCACAAATATAACTCTTAACAGCTAGGCAATTCAGTACTTAAATTCTAATTTAATTCACAATTCTACTTTAATTCAATTCAACTTACAATAATTAAAATTAACGAGCCTCCACTGGCGAATTTTTTGATCCTTAATCTGTAATAAAAAAAAGATCAATTATTATTCATCAACTCAAACAAAAAAGGGGGTTGGAATTTCGGGTGACAGAGTGAGCGTCATTCAGCTGCTCATAAAAAATCTGGGATCAAGTCTCCCAATATAGGATGCTGCAATAAAATATTAGAAATTTTGATTATTTTGGTTAGTATAAAAGGGATTCAGAAATACTTCCCTTGGTTTTGTTAATCAAGACTTAATTTGGTTTCAGAGCCACCGATCTGTCTTGTCGCTTGGTCAAATCGCAAGTGATTTTCTATTTCTGATCGCTCGCTATTTATAGGCAGAAACACAATGGAAATTGTGTCTGCCGGTGGCGTTGCTATGACGCCCGCGTCGCTTGCAAGACTTTTATACATTTGGCCCCCAAATGGCGTCATCACTGAGCTAATCGGAATATTTTGCTATGTACTGAACGCTGCCATATTAAATCTGTCAAACGATTTGGTGGCAGCTGCTTGTTTATAGGTAAGTGTTTACTTTTTAAAATGTTTCTTACTAAATTGTTATTAATAATTTGTTTTTTCTTTTTGATTTTTAGCTGACGGCCTAGATGAACTCGCGCAGTGCCATAGGATTGGATTCCCCTTTTTCAACGTTAAGTTTGAGTTTTTAGTTAAAGTCTCAGATCATGAAATGATTTGAGATTTTTATAATTGTTTATGTTGTGACTGATGCTTGTTTTTATTTTTAGATTATTTTACTGATAGCATCGAGGGATCTTTGAGTATATTGTCTTCGTGGGAAACATCGCGGGATTTGTTGTTATTAAAAAGTGTGTGAGTTTTTAATATTTTAGTTTTAGTTTAAATAATTGTTCCGCGGCGGAACATCCTCCCGTCTCTCGAAAAGAAAGGAATTATGTTTTGTTAGTAAGAATAAATGATTTTGTATAAACTTACGTTACTGGTTTTATCTTGCAATCGAACCCTAATTTGTCCAGTTTTCATTTTGAGGAACCGAAGTGTGTCTCCATCTTCGGTTGTGATGCGGAAGCATTTTCTTGCTGTGAATACTTTTAGCCATGGAATTGGCTGGGTACGCACTTGTTCCCAAAGGTGTGGCTCTACGATAAAATTCGTAGGAGGCCTTGCTGGTGCTATAGTTGGACGATGTTCTGAAGCCGTCAGAGCTGGCCTTTCGCGTGATACGTTGTGTGATGTTGTAGCTAAAGCTGATGATGCTGTAGCATGCGATGACGTTGAGGGAGCCGTCAAACCTTGTTGGATTGTTGTTGCTGACGGAGCCATCAGTGCTGGCTTTTTGTGTGGTATGTTGTGCGGCGCGTCGTGAAGCGACGTCGACACTGCCGTTGTTGTTGTGGTACAGGCCGTCAGTGCTGACCTTTTACGATTCGTGCTTTTGTGTGGAGTCGTGCCAGCCCCAAGTTCAAGAGGCTGTTCTGGTATTTGGAGAAGTTTTTTGCTTGCCCCTGTAGGAGGTCTAGCTGGCCTTGTAGGTTTTCTGGTAGTTATTTCGTCAGCCAGATTTCTTATTTTTGGGCGTGCCTGTAGGGCTTCGAAGGGCGGTACGTACGTCTTTGGTCGCCTGGGCATATCGGTTGTCCTGAGCTTGTCCTTTAAAGGAATCTCGAGCTCAGGGACGTCATCGATGTAAAGACAGTCATCTAAACTTGGCAAAGAGTTCATTTTTTCCTGTTGTTTGGAGAATAAAAACCAAAAATAGGAAGGAAAAAAAATAATAAAAATAAAAAATAAAAATACATGATATGATCACTCACAAATAAAAAATTAAATCCAAAAAATAAAATACTGCGGGCAAATAAAATGAAAAAAAAAATGAAATAATAAAATTAAAAAAGGGAAGACTGTGCAATTTTTATTCTGCTTCTTTCTGCTTCGCTAGTTGTCAAATTTTTGGCGCAATGGACCATCAGTGAAGTTGGTTTTAATTTGGTAGTGTTCTGCATTGCCGGTAATTTATTGGTTTGATAGTTCCCACATATTTTGGAAGATGGCGTTATTGCTTCGTGCTGAAGAGTGTGGGTAGGAGAGTATTTTTGGAACATATCGTGCTTATAATTGGGTTTTTTTGTATTTTGTACTCGGTTGATGGTATTCTCGCTTTGTTATTTGACATTTACAATAACTAGTAAATTTCCTGCTGACTAGTCAGTTGATCGAACGTACAACGTTTGTAGTAGATGTGATAGTTGGGAAGTAGCTAGCGATTGTTGTCGCTGCTTTGACTTGTGTAGGATTTTATACTACTCCTGCTGGTTTAGATTTTGTTGGTTTTCTTCGATTGGTAATCTAAACAATTTTGTATTGGTCGACAGTATTCTTGCTGTGCTGTTTTAACTGTCGCTACTCTGACTTTGTTATCCGTTCCAATATGAATTTTAATTATTCTGCCGAGTAACCATTTTGTGGGAGGACAATTTTTGTTGTGTATTAAAACTAAATCGTTTACCTTGAGGTTATTTTTTGTGGTTTTCCATTTAGTACGTTGCTGCATGTTGTGAATATATTCGACAGACCATTTTCTCCAAAATTGTTCTGTCAAATATTGTATGTATTGCCATTTTTTAGTAAGGTTGTAGTTTTCAGATGCAGATGGCTCTGGAACCGCTTTGATGTTTCTACCTGTCAGGAAATGGCCGGGTGTTAACACGTTGTAATCATGTGGATCGTTAGATAATGGTGTCAGCGGGCGTGAATTGACACATGCTTCAATTTGGCACATAACAGTATGTAGTTCTTCGTATGTTAATGTGGTGTTCTGCAGCGTCCGTTTAAGATGGGTTTCTATTGATTTCACTCCTGCTTCCCATAGACCGCCAAAGTGTGGCGCTGCAGGTGGGTTGAAATGCCAAGTGATTTCCCTTAGCATCATATCATTGGAAATGTCACGCGGAAGTTGTGATAATAATTGTTTCAATTGAATTAACAGCTCCTTGCTAGCTCCAATGAAATTTGTGCCACAGTCAGAATATAAATGTCGGCAAAGTCCTCTTCTGCTGGTGAATCTTTTGAGGGCTGCGATGAATGCTGTGGTGGTGAGGTCTGTCACAACTTCTATGTGTATCGCTTTAGTGGCCATGCATATGAACACACAAAAATATGCCTTTATTATCTTGGCATTTCTTATTTTTGATGTTTGCATATCGATGGGGCCCGCATAGTCTACTCCAGTGTGTTCAAACGCCATAGATGGCGTTGTTCTTGGGGTAGGTAGATTTCCCATCAACTGAGCTGATACCTTTGGCTTGGTTCGAAAACACGCTATGCACTGGTGAATTCGTTTTCTGATAACATTTCTGGCGTTTATTAGCCAGTATTTGTTTCGTAGTGTGTTAAGGATGAGTTGTGTGCCACCGTGTAAGGTGTAATGATGAATATAATCAATGATTGTTTTAGATATGTGATGATTATTAGGCAAAATCATCGGGTGTTTTTGATCGTAGGTTAAAATAGAGTTTTCGATTCTACCACCGACACGAATGACTTGGTTGGAATCAAAAAAGGGATTTAAGCTTAAGATTTGACTTTTGTTTGAGATTGGTTTGAATCTCGACAAGAGTTCGTATTCATGAGGGAACGCTTGTTTTTGAACTAGCGTGACGATTGTGATTTCTGCTTGTCGAAGTTCGTCACATGTTAAATGAGTATTTGAACGATTTATTGGTGTTGTGCGACAGTTGTCAATAAATCTTCTACAGTAGGCGATAATGCGTATTAGCTTTGGAAATGAGGGGTATTTGTTTAGCCATTCATAATTGTCGTTGGTACAAATCAATGCTTTGACCTTTCTCGATTCAAGTTCAAGACACTTGCTGCTGACGTGTTTTCTTGGCCAGCTGTTAGCATCTTGCTGAAGCCAGGGTGGACCCTTCCACCATAGGTCATGATTGCGGAGTTCAGAAGGGTACAATCCTCGAGTGGCGCAGTCTGCTGGATTATCCTTCGTTGGTACAAAGCGCCAGAGCTGTGGTTGGATGTTCTCTTGAATTTCTGCCACGCGATTGGCTACAAATGTCTTCCATCGCGTTGGATGACTTTGAATCCAAGCTAGTGTGATTTCTGAATCGCACCAAGCTATTATTGCTACATCCTGCAGCTTCATGTCGGTTTGTATTTGCTTAATGAGGCGTGACAGGAGGAGGGCTCCGCATAGTTCTAGCTTTGGTAGTGATGTTGTTTTTGTGGGTGCGATTCTTGTTTTGGACGTTATTAAATGGGTGACAATTCAGTTGTCATTGTTGACAATTCTTAAAAATGCGACGCTTGCGTAGGCTGCTGTCGATGCGTCACAAAAACCGTGTAGCTGTATATTTTTTATCTTCGGAGAGAATTCTATCCATCTAGGAATTTTTATTGTTTTTACGTCTTGTAGATTCTCTCTATACTTTATCCATTCTTGCGTTAGTGAGGATGTTAGTGGTTCATCCCATGAGTATCCAGAGAGCCACAGTTTTTGGATAATGATTTTTGCGATGACAACGCATGGAGCTAACCATCCAAGTGGATCGAACAAAGCTGCGGTTTCTGATAAAATGCTTCGTTTTGTATAGTTGTCTCTCATTTTTAGTGATTTGGTAGTGAACCCAAATTCATCTGTGATGGGGTTCCACTGAAGTCCGAGAGTTTTTATTGTGTCTCCTTCTGAGAGGGTGAGAATGGTGTTGATTTCTTGATCTTTTGCTGGAATGCTTGCCAGTAATTCTGAGCTATTTGATGTCCATTTTCTGAGGTTAAATCCTCCCTTGCTCAAAGTGTCAATAAGCTCTTGCTGACGTAATAGGCCTGTACTTATGTTATGTGCTCCTGCTAACAAGTCATCAACGTAGAAGGCTGTTTTTATGCTCTGAGCAGCAAATGGAGAGTTTTGTTCTTCGTCTTTCGCTAGTTGGTGAAGTGTTCGGATAGCCAGATATGGCGCTGCTGCTGTTCCGAACGTGACAGTAGTCAATCGAAAGTCCTTTATGGGTTCTTCTGGGCTGTTTCTCCAGACGATTCTCTGGTAGTCTTGGTGTTCTGGATGCATATGTATCATCCTGTACATTTTCTCAATGTCGGCTGTCATCACGTATTTGTACAGACGCCATTGTAAGATGATGGCCCATAGTGTAGGTTGAATTGTTGGGCCTACCAGCATCTGCTCATTTAGTGACCGGCCGTTGGTTGATCGAGCTGAGGCATTGAATACTACTCGAGTTTTGGTCGTTGAACTTTCCTTTATGACTGCGTGGTGCGGCAGATAGTAATGTTGGACTTTTAAGTCAAGTTGATTTGACGGAATTTCTGTCATATGTCCCAGCTGTTGGTACTCCTTTATGCATGCTTTATACTGTTTTGCCAGTTCTGGTTGCTTTTCTAGTCGTTTCTCGAGTTGAAAGAACTGCCTTAATGCCATGGGTCGTGATTGCCCAAGTTCTGGTCCATTGTCAGTTTTGAAGGGCAATTTTACTTGGTAGGCTCCATGACTTAAACGATGGTGGGTTTCTTTGTAGATTCTCTCGCACAGTTCGTCGTCGGGATGGACTACTTTGTGCGGTATCTCTTCTATTTCCCAGAAGCGTTTCAGTTGAAGATCTAATTTGTCTTCTTCAGTTATTTGGACCGTGAGTGTTTTGAAGTGATTAGTTTCGTTTTTGTGTTTTGTTTTGCCCATTAAAATCCAGCCCAGTTGAGTATATTGTGCTGTGGGTTCTCCTGGAGCACCTTTGATGATACCGTTTTCGATAATGTCGGCGTAGATGTCAGCTCCTAATAAAACGTCAATTGGACCCGGTTGGTAGAACTTCGGGTCCGCTAGGTGTAGATGCTGCAGATAGCGTAATCCTTTGACGTTTAATGTGTCGGCTGGGACGAAGTCTGTGATTTTGTGTAGTATGAGGGCGTTCATGTTTGTTTCAAACTGGGTGTGGAGTGATTTTAATTTGAATGATGCCTGGGATTTTATGGAAGCTGTCTGAATTTTACCTAGTCCGGTTACTTTGACATTTGCAGGTTGTTTTCGCATTTTTAATCGTTTTATTGCACTTTCCGTGATAAACGAAACTTGAGAGCCCGAATCTATCAGTGCTCTCACTTGATGATTTTGTCCGTTTGGACCTTGAATCTGGACTAGTGCTGTTGACAACAATGCACGGTTGACATTCGTTGTGAAAAGTGATGTTGGCTCATTACTGCCACTAGGTTGGTTAAGCTTCATTTCTGCTTGCTTTTGGTCAATGCTTGTTATCTCGTTTTTTGTTTCAAGAGATTGGTTTACGTGTAGTAATGTGTTGTGTCGCTTGTGACACAGGAAGCAGGTTTTGTGGCTGGGACAACTATTGATGCTGTGTCCTGAGGCGAGACAATTTTTGCAAAGTTTAAACTGTTGTACAAATTGCAGCCTTGATGTTGGAGTTAATTTTTTGAACGCCGCGCAGTGAAACAGCGTGTGATTCTGTTTACACTTGACGCATGTATAAGATTTGTTCATAAATGCATATGCGTTTTTATATGTATGTTTTGTTGATGACGGGTGGTCATTTGTAGTTGTGGTTTTGTAACCACGACGATTTTCTAGCTGATTAGGAGACCTTGCTTGTCGTCCACAATCTAATGGTTTCAAGTTCTGACCCACTTGAAGGGATTCTAGAGTACGGAAACGTGACTCTAGGAAAGTTGACAGATCGGCATATGTCGGTATGTCAGTTTTACTGCCTTGGTCTTGCTCCCATAGCTGATGCGTTTCTGATGGAAGGCGTTGAACCAAGTTGTAAATTAGTATTGCATCCCAGTGCTCAATGGGTAGTTCTAAATATTTGAGCTCGTGTAAGCTCTCTTCTGTCTGGTCTAAGAGAGAGCGAATGGCATGGGCAGACTCTGTTCTTATTGGTGTTTGATTTAGTAAAGTTTTTAGGTGTGTGTTGACTTGAGCCCGCTTGTTGTTATATCGTTTTTGTAGTAGCTCCCATGCCTTTACATAATTTGCTTCTGTCACTTCAAACTGACGTAATAAACGTTCAGCTTCGCCAGTGACGCTGAGTTTGAGGTAGTGTAGTTTTTGGACCTTGGATATATTTAGGTCTGTGTGAATTAATGAATTGAACAAATCATGGAATGTCCGCCATGATTTGTAGTTACCGTCAAATGTCGGTATATGGATTGGTGGATGCCGCGTTTCTGGCTTTGATAGTCGTACTGACTGAACTCTGGTTTCATTTGTGTTTGTATTGAGAGGTATTGCTGGGTATGACTCTTCTAATTCTTCTAGTAGAGTGGATAAGAGATTTATATATATGAGTTCGGTTTCCTCATATAGTTCTCCTTTGGCATACTCGCTTTGAGCGCCATCTTTGGTAGACCAGATTGCTATATGCAGATCTGTGAATGATTTCCAGAGTTTTTCTAGTGAGTCTATGCATGCTGCATAGTATTTTTTGCCTGCCTTGGTATCACTACCTGCCTTGGAGTGATTTGTGGCGGCCTTCTTGATTTGATCATTAGAGCTATCAGTGATAATGTTAAACTAGCGATATCCGCCATCTTGAAAATCTTCCTGTCTTATCCGGCTTCGAAAGGACCAATGTTAAGTCCCAGTGTGGGCTTAGCATAAAAAAGGGGCAGGTGCCGGTTTAGAAAATGACAAGACAGGATTTTCAATTTGACAAAATAATTCGCTTGTTTATTAATCACAAATATAACTCTTAACAGCTAGGCAATTCAGTACTTAAATTCTAATTTAATTCACAATTCTACTTTAATTCAATTCAACTTACAATAATTAAAATTAACGAGCCTCCACTGGCGAATTTTTTGATCCTTAATCTGTAATAAAAAAAAGATCAATTATTATTCATCAACTCAAACAAAAAAGGGGGTTGGAATTTCGGGTGACAGAGTGAGCGTCATTCAGCTGCTCATAAAAAATCTGGGATCAAGTCTCCCAATATAGGATGCTGCAATAAAATATTAGAAATTTTGATTATTTTCGTTAGTATAAAAGGGATTCAGAAATACTTCCCTTGGTTTTGTTAATCAAGACTTAATTTGGTTTCAGAGCCACCGATCTGTCTTGTCGCTTGGTCAAATCGCAAGTGATTTTCTATTTCTGATCGCTCGCTATTTATAGGCAGAAACACAATGGAAATTGTGTCTGCCGGTGGCGTTGCTATGACGCCCGCGTCGCTTGCAAGACTTTTATACATTTGGCCCCCAAATGGCGTCATCACTGAGCTAATCGGAATATTTTGCTATGTACTGAACGCTGCCATATTGAATCTGTCAAACGATTTGGTGGCAGCTGCTTGTTTATAGGTAAGTGTTTACTTTTTAAAATGTTTCTTACTAAATTGTTATTAATAATTTGTTTTTTCTTTTTGATTTTTAGCTGACGGCCTAGATGAACTCGCGCAGTGCCATAGGAATGGATTCCCCTTTTTCAACGTTAAGTTTGAGTTTTTAGTTAAAGTCTCAGATCATGAAATGATTTGAGATTTTTATAATTGTTTATGTTGTGACTGATGCTTGTTTTTATTTTTAGATTATTTTACTGATAGCATCGAGGGATCTTTGAGTATATTGTCTTCGTGGGAAACATCGCGGGATTTGTTGTTATTAAAAAGTGTGTGAGTTTTTAATATTTTAGTTTTAGTTTAAATAATTGTTCCGCGGCGGAACAGCTCCTCTCCTGTTCACGCTCTTCATTGATGATATTAACACGGTTCTGGGTGAAGTAAGGTTCCATATTTATGCGGATGATCTGCAAATCTATCATGGTGCCCCAAGGAATCGTCTCAAAGATTCTGTGGATGTCATTAACAGGACACTTTCAAGGATCGCTGGATGGTCTCTTGATAATGGCTTGTCCCTTAATCCCTCCAAAACGCAAGCTATGGTATATTCAGTGCGTGCTCCAAATGCTGCTGGTTTGTCTGAACTGCCTGATTTGTGCATTTTAGGCTACACCATTATGCTCTCGGCTAGAGTGGTCTCTAATCTAGGTGTTCTTATGGATCCGGGCCTCACGTGGGAGCCTCAAGTTAACAAGATCTGCGCTAGAGTGTATTATGGTTTGTGTTCGCTCTACGCTGCCTCCCAGCACTTTGACGAGGTCACTCGCGCAAGACTCTTCTCAGCTTTAATTCTACCACATTTCTTCTACGCTGATATTGTGATATTCCCTATATCCTGTGGTAATATTAATAAACTTGTTCGTGCGTTCAAGGCTTGTGCTAGATATGTTTTTGGTCTTAAGCGCAGATCACATGTCCCCTCCCAACTCATGGAGGTGCTCCTCCCCTGTCCGCTGGCTAACATGTATGTTCTGAGTACGCTTATGTGTATCTTTAAGGCTAGACATGGCTTGTTACCTGGCTACGTTGCTGGTCGGTTCAACTGGAGTTCGCGAAACCGGTTTAGGATTGTCCTTCCCAGAGTTAACTCGCAATACGGAGGGAGAAGCACTTTCATGCGTGGTGCGACTATTTGGAATCAGCTGCCTGAGGATGTCAGGCGTAGTACATCGCTGAACTCATTTAAGACAGCGGCTATTGAGTTCTTGAGGGCGGTTTCCTGATCGCCTTCCGCTACATAAATTTTACATAAATTTTTCATAAATCCTGCTTCATGTCTATATATTGACTATCATAATAGTGTAAAAAAAAAAAAAAAAAAAAAAAAAATCTCTTTATCCCACTTATATGCATGTACATAATATATTTTTTCAACTTTCAATTTTAGTCAGCTTGGTTATGGTAGTACATGTCACACATGATCACTTTACACTATACTATGTGCTCCGTTTTAATGTTTGGAATTGTTCATTCAAGAGGAATTCTATCATACTGTGTTTATTTTATTTCACGTCACTGTTTTGTTAATCCCCCTTTTATTCCTCATTGTTTCATTTATTGTCTTACTTTATAAATTCATTAATTCATTGTTTGCTATCTATGCTGCTTTCATTATTAAATATTTCATATCCTGTATATATACTAAGTTTTCTCCTCTACTATTTTTATTGTTTGCTTAATGTTAGTGTTTTTTATTATAGCTCTCTAGAATATATTCTATGTATATATTTCTCTTAGGTTCTAGTATTTTAAGTTCTCATTCTCATTATACTGTAATTAATGTCTATCTTGCTTGGCTACTTTTTGTCTCGTAGCTATTAAGCTCATCTATTATATCTATTTCTAGTTTGCTGAATGTAATTTTCACACTCTACAATACTGTTACGTGCAATAGAAAGAGACAACTGGCGACATCTATGTACTGGCAATGGAGAGTAAACGACTTCAGGTTCGGAGAATTGATTATGGTATCTACAGGAAGGTTCAGGAATAGAATGAATAGAACAGTCAAGAAGCTTCTGGAAAATAGAACAATCGAGAATAATCTGGAGAGTTTCTAGGGTATAAATATAACAGTTGTCATAGCCAGAATAAGAGTCTTGTCTTAGACGTTGCAGTGTTAACAAGCGAAAGTAATAAACGTGTGAAAGTGTTGTAATTAGATTGCGATAATTGAAAGTACAGTATTAAGCGATAATTAAAGTTGAGTTGATTAATTGAAAGTTTGTGAATTGTATAAGATCAGAAGTGAAATAAAGAACTTGTATTTTACATATTTAATATTGTGTTTTAAATAACGAACCGAAAGGCCACGCTCGCAACAACTGGTGTCAGAAGTGAGATAAATTCGCGAAATAAAGTGGTGGCAATTGACTTAAAAATTCAAACTGTGATTAATTTTGTGAAATTGTGTTAAATTTTGAAAGTTCTGGAAAATAATTTATATTCAACTTTAAGTGAATTATAAAGTAATGGGGCGAAAATTCGAGGAGCTTCGAACGCAGGATTTGAAAGTGGAGTTAGGGAACCGGTCTTTACAAACGACAGGTGCAAAGAAAGTGCTGGTCGAGCGACTCAGACAAGCTTTGATAGAAGAAGGAAAGAATCCTGAAACATTTGTTTTCGAAGAGAACTTGGAAGAAACCGAAGTTGAAGAAGAGCCTACAATGAAAATGGAACAGCTTTTGAGTGCTTTAATGAGCAAAATGGAAGCCCGTTTTTTTGATCCTTAATCTGTAATAAAAAAAAGATCAATTATTATTCATCAACTCAAACAAAAAAGGGGGTTGGAATTTCGGGTGACAGAGTGAGCGTCATTCAGCTGCTCATAAAAAATCTGGGATCAAGTCTCCCAATATAGGATGCTGCAATAAAATATTAGAAATTTTGATTATTTTGGTTAGTATAAAAGGGATTCAGAAATACTTCCCTTGGTTTTGTTAATCAAGACTTAATTTGGTTTCAGAGCCACCGATCTGTCTTGTCGCTTGGTCAAATCGCAAGTGATTTTCTATTTCTGATCGCTCGCTATTTATAGGCAGAAACACAATGGAAATTGTGTCTGCCGGTGGCGTTGCTATGACGCCCGCGTCGCTTGCAAGACTTTTATACATTTGGCCCCCAAATGGCGTCATCACTGAGCTAATCGGAATATTTTGCTATGTACTGAACGCTGCCATATTGAATCTGTCAAACGATTTGGTGGCAGCTGCTTGTTTATAGGTAAGTGTTTACTTTTTAAAATGTTTCTTACTAAATTGTTATTAATAATTTGTTTTTTCTTTTTGATTTTTAGCTGACGGCCTAGATGAACTCGCGCAGTGCCATAGGATTGGATTCCCCTTTTTCAACGTTAAGTTTGAGTTTTTAGTTAAAGTCTCAGATCATGAAATGATTTGAGATTTTTATAATTGTTTATGTTGTGACTGATGCTTGTTTTTATTTTTAGATTATTTTACTGATAGCATCGAGGGATCTTTGAGTATATTGTCTTCGTGGGAAACATCGCGGGATTTGTTGTTATTAAAAAGTGTGTGAGTTTTTAATATTTTAGTTTTAGTTTAAATAATTGTTCCGCGGCGGAACAGCTCCTCTCCTGTTCACGCTCTTCATTGATGATATTAACACGGTTCTGGGTGAAGTAAGGTTCCATATTTATGCGGATGATCTGCAAATCTATCATGGTGCCCCAAGGAATCGTCTCAAAGATTCTGTGGATGTCATTAACAGGACACTTTCAAGGATCGCTGGATGGTCTCTTGATAATGGCTTGTCCCTTAATCCCTCCAAAACGCAAGCTATGGTATATTCAGTGCGTGCTCCAAATGCTGCTGGTTTGTCTGAACTGCCTGATTTGTGCATTTTAGGCTACACCATTATGCTCTCGGCTAGAGTGGTCTCTAATCTAGGTGTTCTTATGGATCCGGGCCTCACGTGGGAGCCTCAAGTTAACAAGATCTGCGCTAGAGTGTATTATGGTTTGTGTTCGCTCTACGCTGCCTCCCAGCACTTTGACGAGGTCACTCGCGCAAGACTCTTCTCAGCTTTAATTCTACCACATTTCTTCTACGCTGATATTGTGATATTCCCTATATCCTGTGGTAATATTAATAAACTTGTTCGTGCGTTCAAGGCTTGTGCTAGATATGTTTTTGGTCTTAAGCGCAGATCACATGTCCCCTCCCAACTCATGGAGGTGCTCCTCCCCTGTCCGCTGGCTAACATGTATGTTCTGAGTACGCTTATGTGTATCTTTAAGGCTAGACATGGCTTGTTACCTGGCTACGTTGCTGGTCGGTTCAACTGGAGTTCGCGAAACCGGTTTAGGATTGTCCT
Organism: Dioctria rufipes; assembly: GCA_963924295.1. Taxonomy (NCBI): domain Eukaryota; kingdom Metazoa; phylum Arthropoda; class Insecta; order Diptera; family Asilidae; genus Dioctria; species Dioctria rufipes. The sequence continues at coordinate 139,651,762 of OZ002744.1, forward strand.
TCCCAGAGTTAACTCGCAATACGGAGGGAGAAGCACTTTCATGCGTGGTGCGACTATTTGGAATCAGCTGCCTGAGGATGTCAGGCGTAGTACATCGCTGAACTCATTTAAGACAGCGGCTATTGAGTTCTTGAGGGCGGTTTCCTGATCGCCTTCCGCTACATAAATTTTACATAAATTTTTCATAAATCCTGCTTCATGTCTATATATTGACTATCATAATAGTGTAAAAAAAAAAAAAAAAAAAAAAAAATCTCTTTATCCCACTTATATGCATGTACATAATATATTTTTTCAACTTTCAATTTTAGTCAGCTTGGTTATGGTAGTACATGTCACACATGATCACTTTACACTATACTATGTGCTCCGTTTTAATGTTTGGAATTGTTCATTCAAGAGGAATTATATCATACTGTGTTTATTTTATTTCATGTCACTGTTTTCTTAATCCCCCTTTTATTCCTCATTGTTTCATTGGTACTATTTTATTGTCTTACTTTATAAATTCATTAATTCATTGTTTGCTATCTATGCTGCTTTCATTATTAAATATTTCATATCCTGTATATATACTAAGTTTTCTCCTCTACTATTTTTATTGTTTGCTTAATGTTAGTGTTTTTTATTATAGCTCTCTAGAATATATTCTATGTATATATTTCTCTTAGGTTCTAGTATTTTAAGTTCTCATTCTCATTATACTGTAATTAATGTCTATCTTGCTTGGCTACTTTTTGTCTCGTAGCTATTAAGCTCATCTATTATATCTATTTCTAGTTTGCTGAATGTAATTTTCACACTCTACAATACTGTTACGTGCAATAGAAAGAGACAACTGGCGACATCTATGTACTGGCAATGGAGAGTAAACGACTTCAGGTTCGGAGAATTGATTATGGTATCTACAGGAAGGTTCAGGAATAGAATGAATAGAACAGTCAAGAAGCTTCTGGAAAATAGAACAATCGAGAATAATCTGGAGAGAGTTTCTAGGGTATAAATATAACAGTTGTCATAGCCAGAATAAGAGTCTTGTCTTAGACGTTGCAGTGTTAACAAGCGAAAGTAATAAACGTGTGAAAGTGTTGTAATTAGATTGCGATAATTGAAAATACAGTATTAAGCGATAATTAAAGTTGAGTTGATTAATTGAAAGTTTGTGAATTGTATAAGATCAGAAGTGAAATAAAGAACTTGTATTTTACATATTTAATATTGTGTTTTAAATAACGAACCGAAAGGCCACGCTCGCAACAACTGGTGTCAGAAGTGAGATAAATTCGCGAAATAAAGTGGTGGCAATTGACTTAAAAATTCAAACTGTGATTAATTTTGTGAAATTGTGTTAAATTTTGAAAGTTCTGGAAAATAATTTATATTCAACTTTAAGTGAATTATAAAGTAATGGGGCGAAAATTCGAGGAGCTTCGAACGCAGGATTTGAAAGTGGAGTTAGGGAACCGGTCTTTACAAACGACAGGTGCAAAGAAAGTGCTGGTCGAGCGACTCAGACAAGCTTTGATAGAAGAAGGAAAGAATCCTGAAACATTTGTTTTCGAAGAGAACTTGGAAGAAACCGAAGTTGAAGAAGAGCCTACAATGAAAATGGAACAGCTTTTGAGTGCTTTAATGAGCAAAATGGAAGCCCGTTTTTTTGATCCTTAATCTGTAATAAAAAAAAGATCAATTATTATTCATCAACTCAAACAAAAAAGGGGGTTGGAATTTCGGGTGACAGAGTGAGCGTCATTCAGCTGCTCATAAAAAATCTGGGATCAAGTCTCCCAATATAGGATGCTGCAATAAAATATTAGAAATTTTGATTATTTTGGTTAGTATAAAAGGGATTCAGAAATACTTCCCTTGGTTTTGTTAATCAAGACTTAATTTGGTTTCAGAGCCACCGATCTGTCTTGTCGCTTGGTCAAATCGCAAGTGATTTTCTATTTCTGATCGCTCGCTATTTATAGGCAGAAACACAATGGAAATTGTGTCTGCCGGTGGCGTTGCTATGACGCCCGCGTCGCTTGCAAGACTTTTATACATTTGGCCCCCAAATGGCGTCATCACTGAGCTAATCGGAATATTTTGCTATGTACTGAACGCTGCCATATTGAATCTGTCAAACGATTTGGTGGCAGCTGCTTGTTTATAGGTAAGTGTTTACTTTTTAAAATGTTTCTTACTAAATTGTTATTAATAATTTGTTTTTTCTTTTTGATTTTTAGCTGACGGCCTAGATGAACTCGCGCAGTGCCATAGGATTGGATTCCCCTTTTTCAACGTTAAGTTTGAGTTTTTAGTTAAAGTCTCAGATCATGAAATGATTTGAGATTTTTATAATTGTTTATGTTGTGACTGATGCTTGTTTTTATTTTTAGATTATTTTACTGATAGCATCGAGGGATCTTTGAGTATATTGTCTTCGTGGGAAACATCGCGGGATTTGTTGTTATTAAAAAGTGTGTGAGTTTTTAATATTTTAGTTTTAGTTTAAATAATTGTTCCGCGGCGGAACAGCTCCTCTCCTGTTCACGCTCTTCATTGATGATATTAACACGGTTCTGGGTGAAGTAAGGTTCCATATTTATGCGGATGATCTGCAAATCTATCATGGTGCCCCAAGGAATCGTCTCAAAGATTCTGTGGATGTCATTAACAGGACACTTTCAAGGATCGCTGGATGGTCTCTTGATAATGGCTTGTCCCTTAATCCCTCCAAAACGCAAGCTATGGTATATTCAGTGCGTGCTCCAAATGTTGCTGGTTTGTCTGAACTGCCTGATTTGTGCATTTTAGGCTACACCATTATGCTCTCGGCTAGAGTGGTCTCTAATCTAGGTGTTCTTATGGATCCGGGCCTCACGTGGGAGCCTCAAGTTAACAAGATCTGCGCTAGAGTGTATTATGGTTTGTGTTCGCTCTACGCTGCCTCCCAGCACTTTGACGAGGTCACTCGCGCAAGACTCTTCTCAGCTTTAATTCTACCACATTTCTTCTACGCTGATATTGTGATATTCCCTATATCCTGTGGTAATATTAATAAACTTGTTCGTGCATTCAAGGCTTGTGCTAGATATGTTTTTGGTCTTAAGCGCAGATCACATGTCCCCTCCCAACTCATGGAGGTGCTCCTCCCCTGTCCGCTGGCTAACATGTATGTTCTGAGTACGCTTATGTGTATCTTTAAGGCTAGACATGGCTTGTTACCTGGCTACGTTGCTGGTCGGTTCAACTGGAGTTCGCGAAACCGGTTTAGGATTGTCCTTCCCAGAGTTAACTCGCAATACGGAGGGAGAAGCACTTTCATGCGTGGTGCGACTATTTGGAATCAGCTGCCTGAGGATGTCAGGCGTAGTACATCGCTGAACTCATTTAAGACAGCGGCTATTGAGTTCTTGAGGGCGGTTTCCTGATCGCCTTCCGCTACATAAATTTTACATAAATTTTTCATAAATCCTGCTTCATGTCTATATATTGACTATCATAATAGTGTAAAAAAAAAAAAAAAAAAAAAAAAAAAAAAAAAAAAAAAAAAAAAATCTCTTTATCCCACTTATATGCATGTACATAATATATTTTTTCAACTTTCAATTTTAGTCAGCTTGGTTATGGTAGTACATGTCACACATGATCACTTTACACTATACTATGTGCTCCGTTTTAATGTTTGGAATTGTTCATTCAAGAGGAATTATATCATACTGTGTTTATTTTATTTCACGTCACTGTTTTGTTAATCCCCCTTTTATTCCTCATTGTTTCATTGGTACTATTTTATTGTCTTACTTTATAAATTCATTAATTCATTGTTTGCTATCTATGCTGCTTTCATTATTAAATATTTCATATCCTGTATATATACTAAGTTTTCTCCTCTACTATTTTTATTGTTTGCTTAATGTTAGTGTTTTTTATTATAGCTCTCTAGAATATATTCTATGTATATATTTCTCTTAGGTTCTAGTATTTTAAGTTCTCATTCTCATTATACTGTAATTAATGTCTATCTTGCTTGGCTACTTTTTGTCTCGTAGCTATTAAGCTCATCTATTATATCTATTTCTAGTTTGCTGAATGTAATTTTCACACTCTACAATACTGTTACGTGCAATAGAAAGAGACAACTGGCGACATCTATGTACTGGCAATGGAGAGTAAACGACTTCAGGTTCGGAGAATTGATTATGGTATCTACAGGAAGGTTCAGGAATAGAATGAATAGAACAGTCAAGAAGCTTCTGGAAAATAGAACAATCGAGAATAATCTGGAGAGTTTCTAGGGTATAAATATAACAGTTGTCATAGCCAGAATAAGAGTCTTGTCTTAGACGCCCAACTAACAAACTCTCCAGAGAAAGACTCTTACAAATTGCAAAAGTATCTCATAAAAACCTCTTAACACTCTTGGATATTCTCATAACATAATTCTTATAATAAGACTTAAATATGTCTCATAGTACTATTATTATGAGAGATTAATGCTACTAGAACTTTTAAAACTTTTACTCTTATATTAAGATCATCTTTGTACTCTTGTTTTGAGTGCCAGAAAACTTATATTCTTATTGAGTATTTTTTATGAAATGTTAACTCTCAAAGAGATATACTCTCAAAAAAATGTACTTATGAGTACTTAAGTGTTATGATACTTATATGAAAGTTATTGTAAGAGTTCAAGTATAGTACAACTCATAAAGATGCTCCTATGAGTGATAAAGTATTAACACAACTATATGAACACTGTTACTAGTGCAAAACGATTGTCATCATTAAAATTACCATAGACGTCACTCATTCATCAATTTCGGTATTGATTTGTGAAAATGGATTGGAAGAAAGTTAAAAGATCTACTAATCTTCGAAGGAAAATAAATAAAATTTATCTTGAATTAAATAAGCCCAGGAATGTTGCAGTAAAAGAAACAGTTTCTGTGAATTTTAAAACTTATCCCAATAATACTACGCAGTGTTCGGGAGTTTTACCTAAAGGTAAATATTAACTATTTCATATGATGATATACATTCAAAATGTATTTCTCCAGAATATGACAGCATCATTCCTATTCAAAACATCTCGAATGAAGGTCACGATGCTGCGATTTCTTTTGACAACATTATAATACCATCACAAGTAAGATTAATTTAAATTAACACGAAAAGTAATAAAATAATAGTTGTATTCCCTTCCATAATACGCTGCAAAACGTCAGAAAAAAGTTTACTTATACCTTATTTCAAAGTTCTAACAAAATTAATGCGCAAATCTGTCTTTCGATGACTCTTCATGAATGGCAAATGTCAATTCTAGTATGAAACGCTCATAATAAAGGCTCCATGTTTATTGTGAGAGTTGTAATCTCATAACAAGAGTTAAAAGGTCTCATATTAAAACTTTAGTTCTTATAGCAAGAGTTATGTAGAGTATCACTCTCATAAAAAGAATTGAAGTTCCATAGGCAGAATTTTACTCTCATATAAAAACTTTAGTTCTTATAACAAGAGTTATGTAGAGTATCACTCTCATAAAAAGAATTGAAGCTCTATACGCAGACTATTGTTTTCATAAATAGAATAGCACTCTTATATGGAGAAAAAAAAAGTGTACAACACTTGTAAGGAAAGTTTAAGTTCTTATATGAAGAATTTTATTCTCGTAAGAATACTTAGTCAAAAGCGGCCATATTTTCTTTTGATATGGAGGTTTTAGGGAAAAACAGAATTCCATAAATGCAGCTAATTTACACAATTTAGTATTTATAAAATATAAAAAATTACGTTTTATAGAAAATAAAGTGTTTTATATGAATTTAAACTAAATCATGGAGCAGTACTGAACTTTTTATTTTCTCCCATATTATAAAACAATTCATATAAAATTTTAGATTTTGATTAATTATGAGGCGCATTGCTTTTTTTCGAAGTGAAATGTCTATTATTACCAATAAAATTTCAATCCCAATAAAATGTTGGCTTATATATGCGAAAAAATTATGTTCATTATTTTCTAAAGTCCATATATACATATTTGTATTAAATTCTAGTCCACTTATACATCATAGAAAATGTAATATACCGATTTTCTAATAAATTAACTCTCATGAAATTTCTTTACTCTACAAAAATAAGATCGTCGAGAGTATACAGCTCTCTTTATAAAAGTTCTGGCAAGAAAAGCGTAGCTCTTATAAGAAGATTATACTAATTATAATGATAACCTTATGAGAGTACTTAAATACTCTCATTAAAATTCAAATAGTGTTCTTATGAAACTTACTTAACTCTTACACAAAGGGCTAACGTGTTGTTATAAGAGAAAAATAACTCGCATAAGTGCGCCATTTAATTCTGACAACACATTCATAAAGCACTCGTAGAACTCTACAAGACTGAAAAAACAAGGGCAGTCAAGTGCATATATCCTCTCATAAGACGCTTGTAGACCTTTATGAGATGAAAATTGTTAGTTGGGGTTGCAGTGTTAACAAGCGAAAGTAATAAACGTGTGCAAGTGTTGTAATTAGATTGCGATAATTGAAAGTACAGTATTAAGCGATAATTAAAGTTGAGTTGATTAATTGAAAGTTTGTGAATTGTATAAGATCAGAAGTGAAATAAAGAACTTGTATTTTACATATTTAATATTGTGTTTTAAATAACGAACCGAAAGGCCACGCTCGCAACAACTGGTGTCAGAAGTGAGATAAATTCGCGAAATAAAGTGGTGGCAATTGACTTAAAAATTCAAACTGTGATTAATTTTGTGAAATTGTGTTAAATTTTGAAAGTTCTGGAAAATAATTTATATTCAACTTTAAGTGAATTATAAAGTAATGGGGCGAAAATTCGAGGAGCTTCGAACGCAGGATTTGAAAGTGGAGTTAGGGAACCGGTCTTTACAAACGACAGGTGCAAAGAAAGTGCTGGTCGAGCGACTCAGACAAGCTTTGATAGAAGAAGGAAAGAATCCTGAAACATTTGTTTTCGAAGAGAACTTGGAAGAAACCGAAGTTGAAGAAGAGCCTACAATGAAAATGGAACAGCTTTTGAGTGCTTTAATGAGCAAAATGGAAGCCCGTTTTGATGAACAAAAGAATTCTCTAGAGGAGCAAAAGAAATCTATGGAAACGCGCTTGGACGAACAAAAGAGTTCTCTCGAGAATTGTCTAGAAACTCGTTTGGAGGATCAGAAAAATTTTCTAAAAAGTTCTTTAGAAGAACAAAATTTGAAAATTGAAGGAATTGAGCACGAATTTCAACAAAAGGTTTCGGAAGTTCAACAAAATGTCACCGAGCAACTTGAAAACGTTAAAGCAGATCTGGAAAGAATAAGGCATCGTCAGCCTCTAAACGTAGCAGCTGAAATATCTGGCGCAGGTAGAATGAAACCTCCAATATTTGATGGACAAGATTCATGGCATATCTTCAAGAGACAATTCGAGGCAGCTTCAGAAGTAAATGGATGGAATGATGAAGACAAAGCTATAGCTCTGGTGTTAGCACTTCGAGCTCCTGCGTCAGAACTCTTACAAACTGTAGCAATTGAAAATCAACGTGATTACTCTTCATTAGTACAGGCGATAGAATTACGTTACGGAGATGAGCACATGCAGCAAGTATATCGCCTACAGTTGCGCAACAGGATTCAAAAGCATGGCGAATCACTACAACAATTGCAGGCTGATGTGGAAAGATTAGCGCATCTTTCATACTCCAGCGTAAATGAGGATTTCCTTAATGAAGTGGCTACGGAGGCATTTGTGAACGCTATTGTAGATCAAAATTTACAAGAAGCGTTAAGGCTAGCGGGAAAGAAATCAACAGCAGAAGCACTAGCCTATGCATTAGCGTATGAATCCGCAAGACAAGCTTCACGGAGTGCAGTACGAGTAAGAGAAATTTCAGTGGAAGGAAGTACTTGTAACAGAGTGCAATCATCACAGAGCCCACCCTCACGTGGTGTCCTTCGAAGCTGGAATTGTAATAGATCAGGGCACCTTCAAAGAGACTGCAGAAAACGTCGACGAGTGGAATCACCTGAAGAAGGGAAAGAAGAATGCCAAAGATGTCGAGCCAGGGAACAAGCTATTCGTGGAGAGACTAGATATCAAGCAGCGACTAGTCGCATCAGCTCTCCTGTTGAGCAGTCGGAAAACTAGTAAAAACCAACTTTGTGGGGCAGAAGTTGGTTGGTGGAATCGGCAGCCCCGAAGTCATCATTCAAGTAGGCCAGTTGCAGAGAAATAATAGCAGTCTTGTTATATATGGAAGTGTAGGAAAAAATGACTGCGCAGTCACTATCGATACTGGAGCTGCAAGATCAATTATTAGAACAGATCTTGTTAAGAACAAATGGCTTCATAATACCACCAAATATCTACTAAGAAGAGCAACTGGAGCAGCAGCACAGGTATTTGGAGAAATAACTTTAGATGTTCAACTAGGCGAACTACTATTTCCTCACACTTTCCTGGTTTCAGACATAATGGATGAATGCATTCTTGGAATAGATTTCATGACCACATACAAAATAAATCTGAATGTCGGAGAGCGGATTCTCAAATATGGGAACATAGAAATTCCTATGAAACTAGGAGCAGATCATCCTGCGAAAGTAAGGACGATGGTCTGCGAAAATATTACTCTTTCGCCATGCTCCGAGACACTAATATGGACAAAGCTTACTGATGACATCGGGACCTGCCGATTCTATCTGGTGGAGCCTAACCCCACAAAAGTTACATCGAGCATCATTGTTGGTAAGACTTTAGTGAAGGCAGAAGCTGCAACATTAATACCAGTCAGAGTGCTTAACACATCCGAAAATGAGGTACAACTAAAAGAAGGTGCTATAATTGGAAATTGTGAACCCGTTTACCAAATCGTCAATTTGGATAATGGTAGTAATATCAGGGAGACAAAACCTATACCAGCTACTACCCAACAGGTTCAGAAACTTCTTTCGTCCAGTGCCTTAAGTGAACAACAACACAACGATGCCAAAGAGGTGATCGATGAATTTTCGGAATTATTTGCAATGAATGATGATGACTATGGTAAAACAAATCTTGTCCAGCATCGGATCGATACAGGAGATTCCAGGCCCATTCGACAGACACCACGAAGATTGCCATTAGCCAAACAACCAGAAGTTGCAGACATGATGAACTCCATGAAGAAACAAGGCATAATAGAGGAATCTAACAGCCCTTGGACATCGCCGGTTGTTCTGGTTAGGAAAAAGGATGGCAGCACCCGATTCTGCGTAGACTACCGCCAACTAAATAACGTGACGAGAAAAGATAGCTATCCATTACCAAGGATTGATGACACGTTGGATACCCTTTCCGGAGCGCAATGGTTTTCCACATTGGATTTGAAGAGTGGTTACTGGCAAGTGGAAATACATCCCGAGGACCGAGATAAAACTGCTTTCTCAGTTGGCAGTGGCTTATGGCAATTCAAAGTAATGCCATTTGGGTTATGTAATGCTCCAGCCACATTCGAACGACTAATGGAATGTGTTCTACGTGGTTTAACCTGGAAAACATGTCTTGTCTACTTGGATGACATAATAGTTATCGGAAGGACATTCAAGGAACATAAAAACAACTTACGAGACGTACTTCAAAGACTCAAAGATGCAAAATTGAAGCTCAGTGCGAGTAAATGTGCTCTATTCAAAGATGAAGTTAAATATTTAGGGCACATAGTTTCATCACAAGGAGTAAGAACCGATCCAGAGAAGATAGAAGCCGTCAGAAATTGGCCACTTCCAAAGGACAAACATCAATTACGGAGTTTTCTTGGTTTAGCTACCTACTACAGGCGATTCGTGAAAGGTTTTGCAGATATAGCAAGAAGCTTACATCAACTTACAGAAAAGGGAAGGCCGTTCATATGGTCGGATAAATGCAACGAAAGTTTTGAAAATTTGAAGCAACAGCTCTGTGAAGCTCCAGTACTTCACTATCCAAAGCTGGGAAAAACATTTATATTAGATACGGATGCCAGCAATGAAGGTATTGGTGCAGTGCTTTCGCAGGAGGAGAATGGTCAAGAAGTTCCAGTAGCTTACTATAGCAAAGCACTTTCAAAGCCAGAGAAAAATTATTGTGCTACAAGAAAAGAGCTACTTGCTATTGTAAGTTCAACAAAACATTTTCATAAATATCTCTACGGGCAGAAATTCATCCTTCGCACCGACCATGCAGCGCTTAAATGGCTTCTGCAGTTTAAGAACCCTGAGGGACAAGTCGCGAGATGGATAGAGCGACTCCAGGCTTATGATCTTGAGATCCAACACCGAAGAGGTCGTATCCATGGAAATGCAGACGCCCTTTCACGACGTCCATGCAAACTTGAATGCAAACATTGCGCACGGGTGGAAGAAAAAGAAATAACAGCAACTATACAGTTGGTAACCGTGGAACCATCTACAGGTTGGGACAACGAGGACCTGAGAACAGGACAACGAGAAGATCCGGACATTTCACCTATTCTCGCTTGGAAAGAAGATATGGAAAGACCAGACTGGAAGGATATTTCGGAACGGAGTGAGAAGCTGAAAAGTTACTGGGCTCAATGGAACTCTCTTCATGTTGAATGTGGTATATTAAAACGCAAATCGGAAGCACCTAACGGCGAATATTTCCGAATGCAGATAGTCGTGCCAGCATCAAACGTCAAAGATGTTCTAGAAGAAATGCACGGTGGAACCTCTGGAGGACATTTGGGAGTGAACAAAACAATTTCCAAAATACGGGAAAGGTTTTATTGGCTACATATGCGAGAAGATGTGGAGGAGTGGTGCCGCAGATGCACTGTCTGCGCTGCTTGCAAAGGGCCGCAACACAGAAGCAGAGGTGAAATGCATAAGTATAATGTCGGAGCCCCCTTTGAAAGGATAGCTGTAGACATCGCTGGACCTTTTCCTGAAACGGATGGCGGTAACCGTTATATTCTAGTTGCCATTGACTATTTCAGTAAATGGCCTGAAGCTTATGCAATCCCTAATCAAGAGGCAGCCACAGTTGCGGAACAAATAATAACGAATTGGGTCAGTAGGTTTGGAGTGCCTCACGAACTTCATTCGGACCAAGGACGGAACTTCGAATCGCGAACTTTCCAGGAGATGTGTAAAATATTGGGAATAAGAAAAACTAGAACAACTCCTCTACATCCACAATCTGATGGCATGGTGGAGCGCTTCAACAGAACATTGATCGAGCATCTAAAGAAAGTAGTTGACTATCATCAACGCGATTGGGATCGACACATTCCTATATTCCTAATGGCTTATAGATCAGCCATTCATAGTACTACCGGACAAACTCCAGCTAAAGTCATATTCGGAAGAGAGATGCGTTTACCTAGCGACCTCAATTTCGGTACCCCCAAAGGTGAACAAAAGTTACCAGAAGACTACGTATCGGAGCTCAAACAACAATTAGCTGATGGCACGAGGCCACGAGGACGAAATTAGCAACAAATACTGATCGGATGAAGACCCGCTATGACCTACGTGCTAATTCCGCAGGATTTAATGAAGGTGATCTTGTTTGGCTCTACAATCCGAGACGACGTAAGGGACGTTCTCCAAAATTGCAACAACACTGGGAAGGACCGTATTGAGTAGTAACTAGAATTAATGACGTGGTATACAGGATTCAGCGTGGCACAAGAGGCAAGCATAAAATTGTTCATTTGGACCGCTTGTGTCAATACTACGAGCATCAAGACCGTGGACCACCTGTTGTTCGGGACGAACAAATTTAAGAAGGGGGCAGTGTTACGTGCAATAGAAAGAGACAACTGGCGACATCTATGTACTGGCAATGGAGAGTAAACGACTTCAGGTTCGGAGAATTGATTATGGTATCTACAGGAAGGTTCAGGAATAGAATGAATAGAACAGTCAAGAAGCTTCTGGAAAATAGAACAATCGAGAATAATCTGGAGAGTTTCTAGGGTATAAATATAACAGTTGTCATAGCCAGAATAAGAGTCTTGTCTTAGACGTTGCAGTGTTAACAAGCGAAAGTAATAAACGTGTGAAAGTGTTATAATTAGATTGCGATAATTGAAAGTACAGTATTAAGAGATAATTAAAGTTGAGTTGATTAATTGAAAGTTTGTGAATTGTATAAGATCAGAAGTGAAATAAAGAACTTGTATTTTACATATTTAATATTGTGTTTTAAATAACGAACCGAAAGGCCACGCTCGCAACAGTACTATACTACACTATGTATTCTTGTTTTCTTGTTTTTTGTGTTTTGCTATAATGCAACTTTTGTATTTTAATTACTGATTCATGCTATTGTTATGTTTTCTCTGTGTTCTCTTATGATTTATTTTTCTAAAATGTGTATCTACTTTGTAATTGTCTATGATGTGCCCCAAGGTATATAGAAGACAAGGTATTCCCGACTCAAACCACGTTCCGACATTTTTGTTAAAACTCTTTTTCTCTTCTTCTTCTCTTCTTTTCTTCATTCACTGAAGTACGTCACAGGGCATCAGCTGTAATGTGTCAAAATTCTTTGCGCTTGTACTGCCACTGTCAGATTTCCTTTTTCTTTTTTATTCATTCACTGAAGTATGTCACAGACTATCAGCTGTTTGATCAGCTGTGATATGTCACAAGTTTAATGGGCATACCTTGTTTCTTCTATATACCTTGGATGTGCCCAACGCTCTGCGTGTCTTTGGCACGGGTGCTCTAATAAAGGAATGTTTATGTTTAAAGAGCTTAACCAGTCGCACAAAACTCCTTATATATAAACAATTAATTAGACCAACAATCACATACGGCTTTGTTAACTGGTTCACTATCTCACCCACATTAGCCCACAGCCTAGAAATATTTGAGAGAAAAATACTTAGGCTATGCACAAGAAAACATTATCAAACAAGAACATAAAAATATTCAAATAACTATACAACCTAACAGATATAACTCCCCTAATGAGATATATGCTAAACCTAATGTAGTAGTTTCGAAATTGTTTAAGAGTTCAGAAGTAAGGAATAGATGGCACTAGTAGCAAGTTGTGTCAATAAGAGTATTGTAAGGACGGGACGGAAGAAGAAGAAGAAGAAGAAGTAGAGTGTCCATGATAAAGTGATGTAAAGTGATGTTTAATAAAAAGTGCAGAGAGAAAGAAATTTGTTTAATTCCGGGCCATCCTACAAATTTCAGAAGTGGGATACTGTGAGGATATTAAGTAGTGTTGTTTTGTGCACGATTTGATAAAATTTATGAAACTTTATGCATATTGGGCGCACTAAACTCAATTATGGTGAGTAAGTTGATAACTAAAAAACAATTACAGTCGGAGTTGAAAAAACTTAATTTGTCAACAATGGGTAAAAAGGCGGATTTGTTGGAGCGATTGTCTTTAGCGAAAGATAATAACTCTGACAATGGTGAGGATGATGTTACATGTATTGCTTCATCCCCCAAGGGAAATGTATATACATCCACACCAAAAGGTGAATTTGAGGTTAAGGAGAAATACCTTTTACAAAAGGAGCTTGAGTTGGTTAAACGTGAAAACGAGTTCTTAAAAAATTTAAGTACTGCTGGAGAGGTACAAGTAGAGGAAAAAATCTTACATCCAGTAGAGGCGGATGAAATCATCCCTGTTTTTGATCCTGGTAAAGATCTATCTTTATACAAATGGTTGAGCCGACTTGAAGAAATTGGTCGTGTTTATAAGTGGAAGGAGAGCACCTTACTCCATTACGCGTGCTTACGTCTTCGAGGAAGTGCTAAAGTTTGGTACTTTGGTCAGGAAGGATTGAGTACATGGGAGTCATTTAAGTCAACAATTGTTAAAACATTCCCACCCTTCGGTGACGATTACGACATACATGCTGCTCTTATTAGTCGAAAAAAGAGATCAGACGAGTCTTATGAGGACTATGTTTTTGCCATGCAGAACATAGCTAGAGGAAATTTGTTAAATAACAAGTCACTCATCAAATACGTCATTAAAGGTATTCGTGATATATCTGTGCAACAAATTCTTTCTTTACAGAATCTGAACACCGTTGAGGAGATATTACCATTGCTTCAGCGTTATGACAAGCTAAAGCAAGTAAATGTGGTAACGGAGAGTAAACAGTCAGGCGCATCCTTGACACCTGATGTTCGACGTGCTGCTAAACATCCTGTTATTAGATGCTACAACTGTAATACAGTAGGGCATACTGTGGCTGCTTGTTCCAAGCCAAAAAGGAATAGAGGTTCCTGTTACAATTGTGGAAGTCTTAGTCACCTTATAAAAGACTGTCCAGGAAATTCATCAACAATTAGGAAGTATAACCAAGTAAGTTGTGTTACGTCATTTAGAGATAAGGAACAAGATTGTGAGTCGCAGAATAAAAATTTAATATTAGGTGATAAAGGCAGATACAACCATAATTTCTCTAATGGAAATTTAATAAAAGTTGTTTGTAAATTCAGAGACCAAACATTAGATGTTGATCTTAATTTCAATTTAAAGGGTATAATAGATACGGGAAGTCCAATCAGTATTATAAAAAAAGGTTTTGTACCGGATTTTGCTATTGCCGATTGCAATAATGATCAGAATTTCGTTGGAATTAATAATACAAAACTACAAATAATTGGTTTATGTACAGTAGAAATTGATATTTATGATCGGAACTATTTTGTTACACTTTATGTGGTACCTGACAGTACTATGGAATGTGCAGTAATTTTAGGACGTGACCTTTTAAAGTTATGTGGAGCAAAACTTTCGGTAGGAAATCGTACAGTTATTGATTACTTTGAATCAGAAAGTACTGAATTGTTAAATATTAGTGTTGGGAGCATATACTCCGAGGTACAACCAAAAATTAATTTGAATGAGAATTTACTTGAAGCTGATAAACAAAATTTTATTGAAAATTTTATGAATAATTATTATGTGGCACCCAAGCCTAAGTTTCCTGAAATTATAACCAAAATGAATTTGCGTCTTACAAGTGATAAGCAAATTGTTTCTGTTCCGAGACGTCTGTCATTTTCTGACAAAGAGAAGGTTAGAGTAATTATTGATAATTTGTTAAAGGAAAATATTATCAGACTTAGTGAATCTCCTTATTCGTCCCCTATCGTGTTAGTTAGGAAAAAGACTGGTGACGTACGCATGTGCGTAGATTTTAGGTCATTGAATAAAATCACTGAACGTGATAATTACCCTTTACCACTGATAGAGGATTTAATTGATCAATTACGAGAAGAATTACGTCATAGTGAGCATTCATTTTATGAATTACGTAATGGATTGCTTTACCGAAAATCAGGTAAAGGCAAATTGCAATTTTACGTTCCCGAAACAATGCGTATTCACATTTTAAGAAATAGTCATGACTTACACTCGCATGTTGGAGCTGGAAAAGTGTGTGAGATAATTAAGCAAAGTTATTGGTTTCCCAATATGAAACAGATAGTTGAAGACTATGTTTCTAATTGCCTTACTTGTATTTCTTATAATGTTCCTTCTGGGAAAAAGGAAGGGTTTCTATTCAATATTCCAAAAGGAAGGCAACCATTTAAGGTAATACATATTGATCATTTAGGACCGTTGGAAGAAACTCCGCGGAAAAGCAAACATGTTTTGGTTGTCATTGATAGTTTTACAAAATTTGTCAAATTCTATTCTACCAAAACCACAAATACTAATGAAGTAATTAAAGCTTTGAAATTATATTTTAATTCATTTAGCGTACCAGAAACTATTATTTCTGACAGAGGAACCGCATTTAGTTCAAATGCATTTAAAACTTTTGCGAAAAAGTTTGCTGTTAAGCATATTATGGTAGCGTCCGGTTCCCCGAAGTCAAACGGCCAAGTTGAACGTGTCAATAGAGATTTAGTCCCTATGCTGGCTAAATTAACAAGTGAAAATAGACATTGGGATAGTGTTTTGTATAAGATTGAATACACTATTAATAACACTGTAAATAGGTCCATTGGAACTACACCTAGCGAAATGCTATTTGGTGTACGGCAATGTAATACTGTGATCGATAGAGTTAAGGATTTCATTGAAAATGATATTAACAAGTCAGAGCGAGACTTGAATAAGATTAGATCTGATGCAATAATTAAAATTAATAAAAGCCAAAGTTACAATAAGGCATATTTTGATAAAAAAAGAAAAGTAGCTAAAGTTTATAGCAAAGGTGACTTAGTTTTTGTAACTAATGTAGATAGTACTCCAGGAGTATGTAAAAAATTGATACCAAAGTATAAAGGACCATACGTAATAAAAAAGTCTTTAGGTAATGATCGTTATGTCATAGCCGATGTGGATGATAACCGCATCACACAGAAACCATTTGAGGGTATTTATGACGTGTCCAGAATTAAGCCATATTTGAGGTTGAATTAGTATATACCTATACGTTATTTTATGTTAATATTATTTCATGAAGGTAAGACGAGAATTATTTACGAAATTATTGCGTGTTGAATTTTGTTTTTTTTTATGTGTATCAAAATGCTTAGTCTCTGAAGTAAGTAGACCGTACCACCAGTTAAAATTAAAATTTAAAATAAATAAATATATAGTACACGTTTGAATTAACAAAATGCTAAATTCAAAATTTCATTTGTTATGTCTTTAATTATGTGAGACCTATGTGAGCAACAGCTAAATCTTAGTACTTATTTGATTATGTTAAAGTAAAACGTAAACTTATGAGAGAAATATGTCCATTTATGCTTTTAAGTAATGTATGTGTTTACATTTATGTCATTTACGATTGCAATGACTTATGTGCAATTTATGTATTTATGTTTATGTTATTATGTAAAACTGCTTATGTATTCATATATGTGTATAAATTATGTTTACCAATATGGATGACATCTCTCATGGATTGTCAAAGTTATGTTATTTACTATTGTGCGATTTGAGCTGTTATGTGAACATATGCGTTAGCAACAATAAGGCTCTAGTTTATGTCAGAGAGAGCTATGAAGTCGATGATTAAGATTTTGTCCAATTAGTTATGTTATGAAAAGTCAAGTCAAGAACTTTCTTTGTTTAAGTTAAATGTAAAACAGCTGCACCGTTTTGAAGCCAATCGAGTCGATTAGTTGTCAGAATGGCCGAGTTGTAGTAGTTTCGAAATTGTTTAAGAGTTCAGAAGTAAGGAATAGATGGCACTAGTAGCAAGTTGTGTCAATAAGAGTATTGTAAGGACGGGACGGAAGAAGAAGAAGAAGAAGAAGTAGAGTGTCCATGATAAAGTGATGTAAAGTGATGTTTAATAAAAAGTGCAGAGAGAAAGAAATTTGTTTAATTCCGGGCCATCCTACACTAACAAATAAATTCCTAAACAACCTCCCTCATCATGATATAATTACTGCGACACGTATTTGTCGTCGCCAAAATAATTTTCGAATATATGTTACGACATTAGGGCATAGCAAATGCTCCGACGCGATAATGCCGTCGTCAAAAAGTAGAGCAACTTTCTTAAATTGTCGTTGCGCAGTGGGACATTTGAGTTTGACAGTTCGTGTGTTGGTACATTTCATATACTTTTCTTTTAAATCTGGCATACCTGCATATAAGCTTTAATACAACTTATACTTGTTCTTAAAAAATGTAAAAAAAATTTCGTAGACATCACAAAAAAAACAAAAGTCAACTCAACTGAAATGACGACGATAATGACGCCAATTGGCGTCGACAAATTCGTGTCGCATTCATTGTATTTCAGGACACAGCCGATTTTTCGGCTGTAGCACCAGACTCATTTGACGTACACTTTTTCTAGTAGTGCAGGTCAATGGAACAATTTCGGTGTAACACTGCAAGAAAAGTGTAACACTTCTGCTAGAAAACTTGAACAATGGAAATCGGTATATGAAAAGGGTAAAGCGCGAATTACAATTACGACTTCGACTTCGGCTTCGACTTTGCTCAAATGGTAAATACATGTCGCAAGATACAATTGCAACTTCGACTTCGACTGCGACTCCGGCTGAAATTAAACTTTGCTCAAAGTGCAAAGTTGGTGTTCGCTGCGGCCAACTTCAGTTCAATCGCATCTGTCGGGACTTCTGGGACAGTATATATCATACAGTAGCCCAGCTCTGTCAAAACTGTCAAGTGAGTAGGATGCTTCTATAAAGAGACTATACTTTCTCTTTCAACAGTTTTAACTAACCCACTAGTCAATTTTTAATACATGGATTCCTATGTAAATCTAAAGTGGAAGAAAGAGAACTGATGGCATTCTTAAACTTTTACTAGAGGGAAAGAGGCAAAATGACACCACTTTACCGTCAAACAGCTGTTTAGTAATGGAACAATACATTTGTCGCCGATTGCCGATATGTGTACATACATAAAACTAATACTTCCGTCAACGGTCGTGCAGCTAGCTACTGTTCGCCGATTTATGTCCGTATCATACTTAATAGTTCCCTCTTGTGGGAGAAATTTTAAGGTTATGTTTTTTTAATTGAAATTCTAAAATTCACTTTTCAGTAGTTAGTTCTAAGCTATTCTACTGTATGATATATACTGTGCTTCTGGTTTGCTCAAGGAGTTGAAGCTTTAATTTAATTTAGGGATGGGTAATTGGGATATTTTAATGGAACAGTTCTAACCTGTTCCAAGTATCAAAAGTACCTGTTCCAAAGTATCAGTTAAAAGTCTCAATTTTGGTACAAATAATAAAAGAAAATTGTTTTTAGATTAGCGTACACAAAAGATGTGTTAAGAAAATTAAAACAACACTGTATAGCTATTTTGATTTTATTCTTCAGTGAAATTTTATTTACCAAAAAAAAATAATATTATGTACTTAATACATTTAAAAATATTTAAGAAATCAACGCTCAAAATATTAAAATTACAATACGGAACCTGAACCGAAAATGTAGCTCTTAGTTTTTTTACGACGGATACCTACAGAAAAAAGTAAAATGTAAATTACAGAAATATACCTCTAAATAAAACCTTTCATAAATTTTACTGGAATTTAAACATTATTTAAATTCATTTAAAAGGAATTTCAATACTTGCTTCTATATACAGATACACGACTGGGTCAATTGCAATTAAAAAAAAATTTATACCTACATAAGTACAGTTGCAGCCTAAATCAACTGTATTGTATAATTGTATCTATTGTGTCATATGTTGTCACTGTTGCATGATAGTTCTGTTTTTGGTTCATACGATCCATTTCAGTCACTAGGCAAGCCACCCTACCATATGATATCGTCCTCTTAACTTCCCATAAAGTTGTATCAGTTAAAGATTAATTAAAGATTAAAGATTTATTTGGAATTTATAAACTACATAATTTGGAAATATAAGACTTGGTATTGGTTTGGTATTGGTACTGTCACAGCTTTTCTGAAAAAGTTGGAGGAGGTACAGATTGGGACAGGGCTGTACCTGTTCCTAATGTCGATTTCGATGGGACTTTGGTGCAACACCAGTATTGCATTTTTTCCAGCAGTGCAACACTCAAAATGTTCGATGGGACAATTTTTATAGCAGAAGTGCAACACAAGCTTTGCACTCACTTCCCCTACTTTGCACCGGATATTTTCTTGGTGTTACAAATACATATTGAGGTCGAATTGTCATCTGCTCTGTCAAAGTATACTGTCGCGATTATTTGTGAAATTTTGGAGTTAAATGAATTAAATTTTTTTATTTGGTTAATTGGCTTTAAGTTAAAAAAAAATTGTTTCTATATATCAATAAACAACATTTATTACGTTTGACAGTTCCGTGTATATAATACGTGTGTCAACAAATACAAGGAATATGAAAGATATATGTTCGATGGACTTCAGTTCTCCCAGTTCCCCGCTGCCAGAAAAAGTGCAAAACTGAAATGGTCCCAGTCCCATCGAAATAGACAAAGTAACAGGTTGTTCCAATTTTACACATCTCTAATTTAATTAAAAATTTCACCCCAGCGTCGACTTCGACTTAAAATCAAGTCGCAGTTGACAGATCAGCCGTAATTGTATTTCACTTCTGCTAGAAAACGTGATCAAAGCAAATCGGTATTATACGCCTTGATGGTCCTGTTGAACTGACAGTTCCAATTGACAGCACGTCTGCTTTGTAAAATCGTTTCCAGTACGATTTTGTTATATATAAATAAAAAAATTTTTAAGTGTTGAAAAATGAGTGAAATTACTGGTGAATCTACACCTACTACCTTCGAAAATGTGGATATTAACTTGGAAAATGAGAACGATATAACAAGAGCATCAAGTGAAGTAAGTAAATTAGATTTATTGGGGTATGTAACTAATTATTCTGGCAGCAAAATAAATGTGTTATTTCAGTAATTTCTCTCCCTCAAATTTTCCACAAAATAAGGTTATATTCTGATGTTATTTTTCATTCCATTTGCTCTTTAACAACAAGAATCTAATTTTCACCACGCCCATTTTATTTTATCATCTGCCATTGCCATACAAAAGATATCTAGCCTTCGTTCTAAATTAATCCGTAAATCAACATATCGTAGTTATAATTTAGTCCTGCGCGCATAAAAAAGGAACGAAATAGAAGCATTCACAAGTCTTAGATATTTCTTCCATTTGGCAAAAGCAAGCATAAATGGATGTAAATTTGCATTTACTAAAACAAAACCATTTTCCCTAAGCTGTTTCACACGAGCGACTTGGCAGTGCATGCTTTTCAATGATTCCATTCACACAGATGCGACTCAAACTCGCTAAAACTGCTAAAAACAAGCGACTGCTCTTTCGCACGGCTGTTAACTTTATATGTAAACAAAATAACTAATTGCTTGCTCACGACCGCGATTTATCGCATGAGACATAGCTCTGATGGGTTGCATCAATGTTTAGCGTAGTATCATAGTGTATAATCACTGTCTACTTTTATGTACTACCTTATAGTTATTATAAATCCACTAGATCTCAACACTGTTAATAGGCTGTAGTCATACCTTATCATTTTATCTTTTCAAACTTACTACTATCTCTCTCTAATTTTGAAACTTTAAACTATTGAAATATTACCAACCTCTTGTGGACTTTAGGCAGTCATTAGAGGCTCTTAATCGGTATTACTTTTTACGCTGTATAACTGTAGAGATATAAATTTGGGTAATTCTGTCATTGCTTGGTCTATTGGTCTTCCATTATTTTTTATTTTACTAATCACAAACAATATCACCCCCTGTCTGAATTTGCACCCACTATATTGTTGGTTTTAAACAGCCCTGATTGAACTTGAAAGTGGGCAGTGAACCCAATAGGTAGAGTAATGCATTTGATTGTCACAAATGTGATCCCAAATAAACAAATAAGTAAATAAGTATGCTATACATTTGCCATAGATTAAATGAAGATTTTGTAGTAGAAAAGTCCATTCTTCGGTCCAAGATTATATTTATACAATACAGTGATAGGACGGTTGTAGGTATGAAATATTTAATGATGTTGCAATAGTAGCTGACCAAAAGCATAACTCCTATTATTACTGTGGGTGGAGTAGCAACTATTGTAGAACTTCAAGTGTTGATTGTGTGGAGTAGCTAGATCAGCATGACCACCTAATAAAATAAACGCAGAAAACTTTAGTGTAATGATCTATGATAACCGATCACTGACTGTTTTTATTTTATGCGCTACATTCTATTTATATTTTAAAATTAACTTACGTCTATCTTACATATGGTTCCGGGCTCAACATATCGCCACAAACAAAAATGCAAGCCGTGAAAAGTATAAATTGTGCAAGTAATTTCAGAAACTATGTGCTGCAAGCATTTTTGTGGCGGTGGTTGGTTGACCCAATATTTGTTCTATGCTGCAATTATGTTTATGTGGGGAAATGCGTGGTCGAGTACAATTTAATTTTAGTATTAACACATAAGTCATCTACACTGAAATGTTAACTTAAATAAGAAGCTATTTACCCTCCAATTTACTATTCTTAATTATCTATTGTTATACTCTTTAAGTTCTAGTTATATTCAACAATGTATTTATCTTAATATTCCTTGTCTTAATACTCTATTCGCTATACCCAAGGCTTATTTTCGTGGCGCTCATGCCAGGGTTTGTAATAAATAAATTTTGAATTTGAATGGTGTTGTTGCTGAACATACTTACTCTTTCTCCGTTTCGTGCGATACAAAAATTTATCGCAGCAATGATCTTAGTTTGGTGCGATTTTTACTTTAACTTCAACATTTATGTTTGTTTACATTTGTATTCGGATGCCGAAGTTTCGCAGTGATGTCGAAATTTACTATAATATATAATTACAAAAACATAAAAACATAAACATATGTAAATTTCATACTAATATCACCTTGCCACCACAAAATTAAACAAATAAGTTGTAGCCGCTATCAACCTTGTCAACGTCCGTACGTTCAGCCGCACGCAGAATATCACATAATGTCGTTCAGGCGACCGAAGCTTTGTCATTTCCCCAATAGATCAGTGTGCACATTTTCACGCTACGGTACGGTAGCGTAGTGTCTCGGTGCGCTTAGTAGTTTTAACGTTTAGCGTAATTTTATTCTTAAAGAACTTTCAAAATTGACATTTCGAATCGAAGTGCACACCAACCGTTCAGTTGCTATCCCTACTTTTTCAATGATTGCGATGTGCTGAAAAGCATTTCGGTGTGTACACCTGAACGCATGGCTTATCGCGCGATAAAAACCAGTCGCAAATAGAGATAGATCTACAGGAAGAGCAGGACGTCACTAAAAGATCGTACGATATCGTATCGGGCTCGTGAACAGGGGTTAATTGAAATATTTGTTGTTTTTTTCTGTTCCTATAAATTGCGACATTAGTTGCGCGACAGAAAGTCAGCCGTGTGAAGCGACCCTTAGAATATAGAGAGAGCTCTCTATAATGTAAACATTTCCCAAACAGAGAACGTAAGTTCAACTATTCCCAACCACCCCGGCTACATACGGGAAAAATCAGGTGCATTTTTAGAACCATTCAGACTGTGGAGAGTGGGAAGAATGTAAAATGCATGAAAATAGGTCTGTCTGTTAACTCAAAAGTTTGTAATCGGTGTAAAAGCTTTTACACTGATGTATTTTAAGTTTTCGGGTGTAGCAGTCAGTGATTAATGAAACATTCAATTAATCATGTTATAAACCTTTATTGGCTTAACGTTTCGGCAAATATCGTTGCCGTCCTCAGAAGCACTTTCACTTATCTATACAAGTACATTTGCTTATCTATTATAATAAAATTTCCTGAATCTATTTTTTTACTTACGAGCTATTCTAACTTTTTGATCCCATTGAACATTGACTTTAGTTAAACACAAATATAAATATAACAAAATCACAAATAACACTTGTAATAAATTATTAATTAATTAGATAAGTGAAAGTGCTTCTGAGGACGGCAATGATATTTGCCGAAACGTTAAGCCAATAAAGGTTTATAACATGATTAATTTAATGTTTTATTAATCACTGATTGCTACACCGAGAACTTAAAATGCATCAGTTTAAAAAACAACAGTCGAGCATCACAAGAATATTTAAAAACTTTTACGCACAAACCGTCTGGTAACTTTTGGGCTTGTAAGAATCGAGTAAATTTCTACGTTTCCCCTCTTGCACAAAGTTGCACAAAGTTGCACATTTTTACTCATGATCAAAAGGATGTGTAACTTCGATATGTAATCAGCTGACTTTCAAAAGTATTAAATTTAAGGTTAAGCCGCTTGTTGTGTTATCGAATGAATGTAAAAATGATAATCTAATGAGTTGAGATTTAATAAAAAATATTAAAGAGGGTGAGTTTTGTTTTTTTAAGTATTTGTATTTCAAATTAATAAATTGTTTTCTGTTCCAGACAGAAAACGGAGCAGCCAAATTTTTGACACATGGCACGCTTAACAAAATTTGCTCGAGAAATGTCTGGTAACTTTTCTTGAGTTATCCCCTCGTCCGCATAAAGGTTTTTACTGGATTTGGAACAAGTTTACATCTTTACATCCGCGGCTATTCTCCGATTTTCTTCAAACTTTGCTTACTAGTTCTAATTTACTCACAAATGACGAATATCAAAATAATTTTGAGCGGAAGCTTATACTTTCCGAGTTAATCAACTTACAAAATTTACACTACACTCTTCACAACAGATTTGACATTCTCTCACGCTAGGTGCGCGCGCGCGTGTGTATGTATGTGTGTGTAGGTGCGTTTGTGTTTGCCCTGTCAGTGGGTTTGTTAATGTGTGCGTGGTCTGTCTGTCGGGTTGTGTGCATGGTGTGTGATTCTTTAATAAATATAAAAACGCAATGCTGTGTTATGGAAGTATGTTGAGAGTGATTGGTCAGGACGTGAAGTCCAAACTGCCAGCCTAAGCTGACAGATCACTCGATGACAGCGATAGCACAGGGCGGCATGCTAGCACCTCGGCTAAGGGTGGCGGAGAGTGTGGGGAGGTTCCCGAAAATACCTGCCGCTGTCACCACCCATAATCAAAAACAATCTTCATGCCTACTTGAACGAGCCAGCACACACTCGGTCCTGAAGGGACCCTTACGTCACTTACCCATGCTCCATTGAAGGCGCCGATGACATGCCTTCCTGCCAAGCCCCATCCTCCCATTGACTCTGGGTGGCACAGTCGTCCAAAGTCCCTTTGTTGACCTATAGAAAGAGAGAGACTAGGCAAGCCTAGACGACCCCAGTCTCATGCGATAGAGGGCTCCGGGATGTGAAGGAAAAGTAAAAACTCAGCCAATCATGTTCACGTTATAATCGCAAGTGTTTCCTTCTTACAAAAATGCTATTGATTCCTATAATTAGTTTAATTTTAAATCGCCGCAACGTTCATGGCAAGACTCGTAGCATATGTTTAATTTTGCTTTTCACATTAAAACAAATAAAGCTAAGATTAATGAACTTCCTAGGATAATAATAGAGTAAAGATAAATATCATTTAAAGAAAATAATTCCATATAAAAATATCTCGATCTTGCCCTGCAGCCATAATTCATAAATTTCGGCGTTTAATTTCAGACTAACTTATCGTAAGAAATGTTTCAAAATGTATGTACATAAATGTTTGAATGATAATGCATTTTTTTCTTCTTATCTACCCTTAACTAAACGAGAGAAATTAAATATTAAAATTCTTTTATATAAATGTGTATGCCAGTTTCATAGTCTCAAAAATATGCCGCGATGTAAGGTGATAATCTAACATATACGTACGATGCGAGACGGAAAATGAATGAGAATATTGTTAGCTGTTAAAAGATTCGAAGTAAGTAAAGAAGAAGTAACTTGTGCGCACAAATCCCCAACCTTATCTTGCTTTGTGTGTAGAATCACTCTTAAATATTAAAATTTAGTTAATTTTAATTGAGTGTAAGATGACATAATTTTGAGGTAAGTATCTAATTTTAACAAGAACGTATGAACGTATTTCATGTGAGCATTACTGTATTCAATGATTCAAGATAATACCTAATATGCCGATATAAATGAAGAAAAATCTTTAAAGCTTTTCATTATTTTCTCGATTTTGAGACAATGAATGCATGTATGTATATTTTCTTTATAATAACAGGTGCAGCCTGAGTACGCAGAGTGATAATTTGAACTCCCGAAAATGTATATTTGCTATGATTTACCAAAAAAAATCTTAAGCTATATTTATTTAAAATGATCTTTGCTGCACATTTAATAATTGGTTCCGTGCTTTTGTGCTTTTTTTACTTTATTATTCTATTATTAAATTACTTGCTAATGGTACTTAGCTGTATTACCGCTGCCATTTACCCTTCTGTAAAGAGATGTTCTGAAGTTTCATCACTATTTCGGCGTTTACTTCCTAACATTTTTGGTTGCTTGTTCTAGAGATTCTTGGTAGAAGAGATTATTTGATTCTCCAGGTAGAGATTCTTTTGTTTTATCTACATGCTATGTCCGAGTACTATTTTAAATGCTGATTTTGCTCCCAGTTTTATTTGTTGCAGCTGTTGCTGGTGAATATACTGTACTAAATGGTGTAGAATCATGGACGAATCTTGAACAAGCAGTCCAGTTCGCACTACGGCTGCCAACTCTTCGAGCGGTAGAAACTTATACATGAATCGTCATAAAACAGGCATCCATGAGTTCAACAGGGTTTTGCAGTGTACTTACTGTCGAGATATTTTGGAACATGTCGCTGGAAGTGTACGAAAAATTTTCTCATGAGGGATGGATTTCCACCGATGCCGTTGAAATTTTACGATCTGGTTGTCTTCAACTTTTCACGTCCTTTCACTTTCACGTTTTTGACAAGACAAAACGATTGTCTTCTTCTTACTTGTCTTCAACGACATGTCACTTGAGCTTGAGTAAAGCACTACTCCCAGTCAAGGTGCGTTCGCTTTTCGCTATGGACAGCAGCCGACATACACGCTACAGTACGTGTAGCATATTGCTATATACAATACGCTACGACCATAACAGCTGGTAACCCGAATATGCGGAAGGTATGTATATACCCATAAGATTAATTTCATGCTTGTTGCTGCTTCAAAGAAGAAGAGTTAATATTTGTGAAAATGTCAAATGTGTTGTGAAGTGTGTAGTGTAAATTTCGGAAAGTATAAGTTTCCGCTGAAAATTATTTTGATATTCGTCATTTGTGAACTAGTAAGCAAAGTTTGAAGAATATCGGAGAATAGCTGCGGATGTAAACTTGTTCCAATTATTTTGATATTCGTCAATTGTGAGTAAATTAGAACGAGTTAGCAAAATTTGAATAAAATCGGAGGATAGCCGCGGATGTAAACTTAAGCCATGGATTTTTACGGAAAGATTTTTGGATGTATATGCTGTTTGGAAGATAATGAAATACCTGAAAATTTCAATAACTACTTCATTGAGAGTATAGAACAAAACAGTCAATCCCGAATATGATATATAGTGATGACCTCAACAGATTGATAAAAAATTTGTTTTCGGGCACATTTCCCAAACGGAAGTGTGACAAATAATTAAGGACATGAATTCTAAACGGGAATACAGTAGAACTAACACAACTGGATAATTGGGAAGATGTGGGACTTCCTTTATGTAATCTAATTAATAAATCTTTAATTGAGGGCTCTTTTCCTGGCACATGGAAGGAGTCTATTATTATCCCGATCAAAAAAATTAAAAACACAACGAGATGCGAAGAAATTAGGGCAGTTAATATACTCTCAACACATGAAAAAATTTTAGATAAGGTAGTTCAACAACAATTGGAAAAATACTTAGAATCCAACAAGCTCTTGGTAGAACAACAGTCGGGATTTCAAAAAGGGCATTCTTGTGAATCGGCGCTAAGCTTGATTATAACTCAGTGGAAAGAAGAGCTTCAGAGTAAAAGAAAAATATTAGCGGTTTTCTTGGACTTAAAGAGAGCGTTTGAGACAGTGGACAAGAAGTTATATAAATATGGAATACAGATGGTTTGAGTCATATTTATCAGATAGAAATCAAAGGGCGAAAATTAATGAGTACATTTCACAGAGACGACAGAATAAATTGGGAGTCCCACAAGGCTCCGTATTGGGAACTCTGCTATTTCTTGTTTATATAAACGACATAACAGATACTTTAAAAAATGTTGATATTGTGTTGTTCGCGGATGATGCACTTGTTCACATTGCGCGCGATGATATTCAGGAGTGTATTAATCGAATGGAAGAAGATTTGAGTTCAGTGTGGTTAAGGGTAAACAAACTAAATATAAATAAAACTAAGTACATGGCAATAATCAGTGATTATAATAATGGAATCGGTTTTCTGAGAAGAATCAGAAGCAAAGTGTCCTTACTGACAGCTATACATATATATATAACGTGATAATTAAACCACATTGTGAGTATTGTTCGACAGTTATGTTTCTTGGAACAAAAGAGATGTTAGAGAGAGTGCAAAATAAGGCGATGCGGGTGATATTACGTTGCAGGAGATTTACACCGATATTATCAATGCTTAAGGCATTAATGTGGATGAGCGTAAAGGAAAGAATAGTCTTGAATGTATTGTTTATATTTAAGATAAAAAGTAAGATTCTACCAGAATATTTACATAGGTATGTTATGTTATGACCTCCCGCCGTGCTTACCTTACGGGGTGAAGAGCGGGCAGGTGGAGTCCAGTGCCTTGTTTATACAAATACAACCGTATGTGCTGTCTCCCAAATCGTCGGATTACCTGAAAATAGATTAATGAAAGAGAAACACACGATTTCACGCGAAATCTTCGTTTTTTATTTTGAAATTATTCCGTTCTATTACAACTTTGCCTTATTTGGCACAACTTAACTTTTAACACTTTTTCTTGTAATCGATTTTGTTTTCACATACTTTGCCTTATTTGGCACAAGTTTATTTTAATAATTTTTATTTAATATTCTCGGACAAAACGACTCGACCGACTGTGCTCACTGTAGACGCTGGACTCCTCGATTTGTATATTTCTAAAATCTTACTCGACTCGCGATCGCGCCTTATCAGCAAATTATTATTGACGCTACATCGGTCAACAGGATGTAATTTGATTCTCGCAAGAATGTGAACGACAAGTGGAGAGCGTAGAAGTAAACAAAAATTGTTTACTTCGAAATAAAATTTGAAATTTATTGCGTTGGGAAAGGAATTAGAGAATTTTTAAGTGCTCGTTGCGCACTTGAAAACGATACTTTGTATCGTGAGAAAATGAGTTGGGATCTGCGTCGGACAGGCACTATCATAACTGATGAGTTATGATTTGTGCTGACCGAGCGCGATCACAACATTCCATCCCCCTGAAAAAGAAAATTTATGTCTGAAGGACGAAAATTTTCTCGTAGGTACATACTGCTACAAATTTTTGTGTAGGACGTCATGTTTTTATTATTATTAAAAAATTTCTTCTCCCCCTTTTTTTCTTTTCAGCCGGTCGAATCTCGTTTACAAAAAATTTGTTTGTTTTCAACACAAAAGTTACCATTAGTGTCTAAATTGGTTTGATGTATAAGAACAAATGATATACAAGTCAGTAGACTGCAAATATTTGTTTTTTTTTTTTTTTTTTTTAAAAGGTATGATATATCCTAGCTAAGTTATAAATTGACTACATCTAGAAAAATTACAAATTATCTTCTTTTTCTCTTTTTTTTTCTAATCTAGAAAATTCCATATTCTCTATAATATTTTTATTGTATATGTACATATATGCTAAGTATTTCTATTCTCAGTGCACTTTTTTTTTTTTTAAAAAAAAAGGTCCTATGTTACTAAAACAAAACACAACTTGATTAATTGTACTTACATGAATGCAAAAAAAATATACCTTACTTGCTAAAAGAAACTGAAGACATAGGTACTAGATCTAGTTAGATTTTTTTTTTTTATGCGTCTATCGTTGATAAAAGCAATAGTATTTTAATCCTAATTAAAATAATTCTAATGAGTGCGCTTACAAGATTACGAAATTTTACAAAAAATGAAAAATTGAAGAGTACCTTCCTCAGAATGAATCGTTGAATAAAAATATTTCTTACTCGTGTGCTCGATTTTGTTCCCCCATTTGAGTCAATTACCGGATGCGTAAGTAAAGACAATAGGTTGATCGCTATGTTCCTGTCTTTCCTCCAACCTAATTTCAGAAACGTTGGGTATCTCGTGACGAGTTCCGCTGAAGAAGCGTTTGTATACTTTGTAAGCTGCTAGCGCGATTATTATTGCTAGTAATAAGTATATAAGTGAATAGTGATGAATTGCATGCTTATCTAAAGGCGGGAGATCCTTTTCTTCCCTTTTTAGCACATTTATTTGTTGGGATATTTCCTGCAAGTCATCGTTAGGCGCGTATTTGACTAGGGCTACTGTGTTTGTAAAATTATGTGTGTACCCGGTAGAACTTGACAAGACCTCCGATATATTAGCGGGAGGAATGTAGAAATTTTTTAGTTCAATTGTCTTAGAATTGTATCCACGTATATTACCCGTGATCTCAATAATTCCCACCCCAGAAATACTGTAGGGTGATATTTTGTCTTGGCATATGGCATCGATAGTCAAGTTTTCAATAGTTGAATAGAGCCATTTGTTTGCCTGTGATAATTGGGTCCATATTGTCGTATAATTAGATTGCCTTATATTGCAAGTTTTAGGTATATGGCTTTTTCTTCTTCTGAGTTCCAATTCACAAATATCGTTATTGGAATTTATATTAAATATTGGGTGCATCATGCGGCACAAGTATTGGTCAAAGTCTTCTGTGACACAGTTTCCTAATTCTTCAGCAGTTAGCTCATAGAAATGTTCTTTGCTATAATCGATAACAAGATAGTTGATGGTTGTATGAAGGTGAGCTTTCCTTGAAATACGGATGGTAATGGCAAAACTTTATGTAGTTGGTAATTTTCTTGGTATGGCAATGGAGTTTTAAATTCATATATTATTCTGTCTTTAGTGATTGAGGTACTCATATTGCTGATACGGTGCAAAGATAGGAGATTATTTTCTTTTAAAATCTTCGAAAAACGAATGTCGTTCGGAATCTCTTTACGAATCGCAGTAAGAATAGACTCCAATTGTTCGGGTGTTACTATAGCCGGGTGCGGCTTGCCATGCCGGACATCCGTGATCAAATCGGCCAATGTATTTACCACGTTTTGGTATCTAATGATAATCAGTGTTGTTAAGCAGGTGAGTGATTCCAATTCGGTGGTCACTCGGTGTCGTGAGTTGCGTTGATTATTAGATTAAACATCGTGGTTATCTTCGTAAACCTAGCATTTAATGCTGACATTTGTCTATTTATTGTGGTTTGTGACTTGTTAAAGATGTTAACAGTGGTTTCAAGTATAAAGGTCTGATTTTTTATCAGTGCCAACAGGTGTTGTTCGTTGCGTTTCAATTTATCGATTTGTTGGTCATAAAATTTGGCGTCCTCTGCATTGAGTGTTCCAAATAGTGTTTTACTGATGACCCCGATAGCGTCGAATAGGCCACGTTTGTTTCTGCTATTATTCTGTAGCAGACGATGTTTAAGTGAAATATCACTCATTAAGTGGTTCATTTGCGCCACTGTACTATTACAAATCATAATTAGGTTAGTTTCAACCAGAAGTTTACACAGATTATTTATTTAGTCAACATATTTATTCATGTGCCTTAATGCCTGAGCCAAAGTACCTAAGTCATAATAGACGACTACCTTCCACTCATTAGAGTAGAGCTCTACTTTTCCCAATTCCTCGAAATATATTCCAGAGCCTTGCCGGATTGGGGTGATGATCTGAAAGGGGATGTATGTTAATTTTTGGGTTTGCTATTTGATAAGTGTTGGTAAATGATTAACATAAGCGTAAGTGTGGCGGACTTGGGTGATGACGCATTATCATTGATCCGGGGTATGAGTATAACATCGGTTATGCGACACAATCGATTTTAAGGCGAGTAGTCGTATCTTAATTTTCTATAATAAATTTAAATTTTAGGTTAGGGAACTTTATCGCTTGCGTGATAGGTGTTTTATTCTATGAAGATTTTCAAGTCGTTATTGTGTACAGCTTTAAATTTGCTTCCAATTCTAATGACAGAATTTTCATTTGACGGTATTTTTACGATTTCATAGGGACCTTTCCAGAGTGAAGCAAATTTGTTTTGTCGTACGTGATTCTTAAGGAAAACCTTATCTCCTAAATTGAATTTCTTTAATTGGGAATTCTTGTCATAGTAGACCTTTGATTGATCCTTCTTTTGGATTAAAGTCTCTCTTGCTATTTGAAATCCATGCTGCAGGCGAACTTTCAGTTCTTTTGAGTAATCGTCGTAATTATAGTTAACTTGAGGCTTTTGCTCTAAAGCACTGGGGATATTGGAGTTGTATTATATACAAACATAGAGTACGGGATCCAGCTGTCCCAGGTGAGGGGATCTTGGTTGACATAGTGTCGAAGGTACTCAGCAAGGGTCCGGTGGCTTCTTTCAAGCGCACCAATCGTTTGTGGGTGATACGGGGTAGTGTTAATCTTTTTTATTTTTAATAATTTACAGATTTCTTTAAACAAGGCGCTTAAAAAGTTTGTTCCCTGATCCGTGAGAATAGATTGTGGTATACCGTGTCGACATACCAAGTTTTCCACGAACGCTTTTGAAATGGTTGTTGCTTCAGCATTAGCCACAGGCAACGCCTCGGAGTACTTCGTTAGGTCATCCTGAAATGTTAGCAGGTATTTATTTCTCGCATAGCTAACAGGTAATGGGCCCACTATATCTAGGGCTATCCGTTCAAATGGCTTTGAACTGGTAGAAGTTATTTTCATTGGTATGGGTGGATTTTTCTGGAATTTATTCCTCTGACAGGACTGGCATTTACGCACGAAGTTCTTGACATCCCTCAACATCATGGGCCAAAAGTACTTAGCTTTAAGCCGTTTTAGAGTACGAGATATTCCCTGATGTCCACCGAGAGGGGAGGTATGATATTGTGTTAAGATATTGTTAATGTCCTCTGGGTTATCAAGATGTATTCTTGAGTTGGTATAAACACACAATTCGACATCAGAATCTTGAAAAGTTTTTATTAAGATTGATTTCAGTTCATTTAATGTATTGGAATCTAATGCGGGTAGCGAGATACCAGCTTTATTAAATTTTTGCTTCCAACAAGTCTCATACAGATTCTGGATAGCAGTTGTAAGGGCACTCTTGTCATGGTCAGATCTTATAGGGATCGCAGCCGTAACTAATATAAGGTTATCGCTCTGCTCGTTGTATATCTTTACCTCTCCAATGGATGGTTTAATATATTCTTTTATAAACTTTCTTAATATACTTTCTTCGTAGGTCTCGACAAGTGGCAAAATAAAAATTTTATTTCGTACGGATTTGTGTTTGAATATAGAGTCACTTTCATTCAATTTAAGCGGACTAATTTTACTTGAACTACCCTTACTGACGGGGTCGGGTTGATTTAAAGATTCGTTATCCTTTCTCTCCTCTCTCTCACTGATCACTTTTTTCGCTTGGTTCCTTGTGGTTACTCTGACAATTTTTGGCTCGCTACTTTCATTTTCCTCATCGGTGTTGGTTTTAATTCTACTCAGTGCATCAGCATTTGCATTGAATTTCCCAGGTTTATAAACGATTTTGTATTCATATTCCTCGAGCAGAATTCTCCATTTAGCCAATCGTGAAGTAGGTTCTTTTAAATTCATAAGCCATTGTAGCGGCCTGTGATCTGTAAGAATCGTAAAGTGTTTTCCATATATGTAGGGTCTGAACTGCTTGATAGCAAATACGATTGCAAGCAACTCTTTCTCTGTAGTGGTGTATTTAGTGTGTATTTAGTGTATTTAGTGTGCGGCATGCAAAACAGATCGGACGATCTTTTCCTATTACTCATTGAGACAATACTGCGCCCACAGCTATATCACTAGCGTCGGTTGTTATAAGGAATTCCTTGCTGAAGTCCGGATACGCAAGTACCGGTGACGTGATAAGTTTTTCTTTGAGGTCCCTGAAGGCTTCATCACAGAATGCATCCCATTGAAATTCGATATTCTTTTTCAAGAGTCTTGTCAAAGGTTTGGTTATTTTAGCAACATTGGGTATAAAACGCCGATAATACCCCGCAAATCCCAGAAATGACTTTATGTCCTTTACCTTCTTAGGTCTAGGGTATGTTTTTACTACTTCTATTTTACCAGGATCAGGTTTGATTCCTTCTTCGGAAATTACGTGTCCTAGATAGATTAATTCCTTCATAATGAAGTTGCATTTCTCTGGTTTTAACTTCAGGTTGTGCTTCCGCAAGCGGTCCAAAACGTTCATCAGCTTTATGTTGTGATCGCGAAGATCGTATCCGTAGATACATAGACGAAGCATTGAATGCCCTGCAAGCCTATCAATACATTATTCATTAAACGCTGAAAGGTCGCCGGTGCATTCTTTAGTCCAAACGGCATCCTGTTGTATTCATAGTGCCCGAATGGAGTACTGAATGCCGTTTTTTCTCGGTCTTGTTCATCAACCAGAATCTGGTGGAAACCACTAGCTAGATCTATCGTGCTAAAATACCTGGATTTGCCCAACTGGTCCAATATATCCGTAATATTAGGCAGTGGATATGCATCTCCGATTGTTATGTCATTTAGGCTGCGAAAGTCCACCACCACCCTCCATCGCTTATTACCAGAGTTATCTGTTTTCTTTGGCACGAGAAGTAATGGCATATTCCAAGGACTACAGGTAGTTCGAACAACGTTATCCTGAAGAATTTCGTTTACCTGCTTGTGGATTTCATTTCTATGAGACTCCGGTAGTCTATAAGGTCGTTTATATAAAGGTGGTTTTCCGGACTGAGTTAAAATTTATGTACCACCGCGCTTGTGTAAGACAACTGGTCACCGTCTAAGTGAAATAGATCATTGTAACGTCTACAAATTTCCATGATAGAAGACTTCTCCTCTGGATTACAGTGTTCCAAATTTAGAGATGCACTCAATCTACTTAAACGTTTCTCGCCTGGGTTCCTATCACAATTGGGTTCAACGACATTAAAGCAGTCCAGTTCCTCCCATTCAAACTCTAAGTCGCGTGGCTGTAATTCCACATCGGTGTCATTAGAGTTTAATAACAAAATTTTAATCTTCCCGTCTGTCGGTCTTACCATAGTGGCTCCCAAGTAAACACCTGGTTTAATCTCTCTGTTATGCAATACAATATCACGAGAATGTTCGAAAGGTATTTCCACTATCTGCTCGCTTCTGGGACTTAGGACTATATTTTCACTACCCAGACGCATTTGGTCGATGCCATTTTCCCTTTTTACCGTATTGCTATTCACTATTTTCTCTTCCGAGAACAGTTTATCTTCTCTGCGTCCTCTGCTTATTTCTGAGATGTGATTTGTTTTCGACATCTCATTTTTGGTTTGTGAAATCTCTACACTAGACGTTTCTGTATATAGGGGATCTTCCCTTTTTTCTATGGTTTGGCTTTTTTTTCCTGATTTCAGGACAGTGGTTGTAACTTGATGCTTCGAGTGTTCCCTAATATTATTTTTTGAAATGAAATTCTCGCTAATTATTGGCCCGATCACCATTCGGTACTATTATAATTGATAATGCAATTATATTTTCTCAGAAAATCGCTTCCAAGAATTCCATCATACTTGAGATTAGTTTCTTTCGAAAGTATATGAAATGGGTGCCGCAAATAAGGGTTGTGCCCTTGACTTGGGAATTCTAGCGTTCCCATGAATATTCCCTGTGTTGCTACTGATTCTCCTGTGATGGTTGAAATTGCACAAGTCTCCACCCTGGCGTCAATATTTCCAATATTTGGTTCAAATTTCACCAGACTAATATCGGCACCAGTGTCGATGAGAAATGTTAAATAAGGTTTTGTTGAAGGACTGAATGGAACACAGATTGTAGTGCCACTTTGATTTATGCCAAGTGACACTTTTATAACGTAAGGTTTATTTAAATGTACTGCGTGTGAACATCGGCTGAGTGCAAGATTCGGGACGGGGTGCCGATGGCCTCCTCCCGAAGAGCTTCGTTTCCCGATTCCGAAAATTCTGTAATATGAAAACCTTGA
This sequence comes from Dioctria rufipes, assembly GCA_963924295.1. Classification (NCBI taxonomy): domain Eukaryota; kingdom Metazoa; phylum Arthropoda; class Insecta; order Diptera; family Asilidae; genus Dioctria; species Dioctria rufipes. The sequence continues at coordinate 139,687,389 of OZ002744.1, forward strand.
GATTTTTTCGCTCGTTGTTTTCCTTCCGCTCTATTAGTTTCTTGCTTTGGTACGTGATGGACATTGTGATGGAGATTAGGCTTTATAGTCTCGCTTCTATCAGCGTTATAACCTTGGTTGGTGTAACCTGGTGTGTAGTTCCGGTTTCGTTGTAATTCTCCTCTATAGGAGTTATTTTGGGCGAATTGGGAACTTTGCGCTGTTGGCAATTTTGCATACTGTGATTGGGTTTTCTGCAATAACTACAAGTGATACGCTGTACTTCTCTTTTAATTTGCCTAGGTGCATAATTGGGCAAGTTAGTGTTTCGGAAACAAGAATCTCGCGTATGACCCTCGCGGTTGCATAGCTGGCAGGTGGGTGTTCGCCTGGCGAAAGGTTTAGATGTTTGGGCCATTTGGGCTGTATTATTTTCTAGCCGCGAGGCTTGCTCTTCAGCATAACCTATCGCCTTTTTCAAGTCATCTGTGCCATGTGCCTTCACTAATAATTTCAAGCTGTGACTTCTCAAGCCATCCTCGAACGCTTGCACCACTAGCTTCTGATTCTCTTTTATAAGAAATTCACGTACCCTAGTATCTTCAATGCCAGAATATGTGGCTGAATTCAAATTCATTAGCGAACGCATTAGTCTATCCCCAAATTCTCTGACAGTCTCTTTGTACGACTGCCTTGTCTGAGAAATTTCATTTTGGATTACTGTTCTGGACTTTTCTTCTCTGAAGCTGTTTTTAAGCTCGTGCGCCAAATCGTCCCATTTGGCACAAGTTTTGTATTGAACCAGCTCAAATGCGGGTCCCTGGAGTTTGGTTTTGGCAAAGTCAAGAAAGAGGGTCTGCTCCTTGTCATTTTTTGTTGACGAGAATAGTATGTTGCCACAAGCAATAAATTTTTCCAACTCATTAGGATTCCCATCAAAGTTTGGGATCATGTGGTGAACATCGGACAGGGAAATCTTGACCTCAGTCATCTCGAAAGTTTCGGTTTCTAAGCCCAAATGAAAAGGTAACTCAGCAAACCGGCGTAACACTCCGGCTTGACTTCGAGTTGTTATTTTTTCTATGTTTAAAATTCAAGGACTGTGCGATTTCGTATCGCACGTAATATACTGAATATCACAATGACAATTTTCACCTATCCCTCAGTGAGTTGTCGGAAGGTGGAAGATTAAGAAAAGCAAAAAAAATTTTACGAAGCACGGGCACAATCAGTCTATTTACGTTTGAGAGATCTTTCCTTGACAATTTACACCAGTTGCTAAAAGGCAGTTAAAAAGAAAATTGTTGTACCTTCACCGCACTTATGTGGTCGACTTGAAGTTTTTCCCCCTCATAGACACTGAGAACTCATTTTCTTGATTCAAATTTATAGGGCAAGAATTGGTACCACAAATCACTTGATTCACTATTCTGTAACTTTCACTATTCAGCGTTGAATAAAATTGGAATGGCAAAAAGGAGGTGGACATGAAACAGAAATCTAACCAATGAATCAAATTCGCCAGTCAGGACAATATCAAATATATTTCATTTCACTTCACTGAATAAATTTTTCTCAACTAAAAATCTAATCTCGTAATCCCAAGGAAAAGGTATCTTTTCACTTATTGTATACGGAAAGACAAGGAAAATAAGCTTTTGGTCAATCCGGCGTACATATTCCGCGGCAAAATTGAAGCAAATATCTTTGGTCCACTATCAAACAAGGCAAAACAAATTTCACTTTATGTGTATATTAAAAAATTCTTCGTAAAATAGAATTAAATTTCACGAGTAATACATTCAAACAAAGTCTCGTAGCAGTCATCGCAGGAAGAAGGTACCATTTTTACTTCTTGTAAAGTACAAGTTAACGAAAATAATTTGAATATCGAACACTTTTTATGTACTAATAATTTAAAATGGAAACTCATTCATTTGTGGTAGAATCTTAAAGAAAATATTTTAACACTTCTTACGTTAATTTTATCAGATTTAAAGTAATTGCTTCTGACTTAGCCATCAAACACTTTTTGTATAAAATCTAAAGTAAATATTTCTGATTGAGTTGTCACACATCCTTTTTTTATGAGAGATCTTAAGATAAAAAATTTCTGATTTTACCATCACGCTGTTTATGTAAAGATTTAAAGTACACACTTTTTCTTAAAATAAATATTTCAAATTTTTAGGCGACTAACGTATATATTTTACGAAATTGGATTGAAACGTTTTATTCTAATATATATATATTTATATGTATATCAATTAAATATAAAAAGAAACAGTAATTACTTGTAATTCCCTGGTGCATGTGTTTCCTCTTAATTGTTGGACTTCAAAATAAGCTGCGTGTAAAAGGTTCCAATGCGATGGTTCCGTTTCCAATGAGATAAATTTCCTGGTGCAATTATGTTTCCTCAAAATAAGCTGCGTGTAAAAAAATTGATTCCAATGCGATGAATTCTGTCAGCAGTGATATAATTCTGCCAGCAGTTTGCGAAAAGGTTGAATAAAAAAAGAGTCTGGCTTTCCTCCAATGAAGTGGTTTTATCTCCAATGTTATAGTTCCGTCGAAACTTGGTAAAACTTGTGGAAATGATTCTGAATTTCCTCAGAAAATCCCACACCGCTGCCACCAGTGTTATGACCTCCCGCCGTGCTTACCTTACGGGGTGAAGAGCGAGCAGGTGGAGTCCAGTGCCTTGTTTATACAAATACAACCGTATGTGCTGTCTCCCAAATCGTCGGATTACCTGAAAATAGATTAATGAAAGAGAAACACACGATTTCAGCGAAATCTTCGTTTTTTATTTTGAAATTATTCCGTTCTATTACAACTTTGCCTTATTTGGCACAACTTAACTTTTAACACTTTTTCTTGTAATCGATTTCGTTTTCACATAATTTTTAATTAATATTCTCGGACAAAACGCGAGGCTCGACCGACTGTGCTTACTGTAGACGCTGGACTCCTCGATTTGTATATTTCTAAAATCTTACTCGACTTGTGATCGCGCCTTATCAGCAAATTATTATTGACGCTACAACAACAGGATGTAATTTGATTCTCGCAAGAATGTGAACGACAAGTGGAGAGCGTAGAAGTAAACAAAAATTGCTTACTTCGAAATAAAATTTGAAATTTATTGCGTTGGGAAAGGAATTAGAGAATTTTTAAGTGCTCGTTGCGCACTTGAAAAACGATACTTTGTATCGCGAGAAAATGAGTTGGGATCTGCGTCGGACAGGCACTATCATAACTGATGAGTTATGATTTGTGCTGACCGAGCGCGATCACAACAGAGACGTGCAACCATTTAACCTCAGGAATGTAAATGAATTTAGATTAAATAATTATAATCACAATCGTGATCTGTCAAGTGTTAAGTGTGGTGTGAAATCGTATTTTGCAAATATTGTGTTTTTAAGTGTTTTTAATTATTTTCTACTAATCTTTTATTGGCTTTAGTTTGTCTAGTTTGTTTATTGTATATTTTTCCTGGTTGCTTTTAATTTATATTTGTGTAAATTAATATTTTTAGTGCTAGTGAGATTCTAACCTCACTTTCTGTGTTAAACGTGATTTTGTGTAAAACTCACTTTCTAATTTTTCCCACCGCGTCCTTGATTCAATCATAATCTTCTTTAATTATGGATTGCTGTGGTTTTTGCCGCGCCGAGCTCGATGGCTCTTCCGAGTTTATAGCTTGCGACGGTGTCTGCGGTAAAGCGTTCCACACCTCCTGCGTTAAACTCGAGAAGGCTGCCATAAATCTGTTAAAAAAGACTCGCAATTTACTGTGGGTCTGCGATTCTTGTGGGCGAGCCCCAGCCCATACTTTTTTTGATACGCTCGCGTTGTACAGGGGTGACCTGGACAACCTTAAGAGCATGGTGGTTGGCCTATCGGACAAGGTTAACCTTAATGCTCAGTTAATTGAGCAAAAAAGGCTTGACTGCACAATTTCAACTGTCGTTGACTGCCCTCAACAATCTAATCCTGTTCCAAAGAAATCAAAAAAAACTTCTAAAAAACAGGAAGCTCTGTCGACTGAAAGATTCAGCCCGCAAAATCCGACAATCCCTGTTAGTCGGGGTGCCTCTTCGGCAGGTGTGGACGTGAGCCAATGTGGAGATAATACCGCTCTAGCTCTTGCTTCTGAATCCACAGTACCGAATATTATTACTTCTGTGTCCACATTAGGGAATGGTAATGGTACCTCTTTGAGAACAATACCAAAACCTTCGAGTGTTTTTGTCACTCGGTTCTCGCCTGAAACGCTATGTGATGACATACTGACGTATCTAAAATCCAAAAACATTGCAACAGAGAGTATTTCCTGTCGTAAAATTAGTAAATCCTCGAAACCGGTTGCACCCTTTGTCTTAACTGTTTCAGCAGATGTGCAGGATAAGTTATTAGATCCCTTATTCTGGCCCTCCGGTGCTTTTACTAAATTATTTGTACCTTCTGGGCGCCAACCTAGGAATACAGTTAAAATAAGCAACGTTACTCCAAAAAACTGAAGTCGCTTTCCCTTTACTATCAAAATGTAAGGGGGATTCGGACAAAAACTGCACATATCTTCAAATCCTCTGTTGCAAATTGTTTTGATATCGTTGCTTTCACTGAAACTTGGTTGCATCATGGCTTTCGTGATGCCGAAATTTTAGACAATTCTTACCAGATTTTTAGAAAAGATAGACATACAGATTCTGAGGCTCGTGGTGGTGGCGTACTCCTCGCATGCAAAAACCATTTTAACTGCAGCCAAATTGACGTTCCCAGTTTTTCCAACACTCTTGACATTGAACTTATTGTTCTTAAGTTGTCTCTCTTAAAACACGACTTATACATATTATGTTGCTATATTCCTCCAGACTCCATAAGCAGCGTTGATGACAAAGGTCAAAATATTTACGACCTACTCACTTCAACATCTAATTTTATTCACGGCAAGATGCAACTTCTTGACGAACTACTACTTATTGGTGATTTTAACTTACCCAATATACAATGGGTACTTAATGAAGATGACGATGACTATCTTCCTCTTAATAACTTGCCTACAAAGGAATCACTATTCCTGGACAATATGTCATCTCTTGGTCTCAGTCAAATCAGTAATGTAAAGAATGACATGGGTAGGCAATTAGACCTGATTTTCTCTACTGACGCGGGTAACTCTTTAGTCGAACCTAGCCCAGTTATAATGTCTACTCTTGACAAATATCACCCCCCTCTACTAATTTCATATTGTTATGAAACTGAAAACATTACTATTTGTGATGAAACACTTCTTCAATTTTAGAAAGGCTAACTTTCCGGAACTTTCCAGTAGACTTATGTCTATTGATTTCAACACATTACTATCCAGCAGCAGTGTTGACGAAGACGTTTCTAAATTTTACATAATTATTTTCGATTTATTTTCCTCTCACGTTCCTCTCGAGCGACAGCGGTCGTCCAAAACATCTCCGCCTTGGTTCAATAAAGAACTTAAACATCTCAAAAATAAAAAGAATAAATTGTGGAAAAGTTACATGAGGGACAAAGACTTTATAAGTCAGAACAATTTCCTCACATTCTACAATGAGTTCAAAGAACTTTCCTCTACACTTTATGATGAGTATATTCAAAACATGCGCGCGAAATTATTTCGTGACCCACGTATCTTTTTTAAGTTTATTAACATGAAGAAAAAAACAGACAACTACTCCAATACCATGAGGTACAAAGATTCTGCTAGTGATGATTCATCCGAAATTTGCAATATGTTTGCTTCATTTTTTGACAATGCATTCTCTTCGTCAAATTTCCTTCCTCGAAATGACCACTTCAGTCATATGAACGATTCTCATAATGTTTCATTCACTATCCCTACAATTGCGCAAGAGGATATACTCGATCATATTAACGACCTTCCAAATGACTTCACAACGGGCCCTGATGGCATCCCTCCAGCTTTCTATAAGTCATGTTGCCATGCCCTTACAGCTCCGCTGAGAATTATTTTCCAAAAATCACTTAATAGTGGTTGTTTTCCTCAGCTATGGAAAAATTCTTTTATCATACCTATCCACAAAAAAGGTAGTAAAAGTGAAATTTCTAACTATAGGCCTATCGCAAAATTGTCTTGTATGCCTAAATTATTCGAATCTATCATTTACTCTCAGCTATCTATTTCCTGCAAGAATTTGCTTTCTTCAAACCAGCATGGGTTTATTTCGGGCAGGTCCACAACCACTAACTTGTTGGAATTTGTCTCGGATACCATTGGCGGGTTTGCAAAAGGTTATCAGACAGATTGTATTTATACTGACTTTAGTAAAGCGTTCGACAGGTTATCTCACTCTGTGATACTCTTTAAAATGGGAAAGTATGGGTTTCACCCAACATTTATAAAATGGACGGAGTCTTATTTGAATAACAGAACATATCAAATATTATTCCGGAATTCCATCTCTAGAGTCCTGAAAGCTTCGTCCGGCGTACCTCAAGGGAGTCACTTGGGCCCGTTGTTTTTTATTCTATCTATTGACGACATTGTCTCTGTTGTGAGGCACTGCAAAGTATTGATTTATGCTGACGATATTAAACTTTTCGCTCAGATTAAATCTGTTAACGATTGTGAACTGATACAGGATGAACTTCACAAGTTTTACGTTTGGTGCAAAAACAATAATTTGGCTCTCAATATCGACAAATGTGAGGTTATGACTTTCCACAGGAATCAGAAACCGATCACTTATGATTATGTGTTCTCGGATTCCACGATTCCCGTCGCGAGGGTGCTGTTTGTGACTTGGGTGTTAAATGTGACCATAGATTGAATTTTATCTCTCACATTAACTACATGGTATCTAAGAGTAACTCTATGCTGGGCTTTATCAAACGTTGGTCTCGAGAATTCTCGAATCCCATCATAGCATTGCGTTTGTACACTTGTTTTGTGAGACCTCTCCTTGAATACGCTAGCCAGGTCTGGTCTCCATTTTACGGTACACACATCGACCGCATCGAGTCTGTTCAGCGGAACTTCCTGCGCTTCGCTCTTAGGCACCTACCCTGGAATAATTCATTAATTCTTCCACCTTATGAGGATCGCTTGAAGCTTTTGAATATGCACTCCTTTGAAAAACGTCGCATGGTTGCCGATGTAACTTTTGTGCATGAACTCTTAAACGCGAATATTGATTCTCCCGCGCGATAGTGGGCACAATCTGAGAAGGTTACCTCTGTTGCATATTAACTCCGCAAGATCCAACTTTAGTATGTATGAACCCATCAATCGCATGTGTATTGTTGTTAATATTAAGGCTGAGCATTTTGACGTTGGCATATCCAAGCATGTTTTAAAAAAACGTCTATTTAATACTTGATTTTCTATTTCCATGTCGCATTGCATGTCATCTCATTCGGTGTTTGGGCTATGTTTAGTTTAACATACTAATACTAACACCGACTAAGTGATGAAACGCTTGTATTGTTGACCGTTTATTTTATTAAACGTGTCCATGCAGCGAGCTTGTGTTAAGCTGGTTCTGATAGTCATAATAATACAACAGGAGCGCAAAATTCACTGCTGTATAAAGTTTAAAGATGTATAATAAGCTTAACTATTGCAGGAATGATGAAAACTTTGGAGCATTTAAAAGATATTGTAATTTATTTATTTATTTATTAAAGAAATTCATGCGATAGCAAACAGAAAATTCCACTTATTTACTACCGGTTAACAAGTTTGAATACAAAAAAGCTTAAATTTAAAATTTTTTGAAGAAGAAATAATGTATCACAAAATCCATATAAAAGTAAAATTCATATTTGAGTGTGAGATAAAGCTAACGTTACTCAGCAATTTACATAGTGATAAAAAGCAAACCTACTTAGTTTAGAAACTAAGCAAACTACTAACTACGAAATATATATACTAGAAGCATACAAATGAAAAAATAAAGATAAACTAAAAAATTATAAAAGAAATGAAAAATACTAACTAAAAGGTGAGGGATACTATAATTAAATTAAAGGAAAAAGAATAAAATGGAGCCAAGATTGTCAAGTCAAACGGTAATTCAAAATATTGCCAATATTAATTGGAGGAGAGGAGCTAATTAAAATTACTTTGTAATTGATTGAGGACAATGCGTCGAAGAGAGGAGCGACTATCTGAAGAGAGATCAATGTCATAACACTGCTCATTATGTTTTTTTTTTAATTCTTACAATGGGTGATTTCATTATTAAATTTGTTCGTCCTAATTGAGGCCTAAATGTTAAAACTTCTCTGGTATTACGCGATGGAAAATTGAAATTAATTTTGCTAAGGATTATCGGACTATTAATTAGGTTGTTTACAACGTTGTATAAAAATATTTCGTCAAGATAACCACGGCGGGTTTCCAACGAAAGCATTGAGTACCGCTGTAGTCTTTCCGTATAATTTAGGCTTCTATTAACTCCATCCGATTTGAAAAGTAGAAAACGTGTAAATCGCTTCTGAACTCTTTCAATTTTATCGATGTATACTGAGTAAAAAGGGTTCCAAATGACTGAGGCGTACTCCAGTAGACTTCGTACTAACGAATAATATAATGTTTTAAATGTGAATAAGCTTTTAAATGATTTTGTACATCTAATGATAAATCCAAGCATCTTAAAGGCTTTATTGGTTATATAACTAACATGAGAATCAAATAAGAGTTTGCTGTCGAAGATTACGCCCAAGTCCTTTATCTCAGAAACTCTCTCTACGAGGTAGCTACCCAATTTATAATTAAAGCGGACTGTATTTTGCTTTCTAGCAAATGAGATGCATTTACATTTGTTTATGTTCACGGATAGAATGTTTTTCTCACACCAGTCTAAAAATTTTACAATATCAGTTTGCAGATCTTTGCAGTCATCAGCGATATCGATAACTCTGTATATCTTAGTGTCATCAGCATATATTAGGCAAGGGGAATCAATAAAAGTTGGTAAGTCATTTATATACATTATGAATATAAGAGGACCAAGTATTATCCCTTGAGGTACACCAGACGTTTGTGTAAATGATGTGGATTTAAAGCCATCCACCGCAACTACCAACTGACTATCAGATAAATACGATTCAAACCACTTCAAGGTTAAGGTACTAAATCCTAAATTTTTCATCTTGTCAGTATATGATTAATGGAATCAAAAGCTTTGGAGATATCAGCATAAAATACATCCACTTGCTTACTACTATCAAGAGCCATTGCAATTTGATCGGTAAATATAGCTAAGTTGGTGACAGTGGAACGACCAGGAGAAAAGCTGTGTTGGTGAATGTCAATTATAGACTTTATTCGCGAGAGAAGGTTGTTATAAATGAGACGCTCAAATATTAAAGCAAGACTATTGGATATTGTTATCGGACGATAATTAGTCACATGCTTTTTGTCACCAATTTTTAAATATAGGAAATACAAACGCTTTTTTTAAAAGATCCGGATAAAAGCCTTCAGATACTGAACGGTTAAATAGTTCACAAATGGGAGCTGAAAGAGGATCAGCACAATTCTTGAAAAAATTATTGGGAATACCATCTGGACCTGCGTTTTTACTGGTGTCCAACGAATTAGTCACGGCTTTGATATCTTCGACCTCAAATGATGGAATAAATATTGAATCAGTACCACTACCTGGTATACTATTCGGAATGTATGAGTCATCATTGTAAACTGACTTGAAATAAGCTGCAAATGTATTGCATATCTCTACAGGGGAATTAACTGCACAACCATCGTAATAAACTTCTTTAGGAAATGTATTGGACATCTTTAAATCCTTAGTGAAAGACCAGAATGTTTTCGGGTTTGATCTGACACTATTCTCAGTTTTTAATATATATAATTTGTGGGACTCTTTTATTTTACGTTTCAGATTGTCGCGCAAACACGAAAAGGTCTTATAGTGTTCAGGATGCCTGGTTCTTTGATACTTTCGTCTAAATTTTTCCTTAAGTTTGATAGCATGTATAATTTCATTAGAATACCAACAAGGAAACACGCGTTTTTCCTTTGTTAAAGTAGGAATATATCTATTGAGGCAATTTTCAATAATCGCATAAAAACTAGTAAACGCTTCATTAAGATTTAAAGATTGCAGGGATATAAAATTCATAGAGGAAAGAAATTCAGTGATTTCTTCATAGTTCGCAAGATCAAAACGACGATGCGTTTTAAGTTTCGGTAGGAAAGACTCTTTGCGTAAATTAATCACAATATCCAAAGGTGGATGATAAGTATCGATACGAGCTATGGGGCACAAGGATCGACACACATTAATATAGCCATGTTCAATATCGGACAATATCAGATCCAAGCAACGCTCCTGTAGATTGAAAACATTATTATATTGATTCAAGTTAGTAAACGACATGCAATTAGTTAAAGAAAATGCAGCTCTAGTTGGTAGGTAGGTGAAATTCACAATATTATTACTGCGATTAGTTGACCAGTGTAAGTTAGGCAGATTGAAATCCCCTAAAATTAAGATTTTAGAGTTTCACCCCAAAGTCTTGAAATTGTTATAAAACTATCAAAAAATTCATCATAGATTTCATTATTGGACTGCGGACGAATATAAATACAACAAATATAAATAGATAAGTTTTTCAGTTTAATCTTTATCCACAAGTCTTCATGACAAGTCTCGAATTCGCATATACGCGAGGCATTCAGTTCTTTTTTGACGGCAATAAGAACACCACCACTATCGCATGTACCAGTAGCAACATTATCCCTATCTTTTCGAAATACAGCGTACCTATCATCAAATAATTCAGAGCTATATATAGAATCTTGGAGAAATGTTTCAGTAAAGCATATGATATCATACTGATTACTTACAATTGATAGTCTAACTTCCTCTGTCTTCGAACGCAAACCCCGAACATTCTGATAGTAAACTTCAAGAAACATAATATATGACAATTGATTAATTTAATTGTTTTATTTTATGTCGAATGTAATCCAAGCTATTGATATTTTTCACTTGAAAAACATTCGAGCCGTCATCTTGCTTTAGAAAAATTCTCCCATTTCTAATCTAGACAAACTTAAAGTTATTTTCCTTCCTAAACAATCTAGCTTCATATAGTAATTTACGTTTATTATGCGTTAAAAATTCATTAATATATAGTTTTCCCTCACCAGAAAATCCAATTTTATCTAACGTAATACTTTTATTAATTTTAAATGCAGCTAATATTCTATCTCTAACGAATTCAGAGCTATACTTAACTATAATTTGCCTAGGATTATCCATACGATTTGATTTACCTCTAGATCGGTAAGCCTTCACGATCGTGGAATCTTCGACGGGCACTTTCAGAAAAGCATGCACACGCTTCACGATATCCAATACTGATTCAGATTTATCCTGTGGAATGTTTACTCTTCCATAGAATCGATTCGAGCCTCTAAGATTCTCATACCTTTAGTCAGTTCTAAGTTTTGTCTCTCGAGTTTAGTAATTTTCTTTTGGTGTTCATCTATAGTTGTAACTATGGTTTTAAATTCTTTGAAGCCGGATATGACGGTCTCAACAGATCTGTTGAACTCGTTCTGTTTATCTCTAAGCATTGCCACATCTCACCGTTTTCTTATTGCTTTTTTTATTAACACAGGGCATACATTTGAAGAGCACTACCTTTTTCAATATTTCGAAGCACCGCTTCTGAAACCTTGCTACAATGAATGTGATAATTTCCATTGCAAGACACGCATGTTAATCCAGGAGAAGTACGAGAAATATTGTTACCGCAGGAATCACATATCCGAACCATTTTAGGAGTCACAGCTGCTGTTGATTATTGACAGTAGACATTGATTTTATATATAAATAGATGTGTTTTCTCAATAGATGCCGCACTATGTACCGTTTTGAACAGATGAGCAAAATAGAGCTTATATAAATATTCTTCGACGTCGCGAATATTTTGCTTTCTGTTAGAGAATTTATTGTAATGCCAGATTTGGAAATTTTAGTGATGAGTTTGTTAATTATTATTATGTGTTATGCACAATATTATATATCTACATTCATGAATATTGGAGTAAAATTACAATACATAAATAAAATTTAGTTTCCTGCGTTATTCATTTAATAATATGATGATGATATTTGTTTTAGAAAAGACTAGATTGTATGATGGATGTAAAATTAAAGTCAGTGAGTTTTGGATTATATTGACTGATTTTAAAAATAAAGAATTTTGAACAGAAATTTATTTTGTGTGACAATTAGAGCATCAAACTTAATATGTACTATTAAATGGCACCGCTTTATTATTTTAGTAATATAATATAAGATGTACTCGTATTTTAGAATTCTTTATCCTTTTGAGGGCGGAGGGAGATATTGGATGATGATTTTGAATGAAGGAAGAATAAATAAAGGCTTGTGGTTTTTTACAGTAGATATATTATTTAAGAAGACAGATACACAGGATGAATTTTCATATGTAGATGGTCAGTAGCTATTTAAACGTATTGATATGAAGTTTTCTTGGAAAGTAAAAGGAGATTTTGTAGTAGCTTCCGTGACAATAACACACATCAGATTTCAGATGTAGATTCTTGTCAGCCATATGATACCTCGCACGATTGAAGTAGAGTAATTTTTCTCAATAAAAATTACGGAAAAATTCGAATTTCCTTTTTGTGGCTCTAACTTACAAAATTAGATAATGCTAGAACACTGGATCGTTAATGACCGAAGTAAGGCGTTATTAAAACAAGGAAAAAGCTAGAATTCGTATAGGAGCAATTCTTGTAATACCCTAGATGAACGGCCGTATGTAATTTCTCTGTGTAAGTTTTATCGTTAAAATGGTTATTCGCATCAATTTCTAGAATGGTTCGTCGGACAGTAAAAATGACCATAACAAATTTCATAGGATTTTATATTCTGAAGAACTTTTCAGTACAATACAAACATCTAGGACTGATAATTTCACAATATGCATAAAAAACCTCAATTTTTGTACGGCAACACCAAGAAGGGGTTATCCGATTTAGGTCATTTTTGAAATAGTATTTAAAAGTTTTATGCGTATTTGTCCAATACATTTTGAGCAGCATTATTAATATGCGTTACAAAGTTAATATACCCTATGATTTCATGATGTAGGGTATAATAATCATTATTGTTGGTTTTTCATTTAAGTTGATTAACTTGGTTTTTCATTTAAATTTTAGAAAAAGGAAAAATATATGCAATCAAACTGGCTGTTGAAAAACAGTTCGCCTTCTTGCGGAGGCCAGAACAAAATAGTAGTGTGATTGGAATGCTCATGAAGTGACTGAATCAAGACGCTCCATATTAAAAAAATTAAGATCCAGTATAATTACTTTTAGTTTTATTATTTGTTTCAAGTCCACAAGGGTAAATAAACCCTGCAAGATTTTCAATTGATGAGACCGTCGCCATGCATATTTTTATATATTCCATAGTCGGCTTCCAAATTCGCAGATCCATGTAACCGTTGGACGAATCATACGAATAAATAACAAGTAGAAAAGCTAGAATTGGTCTACGACCAATTCTTATGATACCCTAGATGAATGTCCCTATAAAATTTCGTATGGTCACCGATCTATGAAAGTTTGATTTTTGAAGTGGTTTTTCGTATATATTTCTAGAACGGTTCGTCGGACAGAAAAAATGATTATCACCAATTTTATAAGATACTTTGCAGAATACGCAATCTTTTATTTTTGCACTTAAATTTTAAATTTCGGTTAAAATTTCTCACGTGTACTCTAATAAAAATTTTTAAAATTGCTTTCAGAACAATACTTTTATGGTCACAACCTGGCCACTGATTCAATTTAGTGCTAATAACTGGAAACAAATAAGAGTGGAAAATATTTTTCTAAAATCTAACTTTTGGAAATAGTTCTAAAAATTCACAAAAAATTTTACTTAATTCAGTTTCAAAAGCTTGAGTGGGTATTGATAAAGATCCATATCTTGTTTTTGTTGAAGAAGATTTATTTTGAATAAAGAGATATTTATTTGAATCTTCAGGCTGTTTATTTATAATATGCGCTGAACAAAAATCACACTTTGTTAATGTTACCATTTTATGTGATATGTATCCATAAAAATAAAGTAAGGAGTTACTTTTAAATTTCTCTTCAAGGGTACTATCTTCAAATATTTCAGATAGAACTTCGGAATAGAATTCTACTGATCATTATCGATATTAGGAAAGAATTCGAAATTATTAATATTTTTTGTATGACCTTCATTTTTTCTTAAAGTCGTATCCGTGTAATGAAAAAACAAACCAAATGTAACTTAACCGAAATTGACGAAAAAAAATCAAATAATAAAATATAAAAAGGCCGAATTCTGTGTCCAAAGAATTGAATTGAATTTCAAATGAAAATCAATGAAACCAAACAACGCGGAAAATTAACAACACCCTTTGAGTAGAAAAGAGTCTGCCAAGTGCCACGACAGAAGTGTTTCCTAAGTTAAATCAGAAAATATGAGCAACCGCATAAAGCCCATAGCGAAAACAAATCCAAAAAAGATTGTCCGAAACTATATAGTATACGTTTCGTACCCATAAATTTCCACCAACGGATATACGAATACCTACGACTGCATAATGTATCGAAACAGAAAAAACCCTTTTGCGCATGTGCATACAAACATAGCGTTTTGTCTTTATTTGCCCGCAGCTCTTTATTTCGTCAGTATGATGAGTCACTCGAACATTATTGCAATCCAATTCCAATCAGAAAGTGTAACGCGCAATGCATCACTTCAGGTTTGCGGATAGAAGTGCTGCTATTTGTGACTACAACCATTATTTACGACGGTTGCGTCGCCAAACATGAAAGCCGTCCAACATTTTATTCCAGTTTGGGCACATCTATTTATATATAAAATCAATGCAGTAGATACTCTTATACAACTATCTGTCACTGTAACAATCAGATAGCATACCCTTAGGCGATTACAAAATCAGTGTGGTTTTTGCATTAAATAATGGTATAATGTTTTGTAGAGATCCGCATGAAAATGACAAGCCAAAGATGACACAACCACAGACGATCACCAGGGGCCCTATTCTTGAATAACGAAGACAGATTCCGTATTCGCTATACTGTCAAAACCATTCGGAATCGTATTCTTGAAATCCGCATTCGTTATATACCGAACGCAAACCCTTCGTTATTTAACGAGTGGGTTCAACCATTCGTTATCCCAAACGAAGAGTGAATCAGCTGCTACTTTATTGGTGATAATGGGAGATAAAAGATGTGCAAAAATATCATATGCTCAAAAAACTAAACTAATTGAGTTTTTAAAGGAAAACCAGAAACTGAGATTTGGTAAATATGAGAACTCTTTCAGTTCAAAAGATGCCACGGAATTGTAGCAAAATAAAATCAGTATTAATTTCCATACCCGAAGCACAAAAGAACTAGAAAAGTTTTTTTATGATATTATATTCGAAACAAAGGTAATAGAAAATTTCCAGTCCAGATTTGGCAGGATAAAAATGTGTGGTAAAAGGAAAATCTGCGGCGGCATAAAAAACATTTGCATGGCACTGGTGGAGGTCCTCCTGCAACCCTTTTTTCTATCCAGCGTTGAATTAAGGGTGCAGGAATTGATTAACTATTGACGTAATTGATAGTCCATAGATTCTTTAACGATTTCAGGACCAAACAATAATGACAATTCACTGAAGCTTGCCATTTTTTACAAATTATATTTTAAAATATGAAACAGCTGACGATATCCAATTTGTAAATTGACAGATTTAATCTTACCACACTCGTTATGTTGAAATACTTTTTCACCACTTCGACTTTATAACGAAGAGGTTCAAGAATACGAACGGTGTATACGATTCGTTATCAACCATTCGTAATATAACGAATACGTTAAAACCATTCGTTATTCAAGAATAGGCCCCCAGGTTATGAAAAATATCAACTATTTACCAAATTCAAAATCAGACCAGAATCCGTATCTCCTTTTAAGAATTATAGAAGTCCAGATGAAACTAAAGTAACATGAACCTCCTTTCCTGCGCAAGAAAGCAGCGGTGATGAAAGTAGTTCTCAGAAAGCATGCTCCACAAAATTCCGAAAAACAATGCTACTACAAGCAATATCACCAAATCCTCAATTGAGCTAGTAGAATAAGCTACTAATAAAGTTTTGCCGAGTTTTGTAGAAGTTTAAAGTATAAGAAAAATTATTACTTTGTAAAAAAAGACCGCGGAATAAAATCAAGACTATTCTGACAGTATCTTCTTCTTCTTCCAATTTATGAATTTATAAAAACTAAATTAGGTGTCCTATTGGCATGATGTTATTTGTTAATTACTAGATTGTTTTCTCATTGTTTTTTTTTGTGTGAATATTTTATTTATTAGCGATATTATCGATTTAATGAAGCAAATCATTTGAAATGTACAAGCTTTTATATGCTTTTATGAGCAAATAAAATTTATTTATTATTATTTATATTTATATCTACAGTTACCAGATAACCTAGAGTAAACGAACGCGCAACTTCGTGGATAACAAGAAGAAGAAGTGTGGAATAACATTTGCGAACTGATTATTGTTTTATTTTTCTGCTTGTTGTTCTAATTGCAAACGGTCTAAAAGTCCCATTGAATATTCAAATCATCTTCATTCGACATTTTTATTGCTTTTTAAAAACTTCTAAGAAAATTAAAAATTGAACTTTTCCTATGACGGCTGTCAATTTTCCTTGCAATATGGTGCAGTAACTAAAAAATTCGGGTAAATTCATGCGAGAGGGGAAGCTGTGACGTATGCAAAACTCATGTAATTTAAGGTCTGTCTGTTTACTTTTGAGTAAAAATCTTTGTGTAAAAATCAAGTAAAAACTTTTATGTGGTAGAGGGGATAAATCAAGAAAAGTTACCAGACACTTTTCGAGTAAATTTTGTTTAGCTTGTCATGTGTCAAAAATTTGGCCGCTACCTTTCCGTCTAAAACAGAAAACAATTAATTAATTTGAAATACGTTTTAAAAAACCCACCCTCTATAATATTTTTTTTTTAATTTCGACTCTTTATATTATCATTTTACATTCTTTCGATAACCCAACAAACGGCTTAACCTCAAATTTAATACTTTTGACAGTCAGCTGATCGCATATCAAAGTTACACATCCTCCTGATCATGAGTAAAAATGTGCAACTTTGTGCAAGAGGGGAAACGTATAAATTTACTCGATTTTTACTAGTTAAAAGTAAACAGACGGTTTGTGAGTAAAAATGCGTAAAAGTTTTTACACCGAGTAAAAACTTTCGAGTAAACAGACAGACCTTTAGTGTGCAAGAGAAGGTAAACGAACGGAAACCAAAAGTTCGCGCAAATTCATAAAGGCCGTTACACACGCTCAAGCAAAACTTGCGGCTTATGCATGGTCCAGTCGTTTGATTTAAATGAGTGTGTAGCGAATGTCGGAACTTGAGTTCAGCGAGCATGAGTGAAATCGGCCGAAACTATTACGTACAAAAACACTAGACAACTTCTTATGGAACTATGCAGAGTGATTGACGTGAAGTCCAGACTGCCAGCATGAGTTGACAGCACTTGGTAGACAGCGTTGACATGCAGGGCAGCGCGCTAGCTTGCCTCAGCTATTGGCGGCGGAGGGTGTGGGGGGGGGGGTGACTAACAAAGGCCGTCGCACACATCCGGTCCAGAAGAGACCTTCACACTACTTACCTATACTTACTTGAAGGCGCAGGTGACGTACCTTCGGCTGTTTTGCCCCATTCACCAATACGACACTGAAGGCAGCAATTTAATTTCAGTGTCGCTTTGCTGACCTGAAACGAGAGCAGAGAAGCGGACCTAGTCGACCATCATCTCAAAGAGGCATCCAGGAGAGTGGAAGAAGAATAACCAAGTCTATCGCCTCATTTCGTTATAAACAGAAATATCATTTATTCTTTTTTTTTTTAATTTCACCCCCGTAGACTATTTTCATATCTCGAACTCTAACTCGCATTAAGGAAACTGATTAACTTGGCTTCCTGGAGTAACCGCGTTTCTGTAAATAAAATAAAAAGATAGAAAGCAAACCAATCCGAAAAGTACGCACGGGATTTCCTTTACATCATTTCACAATTCACCTGACTTGGAACTATATGATACGAAATATCACTCGGGCATATGGTCATATATATACAACATGATGCGTAAGATGATCACTTGAAAATCACATTATACTATACCCTGTGTTCAGAAAGTTAGGAAAACACTAACTCTGTAATTAGGATTACTTGAACCTAGAAAACGCTAAGTCAAGTATGTAAAAATAACTCTCGTACTGAAATGAGGTTTCACTGATTCCAGTACTGGGATAGGATTGGATAGAGGATTTGAGCAGAAGACAACTACAGCCTATTAGATTATAATAAAAACTGAAACTTTATTCATACAAATGTTCCATATATATATATATATATATATATATATTACAAAATTAGTAAAAGTAGTATTCATTGTCAGTAATAACTGCTGACTTACACATGATTTTTTACTTTCATTCAATATTGCACCAACAGTCGGGTCACCGTACTACAAAAATATTTATTTGAACAACGAGTGCAATTGCTTAGTAAGCAAAAACACAAAGGTGAATTTACGGTAATTACGTGTAAGGTGACTGACCGACCAACTGCTCGTGAATTATAATGTCTTGTATCAAATTATTATTATTTCTGTTTTTTATGCTGGAACATCCTGGGCCCAATTGAAGTCTCCAACTTCAAAGCTGTAATCTTGAGCCTCTGGGTTCCTTCTGGGTAGTGGGATTGGTTTACTCTTAAGCATCATGGTCCGGTTGTTCTTACAGTGCGTTAGGCTTAGATAGATGATAATACCACTGATGATTCCTACGGTTACGTATCCTATTGTAAATTTATGTGCATCATGTGGTTGGAGATCTTGTAGTTTAGTTTGATGTGCTTTGATGTTCTTGATTTCCTTGATTAAGTTATCAAACTCCTCTTCATGTGTTGTTAACCTTGACCGGTAGAATACTAGTGTAGAATCTTCCTCAAAATTGTCAAGATCATCTGGAGTAATATTGAAATTCGGTTGAAATGACTTCTTATCTGTCCGAGTTTGGAGATCATTAGATGTTTCGATTAGCAACTCATCATCTTTCATTGCACATCCGTGTTGCATGGATAATATTCCAGTTCCATCTAGAGTTTTATGAAAGATACCATAGCCACAGATGAACGTGGGATTGTATTTTTTATCTAGGCAAAATAACCATTGATTTGGTTTAATCCATAGATTTGTTGGTTTTGTAATCCTTAATGCGCATGTTCTAGGTAGTGTTCTACGTGCGAATAGTTCTACCTCGCAGATATTTGATGTCGGTGTCTTAATAAAGTGGACGCCGTTGCTCACATAAATGATAGTTTTTTCCAATGTCAAAACATTGCATTAACTCAAATTTGTTCATCAAATAAAACCGATCTCTGAACAGGTTCGTCATCATGAACTCTGTTGCCGGCGCTACAGATACAAATGTGTCGTTCACTAATGTTGGCAATGAAATTAGTCGCTATAACTCAAAGGTTGTGGACCGCACCAATGGTACAATGAGTTCAAAAATAATATAATCGTTCTGAAGTTGGCATTGAATTTTCATTAGTTTATATACTAACGACACACAAATTGTCCATTGAAGGTAGGTAGCTGGATTCGTGATGGCAAATTGTCCTTGATAATTGATAATTGCATTCGAAGTTGCTCAGGAGATATGCCCTTAGTCATGTCCATGATGTGTATCTGTAACTACATCAAGAATAGCTTCTTGCATGAACTTGCATTCGATAACAAGTGAGGCGACTAAAATTGAAAGAGTGTTGAAGGTCTGGATGCTTCTCTGCTGCTTTTGTTCTGAACTCATATTGCGCATTTTCTCATATGCAAGGTCCCGTGCTTTTTCTATCCTTTTTGTTTGCTTACATATGTCTTCTTCAGACTTTTTGATCACATTGACAGGGGTTTCAAGTACTGATGTTTGATTTTTTATTAGTTCATGCAAGTGGTCTTCATTATTTTTTATTCTGTTAATAGTTTCAGTCATTCTCGGTGCATATTCACTGTCTAAAACTCCAAATAATCTGTTTGCTATTGTACCAACTAGATCCAATGGTGATCTCTTGGCCCTTGGTTTTGTTGAATTGTTACTCTGGTCTTTCAGTAATACATTACTATTGTTTAATTCCTCGAGTTGACGATAATATTGAGATACTATTTCTATGTAGTAATCATTGTGGGTGATGGTACGAGAGAGACGTTCTAAATGTTTTAGTGCCTCATGAATAATGTTAATTGATGCCCAATAGCCCCTCAGATCATAGTATACTAACAGATTCCAGTTGCTAGCCGTTAATCTTGAAGCTCCTATGTTTTCAAAGTATATCCCGGCGGTGCCGTCAAGTTTGTGTACCTCTACTTGAGTTTCTGACCAAATTGCCTTCGCAGAAAGTGGTAAAAGTAACATTGTTAATACGATGACCTTTAAAGCATGAATTGGTTTCTGCGATTGCTTTCTTTTCCTTGTATTTCTAGACACTTCCTCTCCACCTGCCTCCTTTTCATTTGAGTAACTATTTTCATCAATTTCTATCATTTCTAATTGATTTGATGTATCTGTGTTATTATTTAACTCAACTGGTAGAGGTGCTAGTTGGTGTATGTTTTAATGTGATCTGTCAAGTGTTAAGTGTGGTGTGCAATCGTATTTTGCAAATATTGTGTTTTTAAGTGTTTTTAGTTATTTTCTAGTAATCTTTTAGTGGCTTTAGTTTGTCTAGTTTGTTTATTGTATATTTTTCTTGGTTGCTTTTAATTTATACTTGTGTAAATTAATATTTTTAGTGCTAGTGAGATTCTAACCTCACTTTCTGTGTTAAACGTGATTTTGTGTAATTCCCTTTCTAAATTTTTCCCACCGCGTCCTTGATTTAATCATAATTTTCTTTAATTATGGATTGCTGTGGTTTTTGCCGCGCCGAGCTCGATGGCTCTTCCGAGTTTATAGCTTGCGACGTTGTCTGCGGTAAAGCGTTCCACACCTCCTGCGTTAAACTCGAGAAGGCTGCCTTAAATCTGTTAAAAAAGACTCGCAATTTACTGTGGGTCTGCGATTCTTGTGGGCGAGCCCCAGCCCATACTTTTTTTGATACGCTCGCGTTGTACAGGGGTGACCTGGACAACCTTAAGAGCATGGTGGTTGGCCTATCGGACAAGGTTAACCTTAATGCTCAGTTAATTGAGCAAAAAAGGCTTGATTGCACAATTTCAACTGTCGTTGACTGCCCTCAACAATCTAATCCTGTTCCAAAGAAAACAAACAAAACTTCTAAAAAACAGGAGGTTCTGTCGACTGAAAGATTCAGCCCGCAAAATCCGACAATCCCTGTTAGTCGGGGTGCCTCTTCGGCAGGTGTGGACGTGAGTTAATGCGGAGATAATACCGCTCTAGCTCTTGCTTCTGAATCCACAGTACTGAATTTTATTACTTCTGTGTCCACATTAGGGAATGGTAATGGTACCTCTTTGAGAACAATACCAAAACCTTCGAGTGTTTTTGTCAACAGAGAGTATTTCCTGTCGTAAAATTAGTAAATACTTGAAACCGGTTGCATCCTTTGTCTTAGCGATAGATCTTTTTTTGTTTACGGTGTCAGGATTTGGAACTCCCTGCCGACCAGTATAAAGCAATCCGTAACTATCAGCGATTTCAAAATTAATGCTTTCAATTTTTTCTCTGACTATGGCTGAGTATTTACTCATCTTCTTTGCTGCCATAAGCCTCTAACCACATCATGTTGTTGCGCGATTTAATTTTATGTCTATCTTCAATGCTTGTAATATAATGCTTTTTCCTTTTTGTATCTTCTTTTTTCTCTTCTTTTTTTCTCTTCTTTTCTTTTTTTCTTTTTTATACTTTTCTTTTTATTTGTTCTTTTTATATATAATAATTTGTTCAACTTACTTTAATATATATATATATATTTTTATTTTGTTACTTTCCTTCCTGGAGTTATTACATGCAAAAGAGCGAAAGCTCATATGTAAATTTAATTATTTAATAAATTTGAATTTGAATTTGAATTTAACTGTTTCAGCAGATGTGCAGGATAAGTTATTAGATCCCTTATTCTGGCCCTCCGGTGCTTTTACTAAATTATTTGTACCTTCTGGGTGCCAACCTAGGAATACAGTTAAAAAAAGCAACGTTACTCCAAAAAACTCAAGTAGCTTTCCCTTTACTATCAAAATGTAAGGGGGATTCGGACAAAAACTGCACATATCTTCAAATCCTCTGTTGCAAATTGTTTTGATATCGTTGCTTTCACTGAAACTTGGTTGCATCATGGCTTTCGTGATGCCGAAATTTTAGACAATTCTTACCAGATTTTTAGAAAAGATAGACAAACAGATTCTGAGGCTCGTGGGGTGGCGTACTCCTCGCATGCAAAAACCATTCTAATTGCAGCCAAATTGACGTTCCCAGTTCTTCCAAGACTCTTGACATTGAACTTATTGTTCTTAAGTTGTCTCTCTTAAAACACGACTTATACATATTATGTTGCTATATTCCTCCAGACTCCATAAACAGCGTTGATGACAAAGGTCAAAATATATACGACCTACTCACTTCAACATCTAATTTTATTCACGGTAAGATGCAACTTCTTGACGAACTACTACTTATTGGTGATTTTAACTTACCCAATATACAATGGGTACTTAATGAAGATGACGATGACTATCTTCCTCTTAATAACTTGCCTACAAAGGAATCACTATTCCTGGACAATATATCATCTCTTGGTCTCAGTCAAATCAGTAATGTAAAAAGAATGACATGGATAGGCAATTAGACCTGGTTTTCTCTACTGACGCGGGTAACTCTTTAGTCGAACCTAGCCCAGTTATAATGTCTACTCTTGACAAATATCACCCCCCTCTACTAATTTCATATTGTTATGAAACTGAAAACATTACTATTTGTGATGAAACACAATACTTCTTCAATTTTAGAAAGGCTAACTTTCCGGAACTTTCCAGTACACTTATGTCTATTGATTTCAACACATTACTATCCAGCAGCAGTGTTGACGAAGACGTTTCTAAATTTTACATAATTATTTTCGATTTATTTTCCTCTCACGTTCCTCGCGAGCGACAGCGGTCCTCCAAAACATCTCCGCCTTGGTTCAATAAAGAACTTAAACATCTCAAAAATAAAAACAATAAATTGTGGAAAAGTTACATGAGGGACAAAAACTTTATGAGTTACAACAATTTCCTCACATCCTACAATGAGTTCAAAGAACTTTCCTCTACACTTTATGATGAGTATATTCAAAACATGCGCGCGAAATTATTTCGTGACCCACGTATCTTTTTTAAGTTTATTAATATGAAGAAAAAAACAGACAACTACCCCAATACCATGAGGTAGGTACAAAGATTCTGCTAGTGATGATTCATCCGAAATTTGCAATATGTTTGCTTCATTTTTTGACAATGCATTTCTTCGTCAAATTTCCTTCCTCGAAATGACAACTTTAGTCAATGAACGATTCTCATAATGTTTCATTCACTATCCCTACAATTGCGCAAGAGGATATACTCGATCATATTAAAGACCTTCCAAATGACTTCACAACAGGCCCTGATGGCATCCCTCCAGCTTTCTATAAGTCATGTTGCCATGCCCGTACAGCTCCGCTGAGAATTATTTTCCAAAAATCACTTAATAGTGGTTGTTTTCCTCAGCTATGGAAAAATTCTTTTATCATACCTATCCACAAAAAAGGTAGTAAAAGTGAAATTTCTAACTATAGGCCTATCGCAAAATTGTCTTGTATGCCTAAATTATTCGAATCTATCATTTACTCTCAGCTATCAATTTCCTGCAAGAATTTGCTTTCTTCAAACCAGCATGGGTTTATTTCGGGCAGGTCTACAACCACTAACTTGTTGGAATTTGTCTCGGATGCCATTGGCGGGTTTGCAAGAGGTTATCAGACAGATATTTATACTGACTTTAGTAAAGCGTTCGATAAGTTATCTCACTCTGTGATACTCTTTAAAATGGGAAAGAATGGGTTTCACCCAACATTTATAAAATGGACGGAGTCTTATTTGAATAACAGAACATATCAATCCATCTCTAGAGTCCTGAAAGCTTCGTCCGGCGTACCTCAAGGGAGTCACTTGGGCCCGTTGTTTTTTATTCTATCTATTGACGACATTGTCTCTGTTGTAAGGCACTGCAAAGTATTGATTTATTCTGACGATATTAAACTTTTCGCTCAGATTAAATCTGTTAACGATTGTGAACTGATACAGGATGAACTTCACAAGTTTTACGTTTGGTGCAAAAACAATAATTTGGCTTTCAATATCGACAAATGTGAGGTTATGACTTTCCACAGGAATCAGAAACCGATCACTTATGATTATGTGTTCTCGGATTCCACGATTCGCCGTCGCGAGGGTGCTGTTTGTGACTTGGGTGTCAAATGTGACCATAGATTGAATTTTATCTCTAACATTAACTACATGGTATCTAAGGCGGCGGTCGCACTGATAAAGTATGCAATATGCAACACGCAGTATGCAGTATTTACTTTAGATTGCAATGTTGTTCAAATTGAAGTATTAAAAATGTCTACGTCGGCGGAAGAAGCCATAACATTTTCATGCTTATAAGACGCCGTAAGCAGTTGCCATTAATTATACTTTTACTATAGTCATATTTTATGTAATCCCACAAGCAATCATTTTTTCAACCAATTACACAACTTTTATATTGAAAGCAATATCTTCAGCCATTTCCCAAAAAAAATCGTAAAATGACGAAATAATTTGTATTCTCGTTTCTTTTTCTTTTTATTTTTTAAGCAGTAATCGAAAAGTAAAAAGATCGAAAGTATTTTTTGTTTAAGTTACTTATCGCTTCAACTTCTCAGCACATACTGCATGCAACAAGCACCGGCAGCTGCATGCGATTTCTACTGCGCAATTTTTACTGCTACATCGTCAATGTGACCGCTTTTCATCGTGTTAAAATAAAATGTATTGCACAACGCAATTTCAGTCGCAATGCAGCAAGTACTGCATACTGCATGCTACCTACCATAACATTGCGTTTGTACACTTGTTTTGTGAGACCTCTCCTTGAATACGCTAGCCAGGTCTGGTCTCCATTTTACGGTACACACATCGACCGCATCGAGTCTGTTCAGCGGAACTTCCTGCTCTTCGCTCTTAGGCACCTACCCTGGAATAATTCATTAATTCTTCCACCTTATGAGGATCGCTTGAAGCTTTTGAATATGCACTCCTTTGAAAAACGTCGCATGGTTGCCGATGTAACTTTTGTGCATGAACTCTTAAACGCGAATATTGATTCTCCCGCGCGATAGTGGGCACAATCTGAGAAGGTTACCTCTGTTGCATATTAACTCCGCAAGATCCAACTTTAGTATGTATGAACCCATCAATCGCATGTGTATTGTTGTTAATATTAAGGCTGAGCATTTTGACGTTGGCATATCCAAGCATGTTTTAAAAAAACGTCTATTTAATACTTAATTTTCTATTTCCATGTCGCATTTCATGTCATCTCATTCGGTGTTTGGGCTATGTTTAGTTTAGCATAATACTAACACCGACTAAGTGATGAAACGCATGTATTGTTGACCGTTTATTTTATTAAACGTGTCCATGCAGCGAGCTTGTGTTAAGCTGGTTCTGATAAAAATTAAATGGCTCTACGAAATATTCCTGTGGCTGTTCTTACGTCAGCTACACGTATCCTTCATCTGCACCCTGAATTATTTCCACGATTCTGCCAAATGACCATTTTAAGGGAGGAAGGTTTTCATCCTTCATAATTACTAATGTCCCTGGCTGAATGTTTGGCTGCTGGTCCATCCATTTAGTTCTTTTCTGAAGTTCTGTCAAATATTCCATCGACCAACGTCGCCAAAACTCATTCCGTATATGAGATACTAGTTCCCATCTGGCTAATAATGATATTTTCTGTTGTTCGATTACTGAATCTACTGTGGATGTCATTGGTTCTCCTATGATGAAATGCGCAGGCGTTAAAGCCAATAAGTCATTCGGATCTGATGATAGAGGTGTAAGAGGTCTCGAGTTAAGAATGGCTTCTATTTCCGATGTTACCGTACATAGTTCTTCATATGTAAGAGATGCAGATGTGACTGTTCGTTGTAGAAAATGTTTTGTTGATTTCACAGCCGCCTCCCAAAGCCCTCCGAAATGAGGTGATCGGGGGGAATGAAGTGAAATTGGATCTTTTGGTCAAAGCATCTATTGACAATCTTTGTTCTTGAGTTGGTAGTGGATAATATATCACTAATTTCCCTTAATTTATTGCTGGCGCTTACGAAATTCCGTCTATTGTCGCAGTAAATGTGTTCGCATCTTCCTCGTCGGGCTGTGAATCTTCTTAATGCCCCTAAGAAACCATCTGTTGACAAGTCGGATACAACCTCTAAATGGATGGCCTTAGTGGCGAAACAGCAGAAAACAGCAATATAAGTTTTTTGAGGTGTCTTACCTCGAATCTTATAGTGTGTGTATACTGGGCCGCAGAAGTCCACACCACAGTTGATGAATGGACGTACCTTTTGAACTCTGTCTATAGGAAGATTTCCCATTTGTTGCTGGCATAATTTCGGCCGGATTCTCGTGCATCGGACGCAATTGTTGACAACGGATCGTGCTAGATTTCTACATTGTAAAATCCAGAACCTTTGCCTTGCTATAGCCTGCAGTGCTTGCGGTCCAGCATGCAAATGTAACGTATGTAAATGATTCACCAGTAACTACGTAATGAAATGGTCAGCTGGAAGTACTATTGGATGTTTCGTATCATATTCAATGTTAGCATTGTCTAATCTTCCACCTACTCTTATGACTCCTTGTGTAACAACAAATGGAGCTGCATTTTTTAATTTGCTGTTTCTATGTACTTCATTATTTTTATGTAAGCTACGAAGTTCTTCTTGGAAACTGCAGTTTTGCATTTCCTTACAGATGACAATTAAAGCATCTTCGAGTTCTCTTACGGTTAGAAATGATGTGAGTTGTCGCCTACGTCTTCTTTGTTTGAACATTTCTACACTTCTAAGGATATATGCCATGACACGTTGCAATCTGCGAAAAGAGTTGTCATGATCTATAACATAAACTGGGTGCTGTTTACCTTGATCTAGTGCGGTTACAGTTAGTTTTACTGTTTTTTCTTCTTCTTGCAACCTGATGGTTTTAGCTGTTTGCTGAGGCCACTGCATCTTTGATATCTTTAAGAATGCTGGACCCTCGAACCAAACCCTTGCATTTACTAATTGCCCTGGAGTCAATCCCCTGGACACGATATCAGCAGGGTTGTCCTTTGTACTAACATATTTCCAACTTGTACCTTCTGTTAATTCTTGAATGGCGACTACTCTATTTGCTACAAAAGTTTTGAGCAATGATGGATCTCCCTTGATCCATGCCAAAACTATCTATGAGTCCGTTCAAAAATGTATTTCATCGAAATTTATGTTTATGATGCTTTTTACATGATGTACTAATTGAGCAGCGAGCTTTGCGGCACACAACTCTAATCTTGGAATTGTGATCGGCTTGACTGGAGCTACCTTGGATTTTGCTTCACTGTCACCTTGCCTGTTTTGTCCTTGGATCTGATATATAATGCACTTCCGTATGCCCTTTCGCTTGCATCTGAAAAGGCATGGAGCTCGATGTTGATTGTAGGTTCATTTCTAAACATGTATCTTGGAATTTTAATATCATTGAGTTTCTGTAATTCTGTACGGAATTGCAGCCATGAAGATTAAAGTTCACTGGGTATTTCATCGTCCCAGTCTAGTTTTAATTTCCATAATTTTTGAATAAACATCTTACTCATGACCACTACTGGATTTACTAATCCCAACGGGTCGAAGATTTGTGACATGTCGGCCAAAATTGTACGCTTTGTGAAATTCTTATAATTCTTAAGACATGTCGTGATTGTAAACCAGTCCATGATAGGATGCCATACTAGGCCTAACGTTTTTATGTGTTCACCTTCCATTTCAGAAAAGCTTAATTTGATCTCTAAATCTTCTCTTGGTATATTTTGGACCAATTTGGGGTGGTTTGCACACCACTTCCTCAACTGAAAACCTCCAGAGCTTAATAGTTGTTTTAATTGTCTCTGAGTGTCTATTGCTTCATCTAAGTCATCACTTCCTGTCAATACGTCGTCAACATAGAAATTCTTCACAGCAGCTGCTCCCAACGGATAATTTAATGCTTCTTCTTCAGCCAATTTTTGCATGCACTTTACTGCCAAATATGGTGCAGATTTTGTAGCATACGTGACTGTACATAGTTGATAATATTTAACTGTATCTGTTGGTTGTTTTCTCCACATGATTAATTGCAAATTTCTATCCTCCTCAGCTACCAAAATTTGTCTGTACATTTTGGCAATGTCAGCAGTGAAGACATATCTTTTGACACGGAACCTCATAATGATTGTACTGATATCTTCTTGAATCTTGGGTCCATTTAACAGTAAGTCATTGAGTGATAAGCTGGTTGTAGTTTTCGCAGAGCCATCGAAAACTACTCTTAGTTTTGTCGTACTACTTGTTGCTTTCAAGACACAGTGGTGCGGAAGGAAGTATTAAGGCCTTGTCAGCCCTTGCGGGTCTAATTCTCGCATGTGTCCCAACCTGATGTATTCGTCTAAGAATTCATTATACTGTTTCCTTAATTGTTGTTCCTGTGCCAGTTTTCGTTCGATGCTTATTAATCGTTTGAAGGCCAATTGCTTTGATTTACCTAATAATTTTGGATCGGTCAGGATTGGCAGTTTACAATGAATCGTCCTTCAGCACTTCGACTCACTGGTGATTCAAAATATTCCTCACATTTTTTGTCAGATGATGACATCATTGGTTTGTTCGGGCACTGTTATAATTCCCAAAACCGTTGCAGTTGTGTCTCTAGATCAGCATTTGTGATTCCACAAAATGGTGTTATATAATCAACACTTGATACCTTGCCTAGAACTATCCAACCTAATGTGGTGTTTTGTAGCGTTGGCAGGTTCTCATTTATTCTGAGTTGACCATTCCTCATTATTTCCCCATACATTTCCGCCCCCAAAAGGATGTCAATCTTTTGAGGTAAATTAAATTGTGGGTCTGCTAAAGGCATGTTGCTTGGAATATCCCAACTGTCAATATTTATGTGTTGCTGCGGTTGATGCGTTGAAATCTCCTTGATCACAAAAACTTCCAGTTGAGTTGCATAATCACTGACTTTGGACTTTAACGTAATGTTAAGTGTATTGTTCATTTTAACTCTTAAATCACCAATACCCGATATATTCAAATTCACCTTGTCGTCTGATAATCTTAACTTTTTTCGAAATTTCTCCGAAATAAAATTCAATTGCGACCCGGAATCTAGTAACAATCTGCATTGTATTGATTTTCCATCCTTGTCGATGACGTTTGCAAGAGCTGTTCCCAGAAATACGTATCCAGCATAAGCGTCCCGAGTTTGAGCTGTCGTTGCCTGACTACTGTATGGTTTCATAATCTGAGTCCCAGCGTGCTGATTTGTTTGATAATGGAGCAACGTGCACTGACTGAGATTGTGCCATTCTTAAGGCAATTTAGGCAAAGATTTAGTTCTTTAGCCTTTTCTTGACGTTCTCAAGAACTTTTCGCAGAAGTATATTGGATGATTCTTCTTGCATACTACACATTCAATTTGATTTGTCTTGTTAGTTTGGTTGGTAATGAAGACAGAGGGCTTGCTTGATTTCTGTGGATATTTTGAAATCAATGATTTTTGGCCCAAGGTTTCTAGTGCTTGAAACCGCTTTTCTAGAAAGTTCAGCAATTTTTCTACTGACTGTAAATCTCGTGTCGATGACAATGATTGTTCAAATAATGCATGCGTGTTTTTATCCAATTTTTTCACTAGAATGTAAATGATGATGCTCCTTTACTGAAAGTCCCATGTTTTGTAGAGTAAGCAGACATTCTTTTGTAGTATCATGCAGATTTTTTAACGCTGACGCAGATTCTGTCGTAATCTGAGGTTGTGCCATTAATTTCTCCAAGAGCACTGTTACCAACAATCTTTTATTTTGATATCTATTCTGTAACATATCCCATTTCAGAGCTATCTTCTGTCAATGGAAGATGTCTGATTAATTTTTCAGCTTCACCTGAGAGGTTCATCTTGAGGTACCACATTTTCTGTGAGTTCCCTATTGGTTGATTATGAACCAAATGTGAAAATAGATCAAAAAATTGCTGCCACTTTAAGTAATCCCCATCGAACTTGGTAGGGTTACTTTCGGAAGTTTTAAGCCTGATTGATTAGTAGGCACGGTCGAGCTGGTATTTATAGTATCTTCAATATCTTCATTGATTTTGATTAATATTGTAGCGCAATAAACATTTCATAGATGCACATACACAAAAAAAGAAAAACAAGCATAAGCAAGCATTCAAGTTCAATAATTTCAATCACACAATCATAAATTGAACAATGTGAATTTCGTGAACTTGCAAGGGCAATGCACTTCAGTGCAGCACACGTCAGTTTGCTGACATGACATTTCACACCATTCATGTATTACACTGACCTCAATGCACCCGAATGCTTGAAAAGCTTGGAATGTGCATTGCGACAAATTCTTGGATGGATTTGCGAATTTTTGATTGCGCTACTCCAGGTCAATAATCTATATTGCAATGTATTGCAATAAATTGATTATTTAGTAGATTTATACGTTAGGTAGGGATAGCAAATAATCATATAAATAAGTTGATTAAAATAAAGAAATTCAGAACGTTTGAGTACGGAAAAAGGTGTTTTACTATCAATTCCTCTAGTAACTTCGGCAGTCTTTGACGCCATACAGTGTGCTAATATCGACTGAGCATTCTCGCCTGACCTTCACATAATTCCATCGGCTGAGCATTCTCGCCTGCACTCCACATAATATCGGCTGAGCATTCTCGCCTACACTTCACATAATTCTATCGGCTGAGCAATCTCGCCTGAAGATAGGGCAGTCTCTGACGCCTTCACGTATTGAAGTATAGAAGCATCCATCTACAAGACGATTACAGTACCAGCATTACAATATCTCATGCACCTTCTCTTGTAGTTGAAAATATTCATTCGTATTATATCCGCAACTCGTAATATCATCTGTATTTTCCCAGATGCATTTATTGTTGTCTTCCATTTGTTCCCAATAATTTGTTATTGTGCTTCTTTTCAAGTCGTAATATTGTTTGGTTTGATCTTTACTGATTTTAATGCCAGCAATAATATTTGTGAGCGTAGTCATTACGCTCTTTTGTCTTCGTAGCAGACGAATAATGACGTCGCCATTTCCTGTGTCCGTACAGTCAGTATTGCTATTTGCCCGTGATTTTGGCAAATTCTCATGGGTTTTTAGCTTTGAAGTGTTTTTCTCCTTGCACGGATTTTGTTGTTGCACCTTTGGATGTGCTTGAACTTGCATGATTAATTACTGTTGTTAATTCGGTTTTGAAGTCATCATATCCCTTTTTTACTATTTGATAGTAATCATTAGCAAAATATGGGTGACCGACAGTTGATTCATCGTATAGATCTCTAATTTGATCATCGTTTGCTTCAAATTTGGTCCACAAATCTTCTAATGCTTGAAGTTTAGCTTGAAGGTATTGAAGACTCTTCTTGTCCGGGTATTCGCTTCGGTACTCGTTTCTTATTTTTCAATGTCTTTCCCAAGTTGTGTTTGATTGACCGCTAAGGCTTCCATGATTAACTCTTAACTTGACACACATTTTCGTTTTTCTATTCACTGCACAAGGTAAACACAGTCTTCTTTTGAATAGTGCTCTTTCTTTAACGGGGTCACCAAAAAATGTTCAGAAAGTTAGGAAAACACTAACCCTGTAATTAGGATTACTTGAACTTAGAAAACGCTAAGTCAAGTATGTAAAAATAACTCGTACTGAAATGAGGTTTCACTGATTCCAGTACTGGGATAGGATTGGATAGAGGATTTGAGCAGAAGACAACTACAGCCTATTAGATTATAATAAAAACTGAAACTTTATTCATACAAATGTTCCATATATATATATATATATATATATATATAACAAAATTAGTAAAAATAAAACGGAAACAAATAATCAATATTCATTGTCAGCAATAACTGCTGACTTACACATAATTTTTTACTTTCATTCAATATTGCACCAACAGTCGGGTCACCGTACTACAAAAATATTTATTTGAACAACAAGTGCAATTGCTTAGTAAGCAAAAACTCAAAGGTGAATTTACGGTAATTACGTGTAAGGTGACTGACCGACCAACTGCTCGTGAATTATGATGTCTTGTATCAAATTATTATTATTTCTGTTTTGAATTATGATGTCTTGTATCAAATTATTATTATGTCTGTTTTTTATGCTTGAACACCCTGTCTTCGGGATTGAGTTTAACAACAATTTGATAGATAGTTCTTTGGAACATGATTAGGTAAGCATCTAAACACAAATTTCTCCACAATACTATGCTTATTAGTATTATACGTCCGATGTTCAAGCAAGCATTTAACTTTTGTGGATTTCATCAGGAAATTTTACTGTTTAATAATCGAATCTGATTATGTACAGTGACGAGGTATATACATATAGTCTGTGATCTTCTTAAAAAAAATCGAATTCAGAAATAATCTAGATCTAGTCATGAGGTCTAACGAAATATAATTATATATATCTGCTAATCATGAAGAAATATTTATCCTGGGGATTTGGAAATAATTACATTGTATATAGTTGACTATAATTATGCATATACAATTATAGTGTAAGTATCTACCCTACAAGAATCTTCGAAAATTTAAAGTATATCTAGTTAAATATAATTTATGTATACAGGGTGTCCCGTAAGTCGACGTCAAGCCGGAACCGGGTGATACACCAAATCGTAAAAGTTACCAGAAAAATATAAAAAAAATCTAAGTCATGTATTTTTCAAATTATAAGCATTTCTTTTGTTTTCGAGAAAATGTACACCTTGTGATGGTTTTTTAGCTCCTGTTGCTACAAATCTTTACTTTTTTTTCAATTTTATTTTTCTTATGTAATCCCGAATAGTGCTTATGTAACCTGTTGCTTTAAGCTCTAAGCCAACTGCTCCAGCTTGGAAGAAAATGTCAAATTTTGCCGAACCAACAATATAAAATTAATAATTCGTTGAACTTTAACTGACGGTACTGAAAAAAAAAATGTACTACGCCAGTCTGGCAAGTAACTTTAAAAGTTGACGCATTTAATATGTTATGGTAGCGGGTGTAAACATAGCCTTGTCATAGTGCAGACACCTACCCACCCATGACTGTCAACGGAACAGCTGGCACCATGCGGTGAAACGCAAGAAAATGGGGAACGAAAATGCCGGAAGAGGGACGGTCGGCTATGTTTTTGGTGAGGAGAGAGGTGGATGGGATTAAGTGTGTTACAGCGGTGAGGACAGCAACAAACAAAAAAATAAGTAAGAAAACGGCAGTGAGTAGAAGAAAAGAAAGGTGTTAAATCGCGAGAAAAAATTAAAATTACAAAACAACCAAGGCAAGAAACGAGAAAATCGAGAAGAGTAGCGAAGGCAGAAAGGAAACAGGCTCGCCGAGGAGGAGAGTCAAGAATTGGAAAAATCACGATTCGGCTGAATAACCATCAAACTATTAATAAAAGGAGAAGATAAGTATACTCTAGTTTACAGGTCCATATCGCATTTAGGCTACTCATAACGCTTTGAGAAACAAAGGAACGGGAAAATATTTGTACAACACCCCACAAAAATAGCGGGACTGGCCGAATGGTACTCGACACGGGACCGCTAGCAAGAGGATAGACAAATGATAATTTGTCGGACTAATCGGGCTGCCATTGGCAAGAACAGTTTGAAATAATTTGGACAAAGTGAACTTATCATATTAGGTTATTACCTAAATACAATTTTTTTTTTTATATTAAGAGTCGACGACCAATAAATTTTGCGTCCGTGTCTAACGCTGGCATTGGCAAGAACATTTCAACATTTCGAACTAATGGGGACAAAGTGAACTTTCGTATACTATAGATCCTTATTAATAAAAGTTAATAAAAGTTTTTTATTAATCGTTGAATGACTGCAATGATAATTTGTCAGACTAATCGAGTGCAGTCTCTGGCAGAACATTTGACAAATTCCGCCTTAGTGAACTTTTCATGTTATAGTACTATATAAATAAAATATTTTTTTATATATTAAGAGTCGACGACCAATGATAATTTGTCGGACTAATCGGGCTGCCATTGGCAAGAACAGTTTGAAATAATTTGGACAAAGTAAACTTATCATATTAGGTTATTACCTAAATACAAATTTTTTTTTTATTAAGAGTCGACGACCAATAAATTTTGCGTCCGTGTCTAACGCTGGCATTGGCAAGAACATTTCAACATTTTGAACTAATGGGGACAAAGTGAACTTTCGTATACTATAGATCCTTATTAATAAAAGTTAATAAAAGTTTTTTATTAATCGTTGAATGACTGCAATGATAATTTGTCAGACTAATCGGGTCAGTCTCTGGCAGAACATTTGACAAATTCCGCCTTAGTGAACTTTGCATATTATGTTATTATATAAATAAATTTTTTCTATATATTAAGAGTCGACGACTGCAATAAAACTTTGTCGGACTTACCTGGCGCAGTCGCGGGCCATAATATTTGACAAATCCAGCCTTAGTGAACTTTTCATGTTATAGTACTATATAAATAAACATTTTTTTATATATTAAGAGTCGACGACCAATAATAATTTGTCGGACTAATCGGGCTGCCATTGGCAAGAACAGTTTGAAATAATTTGGACAAAGTGAACTTATCATCTTGGATTATTACCTAAATACAATTTTTTTTATATTAAGAATCGACGACCAATAAATTTTGCGTCCGTGTCTAACGCTGGCATTGGCAAGAACATTTAAACATTTTGAACTAATGTGGACAAAGTGAACTTTCGTATAATATATATCCTTATTAATAAAAGTTTTTTTTATAAATCGTTGAATGACTGCAATGATAATTTGTCAGACTAATCGGGTGTAGTCTCTGGCAGAACATTTGACAAATCCCGCCTTAGTGAACTTTTCATGTTATAGTAGGGGACATTGGGGAATTGTGAGTCACGTCAATATTTCACCATAATTGGAAAGTCTGACTCATGCAAATGGCTGTCATTGTCTTATATTTGACCAAACTCATTTTCCATTAGCAATCGATGCGTGTACACGTACTCGTTCGTTCCGTGCGGCAACCACTTGTAAAATTTTCTCAAAATATTTATTCCGAGCGTTTCTGTTTGCATTGATGTGACAACGCTTTTCGGAGAATCGATTCAGGTAAATATATTCATAATTATCTTATGGCATCGACATTTCAACTTTTAAAAGGAATTTTGCATAAACATGCAATGAGCGAATCATACACGGCCCTCTTGTCAATCAAAACGTTTGGGGAATTGTGAGTCACTTTTTTTGGGGAATTGTGAGCCACAACATCTTTGGCATTTTTCAAGCCAATATCGCATTTTTAACGCGTGTTTATAATTTTTTATGCAAAATTCCAACAGAATATTAGTTGAGTGGTTTTTTTTTATTTTTTCCATTTTTGTGTTTTTATGTTTTCAGTCAAAATGCCACGCTATTATGCAAAACATAAGCTATAGATTGACTTTTCCGTTGTTTTGGAAGCGATCAAGCAGATAAAAATCCATGGAAACTCTATTCGATCTGTCGCAAAATCTATGAATATTCCACGTGCCACTTTGACGCGCCATGTGAAGAAAATCAATGAAGCGAACATTGATGTTTCAACTGCTACCGACGATTCATTGATTGATTTCTTTAAAGCCAACAGTACACCGGGTGCAAATCCAGTCTTCAATGCACAGCAAGAAAAAGCATTGATGCAATACGTTCTCGAGGCGAGTAACATTCATTATGGACTAAGTATTGCCGAGCTGAAGTCTTTGGTATATCAATACGCGAAAAAAATTGGAATTAGTTATCCTGCTTCGTGGAATGACAATTCTCGAGCAAGCAATGACTGGTATTACGCATTTATGAACCGCCATCCGAATTACGCCGGAGCAAGTCAGTCAAAACCGTGCAAGGTCCTTTAACAAGGAGGCTGTCGATGCGTTTTTCAACAATCTTCGTTCTGTGCTCATCGAAACTCCCTTTGAACCTCATCGCATATGGAATATGGATGAGTGTTCATTGTCGACAGTTCCAACTAAAGCCGTAAAAGTCATTGTGCAAATAGGCAGAAAACGTATTGGCTCGTCAACATCGGCAGAAAGAGGGACAAATGTGTCTATGGCGTTGTCCGTGAGCGCGAGTGGTCTGTCAATTCCACCTTTCTTTCTCTTTCCGAGAAAGAAAATGAAAGATGTTTACATGACACATGCCACTCATGGAGCAATTGGTATCGCAAATGGTTCGGGCTGGATGACATCCGCTGAATTCACCAAGTATATGGAATTTTTCATTAAGCACACGGGTGCTAATGCCGGTTCACCAACACTCTTGTTGCTTGATAACCACACATCTCATTTATCCATTGAAGCAATTGATCAGGCAGTCGAGCACGGAATTACAATGCTATCCTTCCCTCCACATTGTACGCACCGTATGCAACCATTGGATGTCGCTGTATTTGGCCCACGTAAGACCTTTTACACACAACAGCATGATGATTGGAAAAGGAGCAACGTTGGTGTAATTTTTGATTTGCATCCCATTACACTCATCGCTGAGAAATGCCTGGATATTGCCGCCATGCCAAAGAACATCAAATCCGGATTCAAATCAACAGGCATTTATCCATTCGATGCAACAGTATTCACTGAAGTAGATTTTATTTCTGCAAGACTCAGCGGAAAAAATCAACGCAGTGTTAGCGACGACAGCGATACGGAAAATCAACGCCGTACTGTAGTTCCTGGTTCTGATATTGAAACGGCAGCGCATGCAGAAATGATAACTCATGAAGCGACGTCCACATCGGGTACCATTTCATCTGCATTTCTTCGTGAGGCATTGAGAGAAGTTGGTCCACTGAAACGAGGTACACCAGCTAAAAAATCTAATCGTGGTCGCAAGCCAATGAAAACCGCCATTTTAACGTCGCCTGAAGTTGTGTCCGACTTGAAAGAGAAAGCTGATGCCAGGCGCAAAAAGCTTGAAAAAAAAGTCGAGGTGAAGATGGAAAGGCACCAGTTAAAAAAAAGCGAACATGTCGAGCACAATCAACAACGAAACGAAATGCTTCTTCTTCTGAAGACGAAGAAGTTGACTTCTGCATACTTTGTATGGAGGATATGCCGAAGAAATTGAACCGAAACAATTCCATTCGCTGCGATTTATGCGATCGAGCTGTTCATTTGAAATGCGTCAGTACTGGAGCCTATTTCACATGCCCGAATTGCGAATCCGAATAATTTTAATACCTTCCTTTTTATATATTTTTTTAAACTAATTGTTATGTAATTTCCAACCATAAAATAAATATTTTACAGCGATATTTTTGATTTTCCACTTAATTCAGACGGTGACTCACAATTCCCCAACATTTTTAAAAATCTCAAAAATGCATGTTTTTTGCCAACGCTCAGATTTTTTCAGCAGATAATAATTTCAAGATACTGCTTAAGCTAAAAGTTATGGTTTCCTTCCTAGTAACATAAACCATTTTGAAATTTTAAAAAATTTTGAACTTTGTGGCAGTTATCGAGCTGGAAAAAGTGTGACTCACAATTCCCCAATGTCCCATACTATATAAATAAATATTTTTTATATATTAAGAGTCGACGACCAATGATAATTTGTCGGACTAATCGGGCTGCCATTGGCAAGAACAGTTTGAAATAATTTGGACAAAGTGAACTTATCATATTAGGTTATTACCTAAATACAATTTTTTTTTATATTAAGAGTCGACGACCAATAAATTTTGCGTCCGCGTCTAACGTTGGTATTGGCAAGAACATTTCAACATTTTGAACTAATGGGGACAAAGTGAACTTTCGTATACTATAGATCCTTATTAATAAAAGTTAATAAAAGTTTTTTATTAATCGTTGAATGACTGCAATGATAATTTGTCAGACTAATCGGGTGCATTCTCTGGCAGAACATTTGACAAATTCCGCATTAGTGAACTTTTCATGTTATAGTACTATATAAATAAAATATTTTTTTATATATTAAGAGTCGACGACCAATGATAATTTGTCGGACTAATCGGGCTGCCATTGGCAAGAACAGTTTGAAATAATTTGGACAAAGTGAACTTATCATATTAGGTTATTACCTAAATACAAATTTTTTTTATATTAAGAGTCGACGACCAATAAATTTTGCGTCCGTGTCTAACGCTAGCATTGGCAAGAACATTTTAACATTTTGAACTAATGGGGACAAAGTGAACTTTCGTATACTATAGATCCTTATTAATAAAAGTTAATAAAAGTTTTTTATTAATCGTTGAATGACTGCAATGATAATTTGTCAGACTAATCGGGTCAGTCTCTGGCAGAACATTTGACAAATTCCGCCTTAGTGAACTTTGCATATTATGTTATTATATAAATAAATTTTTTCTATATATTAAGAGTCGACGACTGCAATAAAACTTTGTCGGACTTACCTGGCGCAGTCGCGGGCCATAATATTTGACAAATCCCGCCTTAGTGAACTTTTCATTGTATAGTACTATATAAATAAAATTTTTTTTATATATTAAGAGTCGACGACCAATGATAATTTGTCGGACTAATCGGGCTGCCATTGGCAAAAACAGTTTGAAATAATTTGGACAAAGTGAACTTATCATCTGGATTATTACCTAAATACAATTTTTTTTTATATTAAGAATCGACGACCAATAAATTTTGCGTCCGTGTCTAACGCTGGCATTGGCAAGAATATTTAAACATTTTGAACTAATGTGGACAAAGTGAACTCTGGTATACTATAGATCCTTATTAATAAAAGTTTTTTTATTAATCGTTGAATGACTGCAATGATAATTTGTCAGACTAATCGGGTGTAGTCTCTGGCAGAACATTTGACAAATCCCGCCTTAGTGAACTTTTCATGTTATAGTACTATATAAATAAAAAATTTTTTATGTATTAAGAGTCGACGAACAATGATAATTTGTCGGACTAATCGGGCTGCCATTGGCAAAAACAGTTTGAAATAATTTGGACAAAATGAACTTATCATATTGGATTATTACCTAAATACAAATTTTTTTATATTAAGAATCGACGACCAATAAATTTTGCGTCCGTGTCTAACGCTGACATTGGCAAGAACATTTCAACATTTTGAACTAATGTGGACAAAGTGAACTTTCGTATACTATAGATCCTTATTAATAAAAGTTTTTTTATTAATCGTTGAATGACTGCAATGATAATTTGTCAGACTAATCGGGTGTAGTCTCTGGCAGAACATTTGACAAATCCCGCCTTTGTGAACTTTTCATGTTATAGTACTATATAAATAAATTTTTTTTTATATATTAAGAGTCGACGACCAATGATAATTTGTCGGACTAATCGGGCTGCCATTGGCAAGAACAGTTTGAAATAATTTGGACAAAGTGAACTTATCATATTAGGTTATTACCTAAATACAATTTTTTTTTTATATTAAGAGTCGACGACCAATAAATTTTGCGTCCGTGTCTAACGCTGGCATTGGCAAGAACATTTCAACATTTTGAACTAATGGGGACAAAGTGGACTTTCGTATACTATAGATCCTTATTAATAAAAGTTAATAAAAGTTTTTTATTAATCGTTGAATGACTGCAATGATAATTTGTCAAACTAATCGGGTGCAGTCTCTGGCAGAACATTTCACGAATTCCGCCTTAGTGAACTTTTCATGTTATAGTACTATATAAATAAATTTTTTTTTATATATGAAGAGTCGACGACCAATGATAATTTGTCGGACTAATCGGGCTGCCATTGGCAAGAACAGTTTGAAATAATTTGGACAAAGTAAACTTATCATATTAGGTTATTACCTAAATACAAATTTTTTTATATTAAGATTCGACGACCAATAATTTTTGCGTCCGTGTCTAACGCTGCCATTGGCAAGAACATTTCAACATTTTGAACTAATGTGGACAAAGTGAACTTTCTTATATTATAGATCCTTCTTAATAAAAGTTTTTTTTATATTAATCGTTGAATGACTGCAGTGATGTTTTGTCAGACTATTCGGGCGCAGTCTCTGGCAGAACATTTGACAAATCCGATCTTAGTTAAGTGTGCATTGTACGTGTACCATTGTAAATACAGTTTATCCCAATTGATACGATATAATATTGATAAGAATTTTTGTCCTTATCTAACGTTGCCATTCACAAGAACACTTTAAGATAAGTTAGGAAAAGTACCACAAAAGAAATTAAACAACAAGAAAAAAAAAACAGAAAAATAGATTTGTGCTATTGTAAGCGTGCAACCCAACAGGAAATTGCGTGAAATTCCCGGTTTTAACTTACCGCGGCAATACGTATTCCAGAAGGCCTTCTGGGGACGACCCAGCTTCGAACATAACCCGCGAACAATACGCTTACCTACTAAAAGGAGATTATTGGATTCTCGGATTCTAACCTCAACTCCCTTTGGGTTACCACGGCATTAACCAGTACGGAAATGTAAATCAGTAAGGGTACAAAATAAAGTATTTAATAGAAAAAAAAAAAACAAGAAAAAAGGGAGAAACTAAAACACGCAACGGAATTCCACTCATCTTTAATGCTTCGGGGGTGATTATAAGAAACAAAAAATTAATTTTTTGAAATGTATATATGTGACATAGTTATCAATTAAAACAGATCCCAATATGGAGCAAATCTCAGGTTGTTTCTTCTCACTTTCCCTCTCCCGAGGTTTCCCTTTCTACTCCATACAGGTAAACAAACAGGGACATCTTAACCGAGTAGCCAGGATGTCATGGGAGGCCGGGGACGGCAATGGATCAGGTCATCCGATACTTAGGATCAACTTCAGGTGAGTGATGTACGCGATCCCTTCAGGATTAGTGTGAGCCTTTCCTTTTTATGAGTCTCCGTTTCAGGAAGACAGGCACGATTTCTGTTTTGATCATGGTAAGGTGACAGCGGCAGGTATTTCGTGGTACCCACCCCACGCTCTCCACCAATAGCTGAGGCAAGCTAGCGTGCCGCTCTGCAGTCAACGCTGTTACCGAGTGATCTGTCAGCTATGCTGGCAGTCAGGACTTCACGTCCAACTCAATCACTCAACATTGTAATAGTACCATAACAAATAAGGATTCTAAAATGGTACAACACTTGCTACATTATTTCTTAGATTACGGAAAAAAAATATTTTTTCTTCAAGAAACCCAGTTTCGAAAAATTTCTTTTCACCTACTAAAATTGATTCTAGTGTACCCAAAGCTTGCCTTAAGAGCGTAACTTTAAGATTCTAGCTTGAGTGAGACGGAGAGTCATTCCATGAAAAAAACATCTTTACCGCCCAAAAAAAAATCACACGAAAAGTGACAGAAAATCACTCTTCCTCTTCTCCAATCGGCTGCGTTCGGCGCGTATAGACACTCTGTCCATATCGAAAGCAGTCCGCACATACATCATGCCGCTAGCCTCAATGTAGCATACTGCTGCATGCAGTATGCTACGATCATAATAGGGCAGGGTAATCTAG
Source organism: Dioctria rufipes (assembly GCA_963924295.1). NCBI lineage: Eukaryota > Metazoa > Arthropoda > Insecta > Diptera > Asilidae > Dioctria > Dioctria rufipes. Next base: position 139,729,357 of record OZ002744.1, read on the forward strand.
ACCACCTGTGGTCCAGACGACTCTGAAAAATGGTTGACTGAGCTAGCCGGCCTTAAAACATAGGCCTCATCGCTGCGGGCGCCCAATGTGTGACCTGCTCGAGGTGTGACGAATCGGAGGCACATTCCTGAAGTCCCGTCAGTCCTTGACCAGACTTCATCTTCCTCTGTGTTGGGAACCAGAGGTGCACCAACAAGCTGGTAATCTAAAAAATCCGGTCGGCCAGCGTCCCCCTGTCATCCTTCACTGAGACGAGCTGAGGAAACCACGCGGTCAATAACCTAACCAACTGATCGCAGAGCCTCCCCGGTCCTAACATCTCCCTCTGATCTCAGATCAGCATTCGTTCAACGGTGTGTCTCCAGATCGAGTCTTCGGGATTGTAGACTACATGGTAAGGATGTTAACAATACAGGTATTTAAGATTATTTAAGATTTTCAAAGGCATTGTACAAGTGGGTTTCCTACGGCGGTACAGCCTCCGTAGGGTTACCATGTGGGAGGGGCTCTAACGTATTGTCAGGCTAGGGCTTGGGACAAAACGTATCTACTTTCAAGAGGTATACCGGCCGCTAGGCTGGGAAGCTCCTAAGTGACACATTGGCATCCTGTGGTTTACCAGTTAAGCTGGCTGGATGCCTTCACCAGGATTGACATTTTCAATGGATCTACAGATCCTCAGTGAACAGCTGTAGCTATCATGGCTTGATGTCCTTGGCGTGATAGACTCCTATTAACTTCCCCTGCAGATCTTCAAGCTCAAAGGGAATTTCCTTTCTTTAACATAATCCGACAGTTTAAGAATTTTCGTCCTAATTTCGCGCTAATCTTTTGTTGGAAATTACTCTGTATAAAATTTCTCCTATATACCTCTTGACCAATTCTGAAACTGACAGGCTTCGCTCTAAGTAGTCGATAGGGTGAGAAGCCAGTTGCTTGGTAGATAGAACTCATGAGGGAGCTAGCTATATGGCTCAGCTTCTCATCCCACTTGGTGTGGTCCTTCTGGATGTATGCCCTAATCCCTGCCAATAGAGACCTGTTTACTAGCTTTGATGCATTGGGTTGCGGCGAATAGACTGCCGTTCGCAAGTGTTTGACACCATATTTATTCAGCAGTCTGGCGAACTGAGCAGAGCAAAACTGGACTCCATTGTCAGAGAACATCGTCTCCGGAACTTCGAACACATGGAATATTTCGGTCTCGATGAATTGACATACATTAAGAGGAGTCAGTACTCAACAAAAGTTTCAATTTAGATACCAGCGAACCTGTAGGTAATAAAATTTTCTATACGTAGGTTTGTGTCCTGAAAGTGAGAAAATTCATATAAAATTAGCCTAGACCTAGACCACAGCACATTAGAGACAACTACCGCAAAAGACAGAAACCCGATATCCGACAAAACCATACAATTTAAGACGAAAAATGAAAATTTGCAGTTCACATAAATTGAAAACTTTTAACGAGATTTACTCTCCCTTTTGCTTTGTATTGTATTGTATTGTATTGCAATTTTTTGTCGGTGAAATGCCGGGAGAAAAAACAAGTACTATTAGAGTCAAATAATTATAAAAAGCGCCACTAAAAATGAAAGAAACTCGACGTTATTTGCTAGATCTAGGCCTTATTTTTCTAAAACAGTCACAATTTAAAGAAATGAGAATACCTACCCACAGGAATTTGATTTAAAAGACTTCAAGTTTTACCATTTTTTTACAAGTTTCCGAGCTAATATCTCCATTCCAAAACCCTTTTTTTAATTTTTGCCGACGTTATTTACTAGACCTCCTCATTACCTTTAATTTAAGATATGAATCATTATTCTGCTACAAATAGTTTGCCAGAAATTCGCATTGAAAAATGTATGAAAATTGCAAATATTGGTACTGACTGACTCTTAAGAGTAGAAGCCTGTTTGAGAATCGGGAATTTGGAGAAGTGGTCAAGGATTATTAGTATACAGACGTTTCCTTTCGTTGATCTGGGGTATGGACCTAGAAAGTCGACGTACAGCTTTTGCCAAGGTCTTTCTGTCACAGACTGCGCTCCCATTGGTGGTCTAAGAGTAGTATTGGGGGCTTTGATTTCTTTACACACGTCACAGGCGCCTACCTAGTTTCTGACATCGACTGCTATTCGTGGCTAGTGTAGGGGTCTTCTTAAACGTTCCAGTGTTTTCCCTATACCTCCGTGAGAAGCTAGTGGCGGATCATGTGCTCTTGAAACAACGTCGGAGACAAGCCCTCGTGGAATCCAAAGCTTCCAAGTTTCTTCTTCCTGAATCGGATCGCCTGTTCTCGGAGCAATCCGAATATAGACGAATTCATACCTGACACAAAGAACTGGTAATTTATCAGAAGCTGATTCTTCTGCCTTAGCTCCTCATATTCCAACGAGTTGAAATATGGAGAACAGACCGTGAGCGGCGACGTTCAGGCTTCCTCTTCGGTGTTCAATGGTGAAGTCGAAACCTTGAAGCTGCAAACTCCACCGAGCAAGTCTACCGCTGAGGATCAGCCATTTCGAGCTCGCATCATTAGTCACTATCTTAAACGGCATGAGTTCTATGAAGGGCCGGAACTTCTGTACACTTAAGATCGCTGCCAAACATTCCTGCTCTGTGACTGTGTAATTTCGCTGTGCTGAATTCAACTTTTTCGAGACGTAGGCTATCGGCTTCTCGTGGCCATCGTCATCTAGTTGTAACAGCACTCCACCAATACTTTGTTGGCTCTCATCACACTGGATAACGAATGGTTTGGTGAAATCCGGGCTCACTAGAAACGGAGCAGAGGTAAGCTTCTGTTTCAACAATTCCAGAGACGTCTGGGCTTCGGGCGTCCATTGGAATTGACTGGGATTCTTTAAGGTGTCCGTAATGGAGGCAGTTAGATCAGCATAGTTCAGAATGAATCGTCGATACCATCCCGCCATACCTAGTAGGCGGCGGGCCTGCCGAACAATTTTAGGTGACGGGTAGTCAACTATGGCTGAAATCTTATTCGGGTCAGTTCTCATTCCTACTTTTTCGACAATAAAACCCAAGTATTTTGTCTCTATAATACAGAACTTACTCTTCTCAACGTTGATAGTGAGGCCAGCTTTCCTCAAACAATCCGCTACATGGGATAGTAACATGAGATGAGAGTCAAAGTCTGATGACAGTATTAATAGATCGTCTAAGTAGATGAGAACATTCTCACGAATATCGAACGGGATGACTTTGTCCATAAGGCGGCACATCGTTTGTGGAGCGATGCACAGACCGACTGGCATCACTGTGTACTGATAGAGAGGATTAACAGGTACCGTAAACGCGGTCTTCTCTCTGGAATCAGCGTCTAGTGGGATCTGCCAAAAAGCGTCTTTGAGGTCCAGGCTTGTGATGTAGTTTGCCGGAGGAAGTCGACTCAGAAGCGCATCTATCTACGGCAGCGGATAGGCGTCCTTCTTAGTAACGGAGTTGACCTTACTGGCGTCAAAACAAAGCCGGACCTTTCCAGGCTTCCTCACTAATAGGACTGGAGAGCTCCAAGGACTCTGGCTCTCCTCTATCACATCCAACGATAGCATCCGTCGCAATTCAGCATCCATCAAATTCTGTACTGCCGGTGAAATCGGATAAAACCTCTGTTTTATCGGAGTCGCGTCATTCGTTTCAATCTTATGACTGACAAGCGATGTTTTTCCTAAGCCTAAAGAGGCGTAAGAAGGAAAAAGCTGTTTAGTAGCCTCTAGACGTTGTTGCTCTAGAACAGAAAGAACATGTCCGTCGGTCCCAGGGGTAGCTATTAGACTTGGTGTCACTTCTGCAACTATACCCAGGACATCTGGAGCCAACCCAAATAGACGCCAGAAGTCTATTCCTAGATATAGTGCCTGTGTGAGCACAGAAACCACGTAAAAACGCACGTTTTGGGTCTTACCACGGAAAGTGATGTCCAAGTTCACATGACCATGCACAGTCGTCATGGCACCATAAGCTACTTGTACCTGTGTCCGATACCTCTTCCATTCGACCTCTGCTTCTGCAAGCTTCGCTAGAGCTCCCTGGCCTAGAATACTGACAGTGGCACCACTATCAAGTAATCCAGTCTCAATTCGCCCGAGTAGTCTTACTTCGGTATACGTCGAATGTCGTGTGGAATCGACACGGAAATGTGTGCCAGTTTCTTTCTTTCCTGTCTCATTCGTCGACAGTATTCCCGCCAACGAACGGTCGATCGTTTCTTTCTTGTTCTAAGGTCCAGGTCAAGATATATAATTTCAGCTAGCTCCGCCACCAAAGAGAAGATGCGGTCTCTCGCCGCACTGTAATTCCGCAGACACGTATGATACGGCGTCAGCGGATGCAAAACAGGCTCACGCCCACTCGTCATAACAGAGCTTGGTGGCTGTTTTAATATAGTAACGGCAGGAGGCCGAATCTTCTGCTCAGTAACATTGCCAGCTAAAAGTGCCGTGGGTGTTATCGGGACGTCAAACATTAAAGACTCTTCCAAAAAAAGTGTCTAGTAGTGTCATGGGCTCTCTATAGGTGGAAACGGGAGCTTGAAGATCTGCAGAGAAGTCAATTAGATTCTCTGTCTCTATCCGTGAATTATCATTGACGTTGGGACTGTCTAAGGGATGGTTACTATCACCAGAATCACTGAGTGATATTAACGGACAGTCTAACGTCTGTTCGATGGGATCTATTAATTTAGCGGATTGGTTTCCCTGCTCCGCGATTGTTCTGGAGTTGTTGGCGCTGTGGTCAGCCTGGATGTCATACTTGGTCGAGAAGAGGTGTTGTGATTCCCGACCCGCTTCAAGTTTTTCTGCAGGCATTGTCTACAGTTTGGTTTGAATACGTTTTTACGTCCGCACCCGTAACAGAATATTTGTCTTTCTTGTAGACAATCCTGGTAATAGTGTCCTTGCTGGTCACAATTCCAACAAGTCACCGTTTTTCTGTCTGAGATGGCTGCTACCTCTGCAATGTTGGTGTCAGTCACAAGCATTTGCGACTGTTCCTCAATCTCGCTAATACGAGGAGTACGGTAAGAGTTCATACCACTAGCAGTTGCAATTCGCAGCTGCGTATTTTGAATCTGTGTTACCAACATCCGCAGTTGACCCATGGTGTGAGAAGGGTGCAAGCAGATTTTGTTTTGTATGTCAGGAAGTAGATTTGCTTTTACAATCTCAAGAAATTCTGGCTCTGGAATAGAATTTAGTAGTTGGTCCCACAGCTCTACCAGATTTTGGTGGTACTTCGCGAATGATTCCCCGAGTTTTTGTTTGCGCGACATCAGCTGGACTCTGACTTTCAGGTCGTCCTTTGGAACTCCCCATTCACCTAGCAGCCCGTTCCTGACATATTCCCACGTCGGCGTCGGATTATGTCTTAATAGAGACCAGTACCAGTCTTTAGCTGGTCCTGTCAACAGGGCGAACATGTGCTTGATCAGTAAGCCGAAGTCTCCTTCTAACGAGGAAGAAGTCAGTGCTTCCACTCTGAAGATGAACTCATCTATGGATAATTCAGAATTATTTCCGTTATATGACAGGTTACATCTCCTGATAGGACTGCTTGAGCGTCTATGCCAGGAATAGTTATGAGCTTGTTGGCCTGAAGGTGGTGGTGCCGGAGGTGCGAAAGCTAATGGAGGCGGTGGGAAATGTCTAGGTTGTCCAGCTGGGAGCGAATGTCTCTGACGCGGATCTCTAGGAGTCCCTGCAGAGTCTCTGGGTGGTTGAGCTCGATCTCCAAAAGGAAGTGGTGTCGGACGAGACGCGTCCGCTTGCCGAATAACATCAGCGACCCGTTGCTGGACATCTGTAATCTCAGCTAGCACCGCGTGCATACTTTGAGAGATCGCTGGAGACTGGAATTGATCCTGTCGGTGTCTATAAAGCCTTGCCCCGAAGGTGCAGGTGACAGACTACTTTTCCTAGAGCTGTTCTGTGATATGGGTGCTGAACGTAACCCAGGAGATAAGGATCTATGACTAGGCTGTGGAAGTGTCGGTGGAGGCACGTTGAACTGTAAAGGTTGCTGTGGAGGATCTGAACTCCGTGCCGAGTGGGATACCTCTTCAGGATCGCCCCAGTATAAGCAACGAAGTCATGCTGAATGAGAGGATCTCTGCAGTTTGGATAGCTTGCTTGTGCATTTATCCATTCTCGCAGACATGCCCTATGGAATATGTGCCCACAAATGGTGGCTACAGGCTTCTTCTTGGCAGACCAGTCTTCTTCTTGACAAATGGTACACTGGTCTGGCCTTGGTATAGGAGCATCACCCGGAGGTGGTGTGCGGAAGGTCGCCATGGTGAAATTTCGAACGTTTCCCCAGGAACAGCAAAAATGTGGCTCTATTTCAATCAAAAAGATCAGACGACGAAAGGCGTGAACATTGATTTCAAAAAGTAGAGTTAAGCTAAGTAAACAATAAGCACATCCACCCAATGATACTGAGGGCCGTAAGTATATCAGTATCCCTTTGCTGACCTGGAAAGAGAGGAGTAGCGGACCTGGTCGACCCTCACATTAAGAGGCCTCCGGGAGAGTGAGAGGAGAAATGAAAAATACTCACGGCATAGTTACGTTATAATCGTTATAATAATTTCTATTAGATAATTCCAACAAAATACAAATTTTTTTTGCTACATTCAGTCTAATAATGATATAAAGTAAATTCAACAAATACTAAATTATTTCGTTACATTCGGTCGAATAATGATATAAAGTAAATTCAACAAATACTAAATTATTTCGCTACATTCGGTCGAATAATACTATAAATTAAAATATTGTATACCTCGAGAAGGGAATCCAACAAAAACCGAATTACTTTGCTAACATTTTATATATAACGAGAAAGGAATTCAACAAAATACTGTATTACTTAGATCCCTTCTGACCAATCTGGGCGGATCTTCAATCAATATAAATATATATGTATATATATGTTTCAAAACGGTTAATTAAACATAAATTGTCACTGTACGCACGTTTGCTATCCAGGTGATTATGCAAATGTATATATCTACAATAAAGTTTTTGTTTCCTATTCATATTCTTGGTTACCTAAATAAGGGTATGACAAATCTCCTGTTTCTTAATTAAATAAGTGTCTTTTGTTTTGTATTCATTTTTAGACATGGCCGATAAGAACCATTACCACGTAATAAAAATCAATGCAATATGTGCAATCTAAAATCAATATGATGTATTCAAACAAAAATTTGGCAGTAACTTACATTTGGTTGATGTTGTTGGTAGTCCATCGCAAAGGCGCCTCCGTGATTGTCCAGTCATACCACTATTGAAACGATTATGGTTAAAATGTTTAATTTCCGTATTGTATTATTGTTCCAAAAGGGAACCTCATACTCGTGATATCTGCTGGTCAAACTAATCTCTAAATTATGCAGTCTTTATAGCTTAATTTTAGTTGAAGAAGTTCGCTCGGACCATTTCTATGTCACTGAAGGGTGATGTTCGATGAAAAACCAGAGGTGTAATGACTCCTCATAGAAACTTAGAAATTTAAGTCACAAACATTCCCACAAGACAGAAACTCGCAGCTAGAATTTTCTTTCAGTTAGGCAAAATCTAAAGTCGCCGCAGCGTACTATACAGCTTGTTACGTTATCAGGAATCTTTTCGTTACAAAACTGTGCAGCAATTGACAACAATTGCCTTGGTACCTCGTTCAGCAGTCTCCGACCAGGAAGCTCATGCTCAGGGAGAACGTGCCCTCTCTGGATAGATTACAAGTATCGTATTTTTTATTATTTTAGTTGCGGACAACGAGCCAAATGATTAGGTTATTTTCTAAGTAATTGAAAAAAAAAGATACAAATTGCGTCACGAATTGTAGTAGCAGTCAGGTTATCTCGATTCAATAGCAGGGGTATTTACAGCCAAATTTTTCCTCCTCTCGGGGTTCACGCTCGTCTTTCCACCAACGTGCGAAGACTCAGCCACTAACGTGGTAAATTTTTAGGTTATGCGTGTGTCGATTTAGCAATCTCACAGAAGCACGCCACGGGCCAATTTTCTCGTTCTTGGGTTTAGCTGTCGCCAACTTTTTACGATGCACTAAGCAATCGCTTGTCTGGACACACAACTTTTATATCTCTTCAAAAACTTCTTTTTGCAGTATCAAAATTTCTGTCCACCATTCACTATGTAACTAGACTCTCTTGACAGGAAGTGTCAAACTCTCCTTTTTCGTCTTTATTCACCTCTGTTTTGTTTTCTTCTTTTACCGGTAGATGTCAGCCGAGTAACTAGCAATTTTTATGGTGCATTCATATGCGACCATAACAACTTTACGAGCACTTCAAAAATACATTGTGAAACTTTTTACAGCAAAATTTTTGATTGTGTCTGGCACAGATGTGAGCATCGCATATTATAACTTCCATGCCACGCTAAATGTGTTTGGGGAATGTAACTCCACATACACCATAATAATATCGTGGATACCAACTTAATAAATCTGAGAAAGCATTACGGCTCAACTTACAGATCTGCGTAAGTTACGTGATCTCTCCCCTACTATAATTTACATTTCACAATATACGTAAAAAACTTACATTATTATATGAAATATGAATATGTGAAATATATAGTGAAAAACGCAATTTTTATATGGCAACCTCATGAAGGAGATACCCGATTTGTCCCATTTTCGAACATAACTTTTAGTTATTTTTTTTGCAAGATTTCAGCTGTATACGCGTTCTCGAGTTATCATGACAAATAGAGGTACAATCAGACGGATGGACGGACAGACGGACATGCAAAAATCAAAATAACTATTAATATTATTCGTGAGTGTCCAACCCATTTTGTATTATTTCTGTGTATTACAAACGGAATGACAAACTTAGTATACCCTATAATTTCACCTAGGATATAACAAGCAAATTTTTTAAACAAAATCAATATTTATTATCTTTTATCAAAAACACGCGTTCTTCATTCTTAGAATTTTTGTTTTGTTCCAGGGATCTCTAGTATCCTATAGTTTGTTTGGATGGTTACCCTAAGCTGTGAGGTTCCATTGGGAGTTTCACAAACTACTAAGACTTTCTTAAAAGAAGTGAAAATTGGAAGTGCGTCTTTTTAAAATGTTATTTCTTATTCGTTAAAGGTCGACACTGTACTAGAAGATGTTATAACAAACCAAGCAGTTGGAGAATTTTTTATTGATATTAGTGTGTCAGAACCACAGAAGGTTGGAGATGGTATGGGATCGTACTTGGCATATAAGTATGTTTTTTTTTGTATAAAATGTAGTATGTAGTATACCGTTTTAAATATTTGTTTACAGAATCACAACTCGGACTAATTTGTCAAAATTAAAGAAAAACCAATTTAGCACAATGCGAAGATTTAGCGATTTTCTTGGATTGCATTCAATTCTTTTAGGAAAATATATAAGAAGTGGAAAGATAATACCTCCGGCTCCAGAGAAGAATATAATTGGTAAGATCTTATTGTACAAAATACTTAACATTCTTATCCTAATTCGCTTTCAAAATATTAAGTTACTTTAAAATGTAATGCTGATTTATTTTTCTTATAACTGAAAGGGGAGGGGGACATGATTCAGTTTTAGAAAAATAGCACGCAGATAACATCTTGGTAAATTTATAGTAATGAAAAATACCAAATTATCAAATAATTTAGAAACAAATACACAAATTCCATTTTGCTATGACAAATTATCCTATCCACTCTTTATCTATAACAATTTATCCAAAACAATCAATTTAATGTTTGCCTTTAAAAATATTTTTTATCAACAAAAACGATGTGTAAAAACGAGTGTTTTAATACTAAGGTTTATTATTTTTGTAAAACAAAGTGGTGATTATAAAGAGTTTAGAGCGAAATTCATGAAATAAGTTAAATCTATATTTTTATAAAAAATTAATGTGTTTGGTATTTTAAATACAAACGAATGCAGTTTGCAAGGGCTCTTACGTATAATAACTAATATGCAACCCACCTTTGCTGATTTTATCGCATATTTTCTTAATTCTGTTCGACATTGATATGTATTTCCTTTTCAGTGGGAACTGGTCCTTATGAAAAAATTTACGTATTACTAGCTCATTTTTTGATTGCTTTGCCATAGACGAATAGGAAATTTTCCGAGCGGATTTCTTTTCCTATGTTCCTTGAAAGAAGTTTGTCAACGCCTTCGTTTTTATCTATAAAAACTTCAGAAATAATATTTTTTTATATTGATATACAGGCTGTTCTCTTGGAAATGATTCATATTTAGTATATCGATAGGGCGTTGCTTTCTGAGTAAAAAGTTCTGTTATACCATATGAAAATACTGAGTCCTTTAAGACATATTCGAGCTTTACTGTTCATTGCATTCTTCAAGTTAGACTTTCACTGAAGCTGTTGTAACTTTTGAAATATTTACTCAATAGGATTTTTTTTTTTTTTAAATTTGCAATAGGTATTTATTTAGCTTTCAAAATAAAATAAATACTTAGTGAGTTATGTTAATACACAGAGAATTAAGAGCCTTCAAAGACAGAAATCTTGAATTGGAATCCTGAAATTTTAAGTATTCACTGATTTTGTACGAAAACTAATGCTTTGACAAACCATTTTTTTTTCAATTATTTAGAAGCCTTTGATTAAGAATACAACAACTGTTGTCGATAATTTCATCAACTTGCCTCTTAAAAATTTCCAACTTATAAATATCATTAGGGTGCTTAGGGAAGAAGAAGATCTGTGTGTCAATTTTTGTCCCCTCCGTGTTCAATTTGTTTTGTGTATTTATTTGTAATCGCTTTTTTGTGTGTAACCAGTTGTTAATTTTGCTTGTTTGTTTTTTGCTTTTTCGTCTGGTTTTGCAAATATTTTTCTTTTGTATTCTTTGTGACCGCTTGCTGTGCGGATTTTTTTTTATCCACTGCTTGTGCTCTTAGTTAATCATTTTCTGTGCTTCAGGCTACTGATACAGTTCATTTAATAATTACAGGCATTTTTTGGTTATATTTGGTTGTTTATCATCTCCATTTTAGTTTGATCGCCCTCCGTCAGTCAGAATTCCCACCACTGTGATAATCTTCGCAAGCAGCAGCCGCACCAGAGGAAGGGATTTCATGTGCGCCTACCCGCTGCTACTCCTACTTCGAGTGCCTCAGCTGTTATGGTTATAGGTAACGCTGGGAGTCAATGCTCTGATAACACCATTTTAAGACCTATATCTGTTTCCGCGGTATAGAATGATACTCCATTTATGTGGTACTGCTACTTCGGAATATTGGTTTAATCTGCGAGGGATGAAATGTTCAATTTTATGGACGTAACAAACAGTATGAAGTTGATTCATCAAATCCAATGAAGCCTATCGGTGTATTGTTGTCCCTTTTAGAACAGTTCCAAAGCCTTCGAGTGTTTTCGTCACCCGTTTCTCTCCAGAATCGTTGTGTGAGAACACATTGAAGTATCTGAAGTCTAAAAATATCACAGCTGATGGTATTTCTTGTCGTAAGATTAGTGAAAGCTGTAAACTGGTTGCATCCTTTGTTTTAACCGTCTCAGAAGATGTGCAGGACAAGTTATTGGATCCCACATTTTGGCCCTCTGGCACGTTTACTAAATTGTTTTTACTTTTCGGGCGCCAACCGAGAAATGAACCTCAAATAAGCAGTGATATACCAAAAAACTCAAATTGCTCTTCCTTTACTATCAAAACTTAAGGAAGATTCGTACAAAAACTGCACAAAACTTCCAAACGTCCGCTGCGTATTGTTTCGATATAGTTTTACTGAAACTTGGCTGTATTATGGCCTATATTCCTCCATACTCCATAAATATTGTTGATGGCAAAGTATAACGACGAGGTCTGCAGCCATGAATTATAGCCGCCAAAAATCAGTCTCTTGTCCAAATCCAGTCCCGTGAAGAGCAGACTTGGAAAATAAGGAAAAGCAACAAAGAACCGCGCTCCTTAAGTTATGCTCGTGAATACTTATCTGAAGTAGGTTAGTCTGCTCCCTGTACTTCACCTAAGCGATATGTATGTATAGCACTGTTCTGAGAGCATGTACACAAATTGATTAGTAGAACACTTACTACGAGATGGCGTTAAACCTTCAAATTATTATTGACATTAAATAGCGTCATACAGAAAAATCAAAAAGACCGTTCGTACAAAATTGTTATCAATTCCAAAAATTTATAACAAAAGAGATTGTTGCTAAAACTGCAACTGCAACTGATGAAAGTGCAAAAGGCATTTCGTATCAAGCAAGAACTTAATACTCTTCAGTACGGCTAGTTCTTGCTTGGCGTATATGCCTGGAAAAGGCCAAGTTGACCTCACTTATAAACACTCAGTTAAAATTCTGAGTGTGAATTATATAAGGCGAAATACTAAAAGTATTTACTTTGTACTCAGCAGTTTAGCCCTAAGCGGAACTAGACAAATTCATACAAAAAAATCAAAACGACTTTTCGTAGAAAATTATTATCAATTAAAAAAATTGATAACAAAAGAAATTGTTGCTAAAACTACAAGTGATGAAAGTGCTTAGGCTAAACTGCTGAGTACAAAGTAAATACTTTTAGTATTTCGCCTCATATAATTCACACTCAGAATTTTAACTGAGTGCATATAAGTGAGGTCAACTTGGCTTTTTGCAGGCATATACCGCAAGCAAGAACCAGCCGTACGGAGTTCTTGCTGATACGAAATGCCCTTTGCACTTAAATAGCGTAATCGATAAAAAAATGACAGCACATAGAAAAAACAAGTAAAAAAGCTAGAATTGGTCTAAGACCAATTCTTATGATACCCTAGATGAATGCAAGTCCGTGTACAAATTTTCAGCTCTCTAAGTATACGCGTTCTCGAGTTATCGTGCGCACAGACAGACAGACGAACGGACGGACGGACATGCAAAAATCAAAATAACTTTTAATATTATGCGTGGCGTCCAATTCATTTTGCTCTACCATCATTATTTCGAGGTGTTACAAACGGAATGACAAACTTAGTATACCCCTATAGATTTCATCTAGGGTATAAAAAGCAGCGCGAATATCGTAATATAAGAAGATAAACAAATAGGTTGCCACTGAGCTCAGTACCACTTGTAGCTAATAACATATCATCACCGATGACCTGATGGTGATGTGCGTATTTACCAGCAGAGTCGCCTGAAACTGATTTGCGACAGTCAAATAAACAAGAGTTGGCGTAGGGAAGCGTTACGGTAGATCCGGGTTCGAGACTGTGAAGTTCGTGTGGAAAGTTTTTTTCTCAATTCCCCCAGATTTCCTTTAACTTTTTTTTTCGACTATTGATGAAAACCAACCGTAGGGCCTTAAATTCCAATTAGATAACTAGAAGGAAGAAAAAAAAAGCTTTAGAGTTAGTTAAGGAGCAAATCGAAGGTGATCAGCAAATATGCCCCCTAGTCAAGTTAGCTGAATTTGGGCTTCCTAGCATGCTGACATCTAGTCGGGGGAGACAACTTGCCTAAATTAGGATCCGTCTGGTAGCCAAAATGTCCTATAACGAAGAAGGAGATTAGAATCGAATGTTCTAGATGTCCATAATGACGCGCTGGTTAGTTGAGCTAGCAGAATAGGCTACGGTATCGCGATCACTCTAAGTGAGGTGGCCAAAGTGAAAAGTGAACCAAGTTCAAGTTAAGTGGCAATCGTGGTATTCGGGTTCTGCGTTAAAAGATAAAAAAAAATATACATATATATATGTGGTAACACTGAACGCGCTAACCACTTTACACAACCCTGTTTTTTCTGACATTTGACAAGATGATAAAAGCTCAGAGGAGACGCCATTACGATGTAACATATTAAACAGAAAAGACGCGATTACGATGTAACCTATTAAACAGTGAAGACGTGATTACGAAGAACCAGATTGATAATTATACTTACCTTTTTTTGCTTTAACTTATCTTTTGTAAATACTTTCATTTGTCGTATATTAATCAGTAAAGTCATAGTACGTAGTTTTCCAATGTAATGAATTTAATTCGTGTAAAATAAAATAGTGGCATCGTGAATTTTAACCACACAAATCATTTTGTCACCAATTTCATTCGTTTTATTTGGAAATCCTACATATATATATATTTTTTTTAATAAAAAGAAAGAAAAAAAATGGAGAAAAATCCTAATAAAACCCACACTTAAAATATTGCGATGCAAAGGGAACCCAGTCACGGAGTGCGAATCAGTGATGAAGAGTGATTAAGGTTCAAGACATAACCGGCCACCTGGGAATCGAACAGAGGCCACGAAGAGGCAAGGGGATAGGGGGAGAGTCGAAGACCCACGCATCCCGGATCGCAAGCGCGACGCTCCAACCTAAATGGGCATGTGGAGGCTGACTAAGTCCTTACTGTAGAGACCGAGGGTGCCATCCAGTCATCCAGAGCCATCAGCTGGATCCCCGGTCCCCCCCCCCCCCCCCCAATTTAAATTTCGGTCCAGCAGCACTAATTACGCTCCCAGTTATAAGACCGAGCGCCTAGCCTCACCTATCAATTACCTCGAGGGATCCAATTAACGCAGCTAATTAACTACCTTGATCTACTAAAGAAACCAAAATCACAGAGATAACAAAACAAATTAAAAGAAGAATATTATAATTTGAAACCGAGCTGTCTGTTAGGCGAATTAGTGAATTGAGAAAAGTTTCGTGTAAAAGATAAAATTTACTATATATATTTTTTAATTATAATTTGTTTGTGCAAGAAAGTATATAACAAGAACTCAGCTATTATCTCTTTTTTTTTAGAGTAATTTAAATGAACCTTGTTTTGGCATAGTTACGTGAAGATAAAAACAAACAAAAAAACGACACGAAGCCTATAAACCAGAACAAATTTTTTCCTTTAACTATATTGGATTATTTTACATATGCATGCAAACATATATACCTACATATAAAAACATATTTATTTTGGATTGAGTAAGAGTCGATTGAGTATCTTCGGGACATAGTCCGTAGGGTACAGCGAAAACGCAATAAAATATAGGAAAGCAGACGCCCTCATGCACAGGGAAATAAAAATTGCGAAGAAACAGGCCTGGCAAGACTTTGCCGGAAGCATAAGTGCCTCACATTTTCCCCAACACTCGAGCAATAATCAGCACGTACCAACTTACAGAAACCTTTTGAGGCGGTGCGGGAGTTCATGTCCCGCACCCCCTACACCCCTAGAAGATCCCTTTTCCATCCTGGAAATTAAAGAAGCTCTGAATTCGTTCCATAGCTCCACTCCAGGTCTAGACAATATCTCCTTCGGCATTATCGAGCAAGCGCCTAGAGCCTAGAAAAATAGAGCAGCAGGACTCTTCAACCAAGTCCTCAATCAGCGCGGATTTCCACAAGCTTGGAAACTTGGCGAGATTCGTCCCATACCAAAGGCAGCAAACCATACCCCACTCTCATCCGAAACTAGACCTATCTCACTCCTATCGACACCATCCAAAATCCTAGAAAAGCTACTAGCAAACAGGCTGTCCTGGTTACTAGACAGCAAGCTGCTGCCTACCGTTACAAGCACAGACCTGGCAGAGGGACGCAAACCCTTCTTCAGGAATTGGAGCATAACCTGGCATGCGCTCTCTCTAGACGACAGCACACAGTATTGCTCTCCATCGACCTCGAGAAGGCATTTGACAGAATGCCCAAACAGGCCGTGCTCACTCAGCTGGAAAAATGGAAAGTAGGCAATAAAGTCGTTAAAGCAGTTAATTCCTTCCTCTCGGATAGTAAGATCAATGTCAGAGTTGGTGGACATTTCTCCATCACACACCACCTTCAAAATGGTCTTCCGCAAGGATCACCTCTCTCTGTCCATCTCTTAATATCTACATTCATTCACTCTCAGAGCGCCTAAATAACACCCCGGAGCTGCTATTCCATTTTTACACAGACAACATCATCTGTTATGCCTCAGGCGAGGCTCCGTTCGGAAATCACGTGCTCAAAAAAGCACTCCAAGCCATCTCTGTCTGGGCGACATGAACGGAGCTAAAAATATCCACTAGTAAACTGGAAGCACTGCATGTCTGCAGACGAAGAAAATGCACGACGGAAAATTTCTCGAGTGAAGTTGCCTTCACCCCCTTCTCAAGGAACTCAAAATTCTGGGACTTATATTCTTACACAATCTCAACTGGAACAAACAAGCGGCAAATCTGACTGCGTCGACTCGTGCGAGGAACAACCTTCTCAAAGTCATCTGACCCCTCGACACAGCCACGAAAATTGCTAAACAGCTAGTAATGGGAAAGATTAATTATTGCCTCACGGTATACTACGGTTTTCTAAATAAAAAGAACATCTCCAGAATACAATCTGCACTAAACTCAACTACCAGAATGCCCTCGGTGCTCTGTGTACCACCCCAATACAAAGTCTCCAAATTGAATTCGTCTTCCAATCTTTCATCCAAAGAAGAGAGGACATTACAGGGAATCTCTTCTTCAAAACAATTTATCACCAAAACGCCCCCTTACGCTCAATTGTGCTAGACATCCTTTCGGCGAGCTGCTCAGGGTTTTTACAGACGAGATGTGCTAATCGCACCCGTTTTGGCCTACTTCGACCATTTCTAACCATTCCATCATCCCTCAGAATTCTCCCTTTCTCTCCGCATACCCTCAATCATGTAGAAGAAGCTCTGCCTTAGGTTGTGCCCTTCAATCGTATCATCTGCAATGAACGAAAATACGAGCATCTGGGCAAGCCGAGAAAAATCAGACTACTACCATAGATTGAATGCAGACAGAAGCATTTACACGGACGCCTCCAAAAATGATGATGGAGTTGCACTTGCCTTTTGCTCCACCAGCGACCCAAGACTCAATCCAACTGAGACTTAAACTGCCAGCGTAGTCTGACGTTTTCACTGCGGAGTTGACGGCTGTCTAGGAAGCGGCCACATACATGTACATATTTATTTAAGGCTATCAGGTACTGTTAAAGTTCGCACAAAATAAAATGTAAACTTTAACGCTAAAACTAACTACTACTAATCTTACATATTCACCCGGTTGTTGAGTAACGGACGTGCACTATGGACTGTGAGGGTCCCAGAGTTAGGAAATAAATTTAAGTAAATGAAATTGGAGTCCTAGATTTGTAAGCAAACAACTATCACCTAAAATTCAAGAAAAAATTAATAATGAAATATAAAACAATACAATAACAAATGAAATATACACCTCAAACAAATATACAAGCAGCCTTCAGCTTAGCATATAAGATAGACACAGGAAAAAAACTCTTTTAAGAATGATAATATAGATAATAGCTTCTTTCATATGAAACGTACAACCAAAATGTAATACACTAAAAAAGCATTACTAGTCTCACCTGTCAAAAGCAAAACACGCCCAATATTATCCTAAGTTGCCCAGATGGCCAAGTAGCCGTGGGCCATATACTTTAGGATACAATAGGCTTAGGCTTTAGCGCTAAGTAATGTATTCGAATGTGAAAATAATAATAATAATAAATTTATTTTTGTGGTTGATACTTGCATTGTATCGATATAAAAAATCATGACCAAGCAGGTCGTCGTATGAGAGGTGTTATGGTCGTAGCGTATTGCATATAGCAATATGCTACACGTACTGAAACGTGTAGGCGGCTGCGTCAAGCATAAAAAAAAAAAAAAAAAAAAAAAAAACTGAACGCACTCCGACCGAAAGAAATACATTTCCTCAAGCTGCAAATGACAGGCTGGTGATGACAAGGAAGAAGAAGACCACTTTTCCTGTCGTATTGCTCGAACAAGTACGTGTGTGAAAGACATCCAGGAGAAACTTTTTGATCATCGCAAATCTGCGAAGACATCCTGCCAAAAAAAGGTAAAATTTTCGCATTCACATCGCTAGGACAAATCAAATAAATCAAATACCCTAGGAATTTCCGAGTGGTGAAGGACAGGATAAAATTAATCTGACAAGATCGATAAATTTTCACTAGATTTCGCTTGAAATCGTGGTAGTATAATTGAACGGTTGAACAGGAGTCTTGGTGGATATTCAAGATCATATACGACTGCTTTTTAAAACCTGCAATTGAAAGAAATCAGGATCGTCCAAATTCATCCCGACAATACCGAAAAAGTACATGGGGGAAACCTCATACGGATTCAATTTCCCGGTCTCATTCTAAGAGATTTAATAGAAACGAAGAGTTTGCGGCAGAAGATGTGAGAGCAGAAGGAGCTTTCGTTTTAGGGAAATCTAAGACTATTCAACGAACTAGGCATACAAAACTCTGTGTACATCATCCTATCATTGTTAAGCAAGTGACACATGGCAAAATACGAGTAATTTGCATATCTTACTAGAATTTATTGCCCACGGAGAACTATTTACCCAAATCTGTAAATCCTCGTATGAGCTCATTCGTCTATACATAGCAGAAAGATCCCTTGCCAGTGACTTCCTCTTTACACAACGTCGGAGTCACCTGGTGAGATGTTAAACCAGGAAAAATCTTATTATCAGTCGCATACCATATAAAAAGTGCAGACTTTGTTATGGATGTATGTTGAGAGTGAATGGTCAGGACGTGAAGTCCAAACTGCCAGCATGAGCTGACAGATCACTCGATGACAGCGTTAGTACAGGGCGGCACGCTAGCACCTCGGCTAAGGGTGGCGGAGAGTGTGGGGGAGTTCCCGAAATAACCTGCTGCTTGTCACCAACCATAATCAAAAGAAAGATTTTCGTGCCTACATACGAAAGCCTGGCACTCACTCAGTCCTGAAGGGACCTTTACGTCACTTACCTGCATTCCCATGAAGGCGCAGATGGCATGCCTTCTTGGCCAAGCCCCATCCTCCCATTGACTTTGGGTGGCACAATCGTCCAAAGTCCCTTAATTGACCTGTAAAGAGATCAAACGAGACTAGACCACCGTCATCCCACGTGTGAGGACCTCAGGATGGTGAAGGAAGAAATGAGAAAAAATCAACTCGCCATTACGTTATAAATTCATTCTGTCTAGCAAAGTACTTTAATCAGTTCTTTTAATAATAAAATTTCACAAGTTCTCATCCATACATGATGCTAGACCTATTTTAGGTACACTGAGCATTGTTCGAATCTAAACTTAATTATGCAAATACATTGTGACAATAGGATCTAACTAAAATAGACACTTAAGCGACAAGATCATATGATAGCGGACGTCATAGTTGCCTATATGTTTAACTCTTCAGAAGGAAAGAGCAAGATGGCCCGTGATGCCAGACGAACGACGATAGACCTTCTAATTCAATTATTTCAAAATTTGTGGTGCTAAAGTTCAATTTCAATAATCCAAAACTAAGGTAAGTACGAATAATACTAGCACCTGTTTATGGTATTAATCTTATAAGCTAATGAAAATTGAGTTCAATAGTCCAAAACTAAAGTAAGTAAATCTTTAAGAAAAAAAAAAAAAAACAAATGGGTGACACAACTTACATACTTTTGTTGCCGATGCTCCCTCGCTGAGGCGCCCCATGAGGTTTCATCATGTCACTGGATGAAAAAAAAATTTTTCTTTACAGCTTTCCGAGCTAAAGGAGATACAAAAAGAAATATTCGTAATGTAAACGGACTGTCCTACCTATGTCACAAGATACAATAATAAAAAGAGCAAATCTACTTAACTAGACTGAATCATAGTTGGACGAACATGTTCTCCGTGCGAAACAATTTGATAAACAGAGTTGATTCCTTCCGCGTGCTGCATATCTTTTAGCGTTTGCAAAATTTACTGGCTGGTTCCTTATCCCTAGCTGTTGTATCCCGTCTCCAGGAGGCCGTGGTTCAGCTTACCATCTGACCTCTTATTATTTATGTTTGACTTCTTTTATATCGATTGCGCTTAGAGTACACACTATTCAGAAGCAGTCAAACATACAAGGATGTATATAGGCACTAAAAGTTTAGCGCAAAATGTCAAGTTGAGATCACTACTTTATGTGATTTTCAATCAATATTGTAATTATTTTGATGCCAGTGTATCTTACTGGATTTCTAACACTGGTGGAGTTTTTTTTTTTCTTTCTTTTTCTTAAAAAAAAACTTGCTCTGAACTACCGACCGACAGCGGCCTATGACGCGACGTTGTCCTTTGGATAGACACAGTTGCCGAACACACTTTGCCAAAGCACAATTCCTCTTTAATGAGGTCGCACTTAAAGGCTCTGAGCACCAAAAGCAATAGCTAATCCACTTTGCCAAACCTAGGTGTAAGGGCAGGTCACGGCAGCCGTAACTTTAAATTTCTTTTGTTCCGCGACTGTCCCTCTGGAATTTCGCTGCTTTCGGGAAATTTTTCGCCGGTGCGGGTTTTGTTTTTTTCTTTTTATGTCGGATTTACAGGATTTACGTCCTCTCCGATGCTTTTGGAAAAAAAATTTTTTGTTCTCATCCGTGCACTCACTACAGAAATTTCGACAAGACAGAGACGTCTTCTTCTTCTTTTTCTTTTTCAAACCTGCATGTCACACGAGCTGAAGGAAGCATTACTCTCAGTCGGGGTGCGTTCAATTTTTTTATGTTTAACGCAGCCGGCCTACATGCTTCAGTATCGTCAATGTAGCATATTGCTATATGCAATACGCTACGACCATAACAACTTTGGATCGAGCAAATGGTTAAAGTGTGGCAAGCGAAATAGGAAATACGCGGAACTTTCCAACTATAATTACGGTCTAGTTTTTAGCAAAGTTTATCGAAGCGA
This sequence comes from Dioctria rufipes, assembly GCA_963924295.1. Classification (NCBI taxonomy): domain Eukaryota; kingdom Metazoa; phylum Arthropoda; class Insecta; order Diptera; family Asilidae; genus Dioctria; species Dioctria rufipes. The sequence continues at coordinate 139,750,134 of OZ002744.1, forward strand.
TAAAAATCTGGACAGTTAATACTTTTTGGCTGTATAGTTCTTTTTAAGGAATTCTATGTTAACGTTGCAAGTCGAGACAGTAAATTTTAATTCAATTCGTTTATCTAGAAGGTCTGCTGAAGCGCTTCATCACGCCGTGGAGTTGAATTGTGAGTATCCTTTATTTATGTTACCTATTCTTTTTGACTTATGTATAAATTTCGGCTCTGCCACGACTTGCCCGTGAGAAACTTTGCGTTATTGTTGTTTTTTTGCAAATGCCTAAAGATCTTCCAATTTAAAACTATATTTGGATATATGGGTACTTTCATGGTGTACCTACCTACATATATATAGTGGAATTCTGATTTTTTTTTTGATTTTTGTTCATATTCAGGAAACAGATGTTAAGGAATTTATCTCAGGGTCTGTGATTTAGCCTTCGAGGAATTACATTTTAAATGGAAGTTCAAAACCCATCGTTTCCCTTTCTATTTGACGTATCTTTAAATTAATGAATTTTTTTATATACCTAGCTTTAATCTAATGATATTTTTCTTTATATACATAGCTTTAATCTAGTGATATTTTTCTTTATATACATAGCTTAGTCGTGTCCCCAGTAAAACACTCGCGTAATCCACATAAAAAAAACTTTATTCAATAAAACTACTTCGAATAATATCTAATATAACTCGAGCTTCTGATTCACACTTATAGCTCTTAACTCCTAATCGCAAAAAACACAACTGAGTAACCTGATCCACTCACAAGTCGGGTCACCTGTTAAAATCATTACAGGCGGAAGCGACTCTGACCCAGTGACCAGTGCAATACCTTGCAATTAATCGCAAAGCATTACATCAGTCACTGCCGTCAGCTGGAGACCCCAATACTGTTAGTAAACAAACAGTAAGCCCAGCTGAGCATTTCACTATGCGAAGTGAATTACTTAACCCTGGCTTAATGCTTAATTACAACAGCAGTGGATGCGACAGTTTTTTAATAAACAATTCGCAATCGCCAAGCATTTAACCGTGCGAAGTAAAATGCTTAGATACTGCAAACTGCTTAATTAGTCGTACACCTGCTGCTAGTTAAGTCATGATGTCACAACCACACCGAATTGAATATTGGGCCACGACATTCCTCCCCCCTGTGAAAGACTAATTCCCAGGGGGAATTAGATCAGGGTGCTCGGTTTAGTTTCAACTACATTGTACATTTTATCGTATATATACAATAATTGTTTTTTTTTTTTAAAACATCTTCTACGTTTTATCTTAGCAATATCTACTTCTCTTGATTCAGTTCCAATTTAACAACATGTATTTTTATTTTTTTTTCTCGTGATCTCATTTACTTCTTCAAACAATCTTTTTGTTCAATTACAATTTAATTATATTCTTAACCCTAATTTTGATATTTCTAAAAATAGTATTACCATAATAACAAATAAAAACTGTACAATTATTTCTAGGATTAGATTTACTTATACAAAATTTGATTCTAGATTTCATTAATTACATATATTTGTTTTATCTAATCATATTACATAACTACACTATTTACTTTCGTTTAAACATTTTTATACCTAATTCCAAATTTTTTTTCAAATGAACAAATGTTTTTTTCTTTCTAGCAATTCTTACACTTAACTTGAATACAATATTTATATTGATTTAATTACTCAGAGTGATTCCGTCTATCTAAAGGTTGCCACTGTCCTATCCAATATAACACTTAGTGTAACAAAAATATCTAACCCTACAACAGTTGTTACTACGCTAGCTGTACCAGCTGTTTTCCGACTATCGTAGGCAGGTTTGCTGTGGGCAATGTTGCTGTAGTAGGCACGATTACTTGCAGGTCATCGTTCGTTTCCTTGTCTTCGGTAGGCTGTCCTGTTGTTACAGTGGGTTTTATTGAACTCCGGGTGATGGGCAATATCGACAATCTGCTTGATCTAGCCGGTACTGGTTTTTGCTTCCGACATCTCCTGCGGATCAGAACTCCTGCTACTAACATAAAACTGGCAATACTTAACAGCCCAGTTATTGAGGTGGCGGCTAGATAGATGGTGTGGGGCTGACTTTGTTGTCGATGTATTTCCTCTCGTGTGATGTCCTCATTTATTTTTTGTATCTCGGCTGCATGATCTCTCCAGGCTTGGTTGGCATTGTCGGCAGCTAACAGCCGTACCTTACGATTTTGATCGCCATCAGCCATAGGCTTTGTAGATCTATTTCTGGTGCTCACGCTATCCCATGATGGTAATTCCGAAAATGAGGGTTGCCAAAGAGTAATATTTCGCTGAGCGTGGTCCTCTGATGTGATCAAAAGGTCGCCGATCTGAAGGTGGCAGTGCTCCTCGATTGATAATACTCCGGTAGAACATAGTTCTCCAATCGCTGTAGGTGTATCGCGGCAGTTTACCTCTAGTTTCGTCTTGTCGGCCATCACGAACAACCAGTGATTTCGGGTAATCATGCGGACTAGACTATTCCATTTTGGGAGAATTTTTTCCTTGCATGCCAGCGGGTTGACGTTGAAACTTCGAAAAAGGTTGAGTACACAGCTATCACCAATGGCTGTGACGATTGGTCCCAACTGTGGGCACAGGAAACGCAAATGATTTTCGAGGGTTGTCAGTTGTTGGCATTTCTCATATTGCTGATAGTCTAGCAGGACATACTGGCGATCGTGATTATTTGCTGCTAGAAATTCGGCTCCCAACTCATATACATGGTAGCCGTCTTCATCAACTACTGCGGGAATGGTGTATACTTTGTGCAGTTCAAAAGCCACTCTCTCCGGTTGAGGAATGTCTATTCTGACCATAATGTGCTGCGGACCCTGCATTGCGCTCACCTTAGCAATTTGAGTCAACAATTGGAAGTCCAGAAATTCCTCTGCTAAATCCAATTGTTTTGTAGCGTTCGTCATAATTTCTGTTAGCTGCCGGGCGTGAATAATCATGGGGTGAAGTTTTCCCATGCTCAGTGCGACTAACATGTTCGCATAACCTTCTTGGACATCGCTGAGTTCTCGCAGTTGGAGGGTCATTAGTGTCAGTATTTCATTTATCTCCACTCTCCGTGTTAACGTTGTTATCTCCAGGTCTTGACTTTGCTGCGCGGCGGTGATGGCATTGATTTTATTCCAAAGTTCCTCTCGCTCTGCTGCTGCCTGAACTCGCGACGCATTGAATAGATTAAACGTCGATGTCATCACTGTTGTTTGCTCTTGAAGCAAGGTGAAGGCGCGGTTTTCTTTTCCATCTAGATCCCTCAAAGCCGAGTAGATATTTTCCGAATCTGCGTGATCCATGGTTCCGAAAAGTGTTTTTGACAGGGACCCTATACCATCAAAGAAAGATCGTTTCCTTCGAAGAGTCGGCTCCGCATGGGTGTGGTGCTTCAACTCATCATCCTGTCTCCTAATCTTCGCCATCCAACTTCCTATTTCCTTAGTGGCTAGCTCACATCTGTTCCCGAGTTCTCTCTCTCTGTGGTTGATTTTTGTGCAGAGCTGTATAACCAGCTTGCTGCAATTGTTTGCGAACTCCAGCTCGACCGCCAAGTCCGGCATTTCTACTTTGGATAGAATAGTCCAATGCCTAGTGTAAAAGTTTGCTTTTCCTACGTGCTCGAACAATACTCCGGACTGCATTATGGGCTTTATATTGTAGCCAGCCTGCCCAGCGTATGACAAACTGATGAACATCAACAAGATTATGGCGACTGCTTCCATATTCAGCTTCTTAACTTCTCCAAACTAACTATATGACAACCTTCTTAATTTTATCCTACCTAGTATACAAAAATAAAAGAAACCACTCTGTATATAATTTATTTAGTACGATTTTTATTATTATTTAGTAAAATAAAATAAATCACGGTACAGATTTAGTTTATTCTACTATCTATCCACTTCCTCCTTCTCTCTCTCTCTCACTCTCTCTACCACCTTTCCTCCTTTTTTTTTTTCAATTACCTTTTTTTTTATAAGTGTTCTTTTCTTTTTTACACTTCTCTTTCCAATTGCTTTTTTTTTTCTTTTTCTTAACTTTTCTTTTTATTTACCAATTTTTTCAATGAGTATGTTTTCTTTTTTCTTTTTTCTCTCGCTACTTTAATTCTTATTCTTTACTTTAATATTATTATTGTTTTTTTCTTACTCTCTTTACTTTAGTTTCTTTTTAATTCTCTCTTTTTTTTCTTACCCTTTTTGTTTTTACTTCTCTCTGTTTTTTTATATATTTTTTTTTTTTTTACTTATTATTTTTTTTAAATTCTCTCTTTTTTTTTATTAATGATCTTTTCCTTCCACTATTAAATTTCCTCTACAAATGTATATGTTTATGCCTTGCCGGCTCTTCTGGGCTTCTTTTAGCGTCCGTCTCCTGAACGGATTCCGAATCGGGCCACTAGGTCTCTTCTTTCGTCCGTTCTTGTACGATTCTGCTGCTTTACCTGTAAGGTGAAATAAAAACAAAATTTACTAAATAACAGTATCATTCAAATTTTTTTAACCGATTCACGTGAACCCGTTTGAGCTTTCTTCCGATAAGGATTGTTACATTCTCTGGGCTATGAACGTAAATTACTTCATAAGGACCCTTGAAGATTGACGACAGTTTTCCCGCCCGAGCCGGGTCCCTAACCAGAACCTTTTCACCGACATGCACCTCTATCGCCCTCGCGGATCTATCATAGTACTTCTTGGCGGACAATTTACTTTTGATCAAGTTTTGCTTTGCTAGTTCGAATGCCTTTTGCAATTTAAACCGTAACACATTATGATATTTATCGGCATTGTATAGCGGTTCAGGCTTCCGCTGCAAGCTACTGGGAACTTCCGAGACGAATCCGAATAAAGTTTCCATTGGTGTCAATTTTGTGCCCGAATGCACCGAGTTGTTGTAGGCATGAGCTGCCGTCCGCAGGAATTCGTCCCAATTCCGCGGGTCTTGATCTACAAAACTTCTCAAATAGCTTGCTAACGTGGAATGCTGTCTCTCTACGGCATTTGACTGCGGATGATAGGCAGTAGTCTGTAACTTTTTTATTTTCAACATCTTACAGAGGGCCTTCAGCACTTCTCCTGTAAAATTCGCTCCTTGATCAGTAACTAATTGTTTTGGTAGAGTATATCGGCTGAGAATTTGCTCGAACAGTGCTCGTGCCACAGTATTCGCTTCCTGATCCGGGATCGCTACGAAGTCAACGAACCTAGTGAGATCATCCACCAAGGATAAGATGTATTTGTTGCCATTGTGACTCAACGGCAATGGTCCCACCAAATCGACGTACACCTTCTCAAAAGGTTTGCTTGAGATTGAAGTGATCACCAACGGCATCTTAGTAGCTCGACTGTGTTTATTTTTCTGACACTGCGGGCAGCGCCTAATATACTTCGCGATATCCCTTTTCATCCCTTTCCAATGATAGAAGCGCTTTACTCGTTTTAAGGTCTTATCTCTTCCGAGATGTCCTCCAAACCGAGAGTCATGGAAGTCCTTCAAGATCGGCTCAACTTCATTTGGATCTGTGATATGCTGTGGGTTCGGATCACCCATCACCTTTCCTGCTATTACTTCTGCCTCATCGAGGTCACCCCATTCCTCTTCGGATTCCATAGGTGATGTATCATTTACTTCGGAATCTTTTCTTCGAGCTTGTGCCCGAGTGATAGCTAGGCATGGATGCATTTCGCTCTCCTCGAATTTGGCTTCTGTTATTCTTTGGGGTATTCTGCTTAGAGCATCCGCATTGCCATTTTCTCTTCCTTTTTTATATAGAATCTCGAAATCATACTCTGACAATTTCTGATTAAATCGTACCATGCGTGACGTCGCATCTCTAACCTTGAGAACACCCCGAAGAGGTTGGTGGTCAGTAATTACTTTGAAATGCCTGCCCAACAGATAACATTTATAGTTACTTACGGCCCAGACTATGGCTAGTAGCTCACGTTCAGTTGTCGAGTAGTTCCTCTCGGCCGGATTGAGTGTGCGACTGGCGTAACTGATGGGCCTTCCTTCCTGCTCTAGAACTGCCCCTAGGGATTCACCACTAGCATCCGTCAGTAACGTGAATTCCTTCGTGAAATCCGGATACGCTAATAATGGAGGCGTAGTGAGAGCCTCTTTTATCAGGGTGAATGATTTATCACATTTGGGTCCCCAATCAAACCTTACCTTTTTCCGTAATAAATTATTAATTGGAGCCATGATTAGTGAAAAGTTAGGGACGAATTTCCGATAGTAATTAGCTAGCCCCAGGAAAGACTGTACCTGTCGCACTGTCTTTGGCCTTGGAAATGTCTTTACGACTTCCACTAAACGTTGATCTGGCTTTACTCCCTGTTCCGAGCATACATGACCCAGATACACCACTTCTTTTTTTAGAAACTGACATTTAGCAGGTTGTAGTTTCAAGTTATGATCCCGAAAACGTTGAAATACTTGCCTTAACTTATCGTTGTGTTCGTCTAAGTTTTTTGCAAATATCACGACATCATCGAGATACACGAAACATTTTACTCCCTGTAACCCTGTTAATATGCTGTTTAAGAGCGATTGAAAAAATGGAGGCGCTGTCTTTAGCCCAAATGGCAATCTTTTATAATGAAAATGATTGAAATTGGTACTAAAAGCCGTTTTCTCTCTATCTGCTGGATCGATTAGTACTTGATGATATCCGTTAGCTAAATCTAACGTTGAAAAGTACCTAGAATGACCTAGTCGATCCAAAATATCCTCAATTCGCGGAAGTGGATATGAACAAGGGATACAGACCTTGTTGAGTTCACGGAAGTCTACGCACAACCTATACTTGCGATTCCCAGCTTCATCAGTACCCTTTTTGGGTATCAGGAGTACTGGAAAATTAAATGGACTATCACTATGCTCTATTATGTCATCCTCTAACAATTTTTCGAGTTGCTTTTTACACTCTTCTCTGTGAGCTTCCGGCATTCGGTACTGCTTTCTATGTATGGGTCCTGTGTTGGCCATTAGAGGTAATTGAAAGGTTTTTGTTGGAGTATAGGTCAGTTTGTCTCCTGGCAAATGAAAAATGTCACTGTATTCGTAACAGAGCTGAGTCACGGATTCCCTCTCCTCTGGATTGAGATCTTCTCCCAACAACAGTGATTGTTTCATTAATTTTAGTCGCTGTTGCCTTTTATTACACTTCCCTTCACTATCCGCTAGTGGTACTACTGAATACCGGTTCAGTCCTTCTAACTTTGGTTTGAAATTTTTTACCTCCACGGCCTCAGTCCTAGCATTTATGATTCCCACAAAGGCTTGTCCATTCTTAGGCCTGATTATTGTATTTCCGCAATACACTCCGGGACATATTTCTTCGGCCATACATAGCATTTCAGCCTCACTCTCAACTGGGATTCTCACCAGTTGCTCTGTTCTGGGTTTCAAGCGTATTATTGGTCCATTCGTGCTCTCGCGTTCAAGCACAAGTGCAGAAGCTTTCATCCGGGGATTATTGAGCTGGACTTCCGTGCGAGGATGCCCTAGCTCGTTTTCCCGTTCAACAGCTACTCTCACCTGCTCTTCACCCCACATGCCTGTAGGCCATGTTATGAACTCATCCCTTACCAGGCGATCATCTAGTTGACCAGCCTCCGTATGAAGGGTTGCGGTCAAACTATTTCCCCGCCTGTGTTCATGTTTCAGCGCCTTTGCATCCCGGGTGGCCTTCATCTCGTTTTTCTGCTGGGATTGTTTTTGGGAAAGGCCTTCCGTCATCTTTTTCACTCTCTCGTTTCTCTTGTTTATCTGTGTTAGATACCGGTCTATGCTGTCTGAGGCTGCCATCGCTTTACCAATAATGTCCTTTAGCTCTGTAATTCTTTCTTTAATGCTCTGTTTCACTGTTTCTGTTGAGATTTCTCGAGGATTTTTGTTACTAGATTGACTAACGCTTCTTTGACAAGCTTTGGCCAATGTCACTACGTTAATACTTTCTTTTCCTGTTACATTCGCAAAAAGAGGCTTCTCCTCCTTGTTCCTTTTTACATTCCGTATTGACAGTTTTTGGTTGATGCAGTCGATGATAGCTCTATCCTTAAGAAATTCAATACCCAGTATTCCGTCAGCTGGTATTGAGTCTGTGTCATAAATTACATTGAACTCGCAAGCATGCTCTTCAGTATCTATACATAACTTGGATTGACAAACCCCTACGGACTTTCCTTGAGCCCCAAATAAACCCCCAATAGTAATAGTTCGTTGAGGCTGAATAAACGTGTTTTTTTTTATCTTATTAAATTTTATTAAATTACATGTGGACCCGGTATCAACCAAAAGATTTAACTTACCTGTTAACCCTATGTCTGCTTCAACTGTGATGCTACAATTATTCAATAAACTTAAGTCTACTGAAATATCATCCCCCCTCGGCGATATGTCTCTGGAGTTTGTTAATGGAAGGCAGCTGTGGACGAATTCCCCAGCTGCCGCTCCCCGTTTCCCTCCAGTTGGCCAGCGCGTTCTGCTAGGTACTTTCTGAGGCAGTTTTCTGTATAGTGATCACATGTCCTACAGAACTGACAATAGAGAACTCCCGATACGGGCTGAATACATTCACCTGGACTACCTACCGCAGTATTTGCGAAACGTACCTGCTGTTTCCTACAGCCCGCTACCTCATGACCATAGCTGTTGCACTTGGTGCAGTAAGGGGGCTGTGTCCTACATTCTTTCGCAATGTGACCCCGTTGTCCACATTTAAAGCAATGAATGGTTCTCGGTGGGGTTACCCTGGCTGCCGGCCCTTGGTATCTTATGGGTGATACTGGACTAGCAGTGGAATAAATTGGTCTTTGCGGTCGCTGAACTCGATTTTGGCCGGCCTCGCCTGCTCCCCAACTGTTTTGCGTACCTAATGAGTTAGACCTCCAACCTGCCTGTACCACTTCTGGGTCTCTTACTTGGAGCCTTTGTGCATCTTTTTCATAGTATGTAGCTTCCTCTTGTACTCCTTTTAGCGAATCGAATTTCCGTCCAGTGAGGTATACTTGAGTAGGTTTACTCCTAACGCCAGCTTTAAATGTCGCTACTGCATCTGCCTCTAACTCTGCTATCAATCCTGTATCACCTCCTGGGTATTTCGCTGAGACCGCCGCTTTTATTTGGTCGAGCAATTCCTTCATCCGGTCTGCGAACTCCCTGATATCCTCACCAGGCCTCTGCCTGCATGCCAGCATTTCCGTTCGCAATTCGCTAAACGATTTTTTTGGCATGTAGGCCGATTTGATTACTTGCTGTAAAGCATCAAAATCTTTTGGTTCCTGTGAGCTTACCAAGTAGTACGCATCGTCCGTTAGGCGATACTTTATGCACCTGATAAAAATCTTCTGCTCCTCCTCTGTCAGTCTATCGTGTAGATCCTTACTGCAGCTCAGAAAGCGATACACTTCCTTCGCCAGTTTGGACGACCTTTCGCCAGATAGTATAGGTACATACTTGGATACTAGATCCATCACTTTTTCATGCACGTCTGCCATGTTGTCTTGCCCTGTGATGGTTCTTTTCTCTGGCCTTATCTGGTTCTGCTCTGTTCTTACTTTTCCACTCGGCGCTACTTCCTGCTTCTTTCTTCTGATTAGCTCTCTTTCTAAATTTTCTTCTGGTTCTTTATGCTGTTCCCAAAATAACAATTTCCTCGGCCTGAACCCTTTACCCGTACTCAACTTATTACCCTCTTGAATCGGTTTTCTCTGTGAAGATCGCTCGAGCCCCAACTCTTCCTCTAACCCCGCTGTAGTTTCCTCAGCCTCTCTTAACTGTGCCTTTAGTGAATCTATTTTCTTTATCAGTCCTTTCTTCTCTTTTTGGATTTCTTCCAATTCTTGCTCTGCTTCTACTTCACGGCTCTGGATAATTTCGAATGCTGCTGTTACCAATAGGTCTAAAGCTTCGCCCTTTGTACTGCTTTTAGCACTCTCATTCAGTTTCTTTAACAATTCCTTCTCTTCCTCTCTTGTCCACCGTTTCTATAACTCTGCCGTTATATGTTCCCCAATATATTCCCAGTCCTGCTCGTAATTCCGCAATATTGCTTGGCCTTCCTTCAGTTCCTGTGCTTTTATCTCTAACTCCCTTTCCTGGGCCTGAAAGCGTGACAATTCCTCCTTAGTTAAAATATTGCTTCTTCCTGTTGACATTTAGGACTGTGAGACTGTTATACCTCACGCACATATTTCCATTATAAACACTACACTTGTCACTTATCACTTAGCACTCTTAACACCGACATTAACAGGTACGCGAAATATACTTCTTACCGCCTCTCATTGATCATACCTATCAGCGCTTTTGTATCTTACTGAATCACCTAAAACGTACGTACATATGCTCCAACATAAATCTGACAAAGACTTTTAATCCAGAAAGATTCTTCGCGAGTACTCGAATACTTATTAAATGTATTCCCAATTTAAGTAAAAGCGCATAAAATTTTAAAACAGAGTGTAACTAACTGCATTTTGGCACGGTGGCCGTACTTTACCGACAACTTTAAAAGAATTAAATTTTTTAGATCCACTTAGTGGAATCACGTTAGAGCTATAGGAATTCAACAAACCCCAACGATACCTCGCAAAACCGGCACGAAACAGAAATACTTATTATTACCATACAATACACAAAAAGAACCTCTAAATGGTTCAAAAGATTTGGAACCACTTGCCTTAATGTTGTAGAAAATTAATAATGATATATACTCTGTCTCAGGGATTGTAGCAACATGTGTAAGTGTAATTTTTTAGCTGAAATATGGTAAGACTAGCAGCATTCTCTTGCAACACTACTTAGCACACCAAGAAAGAGGAACCAAACCTATCAAAATGAAGTGGAAACGAGAAAAGCCCTTTATCTAAATTTATTACCATAAAAAAATAATCATAGATTCCATTTGACAACAATTGCAAAGACTATATATTCGCACTTAACCAATATCGGCAAAAGGCCAGTGAATTTTTAAAATTCCAAGAATATGTTCATATAACTCATCACGACTACATGCATACCTAAAATTTTCACACCGTGGGATCCCTGTCAACACTACTTAACTTTCACTTTCAGCAAAAATTTTAAATTTATCGGAAAATCACCATAACTCACTTTCTTGGCCAAATAAATACATAAACACATATATTCCCCTACCTTTTGTTATCTAATCTATATGTAGGTAGGTATGTATATTCTGAGTTTTTTTTTTTAGATATATATATATTTATTTTTCCTTTATTGAATGAGGAATGTCGTGGCCCAATATTCAATTCGGTGTGGTTGTGACATCATGACTTAACTAGCAGCAGGTGTACGACTAATTAAGCAGTTTGCAGTATCTAAGCATTTTACTTCGCACGGTTAAATGCTTGGCGATTGCGAATTGTTTATTAAAAAACTGTCGCATCCACTGCTGTTGTAATTAAGCATTAAGCCAGGGTTAAGTAATTCACTTCGCATAGTGAAATGCTCAGCTGGGCTTACTGTTTGTTTACTAACAGTATTGGGGTCTCCAGCTGACGGCAGTGACTGATGTAATGCTTTGCGATTAATTGCAAGGTATTGCACTGGTCACTGGGTCAGAGTCGCTTCCGCCTGTAATGATTTTAACAGGTGACCCGACTTGTGAGTGGATCAGGTTACTCAGTTGTGTTTTTTGATAACAGGAAGGAGAAGGTGTTTCAGCAAAGAGAAATATCACTATTAAAACAAAACACTAAAATACCATTCAATCCTCAGCGTGCACTTTGTTTACCTACATCCATAGATTTAGCGAATTAAGTTTGGTTTATTTTTCATAAGAAACATTCAATACTTAGTTTCTTATAATATAAAATCGCACATGATATTTCACAATTATACGCCACTCACTGACTCACACACTTTTTGCTTTATCTTCACATCAAATAATTTAACACTTCTATTTGTCTGTAACATATATTAAAAAAAATATATTTGTTAATAAAAACGAGAGAGAATTAGACCACTAAGAGCTTAGCAAAAAAAAAACAATCTCTTCCAACAAAACAAGCTACAAAAAAGTTATGATTTTCCTACTTTTATCCATTTTCTCCATATAAAAAAAAACAGAGAATAGAAGGTCTGCTGAAGCGCTTCATCACGCCGTGGAGTTGAATTGTGAGTATCCTTTATTTATGTTACCTATTCTTTTTGACTTATGTATAAATTTCGGCTCTGCCACGACTTGCCCGTGAGAAACTTTGCGTTATTGTTGTTTTTTTGCAAATGCCTAAAGATCTTCCAATTTAAAACTATATTTGGATATATGGGTACTTTCATGGTGTACCTACCTACATATATATAGTGGAATTCTGATTTTTTTTTTGATTTTTGTTCATATTCAGGAAACAGATGTTAAGGAATTTATCTCAGGGTCTGTGATTTAGCCTTCGAGGAATTACATTTTAAATGGAAGTTCAAAACCCATCGTTTCCCTTTCTATTTGACGTATCTTTAAATTAATGAATTTTTTTATATACCTAGCTTTAATCTAATGATATTTTTCTTTATATACATAGCTTTAATCTAGTGATATTTTTCTTTATATACATAGCTTTGTCGTGTCCCCAGTAAAACACTCGCGTAATCCACATAAAAAAAACTTTATTCAATAAAACTACTTCGAATAATATCTAATATAACTCGAGCTTCTGATTCACACTTATAGCTCTTAACTCCTAATCGCAAAAAACACAACTGAGTAACCTGATCCACTCACAAGTCGGGTCACCTGTTAAAATCATTACAGGCGGAAGCGACTCTGACCCAGTGACCAGTGCAATACCTTGCAATTAATCGCAAAGCATTACATCAGTCACTGCCGTCAGCTGGAGACCCCAATACTGTTAGTAAACAAACAGTAAGCCCAGCTGAGCATTTCACTATGCGAAGTGAATTACTTAACCCTGGCTTAATGCTTAATTACAACAGCAGTGGATGCGACAGTTTTTTAATAAACAATTCGCAATCGCCAAGCATTTAACCGTGCGAAGTAAAATGCTTAGATACTGCAAACTGCTTAATTAGTCGTACACCTGCTGCTAGTTAAGTCATGATGTCACAACCACACCGAATTGAATATTGGGCCACGACAGCTTTAATTCAATGATATATCGGCCCAAATATATATATATACAGGTGCCTTGAATTAATGATATGTCAATTCACTATGATAGTTAGACGTATACATGTCCTTAATGTAATGAGATTTTTCCAGATACATGGCGTTAGTTTATCTGAGCTACGATAATTTTGAATTAATGACGTTGATACATGTATGTGTCTTGGATTCACTGTAATTATAACGTAAAAATATGAATTCTTGAACTTCCTTCTTCCTTTACTGTCCTGCTTTTCTCTAGGAACAATCCGATTCTTCGAAGCTTGCTTATGCTGTTCTTATACGCGGTGTACAGCTTTCCAGATGGGTATCTCCCTGATTTGTTGTAAAATGTTTCCTTACGTTCCTTTTGAAATTTTTTGCACACTTGTTCACTTATTTTACTAAACTCTCCTTCGTGCAAAAACCTGTTTTGGTCAATGTAATGCCTGACAATATCTTTAATCAATTTTTCTCTGCAAGCTGGTTGCAAATTGCAATTATTTGAAATGTAATTCTCCCAAATGTTTTTCCCAGAGTTTTCTAGGTAATGATCCAAATCCTATAGGAAATTTTTAAATTAGTTAAAACCCCATAATAATTTGATTACTTACAAACTCCAGAGTCAAAGTTGAATTAGTTGAAGATGAGGCTGGATTAATTGGATATGATGTTGAAGAAGAAGTTTCTTGTGAAGAAACACATTCATAAATTTTTTCCAACCAAATATTTACTTTATTTGTCGCTCCATTCAAATTATCCGAGAGTCCCTTGAAAAAATAAAAATCTCATGAAGAATTTTTATATGGTTAGTCCATTGGTAGCATGACCACTTAAAAAAAATAATTTTGTGTATGCTATTGTCCTAATATGTAAGTAACTCGAAACCGGTATTATTTTATTTTATCGTCTCCAGTTTTCCGGTGGCGGCTCTGTATGTTTCTTGAGCTATACAGATTTTACGACGTTTTTCGGACGTTTACGTATATTTTAATATCTCAGAAGCAGTTTATGGTAATGGCATCCTTCATTGTTCTTAATATATTAGGGCAACAGCATTATTATTATTATTATTTTTTAAATGTGAAGTAATTGAATCACTTGAAATGGACAGACCCTATAACTAATTTAATATATAATAGATTTCAGTACAAAATACAGTTTATTACATTAGCAACTCTCCATTCACATAGCTTGCTTCTAAATTGCATTAAAATTCCCAATTCTTCCGGAGAAAATATTCTGTCAAGATCTGCTTCAGTAATTAACGGTAAAACGTCTATATTTATTAATTTTTCTAACAAAAAAATACGGAAAATCATAAAATTAGTACAAAAACTACAGTTTAACCTTTTATGGAAACAGAAACAATAAAAAAATGATATGCTTAAAGATAAACAGTACACGACACACTAACGGTATTAAACAGTGCGTATATCTGCTGCGCTAAGTGCATATTAAACAAAATTTCGTAGCAATAGCGATCAGAAATGCAATTATTTTACCAACAGAACTGAAATAACAACCATTAAACTATACAGCTATACACCTTATAAAACGTTACCGACTTGAATATCTTTAAACATACTTAAAAACATATTTATTTCTAAGATTTAATTCAATTAATAGTCACTTACCAATAAGCTTTTGATAAATATGCGGTAGCTTCCAATCCGTAAGAAGTTTGTGCAAGGGGCATTCTGGTGGATTCACACTAAAACTTTCCAATGTAACGAAATTAGGAATATATTCAAATTCACCTTGTGTTTCCATGTTAAATGTACCGGCACAACACTCACTAACAGAAAACTTTTTAATTTAATTACTTCAAATATTTTAATAACCGCAAGACATCTACCTCGCATGACCGCACGACATAAATTGGTGTTTGTAATAAAGAATCAACAGTTCAGCGCTGCGTTTGCTATTCCTCATTTATTTAATTCAAACACAAAAGGAATAATTCTAATCCTACAATGCTTGATTCAAACGAATCGATTTGGATTTTCTGCAATTGAGAAAATATTTTCTAGATTTAAGTAAAGAGAAGATTAAATTCAGCGTTTTACTGTGCGACAATACTTGATTTAATCGAATCGTTTTTGATGTTCAGAAATTAAGAAAATATTTTCTAGATTTAATTAAAGAGAAGATTAAATTCAGCATTTTACTGGGCGACAATGCTTGATTCAAGCTTATCGTTTTTGATGTTCAGAAATTGAGAAAACATTTTTCTATTAAATTAAGCATTTTATATTATATATTATTATTATATTTATATTTTATTATACTATAATAGATTTATATGTATAGAGGTGAATCCAAATGTTTTAAATAAAGATTTTCTGTATTTCAGCAGGCAATTTTGTGGAAAGAAGCAAATACTTCGTGATTCATGACTATTATATAGATAGTTTTCTTTTTCTTTATTTATTGCTCACATACTTAGATTGAGCAGACATTCGTTTAATTTGATCTTTTTGTAGAATGAATTTATAAAAGTTTGGTCTCCTCAGTTTGAAAAAACGTAATGTTTAAAATCAGAAAACAAATTCTTTCCGATTTACTGTTTCCAAATAAAGATTTGCTTGATTCTAATAAATATATTCTGATCTTAAAAAAACAAAAATTAAACAAATGGGATTAGATTCATGCCCTTAAGACTTTTCTTGTTATAATACAATGATGCTTATTTTAAAAAATCTATTGCTTGGTTTGATTTTTTGGAGAAATAAATTAATAAAAAGGCAATAGTCTAGATTCAATAAAACGCTTTTCATAAAATCAGGAAAATATTTCTCTCCGTGTTTGCACGTTATAAATCTTTATTTTACTAATTTCTTTTACTTAACTGACCTATCCTAATAATCTTTAAGTAGTCCGAACCGAAACTTGACACTCTAAAACAAAGTCGCGACTGAACGATAAAAGACACTCGCCAGATCAGTCATTGGTCTTTTATGCACCAATATTCGGAAGTAAACTTTACTAACAACGCGGATGTAAACAAACGACAACAACCTTGTCGTTTGTTCTACCGGTTGCAGTACCTGAGTTGCTTAGTAGTAAACAATCGCCTTACATAATAATTACCATGCGAGGTTAATTATTATTGTAATCGTCGATTGCTCCACTAAGCGCTCATCGCAGCCAGCTGTTGGGCTAATCAGCAAAACAACCGACAGTTGCAGAACAATACCATGCGAGGTTATTGTTTAGCAATTGCTGATTATTTCGCTGTAATACCTTTGGCTGCTGGAAGAATCTTCCGTATGTTGGGCCATCACATGTGGTCAAAACTCACGATGCCACTATTTTATTTTACACGATTTAAATTCATTATATTGGAAAACTACGTACTATGATTTTACTAATTAATACACGACAAATGAAAGTATTTACAAAAGGTTAAAGCAAAAAAAAGGTAAGTATAATAATCAATCTGGTTCTTCGTGAAAACTTCTTCACTCTTCAATGGGTTATATCGTAATGGCGTCTTTCTTGAGCTTTTTGTTATCTTGTCGAATGTCAGAAAAGTCAGGGTTGTGAAATGTGGTTAGCGCGTTCAGTGTAACCACATATATATTAAATGTCATTTTAGAAAAAGAAAAATAACGTTTTTTTTTTCTTTAAGATATTGTTACGAGCGTGGCCTTAGTTCGTTATTTAAAACACAATATTTTGGATAAAATTCAAAAAATCTTTCTTTATTTAACTTTACTCTTTACTCTCACAAATTCACAAATAATTATCAAATCAACTCTTTATGGTAATCGCTACTACTGTACTTCTACTTATCGCAATCTATATAGTTTACTTCGTTCACTTTACTGTCTGAAATAAGACTCGCCTCTGTTATATATCTAAATTGTCTAAGATAGATATTTTAAAAATAATTATAATTGATTAAATTTATTTAACCAACATACATAAGTATAAAGCTAATCATGCTTAAAATATGGTTAGCTTATCTCTCTGCAAAGCGAAAAATTGCCATCAGCAATTTCGTCACATTCCTTTGCACAAAACCAAAATATTTTCCCATAAGAACGACTTGGGAAAAATAGAAGTTTTAAGTTTCATCCCAAGTCGTTTCATTAGAAAAAAACAAAAGCCCCACGACAAATCGTACCTTCAGTAAGATTTGTCGTAAATACGATATGTATGTACATACATACAAACATACATATCGGGCGCATAAAATTTTACGTCGGTGAAGACTGAAATGATCAAGTCTTCACCGAAAAAAGCTCTTATCAGCGAATTGTCGCGAGCTGCATACATTGTGATCGCAACAATGTATGCACGATAGCACGACGATGGTTGGATATTTATGAAAATATCAAATTTCAATTCCAACCATCGTTCGTCGCGATAATTCTGGGCATGTTTAAACATGCCCAGCGGTAAATAATTTTCTCAGGATAGGAATGCTAATTAAGCACTTTCCTATCCTGAGCAACTAGACTTGCGATTAAAAAGATCCAAGTCGAGGACAGTTGATTTTTGAAAGCGCTCGGGATCGCCACGGCAATTTAAAAGTCCAAACAAAAAAAGAAGAAAGGTTTTTTTTTCTAAAACCCACCTTTTGTGATCGGATCGGTTAGTGATACTTGGCAAGAAGAAAGATAAGTTAAGTGTTGAGTATTAAAAAAAAGAGAAGAAAATAAGTTAAGTGTTTAATGTAACAAAAAAAAGGGAAAAAGTAATTGAGTGAAATAAAAGTGAATAAAGAAAAAAAAGTGGAAGACACTAGTCTTTTAATCAAATAATCCCGCTGCCATAGTGCAAGAAGAATACGCCGCTGCCTAAAGGTTGGATAAGTCGATTGGGCAGACTGGCAACAGCCGTGAGTATTCTTGGTTACGTATAGAGATAAACGCCCGAAGAAAAATATATAACAAATTGGCGCAGCCGGTAGGATAGTGGAAGCCTGCTTTCTAAAAGTCAAAATAGAAAGGCATAAGAGCTTTAAAATCCGCTATCCTGCGAACCTAAGGGGTTCCCTTGACGAAGCCACTCAGGCCAAGTCACCCCCAACACTCGGGTAGATACCATCTCTAGGCGCCTCTGCTCCAGGCGGGCAAGCGTTCACCCCAATTTGTGCACAGGCACCACCAAGGGATACAAGCGAACAGTCCAAAGAAGGAAGAGGAGAACCATTCCAAACTCCCCCAGAAGGACGAGTACAGATCAGCCAGGACACAGCTCTATAAGCAGCCTGAAGTTTCAGCCAAACAGACGACCAAACGCTAGCAGTCAACGATCCGGAGTTGAAAAGGAAATCGAAGACGGCTCATAAGCCCCCTTTTCAACTAGATCCAGGGGAAGTTAAGACGGCCCAGGGCCCCCCCAGCTGCAAAAGAAAGCCGAAATCAACCGACAAAGGATTGAGAGGGAACTCGAAGGCGGTTAAAGAAACCCCCCTCTCAATTACAGCAAAGGGACCTAAGCAGGCAAGGAGCCCCCCTTTCACTGAACAGCGCATCATATGCCAGCCGACAATCCTGCTCTACCTCAGCAGGAACCAGAAACAGCAGCGAGGGAAAACTCTCCATCTTTAGCCGACGCGGGATCAACCCCAGGTGCCAATACACAGCACCCCGGTGAAGGTACATCATCCGCTGCAGGAGAAAAACCTCCACAGTTACCCCCAACAGGACCTCGACTTCGAAACGGAACCGTTCTGCCAGGTCTGAATAGTCAAGTAAGTTTAGCTAAGTTTTTAAATAAATTATATGAGAGAGCGCGGGAATCGGATAAACTGACGATTACCCATTGTGACGCCTTAGATCACAAATTAAAAACAGAGCGTGAGACCAGACTCGTCAAGTTAAAGACCTTAAAAGAAAAAAACAATACAGTTCCGAAAGGAACTAGAACAGTTTTCCGAATCTCGGCGCTCACTCAGTTTAGATCTAGGGAAGAATAAGAGTGTTAGGTTAAGTGACAGTGATAGTGATAGCGACAGTGACGGTGAAGTAGCTGAACCAACTCCCGAAGACCTGCTGATCGATTGGCTCGAAGAATCCTTAACGGAAATCAGCCCAGAAACAAGCCCAGATAGTACACCCAAATTTCAATTTCCAGTCAATAGACTACACATAATGGTGGATTACGCTAAAGTAGCTAAGCTCACAGCTCAACTCGTTCCCTTATTTTCGGGTGAAAGTACCCCACAATTGGGACGAGAGTTACAAACCTTCATTGGCTGTTGCAAACAAACTATGCAGTGCCTTAATAATGAAGAAAAAGTGGCTTTCATTCAGGTCCTTCCTACAAGACTCAGAGGTGACGCATACCAATTATTCGCTTCAGACGTCCCTGCTTCATTTACTGAAGTAGAGGAACGTGAGACATATCAGGAGCTGGTGAACAAACTAATTACCACCAGACAAAACCCGTTAGAATCTCTCACTGTGTTCATTACAAGATTGAAACAGAAGTATGGAGCTGAGGCAGTCCCTGCTGTGAAAACACAGCTGATGGATTTCGCCAAAAACGCTCTGAAAAGTGGAGTAACTAACCCACACCTGTGTCAATATTTGCTCACGCAGGGAGAAGGCGATTTAGAGTCACTAATTCAAAAAGTCTTGGACATGGAGAAATTACAACAAAGTGCTACATTCGTCCAGACTCCTCTGGTACAAGCTCCTCCAATGGCACCAGTAGACCCAGATTTACGAGTGAGCGCTTACTATAGAGCTCCTTACTATCAAATGCCATCAACACCTATGTTCGCATCACCTCGAGCTCCAAATCCAACCCAGTTTTCACGCAATGTGAATAACCCAGGTTCATCACAGTCACGACAAAGACCGTTTACAAACACTGATGCCAGAAACTCGGATACAGATGCACTGGTCCGTAACATCACGTGTAATTTCTGCCAGCGAAAGGGTCATACATATACAGATTGCCTTAAGCGCAAGAACACCCCTTTCTGCTCAAACTGCAAAATCTATGGACATGACGTCCGTGATTGCAGAAAAAGTCAACAGACCCAACAAATTGTTCCTCCACGCCTCTCCAACAGACCTACACAGGATCAACACAACACAAAGAGTCCTCAAGTCTTCAATATAAGACAAATGCACCTTTTGTGGTCGCCGAGGACATGCAGACGAAGACTGCCGCCAGAAGAAAAAATGGGAAGCCCGGAGTCAGGGAAACGACATGCAGTCGACCCAAAACTCCCCGGCTCGACTATAAACCCAACTAAAAAATTAAAAGGGTCACCTCAAGCGCCCGAATCCGGTGTCCCTACAGTGAAACTTCCACTGGACATAAGCCTTAACGGCCATACAAAACTAGTAGTGGACACTGGCGCTGAGGTTAGTATTATTAAGAAAAGAGCAATTAAAGACCTCAAGATAATTAATTCCAATGAGACATGCACTTTACAGACCCCTTTTGGAACCGGAAAGACATTGGAAAATTGCAAGGGCAACTTCAATTTTAAAAATAAAATTCCCTGCAAGTTTCAGGTGGTACAAAACCTGCCAGGTCTTTCCGATGACGGCCTATTAGGAAACGATTTCCTATCAAACAATTGTAATGTTGAAGGCCCAAATAAAGCACTCAAGTTTCCTTGTACGGAAACAAATCCCGAAGAGTTCACCGTGCCCTTGTCATGCAAAACGGACAAGCTGAATTCCAGAAAAGCAGTCGAAGTGAGGTCACTTGCTGAAAAGATGGAACCTAAACAGGTTAAGCTATCTACATGCAGTGTCTCCAAGGCATCTCAACAGAGTAATGCTGGCTGCCAGGTTCAACAAGAGCCGACGGAATACGAAAAGAGCTGTCTGGGTGATCAAGAAACCAGCGATATGAGGCAGCATCTGGTTACTTTAGAGGAACCGATATGCATACCTGCTAGGTCACAAATTATCACCACAGTCCCGTTACGAGTGAAGGAAGAAATGCTCTGTTTATCTAAAGAGATAGGCGACGGAGTCTTCCTGGCCAACAGTTTACTCCCTACTGGGAAAGAAACAGTGCTAGTTGCCATACTCAACATTAACAATTTTAAAGTAGTCATCAACAGTTTATTATTACAACTGCTCCCTATACATGACTACGCCGTCATCCCAATAGGAGAAGCCGCTGATACACAACACGTTCTCAAGCCGAATAAATCGCAAGCGAGTAACACAAACATCAGTGAGCCTCCCAAGGCAGAACAGAAGTCAAGCAAAACTTCTTTCTCCAGAATACCTAGATATAAGTTACTAACGCGGCCCAAGAGCCCCACACAACACGTGTGCGAGCTCAGTAAGACCCGAACAGAGGCAGCAATGACTCCACCGTCCAATAGAGTAAATTATAAAAAAATTTCGAGGCCCCAGAGCCCTATAAAAGATGCGAGCGAGATCCAGAAGCCGGTAAACAAGATGCCGAGGACTCCTCCGTCTAGTTCACCTAGATTTAAGATATATACGAGGCCAAAGAGCCCTATAACAGGTGCGTGTGAGCTCAGTAAGACCTATTCTCAGGCAAAGACGACTCCACCACCCAACCAAGTTAGTGTTAAGAAACAACAGTGGCCCAAGAGCCCTACCAGCAGTGCGTGCGAGCTCAGTAAGACCTATTTAAAGGCAAAGTCGACTCCACCACTTAATAAAATTAGTATTAAGAATACAAGGTGCCCCCTGAGCCCGATAAAAGACGCGTGCGAGATCCGTAAGACCTCATTGAAGGCAAAGTTGGCTCCACCGTCAAATAGTATTAAGAGAACCAATTTTTCACGGCCTATTAGCCAAAATACGAATGCGTGCGAGTACTTGGACCAATGTAAAGTACCCCTAAATTACGGTACTCCACCAATAAAAGAGCAGGAAGCACATGCCCTGCCGACTAGTAAAGTAAGTAAAAATAATCACAAAAAAAGGTTACAACAACCTAAAACTAACATAAGCTTTTCGGAAAACACAGCTATCTTACAACACGTAAAATACTTATTTCCGGATCATGAAGATCCCACACATACTCCGCGAGTCAACAGGTTAGACCAAGAGCTCAGCCTAGACCCAAACCTAAATGCGGAAGAAAAAGCTTCGATATCCGAACTCTGCTACGAGTACAATGATATCTTCTTTCTAAAAGGTGATAAGCTCACATACACAAATGCTATCACCCACAATATCCCTTTAATACAAGATCAAGCGCCCATAAACCAAAAGGCCTACAGACTACCAGAGACCCAGAGACAAGTGATCAACGAGCAATTAAGAGAAATGCTAGAAAACGGGATAGTCCAAACTAGCAAAAGCCATTGGAATTCACCCTTATTAGTTGTCCCCAAAAAGACGGGACCCGATGGTGAAAAAAGGTGGCGCGTCGTTGTCGATTTTCGCAAATTGAATGAAAAGACAATTGGCGACGCATTTCCGCTACCCCGAATCGAGGATATTCTTGACCAACTAGGTCATGCCAGGTACTTTACCACTCTCGATTTGGCCAACGGCTATCATCAAGTCTTAGTCGACAAAAAAGATCGACATAAGACCGCTTTTAGCACTAATTACGGGCACTACGAATTTAAGCGTATGCCATTCGGACTCAAAGGAGCTCCCGCTACATTCCAACGCCTCATGAACTTCGTTCTGACAGGCCTACAAGGCCTCGAATGTTTCGTTTATCTTGACGACATCGTCATTTACGGGAAAAACCTAAATGACCACAATGATAAACTTCGCAAAGTCTTCGACAAATTGAGAGAGAACAACCTCAAACTGCAGCCAGAGAAGTGCCAGTTCTTGAGAAGAGAAGTTGTTTACCTAGGTCACAAATGCTCTAGCGAAGGTGCATTACCAGACCCCAGCAAAACGGCCTGCGTCCAAACATTTCCTGTTCCCAGAACAGTAAGGCAAGTTCAGTCCTTTTTAGGACTCGCCAATTACTACAGGAAGTTCATTCCGGACTTCTCTAAAATCGTTCGTCCAATCACGAATTTACTCCGCAAGGACGTAAAATTCAATTGGACCGAGAAATGCCAAGAAGCATTTCAAAGCATTAAAAATGCTCTAATTTCCCCACCACTTTTAATCTATCCAGATTTCTCTAAACCCTTCAATCTTACAACGGACGCCAGCAACGAAGCATTAGGCGCCGTGCTTTCCCAAGGAGAAGTGGGAAAAGACCAGCCAATCGCCTATGCAAGCCGAACGCTGAACAAAGCCGAGAGAAATTACTCCACTATTGAAAAGGAGTTATTGGCTATAGTCTGGGCCACTAGGAATTTCCGATGCTACCTCCAAGGCAGAAAATTCACGGTCTACACTGACCACAAGCCTCTCAAAGGGGTCTTTAACGTTAAAGACCCGACTTCCCGTTTGGTGAGATTTCACCACAAATTATCAGAATTCGATTATACCATCGAATATAAACCAGGGAAGTATAATACCAATGCGGATGCATTAAGCCGCATTCCACAAGTATTAATCGAAGACAATACAGGCAACACTTTAACGGTACAAGCCCAAGTCCACCACACTATGGACTCAGATGTGGAGGAAAACATTTCCCCAAGTAAAAAGAAAACCAAAAAACCCGCTCATTGCTTCGCCGTGACCAGAGCTCAAAAACAAAGAGCCCAAGAGGCCAATACTAGCTCCAGCGCTGAAACACAGCCTACGGCAGCGGAAGATAAAGAAACTAAACTCCCAGAGGCGGAAATACAACCCCCTGCTACGCTTGAACAAGAAATAAGTCCAGTCAAGGCACCTGAGATAACCACGAAAGTTATTACCATATGCTCAAATACAGATTACAAAAATCATATGCTACGGCTCGTAAAAATCTCTTAGCCAGCAAACAACGCTCAAAGGCATATTACGACAAAACAGTCAGGCCTCTCACTTTCCACCTAGGAGACAAAGTCCTCCTCAAAAGTGAAAGCCGCAAACACAAATTGTCTCAAATCTGGGTTGGCCCATATCTGGTAACAAATGTACCCAGGCCAACAAACACTACCATAAAAATAGGCAAACGGCAGGTTGTCGTACACAACAACCGTTTAAAGCCCTATTATGAGTAGCATACTGGTACATATATCTTTAGCAAATAAGTTCCCATCATACAAAATTCTACAATTAAATTAAGTTCTTCTAGTTACACACACAAGATCATCTAGTACGACTAATTGACTAACGAAGCCTATCCTTCATTTTCTACAGAACATGAAGAACATATTGGTGTTAATATGTTGCTTTCATCTGGCAATGGGACAAATACAGACGGAACCCTACACAATAAGTTCCCTGAACAATACAGGAATACTATATGAGGACTTAGGAAAATTACAAGTATACCACAGTACATGGAATATACTAACGGAGATCAACCTAAGGGAACTGGACAACCAAACGCTTATGGCAGAACAGGCGGAGCACTTAGTTCACCGACTATGTTCGAATCGCTCTCAAACCGATGAGCTATGCCTGGTCCAACAAAAACACGTTCATTCACTCTTGGAAAATATCAAGAGAAGAACAAGTGTCATTCGAGAAGTGGTCCCCAAATCAAGATCAACAAGATCTATCTTCGATGGAATAGGTAATGCAATGCACTACCTATTCGGGACCATGGACAGCACTAATGAACAAGAGGTATACAGTCGACTCGAGGAGCTCGAAACAAATACAAAAGCACTAGCCGACCTGGAAAGACAGCAGATCAGTGTAGTCAAAACTACACTACAACAAATTCAAAAGCCACTGACATCTCTGCAGGAAAGACAACGTCAAATAAATCTCCAGGTAAATAGAATGCAAAATATCACTGATGATTTACTAATGAGACAATTAAGGCAGGAGATAATTTCAAGCCTGACCCTACAAATTGTCGAGATTGAGTACAGGCAACAAGTCTTACTCGACATAATAATCTCCAGTAAAAATCACCAGTTGCATCCGCTAGTGGTGTCTCCCAAAAGTTTATTAGAGATATACCACAAGTCCCACGCTACTTGCCCAGATGCACAAAATTGTCTCTCCCTGTTATATCAGACAGCGGAAACAAAGGCTCGTATAGTCCAAGACAAATTAGTTATTAGAATACAACTTCCGATTTTCAATTTACCACGAATGAAGTTGTATAGGATACATAGTTTCCCTATCCATGTTAATAAAAAACAATCATTGGTACCCGAAATACAGTACTCGCACGTAGCGCACCAGGTACAGACACAGGATATTCTATTATTAAAAACACAAGATCTTAAAATCTTCAAAAAGATCACTCAATCTTCCAAAGAGGACACTTACATCGCTAAGCTAGGCATTCCCATAACAAAGGCTACAATGTCCAAAGAATGCGTAGTGAAGCTGCTCTTTAATCCATTAAAGGAAGAGCCACAGTGTCAATTTAGAGCGCAAATACCTCCCAGAGACCTACTTATTAAATTAAGTAAACCAAATTCTTGGATATTCTCGTTGATAGAACCAACAATTGTACACCTTCAGTGTACCCAACAATTCCTAACTTCAAAAATAGAAGGCCAAGGAATAATTACTATCAACCATCCCTGTCAATTACAAGTAGGATCACAAATCCTACATTATGAGGCAGAGAATATCCAGCAATTGAGTCTCAAACAACCCAACTACTTCCCAAATATCGCTCCATTAGAGCAAATGGTAGAAAAATATCTTAATGAAACCAAAGAAAAAATATCGTCGGAAGAAATACAGACAGAACTATATTCAGGAGATGACACTAACAGCATCATCCTAGAAGGTACCCAGTCATTAAAAGAACTGGACAAAAAATTAGAAAAAATAGTTCCTCATATCAGTCACCACCCTACACATGTCCTAGCTGCAACATCAGTATCCTTAACTGGTGTTGTCATCACATGTATGGTACTGTACCTGGTCGCCAAATGGCTAGTCCCATTCATAAAAAATTATCGTTCACGCAAGCCTAAGAAAACCCCAGAGGCGGAGGAACAAAGCAAACAATTCGAAATAATCGAACCTACCCCTCTAAAAAGGACCCGCACCCTACCACCTACTAGGTCAGTGCAAGTGGTATAGTGTCACCACTTCAAACGGTCATAAGCACTATCACTAATAGTAGAGCACCTAGAAAATAAATGTAAGCGGTTTCAAAAAACCCTAATAAATAATTTAAAAAAGAGATGTAAGAATAAAAACCAAATGAAAAAAAAATATATATATATAGTAAATAATTTAGAGTAAGATAAATTAGGGTATTAAAAACATAAGTACATAATACAAACCCCAAGAGAAAGAAAAAAGATACTCTCCCTCGCTAGCGTTAACGAATAAATATAACAATAAGCAATATAAATACAATAAATGATAGTAGATAGAGATAACAAATAGAAAATAAATAGAGTTAATAAAATAAATATATAACAAAAATAACATACCATAGAAACTATATAACCACTAACATTAGAATAAAACGTAAAATTTCTTTTTTGCATAAAGAAAATAAGTAAATAAATAAGATTAGAATAGGAATGAATATCTGAAAACAAACTTTAGAAAATAAGATGACAAAATCCCTTTTTGTAAAATAAGAAAACATGTCAAGCCAAAAACCAGTGCCAATCCGATCAAGAACCGAACGACCGCGCCGACTAAACCAAAAGTAAAAACAAACAACAAAATCCTGAAAGGGGATGGGAACATTAAGTTAAACTCATTTTTTTTTAGAAAAAAAAACTTTTTTAATATCAATAAGGAAAGAGTAGAAAAATAGGAAAGATACAAAAAATTTAAAATTTATAAAAAAGTCATAGGGACCACTCAGACACCCTGTTCTTCTGCGTCCCAATCTTCGGGGTCGTCTTCCCGGTCTTCAGGGTCCGCATACTCGCCTCCTTCCCAGTCTGTGGAGGCCATGATACCTCCCACGGCCTCGTCGTATCCCGGCGGCGACCCAAAGGGACTGGCACGTTCCTCGGAGCCTGATGGTGAGGCGGGAGGAGTGCCAAAAAAGGCCTGATAAAGCGCGGCCACGGGGTCATCCCCGGAAAACAGGCAGCAGAAGCAAAAGGATAATTCCCCGCTAATAACCAGAGTGCCTCCTGTAAAGGTTAAATTGTTAGTTTAAAAAAAAAAAGTAAAGAAATTATATAAGAGGAAACTCACCCGAGGCCGACCATCCCATACCTCCATGAGGAAGCAGGAACAGGTTGGTAGTATAGGAATGCCCGGCCACTGCGGGCTCCATCCATACTACAGCAGGACGCTGACCCCGCTCGTGGAGAAGTAGGCGAATGGGTCCTTCCCACTCGCGGACAACCCGCAGCACGCAAATGGTGGTGAGTCTGGCGGTAAAAAAGCCGGGAGGAAACCACGGTGTGCGATCTAAATCCACTCGGAACGTCATGTTGAATGAGCCAAAAATCTTAGTGCAATGCCCAAATTTCTTATATCTTCCCGACCATCGATATATAAACAAAATCTTTCTCAACTGAGATAAGACGGACGGCACTAATCAAGAAAGTTAAAACCTAAACATCTGGTCAATGCAATTGCGCTGACGTGCACAAAGTGATTTCTGTCTACACCTTCCCCTGAGTATTATTCCTCTTCAAAGAATAATACTCTTTTTCGAAGGGGGAAGGATTGTTATATATCTAAATTGTCTAAGATAGATATTTTAAAAATAATTATAATTGATTAAATTTATTTAACCAACATACATAAGTATAAAGCTAATCATGCTTAAAATATGGTTAGCTTATCTCTCTGCAAAGCGAAAAATTGCCATCAGCAATTTCGTCACATTCCTTTGCACAAAACCAAAATATTTTCCCATAAGAACGACTTGGGAAAAATAGAAGTTTTAAGTTTCATCCCAAGTCGTTTCATTAGAAAAAAACAAAAGCCCCACGACAAATCGTACCTTCAGTAAGATTTGTCGTAAATACGATATGTATGTACATACATACAAACATACATATCGGGCGCATAAAATTTTACGTCGGTGAAGACTGAAATGATCAAGTCTTCACCGAAAAAAGCTCTTATCAGCGAATTGTCGCGAGCTGCATACATTGTGATCGCAACAATGTATGCACGATAGCACGACGATGGTTTCCAACTGCTTGGAAGCTAGCTCACGTTCAGCCTATTCCCAAGAAGGGAGAGGGTAGCGATCCCTCAAATTATCGACCAATTGCGATCACTTCGATTCTTTCAAAGGTTTTTGAATCTATCATTAACTCTAAATTAATGAAGTATCTTGAAACTAATCATCTCATCAACGATCGCCAATATGGCTTCCGAGCTGGACGCTCATCTGGAGACTTGCTGACTTTTCTTACGGAACGTTGGAACCGTAGTCTTCACAATTTTGGTGAGTCTAAAATCGTTGCCCTAGATATTTCAAAAGCCTTTGATAGAGTCTGGCATCCAGCCCTTTTAGCCAAACTCAAAGCACTTGGTCTCTCCCCTCCTCTTCTATTATGGATTGAAAGTTTCCTATCTAGTCGCCAAATACGTGTTGTATTAGATGGCGTTACATCTGAACCGCATCCCATAAATGCCGGTGTACCTCAAGGCTCTGTTATCTCTCCAACTCTCTTTTTAATTTTCATTAATGATCTGCTTTCCCTTACTTTCAATCCCATCCATAGTTTCGCAGATGACAGTACTCTTGATTTCGCTTACTCCTTTGACACTCTTGCGGAATCCAGGGGGAATGCTGCATGTGTTAAACGAGATTGCATGACTAGATCATTGAATAACGATCTTAACAATATCCTCGCTTGGGGCAAAGCGAATCGCGTCGAATTCAATGCATCAAAGTCCCAAAGCTGTCTTATCTCATTAAAACAAGATCATAACTTAACCACACCCGTTTCTTTTGATGGAGCATTAATTTCTGATTCACCGTCACTAAGCATTCTTGGCATTAATATTTCCAGTAAGTTAAACTGGACAGATCACATCTTCTCTGTTGCCAAAGAAGCATCGAAATGTCTTGGATTTCTGAAAAGGTGTAAGAAATATTTCAGCCCGTCAAATCTAGCGCTCCTCTACAAGTCCTACATTAGACCTAGAATGGAGTACAACTCCCATATATGGGCCGGGGCTGGTCGCACAGCCTTAGCTTCATTGGATATTGTCCAAAAGAGAGCCTTCAAGCTCATTGGCGATTTGGCAATAACTTGTCATATCGACTCACTCGAGCACCGCCGCAATGTTGGATGCCTTTCGCTCCTTTATCGCTATATGCATGGTCAATGTTCTGATGAAATATCTAGTCTAATCCCTTGTAGAATGATTCCTGCACGCAATACTCGCGCTGCAAACCGCGCACATCCTTTAACCCTTCAAATTACTTTCGGCCGTACAGTAAAATTCCGTGATGCTTTTTTATCCCGAACAGTGCGAATGTGGAACAGCTTACCATCTTCTGTTTTTCCTCCGGCGTACAATCTGCGGAAGTTTAAGGGCGACATACATCGGCACCTCCGCCACTCTCCTCATATCCCCTAATCCTTTCCCTATCTCCTTCCTGCCATGCTGTGCTTTGCATCATAGGGTATCCCCTGAGCTTGGCTTAATAATATAAAAAAAAAAAAAAAAAAAAAAAATTATGAAAATATCAAATTTCAATTCCAACCATCGTTCGTCGCGATAATTCTGGGCATGTTTAAACATGCCCAGCGGTAAATAATTTTCTCAGGATAGGAATGCTAATTAAGCACTTTCCTATCCTGAGCAACTAGACTTGCGATTAAAAAGATCCAAGTCGAGGACAGTTGATTTTTGAAAGCGCTCGGGATCGCCACGGCAATTTAAAAGTCCAAACAAAAAAAGAAGAAAGGTTTTTTTTTCTAAAACCCACCTTTTGTGATCGGATCGGTTAGTGATACTTGGCAAGAAGAAAGATAAGTTAAGTGTTGAGTATTAAAAAAAAGAGAAGAAAATAAGTTAAGTGTTTAATGTAACAAAAAAAAGGGAAAAAGTAATTGAGTGAAATAAAAGTGAATAAAGAAAAAAAAGTGGAAGACACTAGTCTTTTAATCAAATAATCCCGCTGCCATAGTGCAAGAAGAATACGCCGCTGCCTAAAGGTTGGATAAGTCGATTGGGCAGACTGGCAACAGCCGTGAGTATTCTTGGTTACGTATAGAGATAAACGCCCGAAGAAAAATATATAACACCTCCTAGAGTCAAGAGTCAAGAGTTCTTCACACGCGATTTACGAAATCAAACGAATTATGGCGAAATTATAAACTGAACCGATATCCCGGGATTTTTGAAAATATTTACGTACAAGCTTTAATGTTGGCCTAGATTTCACTTTTGTCTTTGATTCACTTTATACTTTAATTGTTCGAATAATTAATAACTTCAGGTTAAACGATGTCGAAATTATTACAGCTTGTTGCACGACGGCAAGCTGTGTTCTTCTCTGTTGTTTAATGATTTTGGGATGTGTGGATTTATAGGAATAGGGAAGCTGGATGGGAGTGGGAGGTTGTGGAATGTTAGAGATTTCTCTAACTTGTTGTGAGTTGAAGACTGGCGTTTCTTCCAACATGCTGAGAAATATCCCGAAAGTCCAGAATGGTCCAGCGTTGAAAAGTCCCACGATGATCGAGATGCTAGCATGGTGTCCTATCCACGATGGTGGCTTCCTTTACTAGTGAAGAAGGTAAATCTTTCGCCCAGGTAATAGATGTTTCTCGTTTCCGAGTTGATAAGGTGAAGAGGTGATAAGTAGTGGAAGTTTTCAACTTGAAGTTGCGTTGGAAGCTGGCTAATGAGGAGGTTAGGATGTTGAGAAATCTTCTCAAGTTGTTTGACCGCGAGAGAAAGGAGATAGTTGTTATGGTCGTAGCATATTGCATATAGCAATATGCCACCACGGACTGAAGCGTGTATGCCCGGCTTGTTGTCGACTACAGCATGAAACCAAAACGCGCCCCGACCGAGAGAAATGCTTCCTCAAGCTCGGTGTCATGTTCAGTGACAGAAAGAAGAAGAAGACCATCGATATCGGTCTGTCATAGTTTGCTAGCAGGAAAGTAAGGTCGTTAAAATTAAAATCCCGCAAAATCAAATATTTCTCGCCGCAATCCGACGAAGAAAACAAAATCCTCACGTAAGTTCGAAGAATACTTATAGTTATTAATAAATTTACATCCCCACCTGGTACTTTATTCGCACAGTAACCAAAGATTAATCCGCCAACGGCACCCCATAAAACTTGGCGTCTCCCTCCGGAGCCCCATTTGTGAGGTGAGAAAAGGGATCTGTTGGAGTTCGAATCTGGTGTGGCGTACGTCGGGAAAAACCTCGAAAAGAGAGACGTATGAAAAGCAAATGTTTGAGGTAAATTTGACATGGAGTTATCTACATAAGATTCCTACTTAACCATTATGTAAGTAGATGCCACATTCAGACATTTTGTAGGAGCTTCTCAGTGTCACATAATAATCGAAGATAAAATTTGATGGCATATATCATCCTATATTTTTTTTGAATAAGAATGCTGTACATATTAGCTGATATAGTTTAGGTAATCACATTTCTCTTAAAAAAAAAAAAAATACATTTTTATATTCAGAATATTTAATTTAAGAAACAAGGGAAAAACCCTTTAGTTAATGTATAGCTTAGATTCGCTTTTTCTTAGTAGCAATAAGGAAATAATTCTTTTTGAAGTTATAAAATCAATTTTCAGATTCTTACACTTCCCGTGATTTATGTTTACTGAAAATGTGTTCTTTCTTTGGTGAGAAAAAAAACAAGGAAAAAAAACCTTCCTGAGACTGACAATCAAATCATATGAAATAAGGAATTAATTATTTTCTTTTCAATCCATTCGTTATATAATTTGTCTTGTGACTATAAATATCTATATTCACTGATCTGATAAGTTCAAGTCTGCTATAATTCGGTGTATCGATTGAAGTTTTTGAGTATCGCATGTGTCGTATAAGAGTAATACCAAAAGTGTACGATTTTTCTTTTAACATATGAACATTGCAATGTGACTTGTCAGTTTGTCAAGTAAATACCACGAAATACTTTAGTTAATAGCGATCTATGGTAGTTGTTTCAAACCATTAAGTGACGAGTAAATAAAAACCTGTAAAAATCTACTCAGCGAATTGTAAGTAAGCAGCAGACAATGAGCCAGGATCCGTAGACGTGTGTAGTATTGTGCCTTGGGCGTTTGTGTTTTTATTTGGGCGTACTGGACACTTCATTTTGTTTTGTTTAGACCTTAAAGGATGTTGAAATAAATAGTATACGACTTGCTTATATGAATTTAGGGAGCATTAGTTTTTCGCAAGGTCCGTGATCAGGTTGTGACATATTCCAATTAGGCATTCTCGTCCGGTATATAGTTGGTACGAAGCTAATTCATAATAAATGGAACGATCGATGTTATAGAATCAGTTTGAATTTTATGGCGGCGATTAACACTCTGTTTAGTCTAAATCGCACTAGTCTTTCAAGCACGCGATTATGATATGTTTGCTTTTACCTTATGATGATTCTTACTTGTACCTTTCTGTGAAATATTGTTACAATATTCCGATGATCTTTCTAGACTAGAGTAAAATTAATTTACTCGACTTTCATTCAGGTCTAGTAAGTAACCCGTGAAAACTAAATCGAAAATTCTCAAAATATTGACAATTGACAACAATATTAGGATTTTTCGCATAGTATATCAGTCCTCTTTTATGTAAAGCTATAAACTTTAATTCGTCTACAAATTTTAGACAGTTTTACAACTATTTTTGGAAACTTAGGTCAGAAAGATTTCACAATTTCTATTTATTTCACTGTCATTAGTATAAAATTTCCTATCTATCTCGGCTCATTGAACTTCTGAATTTATTGTTTGCCCTTAAAGGATACTGTTAATTAAAGAATTATATGACTCATACTTTCTAATTATACAATACTGTCCAATTTTATAATATTTTCTTCTTTGTATTCTTACTTTGAGGAAACGCTTAAAGTTTATTCTATTTAACTGAATTATGGCCGAAATATTATAGCCTTGATAAGATCTTTATATTATACTTTTTCATATCCTGAGTACAATAATCACTTTATATGTACCATAAAATTAAAGGGAAGTAAGTTGATTTTATTTATTGGGATATTAATTTAAAATTTAATTTAATTGAAATTTCCATGATTTGATTCAACGTCTCATACATAATATCGCAAATATAATATTCCCACAAATAATTGTAGGTCATCAAAATATTTTATCATTTTACTATAACATCTTAAGTCTAAGTTAGATTTTATATTTTAATATAATGGGTAGTACTGTGCCTGATAGGTAAGCGAAGAATAATATTGTACAGGGTACATTATAATGAAGTAGGAGTGAATTGTAAGAGAAAAATTTAATAGGAATGGAAATTTTGAGTAACAATAATGAACTATTATAACGTAATGATGTTCTAAGAGCTTTTATTTTCTCCTTTCGCTTTCCTGGAGCCCTCTCGCATGAAGGTCGCATAGGTCCGCTCTAATATCTTCCACAGGTCAGCCAAGGGACTTTGCAGATAGTGCCGAGCAGAGTCATAGGGAGGATGGGGCAAGGCCATGAAGGCAGAACATCTGCGCCTTCCACAGTAAGTAGGTAAGTGACGTAAGGGTCCCTTCAGGACCGAGTGTGTGCCGGCTCTTTTGTATGCAGGCATGAAATTTTTTTGATTATGGATGATGACAGCGGCAGGTATTTTCGGGAACTCCCCCACACTCTCCGCCACCCTTAGCCGAGGTGCTAGCATGCCGCCCTGTGCTATCGTTGTCATCAGGCGATCTGTCAGCCCATGCTGGCAGTTTGGACTTAACGTCCTGGTCAAGTCGCCTTCAACATACTTCCATAACAAAATGGCGCCCAACGTGGGGCCACCTCAGTTAGACTTCGGTGGTCTAAATATAAATTTTACTGGGGACTGAGACTTTGAGAGAGATGATCATCTGGTGTCTGCCAGTTGATTGACCTCAGGTCTCACATCCAGTAGAAGATATGGGTGGACCTGAGTCTAATTGGTTTTGTTGAAAATTTTTTTTGTAAAGTAACGTAAAATTTTGAAAGTTTTATTGGAAGTCTTTGATATTTTGAATTTTTGGATTAAAGTAAAGTAACGTTTTTGAATTTAATGAAAGTTTTTTGGAAGTTGAAATCCGGCTTTAGGTTTGACTTCGGTCAAGCCTCAAGCCTGAACAGTTGTTGAATTTTTTTGAAAGTTTTTTGGAAATGTTTTTGGATGATCTTTCCCGCTGGCCTTCTGCCATGGAAATGGTAGGTGGCCTCACGAAATTTTTCGTTTGAGCTCTTGTGGGGACATGTCTCTGTTGGCCAACTGGCTGGACAGAGTTATGAATCTGCGAGACAACTTCTTGGCTTCCAGCTAATTAGTTGACCAGACTCATGACTCTGCCCGGCTAGCGAACTAGCTGGACACGACGATTCGGTGAGGAGAAGAGAACGAGTTCTCGGAGGATGGGATTGATGCTGGAGATCTTCAGTGATCAGGAGTTGGCATACTGCTAACTGCCTGGCTGAAGAATCTCTGGCAGCGTTCTCAGTCTTTGATACCTCCGACTTTACTCTTCCCAGATTTCTGCAAGAGCTCTGACTTTTTCAATGCACACACTCACGTCACTTGCCTATATCCTGTTTTTGACCTTGGGGGAGAGAGAGCGACCTGACCTCTTATGTGGGAGTTAGCTCCTGGAGGTGAGGGAGAGATTGTCTGATCTTTGAAAATTGTTGAAACGTTTGACCTGTCTTTGCGATTTTTTTTTGATTCTTTGTAGTTTGCAGAATTTATGAGAATTTAGTCGACGAAGTTATTGACGCTTCCTGACATCGGTTTTTGTTCTGGGGATTCAATCCTCATATTATCTCGATTTAAGAAGCTTAAATTAACTCTTCGAGTCCTTGTTTTGCAAAATTTATTTTTAAAAAAAAAAAAAATTTTTCTTCGGACGCTTGGGAAGATATTTCCTTGGATCATAGTATCTCATCCCAACTTTCAAATTTAGTAGCTCGTTAGCTTCGATCCTGTTTGAGCCTGTGATCTCGATTGTTGACCTTTTTTTAATTTCTCTGATATTCTTCTTCGAACCTTTGGTTTGCAAAACGTTTTCAATTTTGACTCACTATGGGTACAGTAAGAACGCCACCACCTGCGACAAACGGTATGTCAATGCTACCTGAACCATGCTCCATCTGTCGTGATGCAAGCTGGTCAGTCGAAAGGAAGCCTGTAATAACCAAATGTGAACACATTTTTCACCAGGCATGCCTGCAGCATTGGATAGGTGAACATGCTAGTTGTCCTAACTGTCGGTGCCATATTACACAACAAGACTTTATCGAATATACAGGTGCAATCCCAAAGAGACCGAAGAAGGTGAAGCCTGTGAAGTCTACTAAGCACGATGTGCCGAGCTTCAATCTGCCTACTTTCGACCTACCACCACCTAATAGACGCTCTTTGTCTCCAGGAATGTTCAATTTGCATTCCCGGACGTTCACTAATCCCAACTCACGGCAAGACAGTCCATTACCACCAGCCCAAGGCCACACCTCAGCTGCTACGGATGCGCTGTTGGCAGGCTTACGCTTACAAATGCAGGACCTGGTACGTGAAGGTCTCGAACGGAGCCTCAGTACATTACGGTCTGAGTTAGTAGATAGTGTCCGTCAGCAAGTAGCAGCCATGGTGCCACCAATAGATTTTTCACGTCCTCCTCCGGCTATGGGAAATCCCAGACCATCTGACGATTTTCCCAATGGGCATAGACAATCCTTTAATCGACCTCCATCCGCGTTTGGTCAGCCTCTAAATCAGCCCGCACCAAACCCTGTACCACCACCACCTATTCGTGCTCCTGCAGGCATAGGACAGCGACGTTCTGGCAGCCCTATCCGCAGGTGGAATATCTCTTACAGCGGTGACAGTTCTCGGCTCACAGTCGATGAATTTGTATTCCGAGTAGAAGCCCTGACTTATTCGGCTTTGGAGGGAGACTTCGACTTACTGGTGCGTCACATGACTACTCTGCTTTCTGGACCAGCAATGGACTGGTACTGGTCTCTCCTGAGGCAAAATTCCACGCCGTCATGGGAGTATGTGAAAGCAGCTCTATTAGCTGAATGGGGAGTACCCAAAGACGACCTTAAGGTCAAAGTCCAGCTTATGCTGCGCAAGCAGAAAGGAGGAGAGTCATTTGCCACTTACTACCAGCATCTAGTACAGTTACGAGACCAACTGCAGAACCCGTTGCCAGACGTTGAATTTCTGGAAATAGTCAAGTCAAACTTACTGCCGGAAGTACAAAATAAAATTTGCTTGCATCCTACCAACACCATCCACCAGCTCAGGATTCTGGTAAATCAAATCCAAGCGACGCAGCTGCGCATCGCAACAGCAAGTAGTTGGAACGCTTATCGCGGACAAAGAGTTAGTGAGGTGGATGGATATCATTTGACCGAGGCTGACTTGAATATATCACCTGGACGTAGCGACGAAGTCTCACTATCTGCCATTTCAACCCCTAAAAATGTAACCTGCTGGAATTGTGACCAGTCTGGACACTTTTACCAAGATTGCCGGCAGGAACGACAAACTGTATTCTGTTACGGATGTGGACGGAAGAACACCTTCAAGCCAGATTGCATTCAATGTCAACAGAAAAACTTCAGACGGGTCGGGAATACCAACACCTCTTTCCGACCAGCGTCGACATCACGAGCAATCAATGCATCAAACACTCCAGTGCAAGCTTTGAACAAGGAGGAAGGTCCGCTCCATTAACAGACACTATCGAAAACTCTCTGATATGTCCTCTGATATCATTCAGTGACTCTGATGATATCAGCAAAACACCTGATAGTACGATTACGTCTTTGATAGAGGCGGAGAACTTGATGGATTTCTCTGCAGATCTTCAAGCTCCCATTTCCACTTCTGGGGAGCCCGTGACATTGCTAGACACTTCATTAGAAGAGTCTTTAATCTTCGATGTCCCGTTGACACCTATAGCACGTGTAGCCGACAAGGTTACTGAGCGGGAGATTTGGCCTCCTGCCATTTCTATCTTAAAACGGCCACCAAGCTCTGATATGACGAGTGGGCGTGAGCCAGTTTTACATCCGCTGACGCCGTATCATACGCGTCTGCAGAGATACAGAGCAGCAAGAGACCGAATTTTCTCCTCAGTAGCAGAGTTAGCTGAGATTATGTTTCCCGACCGGGATATGAGACCGAAAAGGAAAAGATCAACCGTTCGTTGGCGAGAATACTGTCGACGAATGAAACTGGAAAGGAAAAAACTAGCACAGATTTCCGTGTCGATGCCAGACGACATTCGACCGTACGCAGAAGTAAAGCTGCTCGGGCGAACTGAGACTGGATTACTTGATAGTGGTGCCACTGTCAGTATTCTAGGCCAGGGAGCTCTCGAGAAGCTTGCTGAAGCAGAGGTTGAATGGAAGAAGTATCGGACACAGGTCCAAGTAGCTAATGGTGCCATGACGACTGTTCATGGTCATGTGAACTTGGACGTCACTTTCCGTGATAAGACCCAAAACGTGCGTTTTTACGTGGTTCCTGGGCTCACACAGGCACTATATCTGGGAATAGACTTCTGGCGCCTCTTTGGGTTAGCTCCGGATGTCCTAGGTATAGTCGCAGAAGTGAATCCAAGTGGAATAGCTACCTCTGACACCGATGGGCATATCCTTTCTAGTTTAGAACACCAACGCTTAGAGAGCACAAAACAGCTTTTCCCCTCTTTCGCCTCTTTAGGCCTGGGAAAAACATCATTGGTCACTCACAAGATTGATACGAATGACGCCGCCCCGATAAAACAGCGCTTTTATCCGATTTCCCCGGCAGTGCAAAGTTTGATGGATGCAGAATTAGAGCGAATGCTATCACTGGGTGTGATAGAGGAGAGCCAGAGTCCTTGGAGCTCTCCAGTCGTTCTGGTAAGGAAGCCTGGAAAGGTCCGGCTTTGTTTTGACGCCAGGAAGGTCAACTCGGTTACGAAGAAGGACGCCTATCCGCTACCGCAGATAGACGCACTTCTGAGTCGACTTCCTCCGGCAAACTACATAACGAGCCTGGACCTGAAAGATGCATTCTGGCAGATCCCACTGGACACTGATTCCAGAGAGAAGACCGCGTTCACAGTACCTGGTCATCCTCTCTATCAGTACACAGTGATGCCATTCGGCCTATGCAACGCTCCCCAAACGATGTGCCGCCTCATGGATAAAGTCATTCCTTTCGATCTTCGTGAGAACGTTCTCGTCTATTTAGACGATTTATTAATTCTATCATCTGACTTTGACACTCATCTCATGCTGCTAGCCAGGGTAGCGGATTGTTTGAGGAAAGCTGGCCTTACTATAAACGTCGAGAAGAGCAAGTTTTGTATCAAGGAGACTAAATACCTGGGATTCATTGTAGGAAGGGGAGGTATGAGAACTGACCCTGACAAAATATCAGCCATAGTTGACTATCCGTCACCTAAAACTGTTCGGCAAGCCCGACGCCTACTAGGTATGGCAGGATGGTACAGACGGTTTATCCCGAACTATGCTGATTTGACTGCATCCATTACAGACACTTTGAAAAACCCGAGTCAGTTCAAATGGACATCTGAAGCCCAGACGTCTCTTGATCTACTCAAACAAAAACTTACTTCGGCTCCGTTGCTAGTGAGTCCAGACTTCACCAAACCGTTCGTCATTCAGTGCGATGCGAGCCAACAAGGTATTGGAGGAGTGTTGCTTCAGCTAGATGACGATGGCCACGAGAAGCCAATAGCCTACGTCTCGAAAAAGTTGAACTCCGCTCAACGAAATTACACCGTCACAGAGCAAGAATGCCTAGCTGCAGTCTTGAGCGTACAGAAGTTCCGGCCCTTCATAGAGCTTATGCCGTTCAAGATAGTGACGGATCACGCGAGCTTGAAATGGCTGATGTCTCAAAAGGACCTCAGCGGAAGACTTGCTCGGTGGAGTTTGAAGCTTCAGGGCTTCGACTTCACTATTGAACACAGGAAAGGAAGCCTGAACGTAGTCCCTGATGCGCTGTCACGCATTCATTGTGACAGCATGAACACAAACGAAGATCCTGGCCCGGAAGTTGACCTTAGTTCGCCATATTTCAATTCGTTGGAATATGAAGAACTGAGGCATAAGGTTAAAACGACTTCTGGCAAACTACCAGATCTTTGCGTCAGGGATGGCTTCGTTTATATTCGGACTGTTCCGAGAACAGGCGATCCGATCCAGGAGGAAGAAGCGTGGAAGCTTTGGATTCCACGTGGGCTTGTCACCGACGTCATTTCGAGAGCGCATGATCCGCCGCTAGCTTCACACGGAGGAATAGGGAAAACCCTAGAACGTCTGCGAAGACATCTGTACTGGCCACGAATGACAGTTGATGTCAGAAATTACGTAGCCGCCTGTGACGTGTGTAAAGAAACGAAGGCTCCTAATACTATTTTGCGACCACCGATGAAAGTCCAGTCTGTGATAGAACGACCATGGCAAAAGCTGTACGTCGATTTCTTAGGTCCATATCCTCGGTCAGTTAAAGGAAACGTCTGCATTCTGATAGTTCTTGACCACTTTTCTAAATTCCCACTTCTCAAACCTATGAGAAAAGCGTCTACGCTCAATGTATGCCAATTCATTGAGACTGAAGTGTTTCACGTGTTCGGAGTTCCGGAGACCATAGTCTCTGACAATGGAGTCCAGTTTTGCTCGGCTCAGTTCGCCAGACTACTGGAAAAGTATGGGGTAAAGCATATGCGAACGGCAGTTTACTCGCCGCAAGCAAACGCCTCAGAGCGAGTAAACCGGTCTCTGTTGTCAGGGATTAGGGCCTATATCCAGAAGGAACACACCAGATGGGATGAGAAACTGAGCCAAATAGCTAGTTCCCTCCGGAGCTCTCTCCATCAAGCTACTGGTTTCTCTCCCTATCGAACACTCTTCGGTCAACAAATGATAGAACATGGCAGCTCCTATTCCATCTTGAGGAGCATTGGAACTCTTAATGAGCCACTGAGAGTGGACGCAGAAGATAAAATGAGATTGATCCGTGCGAGAGTGCAGGAAAATTTACAACACGCATTCGAACAGGGTTCAAAAGCCTACAATCTCAGGGCAAAACCCGTCGAGTTCAAAGTTGGTCAGGAGGTATTTAGAAGGACTTTTGCCCAAAGCAATTTCCAACAGCAGACTAGTGCTAAACTGGGACGAAAATTTGTTAAATGTCGGGTTAGAGCCAGGAAAGGAAACTCACTATACGAACTTGAGGATCTGCGGGGAAAACTGTTAGGTGTCTATCACGCTAAAGACATCAAGCAGTGATCATCAGTATGAAAACATCGTCGATACTTATTGTCGTTTATTCCTGGTAGCCCTAAGAAGGCATCCAGCCAGCTTAACTGGTAAACTATAGGATATCACGAAGCCCTCCTATTGCCCCGTCAATGGTGGGTGATATACCTGTTGAAAGTCAATCTCATTATAGCACCCCTACCGCTTGTGAGTAGATAACCTTTTATAGTCCCTTCCGGATCGGCCTCATTAGGAGGAAAATTTTTCCTTGTCTGTCCAGCTGCAACATTTCGTTAATCATCGGACATAGTAGTACTAGATCTATACCTGGTAGCCCTAAGAAGGCATCCAGCCAGCTTAACTGGTAAACTATAGGATATCACGAAGCCCTCCTATTGCCCCGTCAATGGTGGGTGATATACCTGTTGGAATCCATTCCCATATTCGGCTGTCAACATGTCACTACTTCGACGACGCCTTGGAGACACACCCTTGAACAATCGCAGTCTGAGATCAGGGTGAGAGGTTGCGCCGGGAAAGCTTAGCGATCAGTTCTTTAGGTTACTGATCGCGGGGCTTCCTCAGCATCTCGGTGAAGGAAGGCAGAGAGGCATCGACCGGCTGGATTTTTTGGGTTACCAGCTTGTCGATGTAGCTTTGGCTTCCCCACACGGAGAAGGATGTCGAAGTCTGATCGAAGACTGACGAGACTTCAAGGATGTGTCCTCGACGTGTCATCGGAAGTAGAGTCAGAGGATGAGGAAAGCATAGGGTCGTGGGTCGTGACACACATTGAGCGCCCGCAGTGATGAGGCCTATGTGTAAGACCGGCTAGCTCAGTCGACCATTTTTCAGCGTCGTCTGAACCACGGGTGGCGCAGACCACTCTGCCCTGTTATGGTCGTAGCATATTGCATATAGCAATATGCCACCACGGACTGAAGCGTGTATGCCCGGCTTGTTGTCGACTACAGCATGAAACCAAAACGCGCCCCGACCGAGAGAAATGCTTCCTCAAGCTCGGTGTCATGTTCAGTGACAGAAAGAAGAAGAAGACCATCGATATCGGTCTGTCATAGTTTGCTAGCAGGAAAGTAAGGTCGTTAAAATTAAAATCCCGCAAAATCAAATATTTCTCGCCGCAATCCGACGAAGAAAACAAAATCCTCACGTAAGTTCGAAGAATACTTATAGTTATTAATAAATTTACATCCCCACCTGGTACTTTATTCGCACAGTAACCAAAGATTAATCCGCCAACGGCACCCCATAAAACTTGGCGTCTCCCTCCGGAGCCCCATTTGTGAGGTGAGAAAAGGGATCTGTTGGAGTTCGAATCTGGTGTGGCGTACGTCGGGAAAAACCTCGAAAAGAGAGACGTATGAAAAGCAAATGTTTGAGGTAAATTTGACATGGAGTTATCTACATAAGATTCCTACTTAACCATTATGTAAGTAGATGCCACATTCAGACATTTTGTAGGAGCTTCTCAGTGTCACATAATAATCGAAGATAAAATTTGATGGCATATATCATCCTATATTTTTTTTGAATAAGAATGCTGTACATATTAGCTGATATAGTTTA
This sequence comes from Dioctria rufipes, assembly GCA_963924295.1. Classification (NCBI taxonomy): domain Eukaryota; kingdom Metazoa; phylum Arthropoda; class Insecta; order Diptera; family Asilidae; genus Dioctria; species Dioctria rufipes. Next base: position 139,792,208 of record OZ002744.1, read on the forward strand.
GGTAATCACATTTCTCTTAAAAAAAAAAAAAATACATTTTTATATTCAGAATATTTAATTTAAGAAACAAGGGAAAAACCCTTTAGTTAATGTATAGCTTAGATTCGCTTTTTCTTAGTAGCAATAAGGAAATAATTCTTTTTGAAGTTATAAAATCAATTTTCAGATTCTTACACTTCCCGTGATTTATGTTTACTGAAAATGTGTTCTTTCTTTGGTGAGAAAAAAAACAAGGAAAAAAAACCTTCCTGAGACTGACAATCAAATCATATGAAATAAGGAATTAATTATTTTCTTTTCAATCCATTCGTTATATAATTTGTCTTGTGACTATAAATATCTATATTCACTGATCTGATAAGTTCAAGTCTGCTATAATTCGGTGTATCGATTGAAGTTTTTGAGTATCGCATGTGTCGTATAAGAGTAATACCAAAAGTGTACGATTTTTCTTTTAACATATGAACATTGCAATGTGACTTGTCAGTTTGTCAAGTAAATACCACGAAATACTTTAGTTAATAGCGATCTATGGTAGTTGTTTCAAACCATTAAGTGACGAGTAAATAAAAACCTGTAAAAATCTACTCAGCGAATTGTAAGTAGGCAGCAGACAATGAGCCAGGATCCGTAGACGTGTGTAGTATTGTGCCTTGGGCGTTTGTGTTTTTATTTGGGCGTACTGGACACTTCATTTTGTTTTGTTTAGACCTTAAAGGATGTTGAAATAAATAGTATACGACTTGCTTATATGAATTTAGGGAGCATTAGTTTTTCGCAAGGTCCGTGATCAGGTTGTGACATATTCCAATTAGGCATTCTCGTCCGGTATATAGTTGGTACGAAGCTAATTCATAATAAATGGAACGATCGATGTTATAGAATCAGTTTGAATTTTATGGCGGCGATTAACACTCTGTTTAGTCTAAATCGCACTAGTCTTTCAAGCACGCGATTATGATATGTTTGCTTTTACCTTATGATGATTCTTACTTGTACCTTTCTGTGAAATATTGTTACAATATTCCGATGATCTTTCTAGACTAGAGTAAAATTAATTTACTCGACTTTCATTCAGGTCTAGTAAGTAACCCGTGAAAACTAAATCGAAAATTCTCAAAATATTGACAATTGACAACAATATTAGGATTTTTCGCATAGTATATCAGTCCTCTTTTATGTAAAGCTATAAACTTTAATTCGTCTACAAATTTTAGACAGTTTTACAACTATTTTTGGAAACTTAGGTCAGAAAGATTTCACAATTTCTATTTATTTCACTGTCATTAGTATAAAATTTCCTATCTATCTCGGCTCATTGAACTTCTGAATTTATTGTTTGCCCTTAAAGGATACTGTTAATTAAAGAATTATATGACTCATACTTTCTAATTATACAATACTGTCCAATTTTATAATATTTTCTTCTTTGTATTCTTACTTTGAGGAAACGCTTAAAGTTTATTCTATTTAACTGAATTATGGCCGAAATATTATAGCCTTGATAAGATCTTTATATTATACTTTTTCATATCCTGAGTACAATAATCACTTTATATGTACCATAAAATTAAAGGGAAGTAAGTTGATTTTATTTATTGGGATATTAATTTAAAATTTAATTTAATTGAAATTTCCATGATTTGATTCAACGTCTCATACATAATATCGCAAATATAATATTCCCACAAATAATTGTAGGTCATCAAAATATTTTATCATTTTACTATAACATCTTAAGTCTAAGTTAGATTTTATATTTTAATATAATGGGTAGTACTGTGCCTGATAGGTAAGCGAAGAATAATATTGTACAGGGTACATTATAATGAAGTAGGAGTGAATTGTAAGAGAAAAATTTAATAGGAATGGAAATTTTGAGTAACAATAATGAACTATTATAACGTAATGATGTTCTAAGAGCTTTTATTTTCTCCTTTCGCTTTCCTGGAGCCCTCTCGCATGAAGGTCGCATAGGTCCGCTCTAATATCTTCCACAGGTCAGCCAAGGGACTTTGCAGATAGTGCCGAGCAGAGTCATAGGGAGGATGGGGCAAGGCCATGAAGGCAGAACATCTGCGCCTTCCACAGTAAGTAGGTAAGTGACGTAAGGGTCCCTTCAGGACCGAGTGTGTGCCGGCTCTTTTGTATGCAGGCATGAAATTTTTTTGATTATGGATGATGACAGCGGCAGGTATTTTCGGGAACTCCCCCACACTCTCCGCCACCCTTAGCCGAGGTGCTAGCATGCCGCCCTGTGCTATCGTTGTCATCAGGCGATCTGTCAGCCCATGCTGGCAGTTTGGACTTAACGTCCTGGTCAAGTCGCCTTCAACATACTTCCATAACATAGTCCTCAATTGAAGTGCTGTTTGCACTGTCGTAGAAAAAGGTGTTGGGAAAGAACAGTCCCTCAGGTTTCCTGTACACTCCTGTACAGGCTCTTAGAATCTTTCTTTCGAGGGCGCTGATTTGCTTCATATAAGATGGCGAAATGATGTGCCAGATGGGAAAGCAATAGCAGATGATTGGGCGGATGAGCTGTTTATATATAAGCAGGTTTGTGTCTTTCGGGAGACCGTTTCTTCTTCTGATAATAGGGTTGAGTAGGCAGTAAGCGTAATTGGCTTTCCTCATGGTCAACTTGGCGTGGCTGTTGAATTTCAACAGATTATTGAAAGAGACACCAAGATATTTGGTGTTCTTTGAAGGCTGAAGCTCTTCGTTATTGATTTCGATTTTGATGTTGTTGGCTCATGTGGCGAGATTGGGTCTTCCCCTTGTGAAGGGGTTTCGGATGCAAATCATTTCAGATTTGTTCAGAATTATTTTGATGCCCCAATTTCTGTAGAACTCGTCGAGTTTGTGGACATGCCGCTCCACTTTGGCTGACATGGAGTGGGCGTACGTAAGGAAGTCATCCGCATAAATTAGTGTGGCGGAATTTGAGTCGTTGTCATAGGTGAAAAGATTGAAGAAAGTTGGTCCGAGGAACGAACCTTGGGGGACACCAGCACTGACTGATGTTGCCTAAGATTTGATATTCTCGATTTCTATGTAGAAATTCCGAGATGAGAGAAAGCTATGTATAACCCGGGTGAGATAAGGCGGGAAATCGAGGTTTATAATTTTGAAAATTAGCCCGTGTGTCCAAACTGAATCAAACGCTTTCTTTACATCAAGGAACCAGCCTACTGTCTGCTCCCTTTTGTTGAGGGCGTTTGTAGAATGAGAGGAATTTGAGCAAAGCGTGAAAAGTGGAGTGCTGGGGCTTGAAGCCGAATTGGGTGTCTTGCCTGATATTTAGGTTGAGGAAGGTATTTTCAATGTGTTGGCGGACTATTTTTTCGAAAATTTTGCCCAGGATGGACAAAAGGGAGATTTTGCGGAGCTCATTAAGGTTTTTCGAGTTTCATTTTTTGGGAATTGGAACTATGTAGTGTTTGCTCAGCACTACACTGGAAAAGAAGGCGACATTTCCTTCAATGGCGTTGTTGAGGAAGTCTATGTGGAAGTCAATTTCCAAGTTCGTGAGATTCCGTTGCGAGTCAGGGAGATTTCCTGCGAGGAATTGGGAGAGCCTGTCTTGAAATTGTTGCCAGTCAACGTCTTTGAGAGACGTTGAGGCTTGAAGGTCAGAGGTCAAAATATTTAAAGGTGCGCTGGGGGTGATTGAGATCAGATTCAGCCATATGCGCTGCGCAAACGTAGTTTGAGAATTGGGGTAGTAAATTAATTAGTTAGATTAGATGTTGCGATATAGAAGTCAAGAATTGACCCAGATCGCGGGAAATCCGGAGTATCCTGCGAGACGACGACGAAATCATGGGTGGTGTTAAAGAGTAGCCAGTCATGTACTGCCTTGCCTGACGGACTTACGACGAAGTCATTCCACAACGGGTGCTTGGCGTTGAAATCACCACCAAACACCGTGTAAGTGAAATTGTGCGAGATTCGAGCAATACTGTTCATGTTATTCTGGATATCAGCTCCCGAGGCGTGGCATCTATTATTTAGGGCTATTAAGAGAAGAGACTCGTTGTCACGAAGCTCTAACTTGACAGCAGTGCATTATATATTGGAAAGGTTACTTATTTTCACCTCTTTGAATTTAATGCTTTTCCTTAAAGAGAAGGGCAGTGCCAGATTTGTCCTGGCGGACGAAGTTGTAGTGCTCAAAAGCTAACTTATGCCTCTCAGTGAGGAGAGTTTCAGAGAAGAACATAAACGTGAGGAAGAGATTTAGTGCTGCTCTTTTGCTGTGATTTACCAGCGAGTTGCAGTTAAGTGACATGATTTTCAGCTTACTTAATTGCCTAGACATAGTCCAAATGCAAATTGAAGGTAAGCTGCTTGTTTTTCCGAGATGGAAGAGAGCTTCCTGTATTTAGGAAGGAAATTATTGATTTTGCCCATAAGGACGAAAAGGTCGCAGCCAAATAGAGACTTGGCTTCTTTTGTGCAGAATTCGTCAATTTCTGACACTCTGGGTTTTCTAGGAGCTGCCTTGGGGGCAGACCTAGGTGCTGCTTTGGGCTGTGGGTTTCACTGAATTGATATTATTAAAAGTGTTTTTGGAGATTACTTGAGCGAAAGATTTACCTGGCTGCACGTAGTTTCTCTGGCTTCCTTCACGAAGTCTTCACGTTGGCGACGTTCCTCATTCATCTTGGCGCGATGCTATACGACCTCCTTATACTTGGGGCAACCTCTGTAGCTGGTAGGATGTCCTTCCGCTTTGCAATTAACGGAGAATGGGGAACCTTTTCGTTTTTCCGCTCGCATTGTCCCGGTAAATGCTCATTCGTACACTTGACACATCTGTAGTCGACTGCACAGTTCCTAACGACGTGACCAAAAGCCTGGCAGCGCTTGCACTGAGAGATACCCGAAGCGCGATATTTCTCCCAGTAAGCGATCTGGTTCAGAAGGCGATTTGTGGCCATTATGCATTTAATATCGTAATTACCTCCGAAATTAATTACGAAGGAACTCTATTCCTTGCTCCTGGGCGTTTTACAATGTGTCACAGAGTTAATTGTGAATTCACGCAATTTTTATACGAGTGCTGCCTTCACATCCTCGGCATGGTATGTATGTTGAACTCCTCTCAGCAGAAGTGTCGTCGTCCTGTCCTCTGTACACCGATGTCCCTGATTATGTTGAACAGTGCTTTATGGTCGTCCTGGCTAATTGGCTTGATAATGCACTTGGTGCCCTTTGAAGTCTTGATAAAAAACTTTGGCCTTATTGCAAGCTTATCAAGCTCGCAATTGAAAGCTTTAACATTCAGGTTATATAAGAAAATCAGAGGAGGTCTCACTGCCTTTTCAACGTGAGCCTTTGTTGCTTTGGGCTGTATCTCGAAGTCCTTTCGATTACCTAGAATTTGGAAGAAACCACCCGTATGCTCCTCTCTGGGTGGTTACTGATTGGCTGGCTTTGATGGCTTCCTTTTTGCTGGCGTTCTGGCTGACAGCGGCGAGGTCACTGGGCTCCTCCTAGCTCTCCGCTTCCTATTCTCTACGGCGGTGAAATTGTTTTCCTCCTTTTCATACTCGGAAGATGACGACTCAGATGTTGATGTCTCACCTGGGTCAGTGGATTTTCTACTTCGCTGGCTTCTTTGGCTGTGACCTCAGTTTGGCGAGGCAATTTCGTCGGTACAGAGGTACCTGGTTGCTTCTTCAGTGTCGATTTCGGGTGGTCTCATTTCATACTTTTTGTACAGCCGTCTTAGGCTGCTATCGACAGCGGCCCTGAGAGTAGCTTTTTAGGCTTCAAAACCCGGGTTCTTCAAATTAAAACAGTTTGTATTACTCATGATTAACACAAAATAAGGTGTGCTTTATCACCGCACTTGTTTGTAATGGTTATATTTATTTATTTGAATGTGTCTATATCACACTCATAACACTTGTCAAAAATTTTAAATGTATGTGTCTGTATATTAATTATGTGTGTCTCTACCACTGCACTGCACTTCAGTTATGTGGCTTTGTGTGTCTGTATAATTACATCATACATATATACACAATGCGCACGTATCTCACTTGTTAATACACAATATTTTACCTGTGGTATTCGTTTTAACGAAATCCCGTCGGCAGTTTGTACGTTTTTGTTTGTTTGTCACGATATCCTTGTCCTGCTCGTTGTTCACTGCTCATCGATGATGGCTGGACTGATTATGACTATAACTCGCCTCCTGGATGTGAGAAGCGCCGTGTTTACACTCTACGAGTTATCCTAGAACCTTCCTGAATATTCCATTCTCCGAACCCAAAGTTTACTAGGATGTCACTAACCTAAAGGTGTTTGCACTTCCAACAGATGTAGCTTGTGTAGCTTTGTAGCGCGTAGCACTGCCCCCTCCTTAAAATTGTTCGTTCGAACAACAGGTGGTCCCCTGTCTTGATTCTCACAGTATTTACACAAACGATCCAGGTGAACGATTTTTCGTTTGCCTCTTGTACTACGCTGAATCCTATGTACGACATCATTAATTCTAGTTACCACTGAATACGGTCCTTCCCACTATTGTTGTAATTTTGGAGACCGTCGTTTACGTCGTTTCGGGTTGTACAGCCAAACAATGTCACCTTCATTAAATCCTGCTGAATTAGCTCGTAAGTCATAGCGGGTCTTCATCCGATCGGTATTTACTGCTACTTTTGCTCTCGTTTCCTCGTGCACATCGGCTAATCGTTGTCTAAGCTCCGATACATAATCGTCTGGTAACTTTCGCTCGCTTCTGGGTGTACCAAACTTGAGGTCGCTTGGTAAACGCATCTCGCTTCCGAATGCAAGCTTAGCTGGAGTTTGTCCGATCGTATTGTGAACAGCTGATCGATAAGCCTTTAGGAACACGGGAATATGTTGATCTCAATCGCGTTGATGATAGCCGACTACTTTCTTTAGATCGACCAATGTTCTGTTGAAGCGCTCTACCATGCCATCAGATTGTGGATGCAGAGGAGTTGTTCTGGTTTTTCTTATTGCCAGCATTTTACACATCTCCTGGAAGGTCCGTGATTCGAAGTTCCGTTCTTGGTCCAAATGAAGTTCCTCAGGTACACCAAATCTACTGACGCAATTCATTATTATTTGTTCCGCTACTGTGGTAGACTCTTGATTAGGGTTGCATAAGCTTCAGGCCATTTACTGAAATAGTCAATAGTAACTCATATATAACGGTTACCGTTATCTGTTTCTGGAAAAGGTCCAGCGATGTCTACGGTTATCCTTTCAAATGGGGCTCTTACATTATACTTATGCATTTCACCTCTGCTTCTGTGTGGAGGTCCTTTGCAAGAAGCACAGATAGTGCATCAACATCCTCGCGCATATGTAACCAATAAAACCTTTCACGTATTTTGGAAATTGTTTTATTCACCCCCAAATGTCCTCCAGATGATCCACTGTGCATTTATTCTAGAACACCTTTGACCTGGGATGCTGGGACGACTATCTGCATTCGGAATGACTCGCCGTTAATTGATTACCACTAGCGCTTTAATATACCACATTCAACGTGAAGATAATTCCATTGAGCAAAGTAGCTCTTCAGTTTCTCACTCCTCTCCGAAATATCCTTCCATTGTGGTCTTTCCTTGTCTTCTTTCCAAGCAAGAATGGGTGATATGTCTGGGTCTTCTTGTTGTGCTGTTCGCAAGCTCTCGCTATCCCAGCCTGTCGATGGTTCCACCGTTATCAGCTGTATAGTTGCCTTTGTTTCTTTTTCTTCCACCCGAACGTAATGCTTGCATTCAACTTTGCATGGACGTCGTGAAAGGGCGTCTGCATTTCCATGGATACGTCCTCTTCGGTGTTGAATTTCAAAGTCATAAGCTTGGAGTCGCTCTATTCATCTCGCCACTCAGGGTTCTTAAACTGCAAAAGCCATTTAAGCGCTGCATGGTCAGTGCGGAGGATAAATTTGTGCCCTTAGAGATATTTATGGAAATGCTTGGTTGGGTTTACAATGGCAAGTAGCTCTTGTAGCACAATAATTTCTCTCTGATTTTGAAAGTGCTTTGCTAAAATAAGCTACTGGCACTTCTTGACCATCCTCCTCCTGTGAAAGCACTGCACCAATACCTACATTGCTGGCATCTGTGCAATATAAAAGTTTTTTCCCAGCTTTGGATAGTGAAGCACTGGAGTTCCATAGAGGTGTTGCTTCAAATTTGCAAAACTCTCGTTACATTTATCTGACCATATGAACGGCTTTCCTTTTTCTGTAAGTTGATGTAGGCTCCTTGCTATATCTGCAAAACCTTTTACGAATCGCCTGTAGTAGGTAGCTAGACCAAGAAAACTCCTTAATTGATGTTTGTCCTTTGGAACTGGCCAATTTTTGACAGCTGCCATCTTCTCCGGATCAGTTCATACTCCTTGTAATGAAATATTTTACTTCATTTTTGAATAGAGCGCATTTATTCGTACTGGGCTTCAGTTTCGCATCTCTCAGTCTTTGAAGTACATCCCGTAAGTTGTTTTTATGTTCCTCGAATGTCCTTCCGATTACTATTATGTCATCTAAGTAGACAAGACATGTTTTCCAGGTCAATCCTCGTAAAACACATTCCATGAGTCGTTCGAATGTGGCTGGAGCATTACACAATCCAAATGGCATAACTTTGAATTGCCATAAGCCTCTTCCAACTGAGAAAGCAGTTTTGTCTTGGTCCTCGGGATGTCTTTACACTTGCCAGTAACCGCTCTTCAAATCCAATGTGGAAAACCATTGTGCTCCGGAAAGGGTGTCCAATGTGTCATCAATCCCTGGCAACGGATAACTATCCTATCTCGTTACGTTATTTAGTTGGCGGTAGTCCACACAGAATCGAGGGTGCTGCCATCCTTTTTCCTGACCAAAACAGCTGGCGATGTCCAAGGGCTTCCTTCATATCTGCAACTTCTGGTTGTTTGGCTAATGGTAGTCTTCGTGGTGTTTGCTGAATAGGCCTATAATCTTCTGTATTGATCCGATGCTGGACAAGATTTGTTTTGCCGAAATCATCATCATTTATTGCAAATATTTCCGAAAATTCATCGATAACCTCTTTGACATCGTGAACAGCAATATCACTTAGAGCACTAGATGACAGAAGTTTCTGAACCTGTTGAGTAGTAGCTGGTATAGGTATTGTCTCCTTAATATTAGTACCATTATCCAAATTAATAATCTGATAAACGGGTTCACAATTTCCAATTATAGCGCCTTCTTTTAGTTGTACCTCATTTTCGGATGTGTTGAGCACTCTGACTGGAATTAATGCTGCGCCTTCTGCCTTCACTAAAGTCTTACCAACGATGATGTTCTATGTCACTTTTGTAGGGTTAGGCTCCACCAGATAGAATCGGCAGGTCCCGATGTCATCAGTAGGCTGTGTCCATACTAGCGTCTCGGAGCATGCAGAGAGAGTAATATTTTCACAGACAATCGTCCTTATTTTTGAAGGATAATCTGCTCCTACTCCTAGTCTCATAGGAATTTCTATGTTCCCATATTTGAGAATCCGCTCTCCGACATCCAGATTTATTTTATATGTGGTCATGAAATCTACTCCAAGAATGCATTCATCCATGATGCCTGACACCAGGAAAATGTGAGGAAATAGTTGCTCGCCTAGTTGAACATCCCAAGTTATTTCTCCAAAAACTTGTGCTGCTGCTCCAGTAGTTGTTCTTAGTAAATATTTGGTGGTGTTGTGAAGCCACTTGTTTTTGGCGATATCTGCTCTAATAATTGATCTCGAAGCCTCAGTGTGGATAGTGATTTCGCAGCTATTTTTCCCTACATTTCCATATATATCGAGACTGCTATTATTTCTCCGCAACTGGGCTACTTGAATGATGATTTCGGGGCTGCCGACTCTACCAACCAACTTCTGCCCCCCCCCCCCCCCCCCCCCCCAAAGTTGGTTTTTACATGTTTTCCGACTGCTCAACAGGTGAGCTGATGCGACTAGTCGCTGCTTGATTTCTAGTCTCTCCACGGATAGCTTGCTCCCTGGTTCCACATATTTGGCATACTTTTCTGTTCTCCTCTTCTTGTGATTCCATTCGTCAGCGTTTTCTGCAGTCCCTTTGGAGGTGTCCGGGTCTATTACAATTCCAGCATCGAAGAATACCACGTGACGGAGTGCTCTCTAATGACTGCATTCTGTTGCAAGTATATTCCTCCACCGAAATTTCTTTCACTCGTACTGCACTCCGAGAAGCTTGTCTAGCAGTTTCGTATTCTAATGCATAGCCATAGCTTCTGCTGTTGACTTCTTTCCTGCTAGCCTTAGTGCTTGTTGTAAATTTTGATGTTCATAAATGCTTCTATTGGCACTTCATTAAGGAATTCTGCGTTGACGCTAGAGTATGAAAGATAAGCTAATTTTTCCACATCAGCCTGTAGTGATTCGCCATGCTTCTGAATCCTGTTGCGTAACTGCAAGCGATAGACTTGCTGCATGTTGTAATAATGCTGATTTTTCCTGTTGAAAAGTCGTCGTTTTTAATGCATATATTTTACCTTTGGCGAAATCAGATATGATTTTACTTGCCTCTCGGTAGTATATATTGATGGCTATGAAGCCGCAGTTTTATCGCCAGTTTTAAGTTAACTCGGGTGTACTTGGATAATTTTTTGTCTTTTAAAATCCCCGGCTCTTATCGCCAATTGGGGTTATTCCTTTTGCTAAAAGATAGCGGCTCGGAATACTTCTATTGCTCGACTCAAATTCAACTGTATTTTCCATATAATTTATACAAAAATTTAGTGCATGTCCAAAAAAAATTGTCCACTCAAAAATATTTCTTAACAGAAATCAATAAAGAATGAAAATAAGAAATGTCCACTCAGAATATCACAAAAATATGTATTATCGATAAACAAAACAAGAAAAACATCTTGCACAATAGATTCTTACTACGGCCACTTCAAATGGGTCAGTCAGTGAAATACGTGAACCCATTTGTTATGACACTCAAGTGCAGTCAGAGCATGTTGACATGCATTTCTTCGCACTTGCGATTCATTGTGCTTGCGGTTATGAAATCTTGTTTCTCTTTATTTTATGGGGCAATAATTTATGATTTGTAAATTCTTTCACAATTTAGAAATGTTAAAGAATTTGAACTGTGTCGAAATTGGTTTTTACTTGTTTCGACTAATTTTGTTTGGACTTGCTTACAATTTAGATTGGCAATACGTATGCCTGTATATATGTATGTTACAATGTGTTCATCTCCATGACGTAATTCTAACGCCTGTACTAATGACGTGTAATCACGTTGCATGTCAATCGATATAGTTTGTAATAGCTCTGACGCGGGACCTCGAAGTGCTCATACCAGAGCTGTAGGTTTGTCTGCATCATTCCATGCATTTAGTTCGAAAATATGCCACGAATTTTGTCCATTATTGGAGGTTTCATTCTATCTGCACCGGATATTTCAGTTCCTGCGTGCCGAGGTTGTCGATGCTTCATCCTCTCCAAAACTGCTTTAAAGCTGTCAAGCTTCTCCGTATCATTTTGTTGTACTTCCGACACTTGTTGTTGAACTTCCAGCACTTCCTGCTGGATTCCTTCAATTTTCGCATTTTGTTCGTCTAATAAATTTTTAAGAAAATTCTTTTGTTCCTCCAAACAGGTTTCTAGACAATTCTGCAAAGAATTCTTCTGCTTATCCAAACGGGCTTCTAGAGAATTCTTTTGTTCCTCATTAGCATTCTTTTGTTCTTCCAAGAAAGATTGCTTTTGTTCCTCAAGAGCATTCTTTTGTTCCTCCAAGAGAGATTGCTTTTGTTTCTCAAGAGCATTCTTCATATGCAGCTCCATTTTGGACATTAAGGTACCCAAAAGCTGTTCTTGGCCAGCGATGGCTCTTCTTCAACTTCATCATCTTCTTAAAAAACAAATGTCTCAAGATTCTTTTCTTCCTCTATCAAGGCTTGTCTAAGTCGCTCAACTAGAACATTCTTTAGACTTGTCGTTGCAATGACCGCTGCTCCAACTCCACTTCCATTTCCTGTATGCGAAGCTCCTCTAGTTTGCGGCCCATTCTTGCGTCTTTTGCAATTCACTCACAGTTTAATATAAAATTATCTTTCGGAATTTTCGCACGGCATTTCACAAAATTCATCACTCTTTGAATTTCAAAGTTAAATGCCACCCCTTTTTTCGCGAATTTATCCCAGTTTTGATACCAGTTGTTACGAGAGTGGCCTTAGTTCGTTATTTGAAACACAATATTTCGGATATAATTCAAAAAGTCTTTCTTTATTTAACTTTACTGTTTACTCTCACAAATTCACAAATAATTATCAAATCAACTCTTTATAGTTATCGCTAGTACTGTACTTCTGCTTATCGCAATCCAAATAGTTTACTTCGTTCACTTCACTGTCTGAAATAAGACTCGCCTCCTGGATGTGAGAAGCGCAAAGTTTACTAGGATCTCACTAACCTAAACTTGTTTCCATTTCCAACAGATATCGCTTCTGTCGCTTTGTAGCGCGTAACAATATACATATATGTAAATGTGTAGTTTTTCTTTTATGATCTTTTTGTTTTCAAAAGTTTTATATATATATACAGTGGAACCTCTCTATAGCGAACTCGCAGATGCCAGAAAAAGTAGTTCGTTATATGCAAAAGTCGTTACAAATAAATTTCATTTTAGAATTTTTTAATTTATATTTTCATATTGTGTAGAACGAAACAGGCACTATTAAATATTGTATCTTTCAATAACAACAATAAAACAAAATAAGAAAAAATAAAAATTATTTCTGAAAATAACAAACCTATATATGTATGTATGTATATTAAAAAAGGAAAACGTGAGTTCAAACATGTGCTTTAAATACTTCATAGTATGTATGTATAGTACAAAGGTACTTTTCATGTTCTTTCAAAATATTGATTAATATTAGTTTGGACGAGTAAACGGTCTCTTTTCATTAGATACTTTTCCAAATCCCATATTTTCAATAGTATGTTGTCAAAACCATCACCTTCCTTAGAAGTCTCTACTGCGCTACGTAGCATATCCAATGCCTGTTGGATTTTTTCAGTGCTTGGCTTTTTTACCTCAATACAATCCGCAGGATCCAGTTCTTCTTCATCACTAGATTCATCTCCATCATTTACCAAGCTTACTATTTCGGAATCAGTAGGGTGCTGATATGTTGATATATCGTCATCTATATTAATAAAATCGGAGTAATTCATTTCAGAACTAGTAATTGGATTGATTTCATTCCATATATTGTACAAGTGTGCAATTTCTTCTTCGTTCGAAGAAGTCTCTGATTGAAGCCCCAATCGCAATTCTGCCAATGGCGTATTATCTTCATCTGTCCATTCTGAAGCTATAGAAAAGCCAGCTTTTCGGAAGCAGTTAGCCAAATGCTCGCAATTGACATCCACAGACCATGCAGCAGAAATCTCTCTTACGCAATCTAATAACGTTATTGTGCTTTTTGCTTGTTTTTCCATTACATTCTTAATTACTTTTGACAGAATTCGACGTCTGTAATTCATTTTTAGAATGTGTATAACACCCATGTCCATAGGTTGTAATTTTCACGTAGTATTAGGGGGAAAGTATTCCAGCGTGATTGCCGTTAATTTGCTCTGAATATCTTTAGGATGTGCAGGACAATTATGTATCAATAAACGGGAGAACTTTGCGTTTTTGTAATGAGAACTTTTTGTCTAATTTTAAGAGCCAATCCGCAAAAATCTGCGATGTCATCCAAGCATTTTTGTTGGATCTGTAATCTACGCCAATATTGTGTACTCCATGAAAACATCGCGGATTTGCACTTTTGCCAATCATAAAAATTTTTAATTTTTCGGTCCCCGTCATGTTTGAACCAATTAAGCATGTAACTCGCTCCTTGCTACATTTGCCTCCAAAACACTTTTTTCCTTTAAAGGAAAGAGTTTTGTTTGGCAAACATCTAAAAAATAAGCCTGTTTCATCGGCATTGAATATGTCCTCAGGATTGTATCTCTTAATAATATTAGGCAAAGTCTCCATACGCCATTTCTGACATTGCTCCTGGTTGACGGATGCACTTTCCCCACATAACGCATGCTGGATGATTTCGTACCGAGATTTAAATCTATGAAGCCAGCCAGTACTGCCAACAAATTCGCACTGATTCATTTCTCGGGCAAATTCAATTGCTTTTGCTTGTAACAATGGCCCAGAAATAGGTAAATTTTCATCTCTAATGCGAATAAACCACATAAGTACGGATTTATCAACCATTTCATACAAGCACTTCCGATTACGCCGTTTGGAAGGATTAGGTGCCGACTTAATTTTCTCCTTATTTTTTAATATTGTTGACAGTGAACTCTTCGCTATTTTAAACTTCCGAGCAACTGACTTGATAATATCGGCCTTCTCAGCCATCGTAAGACATTTCCTTTTATTATTAGCTAAAATTGTCAACAACAAAAAAATCAAGTAAACATTCCTAATTTTGATAAACTTACAGTTCATTCTGACATCAGTTACAAACCAAACTTTGAAACAAAAATATGCAGCAAAACAAGATTACGAACTGCAGGCAGATTAAATTCGCTAAAATTTAGAACACCATAATTAAACGATATCTTTAATTTGGTAAACTTACTTTACTTCTGGAATGAATCGTACACTCCGTAAGCACGTTTCGATAATAATGATTTCTTAAAATTACAATTTATCACAAAAAAAAACTCCAAACTGTATGCATCAATTTCGCAATCACACGGTTAAAGATTGTAACGTAAGTGGAACCGTAAAACCAATAAGCCTAAAAAAATTCTATGTAAAAACGATGTATAGAGCAAACGACGGTTGACTTCTACACAATAAGAAAAACATCGCTGCATTGAAACAATAGAAAGCCTTCGAATGGACACTTGCAAGCGTATTGTACCGTTCGTTATACACATTTAACGCATCTAAATAGCATAGAATGCGTAAGCAGCTCCGATAGCACAGTGTAAAGGCTTAAACACAATTGCCGACGGCCACTGCTGATTCCTATGTAATACACACTCATAAAACGTCCCTACAGATTTTATTAATTGTACCTATGATTGCATTAGTCGTCAGCTCTGGTCGTCGCAACTGTGTTTAAGGCATAAGTGGAAGAAATATCTTTAAAAATTTCAGCTATTGCTTTATTTTTTGAGAGAAGAAGGTACAGTTCGTTAAACAGAAGTTCTTTTTCGAACATCTTTCGATGTTGTGTTACCAGATTTTGGTTCGTTATAAGGAGAGTTCGTTGTAAATAATTCGTTATATGGAAATTATTTTTCACAAAAATCGTAAGTAAATGCTACTGCCAAGAGCAGTGTTCTCTATAGAGAAAAATTCGTTATAGCGGTGTTCGCTATAGAGACGTTCCACTATATATATATATAAACCAACAACTTACGATTTTATCTTGTTTCGTGGATCCATCGAAGAGGCACCTCCTGGATGCTTCACTTAACCCTATGGGGATATATAGATAAAAAACAAATTTTGCTTCATTTCGTTCTAGTTCTAAGGACTAGAAGAACCTCCGATCGGAGCTTCAGCAGATGAAGTGACGGGATTTGGGCTGGCTCCCTGCTTACAAATGGTCGTTGCGGAAGCTAGACTAACGTGAATTGACATGTAGCGTCTACAAAATGTTTTATTATAAGAAGCCCTGCTTGCACTTTGAAAGGTAATAAAGATTGAGCTCATCTTGTTCTGAATGAATACTGTTAAAAATTTGGCAAAAACGTGGGCGCGTGCTAGTGTGAAATAGGCCTGTGCTGTTATATGCACCAGTGTATACATCTATCGTCTTGCGTCTACGGCGAGGATGGTCATTTCTCCTTTTTTGCCCACGTTTATTTCATGGAACTTCTTTATCTGGAACAATATTAACAGATTTTTGCCGTCGCTGGTTCCTCGAATTGAACGGTGTGATGAATTCGCTAGATCCTACTGTGTCGATTACTTGTAGTTATAGGTTTTTGTTTTTCTTTTTCTAGGAAAACCCAGCTGGATGATTAGCGTATAGACGCCCCAGTGCTGATTGAGACATTTATCTCCCTTACTCCTTCTTTTCTGTTTCTTTTTAAAACCTGTTTTTGGATTATTTTGTCCACACACTTTTCTTTTATTTTCCAATAAACGATGGACCTCGATACTTTCTTTCTTTCTTTTTATAAATTTTAAACACACTGTCAGTCTGTCTTCCATCAGCTTGAGCTTCCTCCATTGTCACCAAACTTAGCTATCTGGAAGCGCTCCTCTGTCGAATAGAAGGCGTTCGTTTAGCCGAATCAAGTTGCACCGTCCACGCAGGCAATAGCTTACATGATGCAGCATGCTGCTCCGTGTGTCTCTGAATCTAACCGGTTCTTGCTCAACCCGAAGAAGTCGACCTGCATAGCCTTTTATAGTGAGGTACTAGGCATGGAGTTAGTGCCTCCCATACTGCTGAGTAATGACATATTACCTTTCTCCGAAAATTTTACTAGCCTTGGAGCCCTTGGTGCCCTTAACAGCAAACTAACCTGCTGCGTTCAAATTTGTAGCACAGTCCGAAAATTCTATGGTGACCTCCGCAGGTTGTGGCTCTCGGGGAGGTTATTGTCAATTGGTCTGCGACTCAAACTGGTCAAGGCTCTGCTTGTCCCTCGTTTTGTTTACTGCAGCACTATCTTCTCTTTCTTCTATGCAGCCTGTAATCGTAAGCTTAATGTAGCATTCAACGATTGTGTGCGTTTTATTTATGGACATAGTCGCTTTGATCATGTATCACAATATATTCCTTCAATTCAACGGTGCTCGTTGAATGCTTATCGTGATGTCACTGCCCTAAGTTTCCTACATCGTCTAATAAATACGCGTTCACCATTGTACTTATTCGAACACCCGGGTTTCTTGCACTCGCATCGCCACTTCAGCCTACTTATACCCCGATTCCGCACACTAGTTTGGCAACACTCTTACTTTGTCCACATTGCACGTAAATGGAACTTTCTTCCCAATGATATTAGAACGATTGGCTCGACGAGGATTTTCAGAGAGAAATTAATTCAGTATTTAGTTTTTTTAGAAGTGGTTTGAGGTCGCGAAGAGCTGGGTTCACTCTTAACCCTTTCAGTCCGATTTAAGAAATATCTTTCCAAAAAAAGATTCCTTTTATTTTTAGTATAATTCAATGGTCTTCTTTCCATTTTCTATGAAATTATATAACCCGAAATCTTCAGACCGGAGTTTTAGGAAGTTGTAAATTTACAACAAATGGACTGTAAGGTACTAAAATTGAACTAACTAATTTTCTTTATATAAAACAGGCTTTATTCAAAAAATCAAAATTCTTGTTGAAAACATTGATAACAAACACAAAAAAAACCTTAATTTCTTAGAACTTAACAGATATATAATACTATTATATACTTTCGCCTTCTTAGTTACACCCACTCACGATTTTATTTCTTATTATGGAAATCATAAAAGCAATTTTTTTTGTTGCTTGCAGAGCACAAATGAATATTTCACTTAGTACACATGTTTTGCGTAAATCCAGTACATCCTTCAAATTCACACCTACCACGTTTACTTCCAAATATCGGCCAGTGATTGCATAAATCATACCTTACGCTTTTACTTGGCCGCTTTTCAAAATTTTGTTTTGGAGATGCAATATATAGAGACGAATTTTCCCCTTCATCCCATTTTCGAGGTTTTCCCCGTTTGCGCACTGTTTTAATAATATTTGCAAATAAAAGACCTTCAGAAATTTCACTTCGAAATATCGGCCAGTGATTGCATAAATCATACCTTACGCTTTTACTTGGCCGCTTTTCAAAATTTTGTTTTGGAGATGCAATATATAGAGACGAATTGTCCCCTTCATCCCAGTTTCGAGGTTTTCCCCGTTTGCGCACTGTTTTAATAATATTTGCAAATAAAAGACCTTCAGAATTTTCACTTCGAAATTCCATGAAATCCAAGACTTCTCACGAATTTCTGTTTTGAGGAAGTCACGTTTGTATTCAAGCCATGCGTTATAGACAGCTAAGTCCATGGAATGATCAAAAAACTTTGTGGTCCACTTACTGCTTTTAATAGAAATTCTAATTAGTGATATGAGAAAATCTATCTTATCAACACCTCCCATGTGCTTGTTGTACTGTTGTACGATTTCAGGGCGTTTAATTTCAAACCATTATCAAACCATCATCGTACTAAACATATATTCTGTGTTACTTCGATGCGATAGTCAAATGACCCGCGACCTTCCTTTCGTAAATCCTTCTCAGATTTTATGAGTTTTGCTGCTCCACATAATCTGTTAGACCGTAGTGCTCCAGTTCCCCATATTCCAAGCTCTTTCAATTTGGAAAGTAATGGGATGCCGTTGAAATAATTATCGAAAAATATCTTATGTCCAATATTACGTGGAATAGTTTCAATCAAACGCAAGATAATATCTGCACAAAAACCCAATTTACCTTCGCCAACTCTTGTTCCTTTGCTCTGGTAGACCTCCAAATCATGCACAACGCCATCAGTGCTGCATAAAACAAATACTTTGATACCCCATTTACAAGGTTTCTTGGACATATATTGCTTGAGTGTTGTCTTTCCTTTAAAAGGAATCATCATTTCATCAGAACATAAAAATTCTTGTTTTGTAATGCATCCACATTTTTCTTTGATCGCATTTATCAAAGGTCGTACTTTCCACAACTTATCTTTTGAATCAGTTTCAGTGGCTAAATGCAGGTTGTTTCGTAGCAAATGGAACCTATTCCGAGACATTGTATCTGAAATTGCTGGAATACGGGTTGCTTGCTTCCAGTACATGCAAATTCGTGCAAAATCACATATTTCCATTACTAAATACATCCCGATATCTGGTATATTTGAGAAGATGTGGTGCGCAAAATATTCGTGGTTTGTGAAAAATAATACATATTTGTTTCCTTGGCAATTTTTTCAGTTAACTCCTGCAGAAAATATTGTAAAAAGTACTGTAGCGGTGTCTTTTCGGAACATGATGATTCGTCAGAGCTATTGGTAATGAAATCTCCAGTTGGTATTTCGAAGTCCTTTTTTCTCCAAGAAAACTTTGCCCTAACTTTCCTTGACTCCGTTGTTTTGTTAAGATCTTCTGTATCCGATAAGTGTTTTTCTAAATACTTATCAAGCATATCAGCTTCAGCTTCAGGAACCACCTCAGAAATTTTATCCAAAGACGAGGACATTTGGCACTTTTGATCTATCTGTTAAAATATATTATCGATATCGCCACAAATATCATCGTCGTCATCATAATCGTTTTCTATATCCGATAAATCGAACATTTCGAAAACCTCTCTTACATCGGAATCATTCCTCAGAAATCTTTTTCTGCCTGAAGTAAATATATTTCAAAAAATAATTTCCATCAGTGATATAAATAATTAAAATAGCCGAAATATGCTTCATATTAATTAAGAAAGTTTCGATTTGTTGCACATGTGCAACAATTTAAAATTACAAGAAAAGCCACCTTTGAATACATTTGTTGCAAATTTATAACATCATATTTCTAAAAAATCACAGTAGGTACATGTTTACTATTTCAATATAAACTGCAGGAAATAATAATCTTTCACTCGTTTTGAATTAGTATATATGTATATTTCAGTTAATTTTACACTTTGCCTGCTTAAAAACGGTAAAAAGTATAGACTTACCTGCTCGTTCTGCCATGTTTTTATTTACCATAAACAGTTCTTCAGTCTATGACGTTATCTTTTCAACTGAAGGGCACATGGCGAAATCTTAAGCATTAATGATTCATTTAGAATAGATATAGAATACCTTTAGGAGTTATACTATATTGTCGACATAATTATAGGAACTTCAGTTCGTGTTGTAAAATTACAACAAAAAGACCGAAAGGGTTAAAACAACTGTAGTTTGATTTTTATCATATCTTCATTTTTCTATTTTTTTCTTTTTCTTTCTCTTATTCTTCACATCTTTATATTAGTTTGATAATTGTAAGCACATATGTAGTTGTAAGATAACTTAATTTTTTTTCTTTTTAAATTTAATTCTCTCCATTTTATATCATCTTATGCATAATCAAAAGATATCTTGTTATATACATTAATTAAATTATGGAATTTGAATTGAATTTGAATTGAACGTTGTTAGTACTAAACCGAGATTTCAATATTTGCGAATTTGGACTAAATCTTGCAACCCCTTCTTGGTGTTGCAATACAAGAATATCGGTTTTCACTATTTATTTCGACCCTGCCTGAGTACGCGTGACAAACTGAAAAATGGAGTAAATCAGGCAACCCTTTCTTGGTGTTGCCATACAATTTTTTGTTTGTTTTTTACTTATACTGTGAAAACAATCAGCCCTATTTTTACTGTCCGACGAACCTTTTTAGAAATACTACTTCAAAAATCAAAATAATTACACGGGCATTCATTTAGCGTATCTTAAGAATTGGTGGTAGGCAAATTCTAGCTTTTTTACTTGTTTCGTTTTTGCTTTATTACTTGGAGTTTAATGGTGAATTCTTTTAAGCAAAAATCGAACAGGAACATACGATACCAGATCTATACCGAACTTAGCCCTGTCCGGAATGAGGATAACCTGAAAAGAATGCAAGAAAGCAAGAATACCTGAAAAAGTGTATCCGTTATAATTTGAATAAAAAATTAAACCATTTTAATAAAATAATTGCACTTCGATTATAAATAATTTCGATTTGACGTTTAGTTCCGAACTGTAGCCACAAATTTTCATCGAGTAAGGCTGCTTACACATCGAAAAACGAAAACGAACGAATAAACGTTTCCACACCGAAAATTCGTTTATGCTTACATATCAAAAACGAACGAATAAAAGTTGGGTTGGGTTTGTATCATATGTAAATAAACGGAAATGAGGTTATATAAGACTGAAAAGAATATTCGTTCGTGTGTGGAACGTAGTATGGAACGAAAATATACTTGACAGTTTGGAACAAAAATTTGTTTTGTTATGGAACTATGAAGAGTGATTCGCTTGGGACGTAAAGTCCCGACTGTCAGCATGAGCTGACAGATCACTCGACGGGCAGCGTTGACTGCAGGGCGGCACGCTAGTTCGCCTCAGCTATTGGCGGAGAGTGTGGGGAGGTTCCACAAAATACCTGCCGCTGCCGTCAGCCATAATCAAAAAAATTTCGTGCCTATCAACACAAAAGCCGGCACACATTCGGTCCTGAAGGGACCCTTTCGTCACTTACCTGTATACCATCGAAGGCGCAGATGTTCTGCCTTTTTTGCCTGCCCCATCCTCCCATCTGACTCTGAGGGGCATAATTCTTAAGAGTCCCTAGTTGACCTGTAAAGAGAGAATAAACGAGCGAACCTAAACGACCTTCATGCGAGAGGGCTCCAGGATAGTGAAGGAAGAATTAAAACTTTCAAAGATTCATGTTCACGTTATAATAGCAAATGTTTCCTTCTTACAAAAATTGCTACTGATTCCTATAACTATTTTTAATTTTAAATCGACGCAGCATTCATGGCAAGACTCAGTACATGTGTTTAATTTTGCTTTTCACATTAAAACAAATAATGCTAAAATTAATGAACTTCCTAGGATAATAATAGAGTAAGGATAAATATCATTTAAAAAAATGATTCCATATAAAAACATCTCAATCTTGCCCTGCAGCCATATTTCATAAATTTAAGCTTTTAATTTCAGACTAATTTATAGTAAGAAATATTTCAAAATGTATGTACATAAATGTTTAGATAATGGTGCATTTTACTACCCTAAACTAAACGAGAGAAATTAAATCTTAAAAATTATTTATATAAATGTGTATGCCAGTTTCATAGTCTCAAAAATATGCCGCGATGTGAGGCGATAATCTAACATATACGTACGATGTGAGACGGAAAATGAATGAGAATATATTGTTAACTGTTAAGAGATTCAAAGTAAGTAAAGAAGAAGTAACTTGTGCGCACAAATCCCTAACTTTAGCTTGCTTTGTGTATGTGGGTGTAGAATCACTCTTAAATATTAAAATTCAGCTAAGCTTAATTGATTGTAAGATGATATAACCTCGAAGCTCGAAGTAAGTATCTAATTCAACAAGTACGTATGTACGTATTGCATGTGAGCATTACTGTATTCAATGATTCAATATAATACATAATATGCATATATAAATTAAGAAGAATCTTTAAAGCTTTTCATTATTTTCTTGATTTTGAGACAATGAACGCATGTATGTATATTTTCCTTTATAATAACAAATGCAGCCTGCATACGCAGAGTGATAATTTTAATTCCCGAAAATGCTATTTGTGTATTTGCTATAAATTACAAAAAAAAAAAAATCTTAAGCTATAATTAGTTAAAATGATTTTAGCTGCACATTTTACTAATTGGTTCTGTGCTTTCCTTGTTTTTCTTTCTTTTTGTTATTCTATTATTAAATTACTTATTAATGATACTTAGCTGTGTTGCCGCTACAATTTACCCCTCTGTAAAGGGATGTTCTGAAGTTTACTTCCTAACATTTTTGTTGCTTGTTCCAGAGATTCTTGGTAGAAGAGATTATTTGATTCTCCAGGTAGAGAATATTTTGTTTCATCTAAATGCCATGTTAGTCCGAGTACTATTTTAAATCCTGATTTTGCTACCGGTTTTATTTATTGCAGCTGTTGCTGGTGAATATTCTGTACTAGATGGTGTAGAATCATTGGAGAATTTTGAATAAGTAATCCAGCTCACACTTCGACTGGCAACATTTCGAGCAGTAGAAATTTGTGCATGAAGCGCCATAAAACAGGCAAACTTAGCCGAGATAGCACTGCCTCTGAATTAATTTTTGGACGTAATCCCAACAAAACTCTATGAACAATGTCATAGAAGTTGAAGTCTTTCTAATGAAGATCTCGTTGCAGAAAATTCAGTTCACAATTCAAGGATATTTCTTGGAACTTTCCTGCTCACAATTTACAATACCGACCGATGTGAAATGTTCAATATCCAGATGTAATTATGGAATTATTTGCACAACTTTTGTTGAGACTTTTCAAGTATATATTTTGAGCTACAGTCTCGGCTAAGACCGCGAGATGCGGTTCTGTCGGAGTCTCGACGTATTTCTTTCTTTTCTGGGCTGCGTTGAATTTTCTCCGATGTTTTCTGTAGATTGGGAATTCACTAGATTGGGTTTACGTTGCACAAATGCACCTCGCCTTCCTCTTGGCAGGTTTCCACAAGACAGAATTGTCTTCTTCTTCTCTTTTCTACATCAACATGTCATCTTGAGCTTGAGGAAACGCACTTCTCTCGGTCGGGGTGCGTTCAATTTTTATGCTGACAGTAGCCGGCTTACACGCTTCAGTATTTCATGTAGCATATTGCTATATACAATACGTTAGGACCATAACAGGGCAGAGTGGTCTGCGCCACCCCTGGTTCAGACAACGCTGAAAAATGGTCGACTGAGCTAGCCGGTCTTAAACATAGGCTTCATCACTGCGGGCGCTCAATGTGTGTCTCGACCCACGACCCAATGCGTATTCCTCATCACTCGTGCTGTATTCACGTTGCTCTACTTGACCGATGACGCATCGAGGACACATCCCCGAAGGCTCGTCGAAGTAGTGACATGCTGACAGCCTTATACAGGAATGGGTTCCAACAGGTATATCACCCACCATTGACGGGGCAATAGGAGGGCTTCGCGATATCCTATAGTTTACCAGTGAAGCTGGCTGGATGCCTTCTTAGGGCTACCAGGAATAGATTTAGTACTACTATGTCCTACAATTGTCGAGTAACGAAATGTTATAGACGGACGGACAAGGAAAAATCCTCCTAATGAGGCCGATATGGAAGGGACTATACAGGGTTATCTACTCATACGAGGTAGAGGTGTGCTGATGAGAATGAATTCCAACAGGTATATCACCCACCATCGACGGGGCAATAGGAGGGCTTCGCGATATCCTATGGTTTACCAGTGAAGCTGGCTGGATGCCTTCGTAGGGCTAGCAGGAATAAACGTGACAACAGATAGCCGACGTTCCAGAATAGTTATCACTGCCTGATGTCTTTGGCGTTATAGACTCCTAACAGCTTCCCCTGCAGATCTTCAAGCTCGTATAGGGAGTTTCCTTTCTTGGCTTTAACCCGACATTTGACAAATTTCCGTCCCAGTTTAGCACTAGTCTGCTGTTGGAAGTTGCTTTGGGCAAAATTCCATCTAAATACCTCTTGACCGACTTTGAAATCAACAGGCTTCGCCCTGAGATTATAGTCTCGTGAACCCTGTTCGAACGCATGGTGTAAATTTTCCTGCACTCTAGCACGGATCAATCTCAGTTTGTCCTCAGCATCTACTCTCAACGGCTCATTAAGAGTTCCAAGGCTCCTCAAGATGGAATAGGAGCTGCCATGTTCACTCATTTGCTGACCGAAAAGTGTTCGATAAGGAGAGAAACCAGTTGCTTGGTGGAAAGAGCTCCTGAGGGAACTAGCTATCTGGCTCAGCTTCTCATCCCATTTTGTGTGTTCCTTCCGAATA
Source organism: Dioctria rufipes (assembly GCA_963924295.1). Lineage (NCBI taxonomy): Eukaryota > Metazoa > Arthropoda > Insecta > Diptera > Asilidae > Dioctria > Dioctria rufipes. The sequence continues at coordinate 139,816,816 of OZ002744.1, forward strand.
TACGCTCTAATCCCTGACAATAGAGACCTGTTTACTCGCTCTGAGGCGTTTGCTTGCGGCGAGTAAACTGCCGTTCGCAAGTGCTTCACCCCATACTTATCCAGCAATCTGGTAAACTGAGTCGAGCAAAACTGGACTCCATTGTCAGAGACGATCGTTTCCGGGACTCCGAACACGTGGAACACTTCCGTCTCGATGAATTGGCACACATTGAGTGTAGATGCTTTTCTCATAGGTTTGAGAGTTGGAAATTTTGAAAAGTGGTCAAGAACTATTAGAATGCAGACGTTTCCTTTCACTGACCGAGGACATGGACCCAGAAAATCGATATACAGCTTTTGCCATGGTCGTTCTGTCACAGACTGAATTCTCATAGGTGGTCTCAGAATAGTATTGGGAGCCTTCGTTTCCTTACACACGTCACAGGCGCCCACGTAGTTTCTGACATCAACTGTCATTCGTGGCCAGTACAGGTGTCTTCGGAGACGTTCCAGTGTTTTCCCTCTACCTCCGTGTAAAGCTAGTGGCGGATCATGAGAAGTTGAAATGACGTCGGTGACAAGCCCTCGTGGAATCCAAAGCTTCCAAGCTTCTTCTTCCTGAATCGGATCGCCTGTTCTCGGAACAGTCCGAATGTAAACGAAGCCATCCCTGACGCAAAGATCTGGTAGTCTGCCAGAAGTCGTTTTAACCTTATGCCTCAGTTCCTCATATTCCAACGAGTTGAAATATGGCGAACTAAGGTCAACTTCCATTCTTGCTCTGTGACGGTGTAGTTTCGTTGGGCTGCGTTCAACTTTTTCGATACATAGGCTATTGGCTTCTCGTGGCCATCGTCATCTAGTTGAATCAGCACCCCACCAATACCTTGTTGGCTCGCATCGCACTGTATAGCGAATGGTTTGGTGAAGTCTGGGCTCACCAGCAACGGAGCAGAAGTAAGTTTTTGCTTTAAAAGATCCAGAGACGTCTGGGCTTCAGGTGTCCATTTGAACTGACTAGGGTTTTTCAAGGTGTCTGTAATGGAAGCAGTCAAGTCAGCATAGTTCGGGATGAACCGTCTATACCATCCCGCCATACCTAGTAGGCGTCGGGCTTGCCGAACAGTTTTAGGTGACGGATAGTCAACTATAGCTGAGATCTTGTCTGGGTCAGTCCTAATTCCTCCTTTCTCACTATGAAACCCAAGTATTTGGTCTCCTTGATGCAAAACTTGCTCTTCTCGACGTTGATAGTGAGGCCAGCCTTCCTCAAACAATCCGCTACACGGGATAGTAGCGTGAGATGAGTGTCGAAGTCTGATGAGAGAATTAATACATCGTCTAGATAGACGAGAACGTTCTCACGAAGATCGCAAGGAATGACTTTATCCATGAGGCGGCACATCGTTTGTGGAGCGTTGCATAGGCCGAATGGCATCCCTGTGTACTGATAGAGAGGATGACCAGGTACTGTAAAAACGGTCTTCTCTCTGGAATCAGTGTCTAGTGGAATCTGCCAGAAAGCGTCTTTCAGGTCCAGGCTCGTTATGTAGTTTGCCGTCTATCTGCGGAAGCGGATAGGCATCCTTCTTCGTAACAGAGTTGACCTTCCTGGCGTCAAAACAAATCCGGACCTTTCCAGGCTTCCTTACTAGAACAACTGGAGAGCTCCAAGGACTCTGGCTCTCCTCTATCACACCCAGTGATAGCATTCGCTCTAATTCAGCAACCATCAAACTTTGTACTGCCGGCGAAATCGGCGTCATACGTTTCAATCTTGTGAGTGACCAATCATGTTTTCCCAAAGCCTAAAGACGCGAAAGAGGGGAAAAGCTGTTTTGTGGCTTCTAAGCGTTGTTGATCGAGGCTAGAAAGAATATGGCAGTCAGTGTCAGAGGTAGCTATTACACTTGGATTCACTTCTGCGACTATACCCAGGACATCTGGAGCCAACCCAAATAGACGCCAGAAGTCTATTCCCAGATATAGTGCCTGAGCCCAGGAACCACGTAAAAAAGCACGTTTTGGGTCTTACCACGGAAAGTGATATCCAAGTCCACATGACCATGCACAGTCGTCATGGCACCATTACCTACTTGGACCTGTGTCCGATACCTCTTCCATTCGACATCTGCTTCTGCAAGCTTCTCTAGAGCTTCCTGGCCTAGAATACTGACAGTGGCACCACTATCAATTAATCCAGTGTCAGTTCGCCCGAGCAGTCTTACTTCTGCGTACGGTCGAATATCGTCTGGCATCGACACGGAAATCTGGGCCAGTTTTTTTCTCTCTAGTCTCATCCGTCGACAGTATTTCCGCCAACGAACGGTTGATCGTTTCTTTTTTGGTCCACTATCCAGGTCAGGAAACATTATTTCAGCTAACTCTGCCACTGAAGAGAAGATTCGTTCTCTTGCTGCTTTATATTTCTGCAGACGCGTATGATACGGCGTCAGCGGATGTATAACAGACTCATGCCCACTCGTCATAACAGAGCTTGGTGGCCGTTTTAAAACAGCAATGCAGGAGGCCAAATCTCCTGCTCAATAACTTTGTCAGCTAAAGGTGCTGTAGGTGTTATCGGGACATCGAAAATTAAAGACTCTTCCAAAGAAGTGTCTAATAATGTCATGGGCTCTCCAGAAGTGGAAATGGGAGCTTGAAGATATGCGGAGAAGTCTATCAGGTTCTCCGTCTCTATCAATCGATCATTAGGTCTATCAGGTGGTTTGCTGATATCATCAGAGTCACTGAATGATATCAGTGGACAATTCAGGGGTTCGTCAAGGTCTGCTAATGGAGCGGACCTTCCGCCTTGTTCAAGGTTTGAACTGGAGTGTTCGTTACGACTGGTGCTCGAGACGTTGACGCTGGTCGAGAAAAGGTGTTGGAATTCCCGACCCGTCTCTCGGTTTTCTGTGCACAGTGTCCGCAGTTGGGCTTAAAAATGTTCTTGCGCCCCCATCCGTAGCAGAACACTTGCTGTCTTACTTGCAGGCAGTCCTGGTAGTAGTGACCTGGCTGATCACAATTCCAGCACACTACTGGGTGTCTGGTAGAAATGGCTGACACGTCGCTTAAGCTAGTGTCACTGCCTGTTGTTATTGCCAGTTCGGGGTTTAAGGTCTGGAAGTCGTCAATCTCGTGTACTCGTTGGTTCCGGTAAGGGTTTCAACTACCAGCTGTCGCAGTTCGTAGCTACGTGGCTTGAATTCGAGTAACGAGCGATCTTAACTGTCCAGTACCAATCCTTTGCTGGTCCCGTCAATAACATGAGCATGTTCCTGACAAGAAGGTCAAAATCTCCTTTTAGAGCGGAGTGCGTGAGCGCTTCGACTCGAAAAATAAATTCATCTACGGAAAGCTCGGAGTTATTTCCGTTGTATGTCAGGTTCCATCTTCTGATAGGACTGCCTGATCGTCGCTGTCCTACACCCGCCGGGATACGATGACATGAAGCTGGTGGAGGCTGGTTAAATTTTGGTCTAGGCTGACCAAAAGCCGAAGGCTGGTGGTGGTCTGGGATCACCCATAGTAGGAGGTGGCCGTGGAAAATTTATTGGTGGCATTGCAGCTGATATTTGCTGTCGGACACTACTTGTCAATTCCGTTCGTAATGCATTCAAGCTCTGCTCAAGGCATACTCGAACCAAGTCCAGCATTTGCATGCGCAAACCTACCATCAAAGCATCCGTAGCTGCTGAGGTATGTCCACTGCCAGAAAGCAGTGGGCTATTTCGTCGCGAGTGGGTATTTGTGAAGGTCATGGAATGTATATCTGGTATTCCAGGTGATATAGATCGTCGACTAGGTGGTGGAACTGTCAAAGGTGGTAGCTCTAGTGACGGCATGGGAGGCAATGGATCGTGACTGACACATTTTCCGGGCTTCGTCGTCTTCGGGACAGCACCTGTATACTCAGTAAAATCATACTGAGTCAGATGGAACCTGCAGTTAGGGCAGTTTGACCTCTGCCCGATCCACGTTTTCAGACACGCCTTGTGGAAAACATATCCACAAACTGTCTTCACTGGCTTCCTCGGTCCTGACCAGTCGCCCTCCTGACTGCACTGGTCTGGAAACGGTACCGGTACACCATTTCCTCGCGGTGGTGTTCGCGGCGTAGCTATCGTACAATCAGTCGTAAATCAAACGAAAAGATTTTCAAACCAAGGGTTTGCACTAAATATAAAAAAAATCAAAGAATTTGAAAATTCGGAAGAGATAACAGGCACTTCACAACGTGAGGATGACGAAATACTAATTTAACGTCGAAGGTTTGGACGAGATAGTAAATTTCAAACAAAAATTTCCAAACGTTCGGAGAAGTTGAAAAGAATTCAAATATCAAAAAAACTCACAGGTTTGACAAAGTTACCAAAAGTTCAACTAAACGTTTCAAGAAAAAATTCAACCAAAATCATACGGTTTCTCCTTCACTTCCAGGAGCTAACCCTCAACATAAAAGGTCTTCAGGTCGCTCTCCCTCCTTACAGGTTAGAAAATTTAAACAGGCAAGCGACGTGAATGTGTGCATTGAGAAAAAAATGTCGAGTTCCCACAGAAATCTGGGAAGAGTCGGGTTGGAGAAGCTAGAGACTGAAAATGTTACTAGAGATTCTTCATTTTGAAAATTCAAACAACCGACGAATGATTATGGCTTTGCCCGTCTGCCTAGAGAATAGGGTGTGTAATATTTAATAAGAAACATACAAATTGTTTATTTTATCAAACTCGAAGGTCCTCTCGATAACAGTTTACCACCTATACTTCTGAACTAAGACTGTACTGCTTCTACCTGTCAATACCTTAGATATTCTGAACTGTTCATTAAAATGGTGTCGCTATTATTACGAGGGTTGTCCCAAAAGTAATGCACAGTTGGCTTTATTTATTGAAGAAGATACAAGTGATTACAGGCCCGTATTTTTCTAGAAGTTCGATGATCGGTGCACTGCGGGCGCCCATTATCGTGCAAAATCAACAAACTACTTTGCAACATTCCTGGACGCAATTTACGGATTTTTGGGCGCAAGACATTCTGAAGAAAGTTTTTGTAGTACGCTCCAGTGACATTAGTACCCGTCGGAACACGATTTCCGGTCTTTGTCGAGCAACGTTACAAAAATTGAAGCGTTTGTGTTGTCAGCTATTACAGTAGACGGCCGCACCGAGCGGATCGTCTTCGATGCTTATTCGATCTTCTCGAAACTTCGTATGCCATCTCTGTGCTGTGCTACGATTCACAGTAAAGTAAACCTTTCACATGGTTCTTTTAACGCGGCATGAATATCGGGCACTTTTTTGTGCACACTCTTTCAATGCGAATATACTCTGTTGAAATCCAACCCGATGGACTTCTCGTTGTTTTTTGCTCGAATTTTTAGCATTTTCCCTTTGAACGAATCCCACTACCATATAATATCAACGTTTTCTTAGGACTTCAATCTAAATTCTGACGCTTCAATCAGCTGTTTAAGTTGCCCACAACTCGCGCTAGAGCGCGCTATGCATTACTATTGGGACAACCCTCGTACTTAAGGCTACATTACAATGAACGCAACGCAACGGAGCAGAGAGAAATGTCAAATGTATGCAGTAAAATTGAGGTGAACGCTAGCTGCTTACAATAGACGTATAGCTAATTTAAAGTGTCAGCGAAGTTTGAGCGTAAATTGATAAAAAAAATATGGATAAAATTCAAACGCTTTTTTGAGGCCAGCCATTCCCTTTAACTCGTACACGAATTTGTCTATTTCTTTACTATTTTCGACACTCTCGTAGACCGACTTTTCGTCATCACAGCGAGCTGAAATTTGGTACACAGGTTCATGTCGCGTGACAATTGAATCTGTCAAAATTTGAACCGGAAATTTCCATGGAAAACCCGGAAAATCGGGAAAAATCATTTGAAAATTTGGTACAAATTTGATTAGGGATAAATCCGTTTCAGGAAAAATGCAGAGTTTTCCGATTTCTCCGAAAAATTTTCCGGAATTTTCCGACTTTTCCGGTAAAAAAGTTTTCTAAATTATGCAGGATCAAGTTCCCTATCAATTGGCATCATTACTTTCTCTCCGACAATGGTGAAAACTTGCAGAAAAAATCGAGGAAAATTCATGTAAAACGCTTTTCCGGAGTTCTTCCGACCAAGGAAGCGTTTGAGCGTTTTGCAACCTAAGACAAAGTTGTAGAGCGAAATGAGTTGCATAAAGTTGCTTTTGTGGAAAACTCCATGGAAAAGCGGGAAAATCATCGGAAAAATTTTCATCGATATGATTAGTGATAAATCTGTTTCAGGAAAAATGCAGAATTTTCCAACTTAGTTAACGTGAAAAAGGCAGAAAATAAAATAAGTAAAAAACGAGTTTTCAAACAAAACTGAGGCCAAGTCGCATGAAAAAGTAGAAAATAAACTTTTCTTCACACACAGAGGTGGACTCAGATTTTATTCGCTGACAATCACCGATATATTTCAGTAAGATCAATCAGAGGTAATAAGTGATTTGATTCATGAAGAGAAAGAATATTCAAGAGAAATGTCAGAGGTGGACTCAGATTTTTTGATTGGGACATTTCTCTTGAATATTCTTTCTCTTCATGAATCAAATCACTTATTACCTCTGATTGATCTTACTGAAATATATCGTTGATTGTCAGCGAATAAAATCTGAGTCCACCTCTGTGTGTAAAGAAAAGTTTATTTTCTACTTTTTCATGCGACTTGGCCTCAGTTTTGTTTGAAAACTCGTTTTTTACTTATTTTATTTATGTTGAATTTGCTGTTTATAATGCGTAAAACATTATTGGAAATGGAAGAAAAGGAAAAAAAGAGATCTAAAAGAAGATCATTTATTGCTTTTCTTTTCATTTATATGTACATATATGCAAATGCATCTTAAATATAAATAATTAATAATTTTAATCACAGCATTTGTTTTATTTAACAACCTTAACATTTAAAACTTTGAGTCACCACAATTTTTTATCTAACAGCATCAACACTAAATTAATAAAATAAGTAGAACATTAAAAAAAATCATTAAATCGATTCTGGCATTTCATCGGAAAGCCCCATATGAATATTTTCCAATTTTCCTATATACTCCGAAATTTTTAGGACCGCGTTAATCTGCAGGACTGGAGGTAAATTTTCCAATTTACTCGCTATTGCTCTCATGAAGCTTTGCATGGCGCTATCCGTTTCGGGCTTACAAGCATTTTTGTAGGGATCCACTGCGCTTTGAAATATCCCGGTAAAATCGGCAGTGCTACAAGTCTTCTTTTTTTTTTTTGCTCTGGGAGTGTACGAGCTTTTCGTTTGCGACGAACTGCTTTCGTAAGACATGACTTCAAGCTCAATACACAAAAAATCGTTCGCGTCTGAAAACTGATTGTTATCCGCCCCATCCGCTGATTCGTCCTCTGTGGGTTGCGTTCTAAGAAAAAAATCACCGTTTTTGGATATTTTATTCGATATTTATATATTACTTACTTTCTAGGCAGCAAATTATCTTTAAGAAAAGTTAATGCCTCGTACAGCTTCCAATTTGCAAAATTCACTTTCGCATTCCCAGATGGGGCAGAAAGTTTACGGCACTCTCTAGCAAACCGTTCCGTCAAACTTCTCCACCTTTTAATACATATTTCATCTTAAATGACAAAAATCCATTACGAAATTTATTTAAAAAATAATTCTTTTCCTTTACTTACCGGTACTTTCAGTTTGGTAGCAATTCTCCTCCAAATTTCGGCTTTTTGTTGGGTATTTTTGTATCCTGCCTTTGATTTGTTGTAAATTAGCTCACTCTCACTTACAGCCGCAATTAATTGTTCCTCAAAATTTTCCATTTTCCTTTCTCCTTTCTGCTTTTTTCACAATTACCCCACTTAAAGAATCAAATTTGACATCCGTTCAGTTGCGTAAATTTCAGATTTTATCAAACTTGTTGCGTACGACTGCGACTTTCTCCGTCCACTGTGCGCTGGTCCATTTGAGAAGCATACAAAACAAAACCGATTTGACATTTCTCTCCGTTGCGTTCATTGTAATTTAGCCTTTATCCTCTCTCTATTGTACTCTACTTTAACTACATTACAGCTAAACCTGAAGCGGGCATATATGTATAACCTGTCATATAACCTCTATTCTTTCTGCATATACTCTTAATAGATTTTCCCAAATATTTCTTGTAGTTCAAACTGTCGGTTTATTGTTCGAGCCGTCGAGAAGATTTCTTATGCCATGAATTTAATTACTTGTTTACAAAGATCACGCCAGATAGGCTTTGTTTGGCGACGATCATTACATTACATATTTATTTATTTATTTATTGAATTCTTGATTTTAGGTACTACCAAAATTAAAATATCACAACCTCAAGTAGATTCAGGTAATGGTATTCAAATGGAATGGTTGGAAACGCGGAGAGCAGCCTTGGAACGTTTCTTAAACAGAATAGCTCAGCATTCTGTCCTTCGTTCGGACCCAGACTTCATAAACTTTTTAGAAAGTGAACAGGTAAATTTAAGCATCTATATTTCGAATTGGAATTAGTTTTAAAATTGTAGGATCTCCCTCGAGCTGTCGATACCGCAGCATTAAGTGGCGCTGGGGTAATGAGACTATTCAACAGAGTAGGTGAAACTGTAAATAAGATAACTTATAAAATGGATGAGAATGATCCGGTAAAGAAAATAAAATAAAAATTCGAAATACTTTCTTTATCATTTCTTTATTTTTAAAGTGGTTTGATGATAAGATTATGGAAGTGGAAAATATAGACGCTTATATGCAAAAATTACATTCGTCTATTAAAACCTTAGTACAAAATCGCAAAGAACTTGCTGCGTTAACTGGGATAGTAGCAAAATCTGCTGCAATGCTAAGCACCTGCGAAGATCACACCAGCTTGTCCCGCGCACTCTCTCAGCTTGCAGATGTTCAGGTAATTTTATTGTAACTTTTTCTTCTTTTATTTTTGTAACATGCAAGCCGATCCCTAGATGAAATGCTTGTGTTTCGTATTCTTTTCGAAATTGCGTGTAAATTTGATTATGAGGAATTTGATTGCATATTAAAAATGATTTCAATCAATCATTTCTCCAATAATTAAGGTGAAAATTTTAAATATGTGTATGACATCCTACAAAAAAGTTTCACAATTTCATCCATTTCAGAACTTAAATCTATAATTTCTAAAAACTATTGTCCAAATTTCAGCTCAATTCTCTCCAATTCTTTTGTTTCTTGATAAATCCCGTAGTTTGACCTGCAATTGTAGGTGGGTTAAAAACAAACTATTATATTACAGCATTCCGATGTCTTTATAGTGAGTTATATGTAGTCAGAAGATTACCTTCAGTTTTGTTGGCCGCCGCCTTATTGGGCTCTTACTCAGAATGTATTTAAATTTTTTGTTTCCAAAATGTCAACATACTATAAAATATAATGGCACTCACATAAGCAAAATTGCAGTATTGTATACCTAAAAAAGGGTAAAAAATGATAATTGTAATTCATATTATCATGAATATAAGTAAGTATTTATTTATCAAAAAAGTACAATAAGACAGAATATCATTTAGATATATAAGCTAATGTTATGGAAGTATGTTGAGAGTGATTGGTCAGGACGTGAAGTCCAAACTGTCAGCATGAGCTGACAGATCACTCGATGACAGCGATAGCACAGGGCGGCACGCTAGCACCTCGACTAAGGGTGGCGGAGTGTGGGGGAGTTCCCGAAATAACCTGCCGCTTGTCATCACCCATAATCAAAAAATTTTCGTGCTTACTTACACCAAGCCTAGCACACACTCGGTCCTGAAGGGACCCTTACGTCACTTACCTGCATTCCATGGAAGGCGCAGATGGCATGCCTTCCTTGCCAAGCCCCATCCTCCCATTGACTTTGGGTGGCACAATCGTCCAAAGTCCCTTGGTTGACCTATAGAAAGAGAGAGAGACTAGGCAAGCCTAGACGACCTTGTTCTCACGCGATAGAGGGCTCCGGGATGTGAAGGAAAAAGTAAAAACTTAACTCATCATTACGTTATAATATTTCTCGGTAAATATATATAATATAAATAGGTAAATATATAAATTTGGTATTAATCTACAGCTAGATTTTTCTTGTTTATTATTATTAATTCACCTTCCTAAATAAATGCTTTGGTTATTAAAGTGATCGTCAAAAAAAACGTACTTCGTTACTCTTTTCTAACTTCTCAAAATATCCCAACTTTATGTATATAATAGATTTTATATACATACATACCATTTTATGCATTGTGTTGCTTACTACGTTCAAAAATATCTATCCCTATACTTTAATATTATGGTAATATATAAATAATGTTTTTTTTTCTGAGTTATGGTAATTTTTATGCTCGCCTTATCAAAAACAAATGTTCTTAAAGGCTTTACGGCCGACTTTTGTGTTTTTTTTTTCTCTTTCTTTGTTGTTTTGTTCTAAAACATCCAACAATGTCATATTTACATTGTTTTACATGCAATAACGTACTAGTACCTTATTTTCAGTTTTGTTTTCTTTTCATTATTGTGAATTGATTCCGAAGTGAGCTCTATTATCTTTTATCATTATTAATTTTTTGTTTATTTTTTTGTGTTTAGTTTTAAAATTTGTTTGATAAGTGAGCTGAACTATCGTATGCGTTAATAAAATATACGAATTAATATAGTAAATGAATTAATTAAATAAATGGATAAGATAAGCTATCTTAAAGAGAAGCATTATTAATATTATATTAAAGAATGCAGTATTAAATTTCAACGTTCCTGTGGCAGGTAGATAACAAATATTGCTTGATGGATAATAGAAATTATCGTAACTATGAAATATTTCGTAATAGTTATAACTTTAAAATATATATTGAGTAATATTTAGAAATATAGTTCAATTAAATCTATAAAGTGCATTAATAGCTAATACCTATTGACATAGCAGACCATTTGAATATTAGATATCCCTCCAGAGATTACACCTTCTGTGATTATATGAGATGTAATTTGATGGTAGATCCTTCACGAACAGATACAATGCCGCCCGAGCTTGTTGAGCCGAGAGTATCAGAGCGTCCTGTATTTGGATGAATAAATAACCAACATCCACCAGTCAGTAGATCCAATTTAAATGCACCCCTTATGAGCTTTATATATGATCTAATTTTGCCGATTGTAGTGCGGTTATGTTGGTGCCGCAATGCTCACTGGACGAATGGAATGGTTCAAGAAATATAACACCTTCGCGCTGCACTTTATGTTCCAGTTGAAAACAAGTGTGGGGCTTTCAAGGGACCTCTACGTAGAATTATTTTATGGAAATTGTGCGGCGTGAACTCCGGTGCAGTATTGTACAGCCATCAGAACTTAACTTTTTCCCATTTCAAAATTTGGACATCAGGTTTGGATTTGTGCATTTGTGAAAAAGCGCACTTTCGCAAGATGGCGTGCGAAGTCAGCTTAGTACCCGCCTGCATGCGATAAGTAAAATTATTGCTATTAAAACTTTCTGGATGATATAAGATGCAAAACTTTATGTATTGTACATAGCAAAAGGCATCGAAGACAAAATGTACCACTTTAAAAACTGAGTGAACAGACTACGAAAAAATATATAAGGAAATTAACACGAGAGAACAATTTCACCAGTCGTGACAGCTTGCTGTCTTCCACTTCTCTGTTCATTATTTATTTTTATATCTTAAGTTATAAACTTTTTTCTCTGTGTTTCACCTCCAAAAAGCGATCCAGAGCAAATGTCTCCCATGATCCTTTTCTGCGTTAAGCGGCAGCAAAATCCCATGTTATTCCTTATGGAGGTCCAAATTTACATTTGTAACTATTTCGTTCTAACACATCATCTGTCTTGCTCTAACACATTAGGAAGGTTTAGTGAATACAATGGTTTGAAACCATCTCACTCTCACACAACATCTGTTTCTTTCTAATACAAATATTTGAGGTAGACTTGGTCATATACTTGTCGGCTTTGGATATGTATGTATGCAACACTGAGGTGAATTAATGTAATGTTGTGTAGTGTAACAGAAAAACTTTCATGGGTGATATCGGGATTGAATCGATGTATGTTACGCACTAGATTGGTGGTATATATGTTTATTTGATTGAAGCAAAATAGTTTCACGGCTTTCTGACCAAGACTTAAAGTTGTTACGCTATGAGAGTTCTGGCGCACTTTTTCCATACAAAAAGTGGCAACTTTTTTCCCAGACTTTTTTGAGAGTTCTGGATCACTAAGGGTTCTGGGGAGGGAAGGGGGTGGTTCTGAGACCGCTTTTGTACTGAAAATTTGACATCATCTTGAAGTTTTCTTTTAGGAGGATACTGAAGTCAACAACAACAACTAATGTAGGTAGGTATGTTGACTCGGATATGTCCATCTTCAGGCTGATAATCAAATTCAAATAATGTAAACAAAATTGGCACAAAGCCGAGCTATGTACACAAAATCGAATAATGTAAACAAAATTTACACTAATAAATATTAGTAATAATTCCTAGCATATTTTTATTCATGCCAGTACTAAGGGGTAAAATTTTCATCAGAAACCCTCTATGGTTCGCGATATTAGCGATCTTACCTTCTCAGGTGATATAACAAAAAGTGCCTGGAAAATTCCAACTATTTTGGTGGTTCTGAACCGGATTCTGGGCCACTGAGGGGGATTCGTACCGTCTGGCTAACCATGAGATGACATCAACTGGCAAGCTGGCCGCCCCGTAAGCAGTTCAAGCTCTTGTCTTAGCTGAATTTTTAATAAAATAATGTTGGATTTTTGCTGGAATCGAACCGAGAACGCTTGCTTTTGTAAAATCCGAGCCGCTCTACCATGTATGTAGGTAGGTATGGTGACTTTGATATGTCCGTCTTCAGGCCGATAATCAAATTCACATAGCCGAATAGTGTAAACAAAATCGCAGCCGAGTAATGTAAACAAAATCGAATAATGTAAACAAAGTTCGCACTAATTAATATTAGTAATAATTCCTAGGATATTTTTGTTCATGCTAGTACTAGGTAGTAAAATTTTCATCAGAAATCCACTACGGTTCGAGATATTAGTGATCTTACCTTCTCGGTGCAATTAATATTAGTAGCGGAAAAAAAAACAAAAGCAACAACAACTATAACCTAAGTTGTGGATTAAAGATTTGATGATATTAGGAGTCTTTTATGAACAAGATGGCACCATGTGATGATATATCTAAAAATCGATCAGCTGAGAGTTAGTAAGCGTAAAATGGTAAGGTTACATTTTTAATCAAAACAATTTTATTATTTTGTTAAGTGAGGTATATAGTAAGTGTAGCCTTTGGGAAGGTAAGGAACTAAGCTGTAAATTACTAGAAGACTATTTTCCTGTATGGATAGTAAGTTGGGCTCTATAGCATATATGTATAAAGTCAATGTTCAGCAGTTTTCCATAAGTGTCAATATAGAACATTTTAGAAAGCGGACTCCCAATGCACACAAATAGATTTCTGTTTCATAGCTTGGGAAGTACTCTCGGGAGTTTTGGTATGAGGGATTGAATCGATGTATGTTGTACAATGGATTGGAGTTATATGTGTTTATTTGATTGGGCCAAAATATTCTCACGGCTTCATAATACAAGGTTTAAATATAACTGAAATTCATAAAAAAATGTTGAATCGATGACAATAACATTAAGCTGCAGTAATATTAGGATGGATTTAAGGGTTTAATAAAAGAAGGCGGTAGTATGATATGTTGATTTGAGGAATATCTTAGATGAGTAGTGGTAGTTGTATGGGTGCAGTAAAAGCATTATCAACAATTTTTTTATGATCAAGTGTAACGTCATGGTCAATGTTGCCACTTGAAATATTTCTAGAGCAACTTTTTAGCGTATCCCGAAAGTGGTTTGCGTAGCCACACCTTATAGAAAATGCAAAATCTTACCAATTTAAAGGAAGATATTGCTATGATATTAATATAGTTTGATATGCGGACTTAGATGAGTAGTGGAAGCCGTATAGATGAAGCAAAAACCTGATTTTTTTATGATCTGGTATAATGGAATGTTCAGTGTTGCCATACGAAATCTTTCTGGAGTAACTGTTTAGCAAAGTGATTTTTTCTGGTTAGGCGATGAGCGTTCGACAGCAAAATCCCATGTTAGTTCTTATGGAAGTCCAAATTAACTTTTGCAATTATCTTGCTCTAACACATGA